>JAUMJJ010000150.1:0-675428 GCA_033556795.1 Tapera naevia | reverse complement strand
ACCTTCCCCCTTTCCAGATAGTGATTCCATTGTAAACAATTTTATTTAAAATTTTTAATGAAGAATCTGACCTCTTTTTTCTTTTTCTTTTTTTTTTTTTTTCTGTTTTATGTTTCTGCATAATGGGATACTGAAACTGGAAAATCAGTTTCACTTCAGGTTTACAATCTATCTCACTTCCTCAATTTGAACTACAATTTTGGAATATTTTGTTGTTTGCATTTAAGAACTTGTACAGAGATATTTAACACTTCAGATCTGGTAGATTAAATGACGCTTTTAATGTGGTTCTAAGAAAGTTTAGAAACACATAAAAACTAAAAAAAAAATCTATTTTTCCCACTTTTTTGTCCCACACCCTACTTATACATCACTTTGAAACAGAGAAATCACATCTCCTTGACAAGTTCTGAAAATTTTGATACCCTATGTTTAATTTCTGCTAGAGTATATCTCTCAGATTTTATGGCTAAGAGAAAATTGTTTTCTATTATAGCTAAATTACAGAAAATATAAAGTATATCATACCTACACAGTAATCCTGAATTATAGTTACAGTGTCCTTTTAACTAAGCTACAAACACTGTTTTTGCAACTCTGAGAAATGTTTTCTAAATGGATTTGTTTCCAGATAAGCATCTAAAAATTCATGTGAGCAGAGGAAATTATGGGAAAGGTAGCTCAGTAATTAGTAAACTTTTGAAAATACAGATACAATATCTTATCTTTGAGACCTTCAGAAAAGCATTCAAATTTGAATCAAAGAGTGGTCCTTACAACTGTTTCACTTCCAAATATATGTTTCCCATAAACTCCTGTTATTCAGAGTCCACTGAAAGCCTCGTACTAATTCATGTTAATTCTAAAAGTACATTTCACCCTCAGTACCATCACAAATGGAAATCGTAAGATTTATTTTAGGCACACAATGCTCCATGTTATTATTCAATAAAGAATAAGTAAAGTCTATTATTCATTTATGGTTTATATTTTGAATGGACAGTCTTAATATTTTAAAATACTAACAAAATTAAAGACAATTAAGGGACATTCAAATAAAGATTTCAATTTGGAATTAATGCATTATAATGATTTGACCTATTTATTTTATATTTTGCAACATATCTTTTTTTTAGGAAGTAGACAGCTATTCAGTCCCCAGACCTTCCAGATCTGGACCTGTTGGAGTTCTATGCTTTTCAAGACTATATGACATCATAAATGATATATAAACCAAATATCAGAAGTATAATTCTCCTGTTAGACATACTGGTCAATATAACTTACTTAATTTAAGCTTCAAAAAAATAATCATGATTCTTTTACCAGATTTTTAGTTCTGATTTAAGTAGTGGCTATCTAAATAAATCTTCAATAAATTGTTGGACAAACCTTGCTTTGAAGGAAGGCAGGGAGACGGAGAAGGAAGAAAAGAGTGAAAGAGTGAAAGAATGAAAGATTGAAAGAAAGAGAAAAAAGATTGAAAGAAAGAGAGAGAAAGATTGAAAGAAAGATTGAAAGAAAGATTGAAAGAAAGATTGAAAGAAAGAAAGAAAGAAAGAAAGAAAGATTGAAAGAAAGATTGAAAGAAAGAAGAAAGAAAGAAAGAAAGAAAGAAAGAAAGAAAGAAAGAAAGAAAGAAAGAAAGAGAGAAAGAAAGAGAGAAAGAAAGAGAGAAAGAGAGAAAGAAAGAGAGAAAGAGAAAGAAAGAAAGAAAGAAAGAAAGAAAAGAAAGAAAGAAAGAAAGAAAGAAAGAAAGAAAGAAAGAAAGAAAGAAAGAAAGAAAGAAAGAAAGAAAAGAAAGAAAGGAAAGAAAGAAAGAAAGAAAGAAAGAAAGAAAGAAAGGAAAGAAAGAAAGAAAGAAAGAAAGAGAGAAAGAAAGAGAGAAAGAGAGAAAGAGAGAGAAAGAGAGAAAGAGAGGAGAAAGAGAGAAAGAAAGAGAGAAAGAGAGAAAGAGAGAAAGAAAGAAAGAAAGAAAGAAAGAAAAGAAAGAAAGAAAGAAAGAAAGAAAGAAAGAAAGAAAGAAAGAAAGAAAGAAAGAAAAGAAAGAAAGAAAAGAAAGAAAGAAAGAAAGAGAGAAAGAAAGAGAGAAAGAGAGAAAGAGAGAAAGAGAAGAGAAGAGAGAAAGAGAGAAAGAAAGAGAGAAAGAGGAGAAAGAGAGAGAGAAAGAGAGAAAGAAAGAAAGAAAGAAAGAAAGAAAGAAAGAAAGAAAGAAAGAAAGAAAGAAAGAAAGAAAGAAAGAAAGAAAGAAAGAAAGAAAGAAAGAAAGAAAAGAAAGAAAGAAAGAAAGAAAGGAAAGTAAGAAAAGAAAGAAAGAAAGAAAGAGAGAAAGAGAGAGAAAGAAGAGAAGAAAGAGAGAAAGAGAGAAAGAGAGAAAGAAAGAGAGAAGAGAGAGAAAGAGAAAGAGAAAAGAGAAAGAGAAAGAGAAAGAGAAGAGAAGAGAGAAAGAGAGAAAGAGAGAAAGAGAGAAACAAGAGAAAGAAGAGAGAAACGAGAGAAAGAAAGAAAGAGAGAGAGAAAGAGAAAGAGAAAGAGAAAGAGAAAGGAGAAAGAGAAAGAGAAAGAGAAAGAGAAAGAGAAAGAGAAAGAGAAAGAGCAAAGAGGGAAAGATAGAAAATTTCCTTTCACAGATTAAGGGCAAAGTTTTCATCTTCTTTATGTGAAGTAAAATAAATTAATCCAGTATGAATAAGAGGAAAGCCTGTCTACAATATTTGATTCTTAAATCAAATAAGTGTAATATTTTTATATACATTGATTTTTCTGCTCATCATTTTGCTGTATCAGATCTCTATGTGACAATTCCTAATCTCTTTTGTTAAGTATCTTTATACTAATAGTCCCCAAAATCATTTTTTTTCTCATTTCAGTAGCAGCTCAAGAAATACGGGCACCATGGTTGGTAATGTCTGGATATTTATTTCTCTTCTCACAGGAGAATTCTAATTTTCAACTATCTTAAATGAAGGCAGTGTGAGTTGTTTGTAAGAACAGTAGGAGGAATCCAGAAGTGCACCTGACACCCAGAGAGGAAAGTGTTATGATTTATACAATAGCTCTTTCTTCTTACAGAAATTTGTTCCACAGTCACAGTGTGGTTTCTAAAAAAAAGACCTGTCTTCCTTACCATAAACACCTCACAGCATGAAGTCTCGGTCTTCACTGAGTACTGTTCCTTTTTTTAAAAAAAAAAGAGAGAAGTTTTTCTCTAATAGGCTCATGGTGTTTATTAGTCTCCAGGTTACCTTTCCAAAATTTATACAGTAGGGCTCAAGACCAAGACTCTGAACATGGCCTAATGTAGAGTGTGTAAGAATGCAAGTAAAGAAGGGAGGATAGAACAGATTTCCTTCCCCCAATGAAGGGATAGATAGGATGGTAGTGGTAATCCTTCCCATGAGTGCAGGCAGTAATTATCATAAAGGGGTTGCTTTTGTATTCTGGAAGCAAAGCAGAGTTTTATTCACTCTAACTTGGCACAACTTCTTGCGCTGACTTCAACTGGATATCTCATGTTATGGGACACTGCTCTCTCTACAAGCATGTCAAAGTCTGAGCCAACACATCATAAGGAAAGAAAGGGGAGACAGCTGTCTTGAGTAAACACAGAACAACATTACCAAGCTCTGGTCTTTGGGAAATTCAGTTCTTTTCCTACTGTTTGTGTGGCCTTTGATGATACGGGCTCACCTTTGTAAAAGACATTTTGCGGCAGACATTTGAGATTGCTGTCCTTTAAATCCAGACATTACAACCAGCTGGAAGTCTGCAGTGACTTCTTCCATGGCAGAGCAGAATAAATCAGTGACAAAGTGCTAAAATCATTGCAAGAACAAAAGAGATCCCTTCCTCCTCTAGTGTGTATTTTAATCTCTTTAGATGAGATTCTTATTTCTTTACGTGGTCCTCTAAAATTTAGATGTCGAAGTCTAAGCTAAGTGTTTAGAGTTCCTTAAAAGTCAACAGAAAGAAACACCTCCAAAAGGGCAGTTCACTTCATCCTAAAACAGGCTTCTGGAATGAGTCAGCAGTACAGCCCTCTGCATTACCCCATCTGTACTTCAAATATAATAGATGGTGAGGACACTTCATTTCTGTGAATTTTAGACACTGAACTTAATTATGAGGAACACCCACTTTCTTCGTGGGAATCCGGTCTTGATTCCTGCAGAGAGGGAACAATGAAGGCCACATATTCAACTCTTACCTCTTCTAAGTACTTAGCTACTAACATAATCAAAATATGAGTTGAGGACTGATTTGAATAGGAAAAAGACTTATGTTGGTCACCTTAGTTATTATGGAAAAACCGTATCATAAACATAAAGCAATAATATCAATCTCAGTTTTATGTTCACACACACACACACAAAGAAAAGGAAACAAGGTAAATTTGGTCTCATTTTACATAGATGGATAATAAGACTTTCAATTATTTTTGCATTATTTGTTACTATGTGGATGAAAGATTAGGTGACAATATGCAAAATATATTTTCTGCATATTATAATATTTAGTAATGTCATTTGATTTTTTATATGTTTCATTAAATTGTTTTGTGGCTTTATTATCTACCCAGATGCACAGCTCAGAAATACAATTATTCAGATTTAGAAGCAATAAAATTTGGCATGCATTTACTTGTATTCAGAATTCCTGCATGTTAAAGAGAAATTACTGCATTCTCCCCACATAGCTCTGTTCTCATGCCTTCGCCAAACCATTCATTAGACGGAGCACATTATAGAAAATACACCATTTATGTTAAGGAACCCTCTGATAACAGACGTATTTGTACAAAGCAAATATTTCAATATATCATAGACTTTTGATCATGACTATAATAGAAGCAAACCTATATACATTTTCTGTAATGCATATCTCTGTTATATGGTTATTGAAGGGGTAAAAAATGAGTGCTATAGATTATATATTATAAAAAAAGGTACCTGCAGACAGAGGCTGACAATCCTTTGAAAACATTATTGAATACAATACAAATTGTTCCATTTTATAATAAATGTTTTGAGGTTGCATTTAAAGGCATGTCTCCTAGCTGAAGCACAGGGAGTTTTCCTATGTACAAGTTGTTCTGGCTTTGGTTTGCCTTTGCTATGTTTCATAAATCAAGCACTCAAATATATGACACAATGTCCCAAAGTCATTCCCTGTCCCCTGTAGTTGCAACTGAGGCTGGTGCTGATGGATAGCAGGGCAGAAAGTAACTCAGAGGTTGTGTCCTAACAAGAGAGATTTTCACGATGGTGTCCACTGTGCTCTGTGAGGCCACCCACAGGACTTCGGGTCCTTGTTTGGACTTCAAACAATGTAGGCTAAAGCATCCTACATTATGTGTTACAGACCTGCTAGACTGAACAGAATCCTAATTTACATTTACATTTATAAGCATATAAATAAACACATGATGGAGAAGGTATTACTGCTCCACGTACATTACTTTCCTTTCACTCCACCTTCCAGCAGGAGCAAGCAATTTCATTCATCAGTTCATTGCTCCTCAAAACATTCCCACAGCCTGGCAGAGAAGCATTAATTATCTCACTTTTGCTGACCAGGAGTTAGGTCTTGGAATGTGTCTCCACTGACACAGTCCCCAACCATTAACTTCGTACTGGATCATGTCATGCCACGTGCTCTCTGCTCACTCTCAGTCTGCTCGGAGGAAAAAAGCCCACACTGTGCATTTTAGGGAGTCACAAAGGCATTCTCATGGGCTGCAATGAGGAGCCCCATGTCTCAGTCTTTCCCTTGTGCTGACAAGATTCTAACACGTGTTATTGCAGATGGATGCCTTGAATTTACATGTATCTTACAGGCTCATATGTTTTCCATCTCTACCTGCTCATTGCATACATAGTCAAACTGCAAGTGTATATACAGGTAGAGACAAGGACAACTTCTACTAGCGTAACTTAGGATGCGGGTAACCAAAGCGAAATGCGGACATCCCTGAGAGAATATCCCTAGTGATGTGAGAAGTCTTTGGAACATTGTCAACTGAAGATACAAGAACTGTTCATTTTTCTTCCACTCTCTCCTAAAAGAGAGGCCTGCAGACAACAGAATTGGTCTGAATATCTCTACTTTACCAGAGCCCTAGAGCTGGTCTTCCCTTTTATTTTTCTACTGGAATTATTAAAATGTAGAATAGGACTTTTTTAAATGAATTATTTCTGCTTGAAGGTTTCTGATTAGTGTATAAGAGCTTTATTATGAATGAAATAAGTATAATTTCTTTGCTTGAATTTACACACATAATAGAGATGACTTTAATTCTTTTTTCTGCAGAAGTATAGAATTTTTATCCTTTATCCTAATGGATAGAATTTCAGGCAATTATGTTGTTTATATTTCATAGGGAAACTATATTTATTTTTTTATGTCAATTTTGAATAACTCTATCGACTTCAACACAGTTACACTGGATTTACATTGCTATAAATGGCAGTACGTGTTGGTCCTTAAATGACTATGGGGATTTTGGATTACCCAATGGATTTGGAAAATCACACTCTATAATTCTGCTAAAAATGTCTTTATTCCAGGGGCCATTTAATATTTATGCACTTGTGCCAAGCTTGTTTCTATGGAGTACAACGATTTATTATGAACCAACTCTTACACAATAAGCTATAGCAAAGTAGCTATTTAGGTTTGTTCATGTTTTCCACAGAATCAGTTCAAGGCATCTGAGAATCTTCCTCAGTTAAAATCATGTATGTCTAATATAATAGAGAAATACGACTTGATATAACACACAAACTTGCAGTAAGATGTCCTGGTTTAGTAGATGCCAATGGATATTCTTGTTGATCATATTTTCTGTCCCTATGGCTTTCTCTTTCTCTTCTCCCTCCAAACACGTTATCTTTCAAAACTGGGGATAAGTCTTACCAACAATGGAGAGGAAACGTTCCCTCTCTGTCTTTCTCGGCACACAGATGAGTTATTTTCCTCAAGAAAGAATCTTCTGGGTGATTCTAACTTGTAAGAGAAACAGAAGCCTACCGTTTTTGTAAGTTTTTTGGTTTCTACATTACAGACTTTTCATTAATTGAAAAACAAATAAATAAAAAATCTGACTACCCCTTAACTTCTTCAAGCCATGAATCACATCTCTCAATGTTTCCGCAGCTTTCCTTGACAAGTATATTGACTCAAGGAAGAAGAAACCTTGTTGTTCAAACATGCATCAACTCTCCACTTGCATCCATTTACCCTGGATAACTGAGTGAAAGTTCAACAAGACCCTCAATACAGGGATCAGAAAGTTTTGGAAATGTTCTTCATTTGGTATTCTTTTTCTTTTTTTAAGAAGACTTTGAAAGTAAATTTTATAGATTCAGAAAAATATATTGTTTTTTGGCATTTAAACTGAAGGCATTAATAACCAAGGGCTCCCAGATTCCCAATTTGTTTCCCTACTGATGAATGCTGTCTTTCAGCAGCCACAGATGCCTTTGATTTAACTTTTCACTATGTTTTAACTACTCTATTTTGTTCTCTATCAAGAAAGAAATGTTAGTCATCACTCTATCAATGACAGAAAAAGACGGCTAAAATAAATAGAGGACTTAATGTATTTTCAGCTGGTTTTATTCTTGTTGCAAGTCAAAAGAATACCGTAACTTCTCATGCTCAGAGATGCAGCTGGGATTTTCAAAGCCACATCATGGCATAAGGCCTGCCACTGCCATGAGAGGAGAAACATACGACAAATCATCAGCACTTGCATAAGCAGCAACACATTAAGACTTGTTCATCTTCCAGAAAGAAGTGCGATTCAGCTGTAAGTGTTTGAGACAGGTAGAGCAATTATGGGGAGAAACTCTCCAGCTTCAGCCTATGCAATAAGGCCACACAGCCATCACTAAGTTTGCAGCCTGTGTATGTAGAAATTAGTGTTTCTGAATTCTTATATCGCTGAGAGGGAAGAATTAACAGCATCTTAAATGTGTAGTTAGCCAACAGGATTTTCAGTGTTGTTACTTCCCATTATTGATATATACCTGTGTGAAATACACATTTTGTTTTTTTGCCATATAATAGGCAAGAAAAACAAAAAAAAACAAAAAGAGCAGTAAAAAGTGAGTATTGTTTTATCTTTACTTCAAGTTTTTCTGGTTTCCATGAAGTCACACAAGCAAAAGATTCATCATTTAGCAGAAAACCCTTAGGAAAAGAAAAATAAAGCCTACTCATTATTTGTCTTAAAATCCATCAAGATTTAGAAGTCATCAAGTAAGTATATGCTGCACAAAAAAAAAAAAAAAAAAAAAAGAAAGAACTTTGAAATGAATGAAGGAATAGAGAATTTCTCAGGGCACAGCTGAGCTTCATCACCACTACAGCTCTCGGGAAACAGAGATTTTTGTTAAAGAAGCTAACAGAAAGCTGAGGCAGTCTTACTGCCATGAGACTGCTCTAACAAGTAAAGGCCCAGGTGAGGATACGGGGGAGAATGAAATGTTTCCTGTTTATAGGTGCTTCTAAAATGAACAGAGAGGTAAAAAGAAAATGTCTTCTACAATCCTTGCAGAGAAAAATAAGAGCAATTAGGATCAATGCTAAATATTTTCCGCCTGAGAGGTCAGAACATTGGCATGTGCTTCCCTAAGAAGTGCCATACATCTCTGAACATTGAGGTTATCTTTTGTAAGCATCATTCCCACACGTTGTCATTTATGTTGGTTCCAACACTTGACACAGCTCACTACAAACAATGTCAAGTGTCAACAGCAGAGAGGTTGGCATAGCTAACAGTGAAAATTCTGGGGTTGGACACTAGAATATCATAACTAAAGGATTTGGGCAGCTTCAAAAGACTGTGAACACAAAAACAAACATATGATTTGATTCAATGTGGTGCTCCAGTCAATTGCCTAAGTCATCACTAGTCATCTTGTTGCAAATGAAAGGGAAAATGCACAGATAAACAACATAGAAAAGTAGCTACCAGCAAACTACCCAAACGGTAACAAGCAGGGAAGCCCTCTGGATGTAAATCTGATGCAAATCTCAGTAAAAAACTGCAGACATAACACATTCATTTAAAAGGGCACAGCTATAAGGTGCTATTACAGTAAGTGTAAACTGCAGTTGCTCAGAGAGGGCACCACTAATGATCTTTTACAGAAGCTTGGTGAAAACCAAAGGTGAATGGCACAGGGTTCATCACATTTGGTGCACTTAAAGGGAGAATAAGTCTTTAGTCTTTGCATATAGATGCAGTAAACAATATGTACTTATTTATAAGAGGCAGTTACTCTCCATCTTGACAATAAATGACATATAAATATCCAGTGGCCTCCCACCACCATGGAAAAAACCCACATTTTTTAGGTTTTGATATGATTTGCAAGCTAAAACCAGATTTCACATGCAGCCAAATCTTCAGCCTCTGTCTCTGGAACATTGACTGAAAGTGCAAATGTGCACAGTGTAGAAGTTTTCTCTAAGCTTATTCTTTGATTTAGCACAAAATAATGCCTAAAAATATTCATACAACAATGCTCTGAAAGAAAAAACCTGCATCTGGGAAGCTACAACATAATATCCTAGTCCTGAGGAGACACCACCAAGATGATGAGGGTGGTTGAACTGCCTAGTGACGAGCCTGCAGGGTAAGAGTAAACAGTCCAGACCACGTTCCTTTCCTCCCAGTAAATGGCTGCGCCTCGACCGAGGTGGGGATCTATTTAGGCCAGTTAAGAACTGGAGAAAAAACCTAAGAAAAACTAGAGGAGATATTAAAAAATATGCTAGGCAAATATAAAGTGACATTTAAGAAGCTATCAAGACTTGGTATACATGACAAAAATACAAGTCTAGTCCAAGTTTAAAAAAAACCCAATGTCAATGACTCAAGACAAAAAAAAATGAAAAGGCTCTCTGGAGCAAAGCCGACATAGCTCTGATTATGCTGACAGGAAAAAAATATGCACTTGTTCTGGAATATTATTCTCACTTTCCTGAAAGCTTACTAGGAGACACTATGGCTAAAGAGGTAATCAGGCATGCCAAATCTATTTTTACTAAATATAGTACACCTGCCATCATAAAGTCGGACAGTGGACTACAGTTTCGTAATTTACTGATGGGAATTAGTTGTCTCAAAGGGTAAAGATGCCGCAAGTGTCCATCCTGTGGTTTAACAAAGCTGCCACCTTGGGAAGACTGAACATTTGTAGATGAAGGAGACAGGAACTGGAAATAAAAGAGACATTTTACCAAAAAAAATCATCTCATGAGCACCAAACAGCAAAGCAAGTTTCCTCTCCCAGGGCAGCTGGATCAAGTGTCTCATGATAGTAATGGAGCACACTAAGGCAGTCATGGACTTGATGGAAGACTGGCAAAAATAGTACTAGTAATTAAACATACTTTTTTTAATTCCTTAAGGAAGTCCCAATAACACTGATATCTTGAAGGAAACTCATTAAGCTGAACAAACAACTAGACAGGAATTAATTGGTTCAAATTGTTACTAAACTGAGTATGATGGTTACAGATATTTGTGACATGTCGTGTGTGTACATTTTTTAAATTTATTCTTATTTTTTGGCTAAGACAGGAAAGCAGAATAAGTATTGGGAACTGTGCCTTTCAATGGCATTCACTGGGACTGATTTATACGACCTTAGTAGTTTAAAATTAGGACCATAATCTAAGCAAGTCAAACAAGATCAATTTCTGGTTAGCAGAGAGAAACAGCCACCTTCACAGGCTGCCTACTTACATCTCAAGTCAGGAACCTAAGCCTAGGTAAAGTTTTTTCTCTCCCTTGATGTCTCTGTCTTTCCACAGGCAGGGAACGCAGAGAACGCATGATGGGAAGTCAGGCCCTGGTGTCCAAATGTTTGACATTTAAAGCCAGGGGCATTGAATCCTGTCCTCAGCTTCAAGGATGCCACTCAACTAAAGGTACCCATAGCAGAGGGCTGTTTTCAGTGATTTTAGGCCAGTCCTTCGATAAGAAAGATTTTAATCACTTCACCAAAGACTCCTACATGCTAAAGGAGTCTGCTCTATCACCCTTCTGTGACATTGGATCGATTTATCTTAGAGTCTTTACTACAGTTAGTTTCAAGGTCCCAAGTTAATTTTCTTCCTACTTTTATTTCCACATCCTTTGGAGTCCTTTGTAGCAAACCAAAACCTAGAGAGCAAAACCAGGGACAGGACATCTGCATTTCCCTTGGGTTTCATCTGTTCCCTCATGCATGTGGCTATTGGCTACATCTCTGTGCATATAAGATCAGATTGCTTTACATAGTGTCTACCTCAGCACTAACGCTCAGATCTGCAGATTTCATGTCCTCTGAAAAGCTAGCATCAGGGTGTTCTCAAAAGGCGACTGGGTACATGCCGGTAGAGACAATAACGGTCTTGATTTCTGCGTCCCAGTTTGAGTATAGTTCTTGGTAGATGGATAGCAAACAAGCATTGCTACCATCTGATGGCTGCTTGGGGAAGTGAGTTTAGATACAGCAAATGTTCATTTCAGAAAAAACACCACTCCCATTGCATCAAGAAGCATCATGCTTTCAGCTTTCTAGTGTGTCACGGAAAAGCTTCACAGACTTAGGGTTTTTTTCTAGATCTTCTTACATGACTTTAAGGAAAACAGGCAGCATATAGCAGAAGAGAAAACTGGAATATTTTATATAATTAATACTTCTGTAAAGGACAGAGGCATATTTTTAACTCAGTCAGATTTTTTCTCCCAAGAAATTTTTTTAAAAAATTATATCAAAAATTTATCTTAATAACAGAGATAAAGGATCAATATTTTCATAAAACCTCTTAACTAGGAGGGGAAAATATCCAAAAAAAATCCTTTCTTTATTGTTTTTAATTTGCCATCCTTTTCATTGCATGGGTAGAATAGAATTAACAGCTCTTCAGCGTTTTGACTGCATGACCTACATAGTGAGAAACTGAGGCACTGAGATATTAAAGTTTAAAATTGTAGGTGCTGTACAGAGATGTCCAGTACCCGACCTTTCAGCGTGGTTCACTTTATATTGCATTTTGTGTGCTCAAAATCCAGCTATAGTGAGTTCATTTGTCACTGAAGTCTCAAAATATTCATCAATGAAAATAACTGCACTCTTTGCGTATATCCTCTGCCCACACTGGTTTCTGCCTTGAGCATAGTATCCATCTTCAGACCCTTGTCTTCTTGTCCAGTACCTCATTTTTTTTTATTAGATCCATCTTCCTATTCGTTTCAACTGTGCTATCCATTTTTAGTTTCCCTCCTTTCCCTCCCATCAGTATCTAATCATAGATTCTTTTTCCTTTTTCATCCCTTCTCCTCCTGTCTTCCTCCTTCTTTAAAAATGCCTTGTCCTGAGCTGCTTCCACCATTCTCAAGTTAAATCTTCCCTTTCCCACACTTGTACCAATCAATTTCCTCAACTTTTCCAGTAAAACCCACCTGAGGAGAGGAGATAGAAGGGATACCAGGGAAAGCACAGGAGAGACACTGCATTCACTTACTGAAATGCTAAAAGTATTGCTGCCTACAATGCTAACCTGCAATTGAAACTGAAATTGAATTTAGCAGTTGGAATTTAAGATACCACTAACAGCTCAGTGTCTTATGAATTTTAGAGGCCTGTGCATCAGCCAAGTCCTGGTCACAGCAAGGGACATGTGTCCAAATAAAAGACCATTTCTGAGACCTTGAATCTTTACTGTAGCTTACGAGAGACTTAGAGCTTAATTAAAAAAAAAACAAAAACAGTAATTTTTAAGTAGGACAAGCAAGGTATGTCTCTTTGGTCTTGTTCTGCAGAAAAGTTAGTGGTTTAAGTCTGGGGGGAGTTGTGTTGGGTTTTTTTCCTGCAAAGATGAGCAAGAACCCAAGATGTCAAAGCTGTAAGAAACTGGATCAGATGCCTTATAATGTGAAGCTCATGAACTTTAGAAGGAAATAGAGCAACCAGAGCTTCTTATCAGGGAGGAAATGACACATGTTTTAAAGGTGACAAGATCCCACAAATCTAATGAATCCAATATCTAGGACTATTATCTGCTTTACAAAGTGCCAAACTCTCCATTTAAAGAACATTTAACGTTGCAAATTACCACCATTTGCATTGTTTACAAATTAGACAGTTTAAAAATCCTACCTATTGAAAGCACTGATACTTCCATAATGCCCACAAAATAGACAAATGTGCGAGTCACATTAGTTATAAAGCTATTTAAAGTGATACTGCAATAAGAACCCAATGTTTTAATTTATTTTACATCCTGATTTTGGTACGTAAGTCTATTCTTCACTTAATACATTCATTGTAAAATTTATATGTACATGAAATGTCACTTAGGGTAAACTGGCATGTGTTTTTTCTATTCATATAATTATTTGTTTCTGGAGCAAATGCATTTTTTTGCAGTAAAAGGGGTAGTCATAGCAATGTATGCCTTTGCTTTTGTGTGTCTAGATCTTTGTGCATAATCTGAAAGATGTCACTGCTTCACAGTTTGTTACAGAGTTGTTTTTTTTGTGGTAATAGTATTTAAGAATCATAATTTTCTAGTACCTTTATGCCGTTTTAAACTCTTTTTTCCTTACGAGGTCAAGAAACTTTCTTCTCCATGTTCATGAGAGAGGAAATCTAGACAAGAGAAAACTTAATGAGTTACACACAATCATATAGTAGCACAGAAGAGAGCTGAGAGGTTGCTCTACTGAAATCTACAGTTTGTATACACAGACGAAGGTACAGCACCTAAAGTCCTCACGTCTGTTAGTACTGGAGTTACAGAAAGAGCCATTACCTCTACAGATGTCCTATGTAGTGGTGTCTTCTCCAAAGGGATGGTCAGATCTCAGAAAGACCTACGGAGTTACAGGCAATCAAACCCAAAAATGAAATCATTATTATTTACACTGATATGTCGAATAAGAACGAATAAAAATAAGATCCTAATGAGAAAAGAACAGAATGGAATATTAAAAACAGGGCCATGGTCTTAAACATATTACTACATGATTAAGCTATATCTGTCCTGTTTGTCTCTATAGGAACTCATCTAATTCATCTAGTGAAGACTAGTGGCAGGGAAGGTAATGATTCTTCAGTTCAAGAACCACCAAGGCTATTCTTCAGAGTCACTGTGGATACAAAAAAGGAAGGCATGGACTTAAATTACAGCAAAGAAGATTTAAATTAGACACCAGGAAAATATGCTCTTATGGAGAATATTTAAGCAGCTGAGTAAATCGTTTGGGAAGTGTGTAACATCTCCATTGCAGTAGGTTCTTTAAAACACAGTGAACAAATACCAGGCCTGAAACAGAAAGAAAATCTGCCTTAGAAAGACAAAGGAATACATCATTATTCTACATTCACTGTAGTCTAACCCTGAGCCCATGTGTTATTAACTCAAGTCAACTTTTTCTTCTTCTTAATCAGGAACTCTCTATAACATCCAAAAGCAGGAAATAAGTATACATCAAAAACCGGAAAAGATGACTGTGCTTCATCAAACCAAAGATAGATGCTTGACTGTTCCACCAACAAGCTATCGTTCTCCAAAGTAAGGACCAGGTAAAAAAAAAAAAAAGAAAAAGAAAATAAATCATATGAAATAAAAACACAGCAGCTAGTTCCAAGTAATGAAATGATCTAGTAAACTGGACACCTAATTTGGAAACTATTCATAAGATTTCAAATCTAGGATATTTGAAGCAAAAATAGAACCATTCTCTTCAATGATTTATAAGATTGCTTTGGAGAGACAGGTTAGAACATACACAGTGATGCAGTGAGTGAAAACACAAGTAATTGTTGACACGTTGCATTTTAAAGAGTAGCAGCACCATTTGCCCTCCTGAATTTTGTATCAGTTCTTCCATGAGCACTTCTGATCAGCACAGATGTGACTTTGGTGGGCATGGGAAAGGCATGACCTCAGTTCTTCCCTTGACCTAGAAATGTCACAGTAAATTTGATCTTCCACTTAATATCTAGGTTGCCTGCCCTCTTTCCTGAGAGTACAGCTTTGAAGGAAAACACTAAGCAACCGTGATCTAACCATTAAGCCTTCAATTCAATACTCTTGGATGCCATCTTATCTATTTGCCAAACTCACAAGTTCTTTACGAATATAAGTCTTGCTTTGATTTTTACCTACTGCATCGAGCCCTTCAAATTACGGATTACTATTTCATGAGACTAAAATAGCTCTATGGGAGGTAAGTTTCCAGTAGCACAGCACTCAAAATGGCAACCTTCTTCCACATGTCCAGTAGAAAAAATAGAATTGCCTGGGCACATTGCTGTAAGAAGACAATGAACTACAGGTAATAAAACTTGATGATGCCTCATGCTACCTAAAACAGTTAAAAAAGTTTCAGAACTTCTTATTTTCAACTAAATTGTTAACATCCTTCTAAGTTGCTCCATTGTCATTTGAACAGTAGTTTGGTACTATCCCAAGTGAGAACACAAGTGTCACTGGGAGTCAATAGCCTTGAGTTTTGAAAGCAACTTGATCCATCTGAATATTCATATAACCAGTAATTGAATTTTCTCATTGTAGATGCACAGAGGAGACCTCTGTGGTTTCTGAAACGCTTTGCTTAGGGGCCTTCAGCATTTTGGGAGGACATTAACCCAGCTGTAAATATCATAGATTCATAGAATGGTTGGGATTGGAAGGCATGAAAAAGATCATCTAGTTCCAAACCCCCCTACCATGGACAGGGACATCTTGCATTAAAAGTATGTAGGAATATTTCTTCCATACCTCCCAACAACATTGTCAGAAGAAATACAATCCTTGTTTTAAGTTTGGAATCGAAACAGGTCTTCTGCCAAATGTTGTTTCCACTGATTTGAAAAGTAAGACCAGAGGAAAATGGTTTCTGCTGATTGTGTCCACCAGAATTTTTCATGTTTCTGGTTGAGTGTATTTTCTCTACAAAAAAATCTATGATGTCTTCAGAGTCAGAAAAGGCCCACTTCTAAATGGAAGTTTGAAAGAATTGTTGATGAAGGACTAAGAAGGAGGGGAAAATCAGGAGGCATTTGGTTACTTTTTTGTAAGCTTTAAGTCACACCGCAAGTTGGTACTCTGCAGCACTCAGATTCTAATGTCTTCTGCCCATTTTTCTTCAGTGATCAGTTAGCTGTGTTGTCCATTCACCCTTACTTATCTTTTCCTGAACATTTGTCCTCCATGAACCCTGCAATAGTATCCAGAACCTCAGATAGCTTATCAACTTTGGAAACCCTGTCTCATGCTCTCAAACAGCTGTCAGACCTCTGTCTTCAGTGAGCAGTTCTCCACCATTGAGCTCCATCTTAACACGTCTTCTGTAATCTTGTAATTGATAAAGTATTTTTTACTCTTTTCATGGTTGTGGTAGGATTAACCAAGAGAAGAACTTCACTGAGCTGTATGAATAGTGTAAAAGAGTTTCTGTCACTGAAAAAAAGGTTTATACTGAACAAGAGACAAACAGTGGCGGAAACTCCGTATTTTTGTCATACTTTTCTGATGTTGAGTGGGAACATCAAAAGATTGCCTTCTGTTCACACAAGAAATCTCTGATATATTTATAATACTCTCAGCCCTGCCTAGACTCTAAAATCACCTTCCATTTCATCAAGGCTTTGTATTATGCAAATTACATATATTTAGAAGACACTCATATTTTAGAAGTTTCATTTTATATTCAACCTTTAACTTTAAACAGTTTTATTCATCTGGTGTCTTTTTCCATTTCTGAAATAATTTGCTTAGATTTCATGTTGTCAAAAGATCCATGATCACCTTTGCATAAAAGTTGCTGTGTGCTCTTAATTGGGCTATATTCTCTGTATTTTAGCCACCAGAGGGTAGCACGAACAGCCTCCTGGAGAGAAGGTCCAAGCACTCCCAGGAAGCCTATGGACAACAGCTGAGGCAAAGCTGGGTGGTGAAGCAGTAGTATGGGGCTGTAAACAAAAGATCGAAGTTCTCTCCTTGTTTCTGCTCAACTCAACAGTGAAGCCACTTCTGAACCGACTGGATTTACACATGTATGATCATGGCCATTAAGCAAGCAAAGTGTGGTTTGGGGGAGGTAAAGAAGGTTACGTATATACTTATATTAATTATTTGCAGCAGAAGTTGGTTTTGTTTAAATTAGCACCTGTATATGCTTAACCTTTTAAGCAACATATATGGGGACCTGCATGAGAGTGCATAGAACAATAATGGTGTTGTTTATAAGAACAGACTGTATAAATTCAGAGATGGTGTAATTAATTAGTAGCATATTAAAAAACAAAAAACACAAGGAAGAAATATGTGTAACAACATTGTGCCTCTGTAAATTCACATGTACAATAGCATAGATTCTTTGACTTGTTTAGAAATCTTTCTTCCTGATAATCTTTCAGGTTATAAGTCACTTAACTGCCACTTGACTTGAGAATTTAATTATATTTCAATCTAAGGGATGAAAGGTGTACTAGCCTAGCTAGCCCAAGTCTGGAGCATAACCCAGGGCTAACAAGAAAGACAGGAAATAGATGCTCTGCAGATTGAGTAAATTTCATGTACAGATGCTAAGCAATAATTCAGACATGGTGTAATAATTTCCTACCTCCTAATGAAAATAGAAGGCAATAAACTGTAATATCCAAGCTAAGATTCTAGCTAACGTGGCTGTCCAAAGCCAAAAAGAGAGTGGAGAAATCACATCAAAATAGGTGAAAAAGCAGCACATCTGTTGCTCACACTGACCCCTTATAGAACATAAAGTATAAATACTGTACAGAAGTACAGAACACAGCAGAAAAATATTTAAGGAGTGATCCCATACGAAACAGGATGCAACAGTAGAGGAAGGGCTATTATAAAGAAATTTCCATAAAGCCTGTACTGTAGGCCAGGGAACTGGAAAAAATAATAAGAAAGACAGACAGGAAAATTACATAACAGGTTGTAGATCACCACTGAGTTTCTTTTTCCTTCTCAACAGCAATGAATCTGCTAGTAAAATCAGCAGAAAAGCAGTGTACAGGTCCACTGATGGCAGGAATAAAGCAGACCCAAGGGAAAGCCTAAATGGACAATAATTGCAAGTTTTTATCTGCTGTGCTACAGTACTCTGGAAAGCTGGTCAGCTATTAGCAAGGTTGGCAGGAATAATCAAGAAGACAGAGAAGAAAGTTTATAATCTTTCAAATACTGCAAGGCAGAGGCAGGGCACTGGAGCTGAGAGATGGGAAGAGAAGCCAGTGATATGGAGAAGGAATGACATTACACACCAGGGTTGTATCTGATGAAGAAGCAGTCATTGGAGTTTCTAAATACTTTTTTTTAAGCCACTGTGACCTATACAGCTGTAACTGAGCTGAGGTACCTAAGCTGGCTACAGAGGTACCTGGGCTGGCTACAAAGGTGTTCTAGGCTGGTGGAAACAACACTTCAGGAGAGGATTTCAGCCTGCCTTAGGTTTGAATTGCTGTCTGGCACATTCTCGCTCTCGATTGACTTCACAGAGAGCTTGCAGCAACTAACCCAATAATATAAATTTCTCAAGACCTGCAACCATCCTCAGGTGGTTCAGAGGCTACAGAAGTGAGTGCCACAGATACAACTTTAGGGAGATTAAGATAATGAATGACATGCTCAGGTAGTTTTGGTAAGGAACACCTCCATGGTATTTCTAGGGATGATCTAGAATTTTCTACATGGTATCTTTACTACCTCTCAACAGAACTGCAAGATCACCGATACTTTCATAAGCACAATAAAACCTGCTTAGAGACAAAGCTATGCCTCTGCACACACAGACACCAGTCTAAAACACAGAGGTATAGAGAACACTTCTTTTGAGATTAGTTTGGAAGTGTCCTGCTCTAACACCCTATTAAAAAAATCATATGTAATGTAGCATAACATTACCCATTTCACCATTTATCTGTCCTTACTCCTAGTTAAACTGATAGCTAATGAACGATTTAGGTGAAACTGAGAACTGAAAGAAGAGGGGAAAGGGAAGAGCAAAGTTGTCGTCAAGGCTCAACAGGTTTTCCAAGGAATCCAGAACAGAAGTCTTCAGCTAGGTCTTTCTGTATATAATAGAGTTTCCTTTTGTAACTCCTAAATGCCTTTCACTGATGTTTTCCTTGGGCCAAATTTTTTTACCCATGTTAAACATTCCGAGAAATCTTGAGTTGTTTGATCTTAGGCATCAGCTCTCATGGAAAGAGCTGTGGGAGGATCCACTGTCCTGGAAGTCCTGTGGCATAATTATCTGCCTCAAGTACATGTCTTAACTACTGTAAGGAATCTGACAGATCGCTGGATACCTGTGTTCAGACAAATCCATCCATTCCCTAGGTCCATAGTTCTATGGGTTCAGTGGGAAGTGATAGTTCCTGAAGTTGACTCATATCTGCAGTAGGCTGAGTCGCCTTCTACAGATGTCTGTCCTTCTGCCTCGACTTTATATATCCTTGACTAACTAAATTTCTTCTCAGTTTTATCAAACAGGTGTCAGAGTTAAGTGGGATGAGTCTGGACCTGAGTTCCTCCCAGTCTTCAATGTATTTATCCTACCAATATTCCTGCGAAAGAAAGAGATGTTATAATTCTCCTCTGACATATGGGCAACAGAAACAGCCACGCACGGAGTTCATGCTTGAACAGGAAATTTAATCTCCATCCCCTATATCACAGCTTTTGAATTGTCCCCTCTTATGTTATTAGAATTTGTTGCCTACACAACAGCCAAAGGTTTAAAAAAATTAACTTGATTCTGCTACATTCATTTAGTTTAACATTGTAGCTTATTACTAACTCTTCTTTTAATGCATCTTTGTCAAGGCTCTCATTTTTCCTTCGCATATCTTCATTCAGTTATGACATTAGAAAAAAAAAGAGAGAAGAGCCCAAGTTTTCTGCTGATTATTTCGACTCCCACTACACAGCAGATGAGTGAGAAATCCTAGAGATGAGTCAGAGGATGAAATAGGAAGTGTGAAGAGATTGTCTTAAATTAATAGGGGTGCTGAAAAAAAATCTGAAAAAAAAAACCCAAAATAAATACATTCACATTTTTAGATAGGTTGTTTTTAAAGGTTTTCTCAATAACAGCAGCAGTACATTTTAACGTGGAAGAGAAAAAATATGTTAGAAAATGTTTTCTCATTTTCATGAGTTTGAACCAAAAAAATGGAGCTATAATTATATCACTAAAGTATAATGCAGGAGAAATTTACATTATCAGGTATCACAATTCAGTCTTACTTATGACATTGCCAGTAATGCAACCTTAGTATAATGCTTAGTTGGAGACTGCAAGGGAAACCTGAGTGACTCAGGAAGTGTGAATAAGTCAGTAAAAGACCTCTTTGCTTTTCTTTTTGGTGCAGGTTACCGAGCAGGGCTCTCCTGAGGTCATGAAGGATATTGTGATCTTGCAAATGCCTTCCTTCAAAGGAGATATCAAATCCAATCCTGCCTACTGATAGTTATTTAAGATCCCACAGGCTTTCCTACCCAAAGTCCAAACAAAGTAATCACATTGACGCTATGTATTGATGTTGCATTATCAGTGAAGGAGAGATCTTTTCCTTCACTTCCAGGTCTAAAACCTTGCGTGGTTGCTAGCTGCTGTCAAGTAGACACTGTCCTCAATAATCTCTGGCCATTAGAACCTCAGCTTTACATCTCATCAGAGAAACACAAGTCTAACATTGTACTGCCATCTAACACTTCTGGGGTATTGATTATACAAAGAACCACTAAGGAAATTTTCAAAAGGATGTGGCATGTGAAAGGTCATCTACAGAACTCAGACTCTTCAAAATGTTTCTTTTAGATAATCAGAAGCAGTAGTTTAGTTCAAAAATTCAATCCAGGCACATAATAGTGAACAAGGGTGGATGAGAAACTTTATGTTGTTCATGGGAAGCAGGGATACAGTGTGCAGTTTGCCAAAATGCTTTCTGCCAAGAAAAGGTTTGTCATCAGTGAGTACCTGGAAGAGTCTGGGAGAGACTAAGAAGTGAGTAGCTATAGAAATACGCTTCTGTCAATTGTGGGAACAGTGGAAGATTTTGTTGGCTATGTAGTGTGATGTTACGGACCAAAGCCTCAAAGCACTCACTCTTGTTTGTTGCTCATCTTGAGTGAAAACTTTTAGCCAATCTGGCTTCTGAGAGGACTCGTTGTCCTAAGGTTTTTTTTTGCATGGATGTTTTCAAAGACTTCTTTTTACCTTGTCAAAAGTTTTGGGTTTTTTAAATTATACACTCCAAAGAGGACAGGAGCATATTTGCCTTTGCCTGCTAGTGGATTCAAAGGAGTTTTTCTTGGGTGGTGGCTGGGAAGATAAGCTGATAAAAAGACTAGATAACTAGATTAGGACAAATAGGATATAGCTGATAATGACAGTGAGTGAGAAGGCTGGCAACTGGGTGGGGATAACAGGATTTATTGGGAAAATCAAACGTGAGTTGAAATGCTTTTTGGCTACCAAATGACATAAAGCAATAAAACAAGGCACCTCAAACTAGGCCTTCAGACAACCAGACTTCTGGGACCAAGATTAGAGAAGATGAAGTTGTTGTAAACAGACTTAGCAAAACTGAGAAAAAATGAAAGGGGAAAAAAAAAACATAAAAAACCCAAACCCAAGCCAAAACAAACCGAACTAAACCCATCCTGTACCTTAGCAGGGGAGAAGGAAGATGAGAAAAAATGATGACTGATGAATAGCAGGGGAAAAAGTGGAACATTTTTTTTTGCTTGGGTTTGAGGCAAGGCTGTGAGAAACAGGTAGATGTGATATTGCTTAAACTTGGACTGGCCATGCTTCATTATCTGCAGTTTTTCTTAATAATAGTCATGCTGTAAGTAAGGGCTATGTATGAGAACACTATTCATGTGTTCAATTTAATAGGAAACCTGAAGAACCATATCTAGTTTTCTTCTTCAGCTATGCACAACCGATTCTTCCTTGTGAGTCATCTGAGTCCACGGGTTCTGGAGCAAGAAGAAGCTGACATCAGCTTACTTAGCAAAGAGAGAGGACAGCAGGCTGCAGAGTGTTCTTTGTATGTGTTTGATATTTTGTAGGTTGAGAAAGAAAAGTTTTATTTTATCTAGACTGTTTTTAAGAGGTAACTTACTGGTTTCTTCTTTCAGTGGAAAAATACGTTATGATGGTACTGGCTTTGTATAAGAAATGATTTAAGGATAGGAATAAGGTGAGTTTCAGTAGAAAGTAGGTAAGACTTTTTATTAATCCAGCAATATTGTAAATGAAAACAAAGCAAAAACCTAACAATAGGTACTTCCTCACCCATCAAATTCCTTCAAGGCCTTCTTAAAGTTCATGCAGCTGATTTTTTTTGGTTTGGGGTTTTGGTGGTTTGTCTAATGTAACTGCCTCCAGTTCTAATGTTACAGTGAAGACCACAAAACTGGAATCCAAAATGAGGCACCACATTCTGAAGGAGACTTTTCATACTCTGTGTGTGGGACATACGATGTCTAGAGACAATCAGTGATATTTCATGGGCAAGTATTTGGCCTTGAAAAAGACAATGGTTTTCTTCTAAATTTCCTTGAAAATCTATGTGTGAGAGCGAGGTAAGGGGGAAATAACTCTATTCCCATTTCAGAGCTCACGACACACAAAGCAAATTGGACCACAGCCAGGCCAGCGGTCAGAACCAAGGAGTCAGTCCAAATCATCAGACTCCAGGTGTGAGACAACAAGCTGCATTGCCTTGTCCTTTAACTGAGACTGTTTTTCTGGCATGTCTCACCAGTGTTAAATGCATAAGGAAAAGGATAATAAAGAGCCTAAGTGGAGAGAAATAATGAAGAATTGTGAGGTTTTGTTCAGTTGCAACAATCTCACACGTTTATTAATAGAAGGTCACAATATATAAGTATATAATTTTAGTTGGATACGGACAGCATCTCTTCAATTATCTGAAGAAAGAGGGTACTCATTATGTAGATAGTACAGGAACATCATTCAGCAGAAAAGCAATAGAAAATTTCAAGAGAAAGGCAAGAACTGATATTTTTTCCCTATCTTGCTTTTCATTATGAATCATTTCTACAGAGTCTTTCTGTGTGTATGTGTAAATGTAATCATGTATATATTTTTACTCATAAAAACACCTTATCTGTATGATTTATGTAAAATCATGTGTGTGCTTCCTCAGTAACTTTGAAGGCGGGCAGGACCTGTACATTCTGAGAAAAGGAAACCAAATGAATGTAGAACTGACCTGGCTCAGTGTGCAGTGACTGAGGATAGAATAGAATTTGGTTTCACAAATTGAACTCCCTTTCATAGCCAATGTGTCCCAAAGTGCTTTACATACAGTACAATGAGAGTGGTGCCGGGAGTGCAGGCAAACACAGCAGTCATTGTAGGCACAAAAATAGCTCACATGTAGCCTTCTATATTAGAATCTGTTTCAGGAGAAGAATATTGGCCTTGGGAATGTTATTAACTCTATATTCATCTGTTTCTTTGTTGCCAAGGGATTCTAAACTTCCCTTTGGACAGCCTTTGAGAGAATGATTTCAAGAGCACCAGACCTTCAATCCTCTTTAAAACATCTGCTATAAGCCCTCCTACTGCACATTGCATTTCTGAGTATATTGGTCTTTCTTAAATTTTTCTCAATTTCGGACCATGGCTAATTGAGTGTGCACTGGATTCCAGATTGTACTTCAATCAGAAAACGGGATAAGGGACAACATTCAGCCCTTTGTATCATTGTACCCACAAGCATTAAGTCTTATTGAAGAAAGTTATTTCATTGTTGCTAAGATTCCCAGGCACCTTGGTCCATCATTGTGAGAATTATCTTCCAGGAAATTATTGTGTCCAGGGAAACTGCAATGTGTCATATGGAATTAGGAACCACAGTGACCTTTCCTCTGTGCACTCATGGACCCTTTATGAACTTAGCACTTAAGCTGTCCCACCTAATTTTAGTCGTTCACTTGAATTAGTGAGTGGTTTTTGGTCATACCATGTTACATTCTATGTCTATCGCATAGACAAAAGCATCTCCACAGGCTAATTTTGACTAGTGAGGAATGAAATTGTCATCCAGATATTTAACTGGATGTTTACCTCCTGTTTCCTGGTGTCTTGTAAAAGCCAAAATCTAAATTTTTCACTATTGAAAACACCAAATGGCTTTTCATTAGAGAGTCCATTACTGAGTACAAATGGAAAACTGGAGATCAGAAGAGATAGATGCATGATAGCCCTTCTGAGAGCATCACTAGGCTCAGAAATAAAACTCAGTTCTTACCATTCATATCCTTCACTTGCAGCACAATGCAAGTGTGGGGAACCTTAGACCATCTACTGTTCCCTGATTGCCCAAACCAGAAGCATCTAAAAAAGATGCTAAGAAGGCCAATGGCGTCTTGGCTTGTATCAAAAACAGTGTGGTCAGCAGGACAAGGGAAGTGATTGTGCCCCTGTACTCAGCACAGGTGAGGCCACACCTTGAGTACTGTGTTCAGTTCTGGCCCCACCCCTACAAGAAAGGAGGTTACATCAGGTCAAGTGTTGATCTGTTCGCTCAAGTGACAGGTGATAGGACAAGAGGAAATGGCCATAGGTTGCACCAGGGGGGGTTCAGACTGGATATTAGGAAGAATTTCTTATCTGAAAGGGTTATCAGGCACTGGAACAGCTGCCCAGGGAGGTGGTTGAGTCACCATCTCTGGGTAGTGTAGATGAGTTTTTGAAGGACATGGTTTAGCAGAAAATGGGTATGGTTGAACTTGATGAACTCGAAGGTCTATTCCAACCAGAAGATTCTATGATTCTTTAATTCTATGAAATCACACGATAGTTCTTATCCAGACTGCATGTTTTGCTTTTCTTCCCATGGAAACCATGGCATGCAAGCCTTGATATGGTCCTGAATCTGATCATGATAAGAGCTCAGGGGCACAAAAACACTTTATGGCCTACAAGCTGTTCAGCATTCAGTAAAGTTTATGAACTAATACTGCTTAGTCTGGCCCCAACTTGAGTGTAAATCCATTGATAACAGAGTATCTTCCAGTTTACAGAAACTTAAGCAAAGGAAGAATATGATCCTACTAATGTCCAAATAGAAATTAAAGTCATTGAAAGCTATATGTGGCAGAGATGTCCCAGAATATTAAGGTCAATATTAGGGAACATGTTGAGATTGTTCAGCTGATGAATTGGTTTATCAGAAGGCATATTGCCCTCCCAAGCTCATCTGACATTATTGAGTTCTAATTTTCAAACCTTCAATATGCTTTATGGCAAGAACAGCAAAATCAATGAGGTATGATAACCGGAGATGATTTGGTATATAATCTGATGCTGAACAAGTTGAGTGCTTTGAAGGAAGGGAAAGGGGATATGACAGCTGCAAGAATTTTTTACAAATTTATACTTACCTATTTGAACTATATATTTGAGACATAATAATAAAGAATTCCTTGCAACCTTCAATACTTAGAAACTCTTGACATTAATCTTAGCATTTTGAAACTGAGATGCCTACTGGGAGCTTTTGTGGCTATGGGTTTTATGTTCCTAGGCAAATATTTTCCTCTCACACAGTTCTTATTTTCATAAAAAATGGAAAAGGTATGGAATAGAGGAATCTCACAACAGTAAGTTTTCTACTGAACTGTTCGATACCAAAGAGCAGATAGTTATTGAATACGACAAAGATATTTTATACCAAACTCTGAGACGGAATTCATATTTTCTCAAAAGAGTTCTTGATTTCAGATTAAAAATCTAAGGTTTTCTGAAATGGGCTGCAAAACCTGATGCAGGTTTTCTGTAAAGCTCAAGAGAGGCAAAGACAGAGGGAACTGACAGTCTTTGGACAGCAGCACTTGCTCCCTACATCTTCAGTTAAGCACAAACTCCTATGCATTCCAAAAAAAAGATCAGTTCACTTTCTGTAATGAAAATTCAAAAGCCACTAGCAAGTCTCTTACTTTAATTTGACCTCTTGAAATGACTGTGGAAGACAACTAAGCTTTCAGGTTCTTACAGCTTTTGACACTGTCTCCCACAGTAGACTCCTAGAGAAGCTGGCAGCCCGTGGCTTAGACGGAAGCATTCTGTGATGGGTTACGAAATGGCTGGATGGTCGAGCCCAGAGAGTGGTGCTGAATGGTCACCAGTGGTGTTCCCCAGAAATCAGTATTGGGTCCAGTCCTGTTTAATATCTTTATTGATGATCTGGATGAGGGGATTGAGTCCATCATCAGCAAGTTTGCAGATGGTACCAAGCTGGGAGGAAGGGTTGATCTGTTAGAGGGTAGGATGGCCCTACAGAGGTACCTGGACAGACTGGAGAAATGGGTCGATTCTGATGGGATGATGTTTAAATAAGTCCAAATGTCAGGTACTTCCTTTTGGACACAACAATCCCATGCATAGCTACAGACTGGGGACAGAGTGGCTGGAGAGTAGTTAGGTAGAAAGGGACCTGGGAGTGCTGGTTGACAGGAAGCTCAACATGAGCCAGCAGTGTGCCCAGGTGGCCAAGAAAGCCAATGACATTCTGGCCTGCATCAGGAATAGTGTGGCAAGCAGGACCAGAGAATTTATCGTCCCCCTGTACTCGGCACTGGTCAGGTCTCACCTTGAATATTGTCTACAGTTCTGGGCCCCCAGGTTTGGGAAAGATATCAGGATGCTGGAGTGTATCCAGAAGTGGGCAATGAAGATGGTGAAGGGGCTGGAGCACAAGCCCTACAAGGAGCAACTGAGGGAGTTGGGGCTGTTTAGTCTGAAGAAGAGGAGGCTCAGGGGAGACTTCATTGCTCTCTACAGCTACCTAAAAGGAGGTTGTAGTCGGGCAGGGGTTGGTCTCTTCTCTCAGGTGACAGAACTAGAGGGCATGGACTCAAGCTTCATCAGGGAAAGTTTAGACTTGATGTGAGGAAAAAGTTCTTCCCTGAAAGGGTGATTGGCCATTGGAATGCATTGACCAGGGAGGTGGTGGAGTCGCCGACCCTGGAGGTGTTTAAGACTGGATGAGGCACTGAGTGCCATGGTTTAGATGATGGTGTTAGTGTTGGTGTTAGTGTTAGGTTATAGGTTGGACTCAGTGATCTCGGAGGTCCTTTCCAACCTTATGATACTGTGATCCCATGTCAGTAGGACAAGCTGGATAAGTGCTGAGGCTCACAGGCCATATGAAGTCACAAATGTTCAACAGATTCAGCTCTGTGGAAGGAACAAAAGATCACCTAGAGGCAGACATCTCTTTGCTAAAAAATGTTCTATTATTTCATAAGAACTCAACCCCAAAGACAACGAATATGTTGATATGTGCAGAGGCATAATCTCTTTATTTAATATTTTTCAGCCATATAAAATCTTTAATATATATAATATCCCCATGCCTGACTCTGGTTCTTCAAGGGAGCAGAACTCTCTCTCAGATGCATTGCTGAGGAAGCCTCTCTCTCCATTGATATCATAGGTATTAGTAATAACATACAGAGTTGACATTTCTTATGCATTTCTCCCTCTGATGAGAGAATAGTATAGCCTCAACTTAATGCCCCACTTTGTGGAGCCTTTGTTCTGTTTAAGTTGTTTTGCAAACAGACACCATGCAGTCTTTTGATTAGTCAGTTAGATATTTTCTGCAGTTAAAATGAAGATTATAGAAAATATTGCCTTTGCCCTGCACAGACTGGGAAGAAGACCAAGCCTTTTCTGTTCAAAATCAATGGCCCCTGGAAAGCAAAGTCTGACTCTGTCAGTCTGGGACTTAGCAGGGCTCCCTTTTTGTCTCCTTTTAGTGCTTCTCTGGCCATGTACCAGCTGAAGTGCAGCATGAACTAAGACATGGAAGCAGAACTATAGGACAGGTAGTCTTCCTTTTGTACTCTGAGTCTTCCATGGATCGTACTTCAGATACCAGTATTTCACTTGACATCTCCCTTCTTTGTGTTTGACATGGCTTGCTGTTTGAGTTTATAGGAGATCTTCCAGTCAGTCCAGTGGGAGGAAGTTTAAATTTGTATTTAAACTTACTTCATTATTTCACACAAAAAAGATGACTTCCAACTGTATGTGAAACTAATAATGGCATATCATAAGTGTCAGTATTAAAATATGTATGTAAATCCATGTACAAATTTCGCTGTTCATCTCATGCATTTTTTTTTGTATAGATAAATTCTCAGAGGTCATTGCATCTTTACACTCACTGGATTATTTCCTATCACAACATGGTAGCAGACAGTGAAAGAAGGTTTCCACGAGGTGACAGTTGTGATGAAGAGAGAATATTTCATCAGTCTTCTAGGTGAATGTAAAGACTGTGGAAGTATGGCAAGATTCACAGTATCACAGACACCTCCTATTCTGTTGCGGACTCTGGAAGACCCGACGAATTTTTTTACCATTCGTCAACATTCTTGGTCTCTTTGATTTACGCTTTTATCCCTTCAAGCTGTTGTAACTAGTTGCCTTAGTTGCCTATTCACAGCTTCCTCAGAAGGCTCTCATTTTCCTTACCTATGCAGTTCTTCCCTGATAGCATCTGGATTTCTCGTCCCAACCCATTTCCTCACCAAGACTTTTCTAGCTCTTCCAGAAAACTGTAGATATTTTGCTTTCTCACATCTTCCCTGTGAGTTTCAGTTTTCAATTCACCCAACATTCCCTCTCAATTTCTCTCTCTCTCTCATTTTTCAGTTCCTCTTTTGACCTTCTCTAAGCATTTCTCTCATCTGTTGCCTCCAAGAGGTCTAGCACTTCGGCTTTCTGAATTCAAATCTACTATTTCCTCTTCAGCTGAATGTCTGGAGGGATGAACAGACCTCAATAATACAGGGCCTCCTAAATTAAATGGATATATGCAGAAGGCACAAAGGATGAAAAATTCTGTGTTCTAATTTCAGGCCCAGAACAACTTACCAGTTGGAAATACAGAAAAAGACCTCTTCATCTTCTTGTTGCAGTCAATGGAACAAATGAAGTCTGAATCTTTGCATTATGCTGTCATTTGTACTTTAATATTACTTTAAGATCACAGGGAGGGTACATGCAATGTACAGTTTTCCTGAAAAGCTGGAGGGGAGTATAAAATAAAAAAAGCTCCCAGATGGAAAAGTCAATTTGAAATGACCAAGACTCACAGTATCACAGTATCACAAGGTTGGAAAAGACCACTTAGTTCAACCTATGACCCAAAACTAGCACCCAATCTTCATTTAAACCACAGCACTAAGCGCCTCATCTGATCTGTTTTTAAGCACTTCCAGGGACAATGACTCTACCACCTCCCTGGGCAGCGCATTCCATTGGCGAATCACCCTTTCAGTGAATTTTTTTTTTTCCTAATATCAAGCCTAAACCTCCCCTGGTGAAGCTTGAGACCATGTCCTCTTGTTCTGTCACTGGTCACCTGAGAGAAGACATCAACCCCTGCCTGCCTAGATTCTGTGCTTTCTTAGAGAGTACTTACTTGTGTGCATATACATTAACCAGACGATCTCTCATATTTGTTCCATAATCTTATAAAGAGTTAACTAGAACCATGAGCAGTTTCTCCCTTTGAAACCTTGGACAATTTCTATATCCTGCTTATTTCCTTTACAGCTACCATTTGCACGTCTGGCCTTTAGAAGGTAGTCCGTGGCACAGGTGATTTACTACCCTGAGCAGAAATAGACAAAAATAATAAGAAATAGACATCTAAAAGGGTATAAGATGAGATTTAAAGTTTATTGTATTCATAAACTCTAGGATGGATTTAGAAAATTGACAATTAAGGAAACGGAGCATATTTGCAACTCCAGTAACAAATAATGCAGGTAGGGATATCTTCTCTCGTACAGCAAAGAACTGGTAGATTTGTAAATAGATAGATAGATAGAGAGACAGACATATAAAGAAAGGCAATACAAAGTAAGAAAAAAATGTTTAAGGATATCACAAAATTCTAACAGAAAGCTGATGAGGAGCATTTTTGTGCATGTGGCTGTAGAGTTCCCTCCTTCTCTACGTACAGTATTTCCGTACATGTGTATGTGTGTATGCATGCATTCACATGCACACCCCCTCACCCCACACACACTGCCAACACTTGGTCATCTGCCATGTGTCTGCATTAGAATGAAGTACATGAAACCAGCAGCATTCATACTGGACCCTGACTGATATTCCCTCTGGTTACTTAGAGAATAAAATAGAAGCAAGAATGAGTTTTGTAAAAGTATTAATTCATTCAAAAATATATATAAAAAGTATTAATTCATGCAAATAAATCCAATTTTGAGATTGTGCCTACAAATACATCGTTCAAAGTGAGACTAGGCATAGCTTCAGAACTCAAACATGCCATGGGGTATCAGCGTGTTCTAAATCCGAGCACTGACTTTGTCAATGTTTCCCCTGAGGCTGTAAAGCTCTGCTTGAAAAGTGACCACTGACTGAATTCTAACGTCACACATCTAATCTCCACGCTTGGTTCTCTATAAAGTTCAGCAAGCAGCTGGGGGTTAAAATACGAATTAGCTGCTTTTAAAGTCCTTTTCAGAATTAGGCCTGATTTTCAAGAATAGGTGCTGACTGTGACTACAATTCTAAGAGGACAACACTCCAAAAACTGGTATAAAATCCATCCTTTGCTTAAACTAGGTTGAAGTTCCCAAATCTCACATTGGAAATAAAAAAAAAAAAAAGGAAAATAAAAGAAGAGTTCATTAGTTTGTTTTTTTTTTTTCTTACAGCTATTTGCCTCAAATACATCATCTTCATTAATAAATATAATTGTGAACACACACAGATATGCACATGCATATATGAAAGCACACACATACACCCACACAAACATGCTCACAAGCCCTAATTAAAATGAAATTATTCTGGTTGCAAAAACAAGCACTCAAATATTAAGAGCCCCCAGAACTGAGATTACGTGCACAACCTGGATTTTTCTTTGTTGTACAGACGTATTCTAATTCCTTCTTTAATTACATGATCACTCACAGAGTAGATGACATGTGCAGTGACGTTTGTTGACTGCAGAGAACCAGGGGATTCTGTTTCCCATCTGAAGCACACAAGAGTGTGGGTTTTGCGATGTAAATATTCTCCTCCAGGCAAGACTTCTTGTTCTTTAACTCATCCTTGTCTCAGATCTACTCTTTCTTACTTTGTATTCCCCTTCCCAGTTACAGTCCCATACTCAGTTTCATTTTTTGTCTCTTTCTCAATCTGTTTCTTTTTCCCACCCTAGCTTTCCATTGCCCTGTTCTTGAACGCAACTGCGAGACAAACTCTCAGATCTTCTGTGCTTTTCCATAGCTTATTTTCCAAAGTTTTCTTTCATTGTGTTTGGTATATTAATCCCTCCCTTTTGCCTGTTAGTTTACCACAGACCGTTCCCTATTAATCACCCCTCCCATTTCTCTCTGTTTTCCCAGATTCTTCCTAATAAGAAGCAGACTGCTGGACTGAGTATAGCCTTTCCTCACAAGCTCTCTATGGCTACCTGGGTCAATGCAAATAAAGAACTAGAGAATTCTTTAACCCTGGGTCCAAATGGAAGAGCAACACATACCCATAAGGCTAAAATTTCTCTTCTAAGAAAAAAAATTATCCTTGTCTGTAGTGTCTATTGGAAGCATCCCTCCAAACTGTACTCGGCCAGGAGGCTGATATAGGCCAAATCCATGCCAAAGACCATGCTACGATTACTGTGATTGATAAATTTATTAAACCTATGCTCTGGACTGGGTTTGTTTTCATGTACTTTAGTCTGAACCCCAGTATGTTTCCCATTTATATCTCTTCTCAACTCATCGCAACCTGCTTTGTCTTCCCAGTTTCCCCTCTATTTTTTTCTTCTTAGTTTCCACTCTAGTCACACTAATGGTTATGACTGTCAGACCCAAAAATCACTGGGAAGACTGAGACCCTGCATTTGTCTCGGTTATCCAGAATCCAATTTTTTCCTGGCTTATCCCAAGCCAGCGGCTGCAATGACAGGAATAACTCTTGTCTCTGCTAGAATGTACCCAGTGAGAGCTGAGTCACTAGGGGATCTGGTTTTGGAAATCTGCATCTCTAGTGAGTGTGTGAGAACTGCCATTTTCCCAAGGCTTTTAATTGGTCACTTTGGGGAAGATTTTCCCCAAGATAGCAAAAAGACATAAGAAAGACCTTCACCTTCTGTCAGCTCTTAGTATCATGCTGGAAAGCATGGGGACAGGAGAGCTTTAGAAAGCATCTCATTTCACTTCGTTCAAAACAGTCTAGCTCTCCTCTGGGTTGTTCTCAGAGACAAAAACTCCTACCTAAAATTTTCCATAAATAGTTAAAGAATTTGAACTGAATACAGGCACGCAACTTAAAGAATTTCAGCCAAAACATTTTTGGTTTATCGAAGTTGAACAGGATTTTATTATAGGAAGTCTCAGACAATCATTATAATTGGCAGTGTTACCAGATCCTATTAAACCGAAATCTCCCTTCCTCACAGGGGCGCTGTGAGCATTAATTTGTTAATGATTGCACAGTGATTTGATGATGAAAAGGATCATATTAACACGCAGCATTATTGTCCTCACAATACAAGCTTGCCTGCTTTCATTACTCATTATGTACAGGGACATAGATATTACAGAAAAAGGATGGGGAGATAATAAACTTGATATTCTTTTCAAAGGACTAATACAACATGTTTACAGTGTTCACAGCACGGGTAATAAGAATATTTTGGAGACCTTTGTTTAAATAGCAGAATCCATTGGGTGGTGTTTAATGACGTGTATGCATGTGTCTGCACAAATCCTGTGTCTAAACACATGTGCAAACACATGCATACAAGCTTTCTTCTCTTTCTCTGTCCACTATTAACCCCCAGGTTCTCTGCAGCCATCACTTTACCACCTGAAACTCACCAGTGTTATTTTATAACAAAAGACCTCCATAAAAAAAGCTCTCTTTTTATTACATTGATACTTTTTGTTGCCCGCATTGACTCCAATCCCATACTAACCTCCCTTGGATGCAAATAGGTTTTCATTTCTCTCCTCAACCAACCTTCTTGATTCTAACTAAGGGTAAAAAAAAAAAAGAAGAAAAAAACCCAACACACACTGATTCATGCAGTAATTCAGTGACCAATCTTGCAAATGTTCACATGAGTAATCCTTCCTCAGATGAATAATCCCTCTGACCACAGCAGATTGATATAACAACAATACAGATTAAGGTTTTCAGAATCGGGCCCATACCCTGATGCTTGGGTTCTCACATGAAGCTTAGTGGATGATGGTGTCTGTCCTTGTGTCAGATGTATTACAGGCCCACATGCAGCTCTCTATTATTTTGTTTGATTATGTAGCTAATAAACTCTGATTCTGTCAGCCCTTCTCTAGAAAGCCTAACAAGCTGAAGTAAACAATCCCAGTTGAGTTAGAAGACTTTGCAGGATTGGGCCCTTTAAAAGTAGCTGAGAGCTGTATCTTTGAATTGTGGTTACAACGCAGTTTTTTGTTGTTAACTGCCTCATGGGTTTTTTTGGAAAATCTCAATAAAAAAATCTAGCAGAGAACATAGGAGTCTATGGGCTGATTAAGGTACACACATCTAAAAAAGGATAAATCACTATTTAAAACAGAATTCACATATATTTTTTATTTATTGTGAAAAAATTACCTGCATTTTATTTTATCTATTTAAAAGTAAAATTCACATGGATTGTTTATTTACATGGAACAAAAGTTACCTGTAATGTATTGTCTGTAAGTCAATGAATGGTGATTTGGGGTGCTATAGCCCTGTGGTTCTGGAGGTCAGAAGAATAATCCCCCTCTAGCAACCTTTGAGTTTGTTCCTGCCTTTCTTCTTTACTTACTCATTTCCTGGAAAATGAAGATATTAAGGACTGATGTACCACTGTGCCCCCTTTCCCTGCACACAACAGTGTTCATTAAAAATTGCTGCTAGCAAGGGCCTGATCCAGCCCTCGTGGAAGTCATTGGAAAGCTGTCTATTGACGTCATGGGGACGAGGAGCATACTAATGTATGCAAGTACCTTTACTAATGCGGGCAGTCCTGTTAACAACACCGAAGTTGTTCACAGGATTAACAGCAATCAATCAAGCCCTTTGAAAGGCACATTAATGGCCAAAGCCTGGTGCTGCAAACACTTTCTTTCACAAGGTATACCTGTGTATACCTGTCGCTGGTTCCGCTGCATCTCGCTGCTCCAGGCCTAACAATGTCAGTACATTTTTCCAGCTGTGCTGATCCAGGGCAGCATTTCTTCAGAGGAGGTGGAAATTGTTCCCCAAAAAGACAGTAATCAGAATGAGGAGACAGAGCAAATGAAGCTATAAATGGACTTGGAAGGGGGCTGCTTTTTCCCTGCAAGTAGACACATAGGGAAAAAAAAAATCAAAGAAAAATAAAGAAAAAAATAAAGTTCTTTATTTGGATTCCAAGCAGACAAATAATTTTTACTTTTTGGGAGAAACAGAAGGCTGTCACAAAAGACATTCTTACAAAATTCTTGTGGACTCTTCTGCTTATAGGTTGCTGAACTGGACCCACTGTGACTACACTGGGAACACTTCTCATTTGAGAACTGTTCAGCAAAGGCCGGTTTATAGATAACAATTTCCCTCTTCTTTTGCCTGTATCTGTTAAAAATCCAGTACAGCCCCTTGTACATGCGTAAAGGTGCTTGTGGGGTATAGCTTGTTTCCATCCACAGCAGCTGTGTTCATCTAAGAACCCTTGTAGCAGTATTTGCGTCCGTATTATTTCATTCTGCCACCCCTCGCAGCTGTGCCTGTGCAGCAGGGGGCTGTACTTGAACAGCATCCATTTCTAAATGACTATACTTACGGTTCTGCGAAAACGGGGCATGGATCAGCTCAAAGTTTTTAAAAATATATATTGTTATAAAACGGACACCCTTGCTGAGCAACAAAACAACTGTTTCCACTGCCCTGTTCTTTTAATTGGCTTTCATTTGGGATAAGCCATGATTGCAGACGGAGTGGCCTGCTCGTGGAAAAGGTATTAACAGAGCTATCTCTAGGATAGATAGGCTGAATGCTGTTTCACTTTTCACTATAGTGGATATTCCCTCCTTAAAAAAAATTCAACAAATCTTCTCTCAGCATGTCTTCCTAGCTCTACCGCAAGTGCGGTTTAAGATTCAGAAAGAGCAGATACTAAGATTTTTAACGTCCTGGTTTGGTGTGGGGAGTGCTGGAAGATTTTGTTTCATGCGGGTTTTGTTGTTGTTGTCATTCTTTTATCACAGTCTGAGGCACAAAGCAGGATTTGAAAGCAGGTGAGTCACGGGGCTGGGAATTTGGGAGATGGGCTGTCTGAGGGTTTTACTCTCTTCGCAGCTCCCGGGCTGTCAGATCTCTCTGTCTTCAGACTTTAAATGCTGTAAGTGTGTGCCCGGGAACGGTAGACAGACAGATTCCACCCCCCCCCCCTTACACCCTAATAAATAGCATGCCGGGTCAGACAGCAGACAATGCACGGTGCCTGCCACCAGCCCGGCATCAGCCGTCTGACAGCAGCTTCCTTCCATTAGCGGCCAGACATGCTCCGAGAGCCCGAGAAGACAGAGAAGGCTGCCGGGGGCAGGCATCGTGTGCCGCCCCCAGGTACGGGACCAGGGGGACGGGAAGAATGGGATCCGGCCCGGCCCTGCCCCTCAGCCTGCCGGTATCGTCAGTGGCCCAGGAGAGGGGTGCAATCACCTAATCGCCCTCCCCCCACCCCCGCAATCGAGGATCGGTCCCCTTCGCACTCCTCTCCTGGCAGGGGCGCTCGTTGAAGACACGGAAAGACTGGTACTCACAAGAGCAGTTTGCAATAGCTGAGCCACCTGCATTAGGTCGCTTTTTTAACATATGTATGTACTACACCTTTTTAGATTTATAGATGGCTATATAGTGCTTTATGTTTATTTTTTAAGGGAAGGCGGGGACAAGACACTGCTTTGCTACTCTGTTGTTAGAACAAAAGCCAAATAAAGTCAAAAAAACCTGCTACAAAGGTGTTGTGAGTTTGTTCCTTGTTTGTGTTTAAAATAGAAATAAAAATAAATAAATTCCGGTCAATAAAGCGGGCAGGAACGTTGCAAATTTAAATTGATCACCTCCCTCCTTCACGGCTGCCCCTTCCGTTTGGAGTCACACGTGTTACTCGGCGCCGCTCCCGGGAGATTGGGCGGCCGGCCGGGTCCCGTTCCCAACCCGCCCCCCCCGCCCCCCGGGGCTGCCACCGCCTCTGCCTGGGGAGCAGCTGGCGGCGCCGGGAACAATGGTCGGGAGCCTCCGCCGTGTAGGGGGGGAGCTTCTCAGGCTGGATGGGGGCATGCTGCGGGCACCCCGGGGTAAGGGACATAGATGATGGGGGGCGGAGGAAGGCGGGTGGAGGTTCAGGTAACTCGCAAGCTGCTCCGAGCTCGCCTGCTGTTATTTTCTCCGAGCTTCATCCCCGCGCAGTTCGCACGGGAACAGAGGGGAGGGAAAAAAAAAAAAAAAATTACTCTGAGCACATGCAGAGCTTTGTTTTGTTACTGTCCGGATTACTGTTATTATTATTTGGGGGAGAAGGGGGAGTTGTGTCCTTAATCCGAACCTCCCTACCCTCCCCACCCCCAGATGCTATGAAAGGAGAGCTGATTTCACTTCCACCATACAGTACACTTTGTATAGAGAGCATTGTTCGGACAAGCAACTCCCGATCCCTTATGACTACAAAATACGATTTATGTTTCCATCACAGAGAGACAGAATATCCTCATGGCTTGAAAGTCGGGCAAGAAAATCTTATCTAATCAATCGCTTTTCAATACACACATACAGAGGCACACAAACCGCACACAGCTAATATAGGAGATAAACCCCGCACTGATTGTACGTAAAATAAATATCGGCAGCATGAAAATTATCAATAGTCATCTCGATATTTTTGTCTCCCTTTACCGAGCTACAATAATACAGTTTGTGCCTTTCCTAGATTGATGTCATCATCAGCAACATATTTTTTTTTTTAAAAGAGCTTAAAGAGCATGCATTTTTGTTTAGAAGTAACAAGAACATATATAGTAGAGCTTGTAACATCACAACCACAACAACAACAGCAAAAGCAACCTCTGAGCCCGAGGATTCATCCGTATCTGAACTGCTTTTATTATCAATTGCGAAATCATCATAAGAGTAAATAATAAATAAGACACATCATAATAGGAAGAAGTCAGAACACCTTGGGTTTGTTTTTTTTTCCCCCCTGTCAAATAAAAAGGCAGATTTCTCGATGATCACTGAAATTATAAAGACAGCGATTGATCGGAGGGCTTGCAAAAGAAAAGGAAAAAAAAATCATCATCATTGGTCCTAAAAACGCAACCGTTCCCCTTTGCTCACTTGGCACAATAGAAATTGACTGTCTCTCAAAGAGCCATGCGCCTAGTGCTATTTATAGCCAGGGGCTGTGTTGGAAGATACCATTAAGCTTCTCCCAGGCAGACAGACAGGGGGGTGGTTGGATAGAAGGAGGGGGTTTAGCCAGAAGTAGAGGCAAAAGCAATCCCCCACCCCCAGCCTCCCTTCCCCGCTCACACACACATCCACACACTCACACCCCACCCCCTAGTCTGGCTGGGAATTTGAACCGATCCAGCCTGTTTAAACGGAAAGGACACAGATCTTCAATGTAAAAAAAAAAAAAAAAAATCAGATCAGACCCAGAGAGAGAGAGAGAGAGAGAGAGAGAGAGAGAGAGACGGAGAGGGAGGAGTGTGTGTGTGTGAGTGTGTGTGTGTGTGTGAAAGAGGGAGAGGGAGCGAGAGAGCGAGAGAGAGGGAGAGAGAGAGAGAGAGGGAGAGAGAGGGAGGGAGAGAGAAAAGAAGAGGGGGAAAAAAAGGAAAGAAGATTTTCTCTATGTATATAAAGATGGCCACGTTAGCAAACGGACAACCAGACAATACCAGCCTGAGTAGCAATCACAGCAACCCCAGCACCAACGGGCATATGAACGGATTAAACCATAGTCCCGGAAACCCATCCACCATCCCAATGAAGGACCACGATGCCATTAAGCTCTTTATTGGGCAGATCCCCCGTAACCTGGACGAGAAAGACCTCAAACCGCTCTTCGAGGAGTTCGGGAAGATCTATGAACTGACGGTGCTGAAGGACAGGTTCACTGGCATGCACAAAGGTGAGTTACCTCCTGAACTTTCCCGGGAGAGATCGGGAGAGGAAGGCAGTCTCCCGCTCTCTCTCTGGGTCTCTCTTCCTCTCTTTCCTTTCGACTTCATTTCATTTTATTTCATTTTTTTTGGCTGGCCCGGGGGTGGAGGCGGAAGGCTGGGGGGCAGGGAAAGAAATAATAGACCCTCCTGAAAAAGAGGAGAAAGAGACAGGGAAGAGATTCAGCTCTGTTTTGTTTATTTATTAGTATTTTTATTTCTTTCCCCGCTTTTTGAGGGGTTAGAAATGCAGGCACTTGAGAAAGCCGGGGTGTCCAGGAGGACGGCAAAGCGGGCGGCTGGGCGAGCAGGCAGCTGTCCGCACGCGGTGGTGCTGAAATGGGGAAGAGGGGCTCCTCATTTATCTTTGGGATCAGCACATTTTCCACATAAAGGGGGTGTATGTGTGTCCGTGTGTCTGTCCCCGTGCTTGCGCGGAGCTGGGAAGCTCCTGTTTTACAACTGTTGTATATCTGACACTGCCGCCTTTCCTTTTTCTTTTTTTCTTTAACCACCCCGCTCCCGCCTTGATTTTTATTTTTCACTGCTGTTACAACTATTATTTGTAGTCCACTCTACAGCCAGGAGCGGAGGAAAGTGAGTTACTCAGAGTGGGAGGGGGTGGGGGGTGGTGGTGGTTTAATTTTTTTTTTTTTCAGTGTGGTAACAAGGATATAAACAACAATTAAAAAACCCTATTATCTCAAGTGGGGTGGGGTACGGGTGTACAAAATCATGACATGTGTGTGTGTGTGTTGGAGAGGACAATCCAGGAGGGACGGGTGGCAGTTTAGTTTCAGAGAGGAGAAATCTCCAAGCAGACGTATTCCAAGCACTACTTTAATGTACCCAAAGTCCATTCTGGAAACTTTTTAGGTTTTCTTTAAAGGCAGTGAAGACATACTCTCCATGCTACACCTTGCTCACTCCATCTCTGTCCGCTCCTTTCCCTGCTTAGCTTAGGTTCTCTGGAGGTGCGTTTCAGATTAGATGATGCTACATTTTAGAGGTGGGGGAGGGTGTGTGTAGTGGGGGGAGACATGCTCGGATCCTCGGGTGGGAAAGTAAGACTCACAGGGAGGAAGTTGATAATTTACATAGTAGCCTCACTTAGGAACAGGAGAGATCCAGGAGCAAAGCGAGCCACTTTTTTAGCTCCGGTTCTGTATGTATGTGTGTCTATGTAATTATTTCATTAAATATGTAGTTACTAAAAAATAAAAGAGAAAAGAAAAAGATCAAATCAGAAGCGATTAGGGTGTAACTCCAGATCTAGTGCAGAAAGAGAAAGGGCTTTGCAGGGGGTTACGAGGGGAGTGGAAGTTGCATCTGTTATAGGAGAGGTTCAGTAACAGTGTCTACTCCAGCCTGGTGGACTCCTAGCCGGGAGTCAGTGGTAATGGCATTACTGGCTTCTCAGCTTTCCAGATGCCTTGGCGAGTTGTAAATCTTAAACTTAACAGCATGTTTAGCAGGCATCTATTCCCGCTTCCCACTCACTGCCCTCCTCTCTTCCATCCTCAGGAAACGCGAATGAAAATATACTCTAATAGTGCAAAGTACCAGTTTTGCACAGGCTAGAGAAAATGTTCAGGGCTCGGGGACCAGGGACTCAGTCCAAGTTAGAGGATATTGCCTCCTTTCTTTCTTGCCGGTGGCTCCAAACACCCATCTCATATTTACAATGATCAGTGTAGCCCTTTCAAATGTTGCTTTCTTTTCAGACTAGCTTCCTAGAAGCCACATCAAAGTCTGATGGGCATCATTTAAACATGACATCTGTAGTGCAATAAGAATTAATAATAAAAACAAAGACAACAGTAAGAAGCACAGGGAAAGAAAGGTCTTGGGAGGTTTCATCTAATAGATGAGACATAGTGAGAGTAGCCACTCAGCTCGTGTGTGCATGCATGTGTTTGCAAAAATTTTCTAAGGGCTCTATAAAATAAAAATAGTAACAGTAAAAACTACACTGAAGAGAATCACTCAACATAGTATAGACAATATCTTTGAGCTAACACCTCAATAAAGGATTTTTGTGGTGGAAGAATTTTATTTTGATTTGTTGATGAGATTTTATTATTTTGTTATATTCTGTCTTAAAGGTTTAATTAATCAGTTTATACACTAACTTTGATTTCTATTTCACAGCTGTAGATTCCTCTTTATGTTCAGGTTTGCTTTCACTGTATGCCTGTATTCATAGAGATAAACTCAGAAAGGTGGAGAGGGAGGGAGAGAAAGAGAGAGAGGGATCATTTATCTTGCTTGGATGTGTTTAACACATATTCTTGAATTAAGCAAGATACTAACTTCATTTCCCTTCATTTACGTTCCAAAGCTGCAACCTAGAAAAAAAGCCAGGTGGGAAATCTTGTCACCTCATCAAATCAAATTGCATGAGTTAATCTTTAAAGAAACAGTAATTTTTAACCTCCTAGAAGTTTTGGACTTTAGAAGGAAAAATGATGATGATGATGACTGTTATTTCACAGTCTAGGGTTTGAGTGAAGCTTCAATAGACACCGACTTGCTAGTGTTTCAGAGATCGGTTTTATTTAGTACATCCGAGAAGAGTTTGAACTCCTTTCTAGCGATGCCGCTGATTTATTAGCTAATCCTGATAAAAATGTGCCTCTGGCTACCTGGAAAAAACATTACTTTCTTGCCAGTAGTGATTAATTACTATTAAGTCAAAAAGTATGATGAAGCTTTGAAGGATGTGGGTTTGGTTTTTTAATTATTTTATTTCATTTTATTTCTTTTTAATCTATGTTTTTTTTCTTTTCCCTTCTCTAAATGCAGTCATGTGAAGCATAGTATTCACTCAGCTCTCCTTATTTTGGCTTGGTTTTGCAGGCATAGGTGAAAAATTGTGTAAGATAGTCTAACTTGGCTCTAAGGGGTAGGATAGCAATACAAAACCCCGAGATGCTTTCCACAAGTGATGCATAATGTTTATACATTAATTGATCCATCACTCTCAGATGATTTCATTCCTAATCCAGAGGATGAGGCTGTGGCAGTGTTATAGCCTGAAGGGTTAATAGTGGGCTGTAGTTTATTTAAGTGAATGGAGAGAGAGTCTTGGGTGTGGAGGGGGTGATGGTGGGTTTGTGTTGGGAAGAGGGAGGAGATGGGGATTAGCTTAAAAACATAGCAACCAGAGTACTTTCAGGTGTAAATCCATTGAAACGAAAGCACAGGATGTGTATTCTTAAAAATATTATAAAGAGATCCTATGCTAGTGCTCCTGTGTAACAGGAGGAAACTGAAAATTATGAACCTGAAGATAAAGTACATGACTATGCCCCACTCCCCAAAAAAACTATCACAAAAATAGAGTGAAGTCCAAGGTTCTCTCACCATCATCCCTGGCTAATATCAGACTAGACACCAGAGAAAAGGCAGGGAAGCATGATTCTCTTGAAGAGACGCAAAGAGAGAAAAACGTACAGGGAACGCAGCATGTGAGAGAAGGCGGGAAAGGCTTGCCAGATCCCCAAGAAAGCAAGCTTTCATGGCACGAGTGCAGCTGCTGCACATTATCCCCATCCTCACTTGTCTCCACACAGGACAGGAACAGGCTCCTGCTACGGTGCTTTGCTCTAGGGTTGGGAAGAGGCTGTGTGCTGGGATGTGGGGGTAGTAATCTACTGGGGCTGAGCTGACCCACCCACGCACTCACACATACATACGCACACACAGAGTTAACTAATCACACTTGAACAATTTAGCAAGCCATTCATTCATAACTTCCCCCTTTCTCATCTAGTGGAGTATGCTTAGAGGCTGAGTTACTGGGAGACATAAAGGTTAGTGCTCTCAGGACAGCCATATTACAATGCATTATCTTTGAAGTCATTTAAGGCCAATTTAAGTGGTATTTAGTATAATATTTATGAATTAATGTAATCTAAATATAGGACTGTCCCCATAGGTTTAAACAGCCTTCTCTATCAAAGCTTGCTTGTACCAAGGGCCTGGAATGTGTTTTAATTTAAAATACACAGGTCTCCATAATATTCTATTCAGGAAGTCAGAAGAAATCAGCATTCCACAATTAACTGAGATTTACTGAAAAACATGCGGGTCAGTGTGCTTAAAGAGTGAAGATAGTGTGCAGTGGAAAAGCAAGAGTCTTCCATAGATCCAAACCCACAACATTGTTCCATCCCTTATTTAGGGAGGGGGAAAAAAGCACAAAACCCCCCAAACCTCCTGAAATCCACTACTGCAGTACTGTGGTTAGCATGGTGTTCCTACCTGACCCAAACCTCACTCAAAAAGCATTCTATACAGCTAGAAAAATGAAGTATGAAAAGAATAGTTTAGTTCTTTTGCTGCTTTACCTTTGCAAAAGTATAAATAATTCTGAAATTTAAAACACGTTGGGGATACGTGAACAAGGTTTCCATTCATTATATTTTGTCTGTTTGATTACAAAGACAGATGATAGAAAAAAAATAAACCTTGTTAAGTCTAAGGATGTTTATGAATGTTTTAGATATCTCAGAAATTCAAAAGTGCAATGAAAATGAGCATTCAATTAAGATGATATATTTGTATATATGTATAAATGTATAGATTTGTGTGTGTATACATACAGAAAAAAAGTAATGTATACACATTCGTGCATATAGCCTTTGGGAAATGGAAATTTAGTTGAAAAGAAACACAACGCAATACAGGTGCTGAATAAACTCCTCCATAATTGAAACATAAGGCTTGCCTGGCTGAAAGCAACACATCCAGCATTTAGTATGGTAGTAAACTAAACAAGTTTTAGGGAGGTAAATGCACAAATAAACTGGAATAAAACAGAGGAGACTTTATGCCTTGGGTTTAAAGAACAACCCCTTAAAACAATCAAAATGCAATTGGATATCTTGATGGAAGAGAGAAGAAAAAACAACCTCCTGTACATTATAATCTCCTTTAGAGATGAACATGTATGTGTTTTGATAATGTCAAACAGATAGCCCAGATTGCTTCATAAATTAGAAGGCTATATGTTAACTTTTTTCAGGGGTCTGGACATGGATTCTGATTTTTAAAAGCAGCTGCAACCAGTTATGATGCTGTTGTTACGGTTCTGTCAGCATTTCCAATACAAACTCCAATTTTCTGGGATCTCTCGCTTGGCTGTTAAGTTTTGCACTGAAAGCTGTTCTTCTGCTAGCCCCACTACCGTATCAACTAATCATCCTTACAAGAATGGATTTGTTTTTAAGTTACATAATGCGGAGGAAAGAAAGAAATTAAAGTTTGTATTTGTAAAACTTTTGTTTCATTTCTTACCTTTCTCCAGGTCAAACTTATTTTTCCTACACATTCATGGATTATGAGTATTTTTATCCTCCAGTATCTACATATACTGGAGCCTCTGGGTGTTTTAGGGAAAGAAAAAAATAAGATACTTCTTTTTCTCTCAAGGAAAAAAAACAACAGCAACCAAATTTCATAGTATTACTTTGCTTAAAAATGTTTTAATTAAAGGGTGAATTAGGAAGTTACTCATTTCTGAAATATAACAACAGAAACAGGGGACAGTTTGTTTTTGTTTTATATTATTTTTTCCCCTGTATTTAGCCAGAAGAGATAGGGAATGTCAGACCTGAAGTAGGAGAAAATACTGAGAATCCTTGTCGCCTTGGATGAAAAGTGTGGTTCATCTGGTCTCTTATCCTGCATCAGCCAGTGGCAAATGCCACAGACAGGGCTTTCTTTAGCAGAGGATTCAAATTGCATAGTATAATAAAAGCCAGTCAGCTGATGGAACAGTCTTTTTAAGGACATTTTGCCTGGGTAAAGAGTGAGTGAGATGATTGCAGAAAGTGTCTTGTACTCGACTGAAAAGTGGATTGCACCTGTCAAGGAGGGCCAACAGAAGACTCTCTACATGTGGTGGTCAAGAGCAAGGGGCAGAAGGGGCTGGATGTCTGAAGAGGGCCTCCCCTAGACTTAAGAACTGGAAATACTCAGCCATATTTTTCAGCAAGACGTCAGGGTGTTTTTTATTATGCATACCCTGTGCGTGTGCATACCGACCACACTGACCTGACAGACCATAACGACACTAAAGGAGCTGTTACCATCCCTCCCGTCAATCAATTGTGAACCGAGGTGGGTTTATGCGACAGGCAGTAATGGTTCCAAAGGAGAAAAAGTGAGGAAGACAATCTAGGCTGTTTGGCCACTTACCTCCATTTAAAATAGACAAAAATCATCAGATGCCCGAAGACTTACATAGATGTTGGCTATAGCCTTACAATAAAAGCAGGAGACTGCAGAGCTTGACTTGACCTGTCTGTCAAGTGCTGTCTGGTTTCTGCCCCATAAGAGTTTGCACTAAACAGGTGCGGTGATAAGTAAGCTAAGTTGAACCCCAAATTTAACAAAGAAGCTGGAGCATCATCTTTACTTTGGGAGCGAAGCCCTGTTGCCTGATTGCTGGGCAGAAATCAGTGAGGTATTTTCTGCCACTTCGATGGGTTCACATTCTGAAATCCTGGTGCAGGCTTGCATTTAGTCAGTGTTTCACATTCCCTTTAAAATTCTGGGTTGTGGATTTGAATAGCAAACCACAACATTTGCAGTTAGTACTAGTGGTTTCTAGGTTTGCTGGCTAGTCCTTAAACTTAGTTTTCTTTCTGTAAATGAAAGAAAAACTAAAACAAAGCTGAGGATCTGACAGAAGTCAGACAACTGCCACATTTCTCACTCACTTAACTGCTCCAGCGATGCCCGTATGAGTGTTGACGGGGTTTGTCATGGCAGACTGACTCTTATGTATTAAAATCTGCAGTGGAAAAAAGGAAAAATAATAACCTTGGTGAGTTAAAGTTATAGCTTTTCTTCTACTTTCGCTTCGATGACTGAGCTGGGGTATATATTACAGGGACATCTCTCTCCGTAAGTCCTCAAGATGTATTGTCGCATTTTGGGGATCGTAGGATCTATTGAATCACTTTGTCTGTGCTGCATTGCTTGGTGTGGGCTGGAGTCAGGATGTCACCACAGATATTGCATTTGTTTGGTTTTGTCACTGTGAGCCACAGCCTGAATGCACACACACAGGTGAATGCAGCTTTTAATGTGCATTCATTACCTCCAACTGACATCCCCTCGAAGGAAGAGAGGGCTTATTATTGTCACTCCTTAAAATAAAGATGGATGAGAGCTCTAAACCTCTCAAATAAAGTACCTGACCATATGTAGTAGCTAAAAATAAATCATATATGGCTATCTATTCCATGTAAATGAATGGAAAGACATATAGATATAGACATTGTGTTAAGTTTGTCAAGCAGAAGCAGCCAAAAATATCGATCAAGGCAAGGGGGACAAATTGATAATGAACTGGACTCCAAGAAGACTTTAATTGACAGTGACTTCTGTGAACCAGCTTTGGACAGTATATATAAACTGACCAGGATGTAACTTTATTGCAATGCACTCTCCTTTAATTAATTGTCACCTTTGTTAAGACTGGCTACAGATCAAAGGTTTAAGGATACTTAACAGGTTCTTAGTAACAAACCATTCAGATTCATTAGAAATATCCGACAGCTCAGCCAATGAGGCATGCAGATTTCGATCTACCTCACCCTTATCTGTTTATTTCTCCCTTCTGTGTTGAACATGGACAGTCATTGTTTAACATTAACTACTTCATAGGTGGGTTTCTTAACCATGTTGATACTTCCAGCGATGTATAGTTGTCAGTGAGAGGGGTCTTCACTGCCACCAGAAAGTTGCTTGCAGTTTGATACGTCAAGATGCAGCGCAGACATATGTTGTAATGCAGGTTATTCTTTCCACTTTATTTTGCTGAGGTAAATTGAAATTTGGAGAACATAAAAAGACATAATTTGCACAAAAGGTGCAGCCGAGAACTAACTTTTACGTGAGAAGTTCATATGCAGAGCGATAAAGGTGTGCCTGCCATGTCTGTATATCATACACATCTAAGACCATTTATCATATGTGTATATTAATGAAAACATGCATTCAGTACAGACAGGCCGATATATGTCTCTAAATAATTCCTTTCAAAAAGACAGTACGGAGATCAAACTCTCGTGTGAAAGTGCAGATGACTTAACGGCTTATTCCTGGAATTATGTGCAGAGTTTAATAAGATACATAGCTGTTTGTTCATTATACTAATTTAATGATACAGTCACACTTAATTAATCCATGCCTGGTTTATTCATACGTTATGTCTAAGTCTCCAAAATATTTTGGAGGCAGCCCAGCTGACTTCCCAATATGTTGGGGCAGATAACTCTGGACATGAAGCTTCTTCAAACAGAATAAAACTGAAGCTTTGCAGGCAGAGTTTGTCTGATAAAATCTGACTGCGTATTTGGCTTGTTTCTAATTCAAATGCCTGCGTATGTAGTACATAGAGACTGTATGTGCATGTATGTATCAAAAGGACAGACTTGCATTTGTACATAGTCCCTAAGGATAGATTCACAGCACATAATATGCATCACTCACTGCAAACACACACAAATATCTTTGTCAGATTCGGTAGCTTCTTGCAGGTGGATGTATAAAGCAGTATCAGCCTAATAATATCCCTATAAAACAGTGCTTCCTTCCTAGGATCCAGAGGGATGAAGGTTGTCAGAAGATCAAAAGATATATCACAGTGTGCTTGTAGAAATCCCCTGATTATGTTTCTTCTCTATAATGCTCTAATTCACTATTTGATCAATTGTAAAAGGGCCAATGCTTTAGGAGGAAAAAAAAGTATTAGGTTACTAGATGCTTGAGGGTGAGTGAAAATCACACCTAAAATTATATGTAGCAATACAGTAATGAGCTTATCAATACTTCTTTAAGGAATATGACAGTCTTATAGGAGAGATTCAATTCTGTGAGCAAAGGTCACAATATAGATATTGCTTATTAAGACTATCGATAGCCTGGTTGACCAACCTAACCAGAGACTGTATAAGGTACCGGCTGTTAATAGGCAGGGAGAAGAACTATAAAGAATTTACAGAATTATCCACATGTAATATTAATAATATTGATTGATTCTAATAATATAATAGGATAAAGATTCAATTGTTTGAAATAGTGCATGAGAGAGAGGCAGAGGGGAGTGAGAAGGAGAAACCTTTGCCGACTAGACTGAAGTGTCTCGCACCTCTTTGAAAGCTAACCCAGAGAAAACTCAGGTTTTTTGCCCCTTATAGGCAGGGCTCTTTTTTTTTGTCTGTTGTTTCACCTGAACCAGACAAAAATAACATTTCTTTACAATTATGTTTTTGCCTGGCATCTGCAGGGACTTGAGAAACACAGAGAAGCCAAGACCATTTTGGTCAACCAGTTCAGTCCCCGTCAGAATGGGACTAAACCCAGAGAACTCTTTTTAAACACAACTATGCAATTAAATTGCTTAATTTACTTTATGTTTTTCATACATTTAACAACATTTAGGAAATGGAAGGAAAATGAGGGTGGAAGTAGTATATATTCTGAGGCACGTGTAATCTATAATTGACAGAAAAGGACTTTGTAGAGCAGCTATAGACCTACTCCAAAGCCTGCTGCAATTTTCAGGAAAATTCCCCTTGCCTGCAACAGAGTTTGGATTGGGCCCTAACTTATGGGCAGTTCTGCAAGGTACCGCTTAGTGAGGCAGGAACACCTGATAATATGAATGTGTGTTCCTTAGGGTTGTTACTCATCTAAACTCAGATACACAGACCTGCTTGCTTCTGAATTTCCTAACTACTCCCTCTTCAGCAATAGGCTGCCTTGTCTAGGTATGCTAGTTCACTCTTTTTGCTGTACTATTCAGCTTGAAGTGTCTCATTCCAGTCTCTGTGTGGTAGTTTCAAGAAGGTTTGCGTTTCATTATACCTTCTTTCAATTTACAGGGCAAGTGTTTTTCTTTTGTGAACATTTAATTGCTTTTAAAAGCAATTTATTTCATCACATTCCATCTTCAATAATACATAGATGAGAATGCAATTTTTCACCTCTTTTATAAAAATATATTGTTATTCAGTTATTCTGTCCTTGGGCTTTGTTCTGCTTTGTACATTTGGAGTGAGTGTGGTCACTTTTTGCTTTATTTTCCTTTTTCCTATCTTTTTTTTGACTAAAGATTTTTTTTCCTTTTCTTTTCTTTTAAGAAAGAAAATCTCATTCAAGGTACTGGCAATAAATGAGAAAAGTAGGAGCTGGAGGTGAAGAATGGGCAAGGAAACCAACAAAAATCCTTTGGCAAAGTGTTTAAAATCATACTATTGCTGGATGTTGGTTTGCAAGAGTATGGATCCAGCTAATTTTGATAAAAAAAGAAAGTATCTTACAAATTATTTAGCTCTAAGCTTAGTCATTGACAGTGAAGAAGAAAAATAAAGAAAGCCAACCCTGTAGAAGCACAGGAAGGGAATGTTGTACATAAAGATCTTGAAGAAGGTAAAGGTGACAGACCAGTACTAGATTTTACATTCTACTACTATTCAGTAAATTTAGCACCAAATCAAATGAATAAATAAACTACAAAAGCAAACACTGTTATTCCTTCTGAATTATTTGCTAATGGTTAATACATCTCAAAGCTTCCCATTTTAAACTGCTGCCTGTGCCTGCAGCTTCATTCAAAGCAAGGGCATTATCTGGTTGGTGAAGGCGGCAGTGAGGATGCCTGGGTTCTAATCACGATGTGGATAATTACTCACCAACACTCTCTGATGGAGTCACTTAAGCTCAATGCCTTCAGGCCTGATCTGAAACCTGTTGAATCAATGGAAAGATTCCCATTGGTTCTAGTGAGCTGTTGATCTTTCATTTTACCATCTACATTATTAGGACAGTTGGATTTGATTTTAATTTATTATTTTTTTTTTTTTTTAGAAATAGAAGTTAATGGCATAAATTTGACACATTTTTTCTCAGTAAAAGCTGTAGTGCATCTCTGATGACAAATGTGTTACATCAGAGCCCTTTCAGTGCAAATCAGGAAAAATGCTTTCAAAAACCGTGCAGTGGGGAGGAGGAAAATTAGCTTTGTTCGTTTCACTTGTAAACACATTTGTCCCTGCTTTGCCAAGAAAGGGTCAATGATGATTTTACTAATTTTATTTCTGTGAGTAACATTCAACTCTTTTAATTTCTCCATCTACAGGAAAATCATCATTCACTGATTCAGGATCTTGAATGTTTTTCTTCTTTTAGTGAATCATATATATATTCTTCATTGTTATGGCAACTGAGGGAGCTGCAGAGCTCAACAAAAGGCTGCATCTCACCTATCTTCTTTAAGGGCCTGATGCAAAACTATTTTTTGCAATGCAATTTAAATCAAGTTGAAGCTATCTGCCTTCATCAGGTCAGAAAAAAGAACAAGTTCCCTCTAGATAAGTGTGCTCCTGCACTTGGCATGCGCAGGTGGAATCATCTGTTCAGTCATCATCCATTTGCTGAGGACCAACCCAACACTCTCTGAAGTCAATAGTTAGACTCTGACCCAGCCTCACAAACAACAGACACACACTGTGTGAATCCTTAAGCAGGGATGCAAACACCCCTGACTATGGCAGAGCAAGGTAGTTCAGAAGGAAGTTTTCACTGCTGCTCCCTGAGAAGCAGTTTATTGTGGTAAATTAACAATATTCCAGTAACTTCAAGTATCCAGTCACAACAAAATTGATTTGGAAACCTTTTGATTTAAAAGTAACTTTTCAGGTGATCTCTACCAGCGAAGATCTGTAAATTAATCAGACTCTCCTTTTTACATATATTTTATTACTTTCATTATAGTTTTAGTTAGTTCATCAATGGCAACATATGGGGAGGGAGGTTTTGTGTATATAACTAATCTGTGCTTATGTCTTTTATGAAATAAATGGAGGAGCTGGAATATTCATGTGTGTACGTGTGTGTATAGAGTTGATTATCTAACCCCTAGTCTATTTGAAATCATCACAGTGCACTTGAGTCAATGATATTCTGTCAAAGGTGGAGAGGAAGAGTGTGTGCAGTGTGAGTGTGTGAGTGCATAAACGTGATGCTGTTTGATTGCCAGAAATCCAACTAAGTCTCAGTTTCAAAGGCCTGGGGGCAGTAGGGAAAAGTATTTGTTTGTTTAATTATTTATATATTTACTCAGCTTTACTGACAGTGTTTGCAGATGGGGGAAAAAAAAAATGAAGAAGGAATGTGGGTTCTTGTTTGAAGGGGAATGTGTGTTGTATTAGGCTCAATCTGTTCTCCCATATAAAGGCTGCTTTGTGCTGTTAAATGATCATTTGTTACTGACCAGCTCATTTTAAAAAGGCCAGAGAGGTGCTGGTAGAATTAGATTTTATGAGTTTATTCTTAAAAGAATTTATACAATGGGTGTGCCATTCCCCTGTCTTCTCCCCTAAGCTGATCCATGGACAGGACTTCTTACAGTAACTTCTTAATCCAAAAAGAAATAGCCAAGCCACCAGTGAGCCTAGTGACCCTGTTCTATGCTACGCTGCAAAAGACATCAGTCTGATTGCTGGGTGAGCAGCTTGCTCCCCAGCCTCAGTTTTCCATCCCTAGCCCCTGCATTTGCTTTCCAAGTGCTACACCTGGGCTCTGTCTGCCTGGGTTTGCATTCAAGACCAGCTCCTCATTCTCTCTTCCCAAGCTTCTTCCCCTGGTTGCAGGGGCAAGCGGACCGCAAGCTCCGACCTTTCTCCAGGGTACCACTCCAGGCTTGCTGCCTATTTCCCACTACGTCCTTCTCATCCTATCCATGCTAAAGAGCTGTTTATTTTTTGATAGCCAACCTGTGCCACTACAGACCTATTTCCTCAGCTCTCTCCATTGCTGTTCACACTCCTCTTCCCTCAGACCAGCTCGGCACTGATATTTTGCCCTCTTACTGTTGCTGGCTCTCACCCCTGTAGAGAGTACTTCACCGATTCATGTTGTGAGTCGCCACTCTGATTCTCTCAGACTGCATTAACTATTTCTCCTCTCCTTTCTCAGCTCTTCCCTGAACAGGGTTTTGGAAGGGCAGCTGTACTGACCAAATATTTTCAAAAAGAAAAAAGCTGTGAGTAGCAGCATAAAGACCTACACCTACAAAGCATCCACACACAGATACACAAACATATCTTTCTGTACATCTTTATGTACTGAGAGAGTACAGAGAAAAAGTGGTTGTGGGTTTTTTTATTTCTTCTGAGGTTCAAAGCTCAATGTCCTTTTCAAAGATTAGGAAAATAGAACAGTACAGTAAGTCTATAATTTCACCAAGGCAATTGCATCTTTTTTTAAAACTTTCCTTGTTTCATTAAATCAGCAGCAGATTTCTCACACCTGAACAAAAATACTGCATAAATTTTCCTTTAAATTCATAAAATTATGATCTTATTCTTAATTATTCCTGGCAGCCCCTTCTGAGACTATAGTACAGCTTCTTGCAAAAATAATTTTCCCTGCTGTTTTGAAACATAGCTACCCCTCAGCTCTAGGACCCATCTCTAGTAACCCCAAAATAAGCCTTTGATATATTGCTGCATCAAACTCTTCTTCATTCAGAGATAGGTGGAATAGGATTAGGAGCCTATTCGTAGCCCGACTCTCTTACTAACCTTCTGTGTCCTGCCAGATCCCATTCCTAGACCCTGCTCTTCCTCAGTTTTCTATGTGTAAAGAGGAATTTAAGATATCCAGCTTTCTAAAGAGCTTTGTGTGTATTTAATGTAGAAGTCATGCTGTAGCTTTAGCAGTGATGGTCTAAGGTTATAAATGAGGCAACATTTGTAAGGAGAGGTAATATCTTTTATTAGTACAGTTGATCTAGCTGGGAAAAAAAAGACAGACTTCTTCGTGTGTCTGAAAGCTTGTCTTTTTTTCCAACTGTATCAGTTGGTCTAATAAAAGATATTAACTCTCCCAGCAAGATTTGTCTCATTTTAGGTGTAAAGCATGTAGGTTCATTATTTAGATGTGTTTTTTATCTGTGTTGAGGGATTAGACATTTTCTCACCTAGGTGGTCAGGGCGAAAGCAGCCCAAGTTGGTGTCCCCCTCTCTCACCTTCTGGGTTCAGCAACTGTGGCCATCTCACAGGCATGAAGAGCTGCAGAGAAACTCTGACAGCCCTTGTTTTCTGATCGTAGAGATGTCCTTTCTTTTTTGCTGTTCTTCCCTTGTACGAAGCACCGCATGACCTTTCCTCAACTGAGTGACTGTCATTTATTTATAAAATTTCTGCATGTGTGTGCACATGTGTGCGGGCCAGCACACAAACATTCCCAAGCTGCTGAGCAAGCTGCTGAGTATTTTCTGAGGTATTTAACAAGTAATAATGCAAAACACAGGCAAAAACTACAGCAAGAACAGGTAAAATACTTCAGACAGGGAATATTTTGGAAGGATGAGATTTTTTGGCTCACCTACAATTAAATTACAGCCCCTGCTATGTCTGGAAGAACCATTTGGGTTTTTCTTCTGCTTGATTTCGTAAAACACAGTTGAAAATACCAAGCAACTGAAAAGAATCTAGAAGCAGGTAGTAGATTTTCAGATGCGACAAATTCCTGCTCGTATACATAAGGCAGCAGTAGTCAGAGGATGGCTATTACTTATGCTTGACTTTACTACCAGGGAAAGCATCGGATCATCTATTCAGGATAGTCAGCTATGGCAAAGGTTTAATCAAATACTAAACATGGTCAGTAAACTTAAACCAATGCTAGATGTGCAGGAGTTCTGCTCCTTTTCAAGCAAGCACTCTTAAGAGGAGAAAGTTTTCTCCTGTCTTTCTTAGATTGGGATTTTTTTGTCGCTGAAGGGATCCTGTTTTTCAGTCTGGGATCCACACTGTTGCATGCCTCAGTGAACAAGTGCATGTGGATTTTCGAATGTATGTCTCTTACCCAGTCAAGTAGAGGTTGAGTTATTTTTTTCCAACAAGTTTGCATCTTTCTCACTTAGATTATTTTATGTACACTTCTATTCTTTCACCCCATAAGCTTTTCTATGTCCATCTTTCCCTCTCCAAATACAGTGCTTTCTCTCTTTTACTTTCTCTCACCATCTGCTCAGCAGAGTTAGAAAGGTGTGTACATGTAGATCTGTATGCATGTGTATTTGCTAACCTGTGCAGGTAGATGCATATATCTGGCTGCATATTGATAAATAATACATATACAAAGCCACAGATGCCTTCTTCCAACACACAATTGGGTCGTATTTACACTCCCAGCCCTTATTTGTTCTGACCAGGGGCACTCAAAGGTAGAACATTTTGCATGGAGTTATGGTTTACAACGTTACCTCTCCCTTCTGTTATTCGTTTCTCTGATTTTTATCTAATCTCTCTTTGATTGTCCTGGTGCAGCTTAAGAGACAAAGTGAATTTTTATTACATCATCAATATAATCTCTAGATAATCAGCATCTGTGTGCACTACCATGTCCCTTTTGGCTTTTCATCTGTGTCCATTAATAATAATAATAATAACAATAATAATAGTAGTGACCGGTTCTGTGTGCGCGTATGTGTTTGTGTCTATGAGTGTTAGCACCAGGCGGAGAGTCACAGCTGCACTTTTTCATTTCAGCCAGCTTGTTTTAGCAACATTGGACCCAGCTTTGTGCAGATTGTCTTGACTATTGCCTAGATTTCCCGGTGCCTTCCTCTTAAATCATGGGAACAATTAAAGCGGAGAACTCCATACACACCTTCTCGCAACAACTGAACTTTGCTGTTAACTTGTACACACATTTCCATGGCATTAGAGACAACGTGCACAGTGCCAGTGAGCTGCAGAGAAGTTAACATATCCCCCTATATGGCTGTTTAATCTCTAAATTTTTAGTGTATAATTGGTACTTTTTCTTTGGGGGGGGGGGGGAGGGGTTGGAGGATAGTACATTGCATATCTTTGAACAGGAAGTCTGGACACTCTATTTTTGGCTTTTTATTTCTGACATTTTTCCACAACTTACTGTGTACTACTTAGCCTGCTACTCAGGTCTGCAAATTTTGCAGAGTTGAGGTCCTATACATTTTTGCACCTCTCTTTCAAACTCTGTAAGAACGATGACAATCGTACTTCCCTGTAAAGAAACACTTGTGCCGTACTCTGAAACTCTTGTCCTCTGTGTATATCTTGTACATTTTAAAAATAATTGCTCTGCTTTCTCTTTAAAATACTCTGGTTTGGCAGAGCAAGGCAACCGCAATGCTGCTCTGTTAAACAGGCTGTTTTCACATTGGCTTCCCAGTGGCTTATGGTGGTACTCGTATATGATACACAAACTGTAATACTGGTGTCCTGTCCTGCAATATCTGGATCAGTCTTTTTTCGAGTTGTTCAATACTGATCACGAACACTATGTCACAAAGAAGTCTTCAATAATAAAGGCACATACACTCATGGACAAATTTTTGACCGATGTGCTAAACAGCAATGAACCCCTTGGGAAAGGTCCTGTATCTCTTCCAGATGAAATGTAGTTATAGTATAGAACTTTCCATCCAGCAAAGTGTGTGCTTAATTCATATTGTGGAAAGCCTCCCCAAAAGCAATAGGTTCTTAAAGTTGAGCAGGTGCTTAAATGCTTTACTGGATCCATGGAAATCTGCAGTACAGATGAAAAAATTAAGCGTAGGGGTGTAACAGAAGCCAAATGAAAATCGTAATTCTATGACTCAGAAAAAACACTCCTTCATAGCTGTGGCAGAACACTGAAATCATGAAAGAAACATTGTGTATCTTGAACACCTTGCAGCGTGGTCAGGCTGAGGCCCTTCCTATATATCAAAATATTTCTTTCTTAATCTCTCTTTTTTTTTTTTTTATGGAGAGGACCTTATTAGATTTGCCCTGGGAATGGGATTTGCTCTGAGCAAAAAGAAACAGAATATTTTCAGTTCTCATCTCCAGTTTTGTTTTTTTACAGAAACCCCTTTACCCTGATCCGTCTGGCTCCACTCCCTGTTTTGACAAACCAGCTCATTTATCAGATAGGAAAAGAAGAATGGGGAAATGAGAATATATTTTTTTTTCTGTTTAGCGTGATACAAATCCTCTCTATGCTTAGCACATCCGTAAATAGAACTTGAATGTGAAATTGCCCACTATTTATCAGACTCAGAACTAGACCAATTTGGGTCCTGAGTCTCTGTCAACCACATAACAGAGACCGGAGTTTTACACTTTAAACAGATGAAGTTGAAAATTTGTGTAACATTTCTGGATTTTTCTGTATTATTTTGTACATTAATATTGGAGGTTTATTTGCATGTGTATTGTTAGGTCTCTCTTTATTGTTTCACTATTTATTTATGCCTTCTTGCCATTCGTTACATCCCTTCTTTCCCAGCTTGCCCAAACCCAGAGGCTGAATCCTCTGGGTAGGTATGAAACCAACATCATTCCTGGATAAAAATCTGCCTTGAAGGATGAAAAGCATCCCTCGTTTGTAACTGGAAGGCATGAAAAAGAACACATCACTTATCTGAATTTGCTGTTCATCCAAGCACTGTTTATGGAGATTTACAGTACCTTGTCTATGTAAAGAGCTCTATTGCATTGTGACTGCTGGAGGATTTTAGGTGGTGGTATTAAAAATGCATCGGAAGGAACGGGGTGGGAGATTAGTTGGATAGAAAGACCCATGAATGAAGGGTTAATTACATTCAAAGAGGCCATCGTATGGAGCATAAGAGGCAATAGGTTTCTTTTCTTCAAAATTTACTAAATAGCTGGAAACACAGTTTAATGAATTTTAATGGGATCTTTCTGAATCCTATGCATATTGCATCTGCTGACTGTAGGAAGTCAAAGTATTGTTGAAAAGAAGGGTATTGCCCTACTTTAGGCTTCACAGTTCAGTACTTAAAAAAATATTCTGCAACAAGCACTTTATTCGATATATATTTTTCTCTGTATTTAATTCCACACACACACACACCCCCCTTGCAAGTAGAAAAGACTTTCAGGATCTGTGAGTCCTCAATACCATAGATTATTCTACTGTTATATAACACGTGGTTTACATTTATTGAGCCATCTTGCGCCATCAAGATAAAGGAGGCCTTAGTATCTTTGCCTGCTTAAAAATCATCTATGAAGATGTGGTGATGAGTTCTGCTCTCAGTTACATTCATGTAAATCAAGAATTGACTCCTGTGACTTTCCTCTAGAATTACTGTGATATAAATGAGATCAGGATTTGGCCCAGTCTAGTGGGAGGAAGAAAGGAGAAGAAGAATCAGAGTTCTCTTTTCCCTTTGAGATGTGCATGGGGTGCAGTGGGATCATATGCCACACAACTCATCTCTGAGAGGTCTCCAGCAGGTGCAGAAGAACAACCAATCTATTTGACTCCGATGTAACACAAACACGATATTTGCTCTTTAGAGACAGTGGGTCATTTAGCAGCATATCAGAAATCTTCACAGTAACATCTTCATCATACTGATTTACAATGAGCCAGTATCTTCTTCTGCCTTGAAATCAAAGGGAAACTGAGGCAGGAAGACTACTCAAGGCAAGAAGCGAGACTGTCTCAGAGCAGCTATGTCTGGTATTTTTACGTCTATCTTAACTATGTTGAGGTTTCCCATTGCCTTCGTAACTTGAATTTTTTCTGTCGCTCTTTCTCAAAATGCCAGGTACCCTCACAGACAGCTGATAGTAAATGGCTGCCCTACTTTTCATCAGCCTGGGGCCCAGTTCTCCTTTGGGGTGCAGAGAAAGTTGCTGAGACCTCTCAAAAGAGGCTTCAAGGGAACCTTGAAGCCAATAGGAATTCATAGGGCTTAACACTTTGTAGGACTGTGTTTAGATGTGTTGAAGGAGAAAACCTGCACTGTTTTAACTGCAGCAGCATGATGAGGATGAAAAACTTATCTAACAGGAGCTTTACAATACTATATAGAAATCATTACACTGACGCAAAAATGCAAACATATGCACACAAACAGCAGAAATAAAGTAAACGCATGCTGACATCAAACATTTTACACCAGAATGGCTGTGCCTGCCCTCCACAATCTACTGGGATATTTTCCATAGCAAGATTGTGTTATATTGGGTCAGGGCTGCGGACCCTGAGAGCATCTCAACACAGGAGCTTCGTAAGTGCAGAGACAACCTCAGATCTAGATCTGGAGTGAGAGTAACTATCCAGACTGAGAACAGCAGGAGAACTTTTCACCCGGGTATCTGTAAAGCAGAAAGGTGTTTAAATTCACTTAAAGGTGTCTAAATGCAATTCTACAGGACTCGAGGCTGTGCCACTCTCCAGCATGGAGCTGTTACTTCCCCCCCCCTTGTTTTCCCATCCCTTCCTCATGTGTTTCAGGTCCTTCTCTACTTTCAAGCAGACAACGTAATGCCTGCTTGAATGGCACAGATAAGTTAGCCATGCCACTTGAAGTGCCAGCCCTAAACCATCTAGGCTTCCTTTGATCTGAAATCAAAACAAAGAACATCGGCATCAAAATGAACCTTTGCCAAATAATGGTTACTTTGTGCATGTTGCCTTAATTCAGCTCCAAGAAGCTCTCATATCTTTGTATTGTGCCCAGATCTGTGCTCATCTTAATACTTTATCAATGTGCGAGCAGGCTGTTTCTATCATGGATACAGATGTGCAGAATCTGTCAGTGTTTTTAAGTAAAGCATTAAACAATACTTCAGGTGACGGCAAATTGTTATTTCCTTAGCCATCCCCAGTCACCAGTTCTTCCTGTCCCTCACAAAGCGCACACATTGAAGCCCTTATTTTTATGTCAGCTTCGTGATCAAATCATACAACCCAAATGAGTTCCCCCCCCTTTTTTTTTCCTGATGGGAGCAGTTCTCTCTCTAAGGTTGGAGAGAGAGAGGCACAGAAATCCTTTTGAGAAGCTTCAGACAAAATGAACCTCATGAGCAAGCAATCTTTCTTGGTGTCTCATGCCATCTCTGTTTCAGATGAGCTGCTGGGGTAAGCCCAGACAAGCAACCCCCCTCACCTGGGACATACTGTGAGGACAATCTTTGATTTGCAGCCCTATCTAGACTTCCAACACACCATTAAGGCATTATTAGGAGCTGAGAGTCAGGAGAGATGGCTTTTTTTTTTTTTTTCCCATCTCAGCTGTTGGTTTACTCCGTAGACGCTGAGCAAGTCATTTCTAGAGAAAAATTAAAACTGGCTGTCACTTTTTTTAGTGCCTACTTGTTTTGTATGCTTGTTGAGTACGTGCTTTGGGGAAGGGGTCCGTACTGCAATTGGCATTTCAAACTCAGCACTGTAAATTAGAGATTGATTTAAAAAACTCATGTATTTAACATGTCAGCTTTGTGTTTCTGATCCTTCCTCTGCAAAACTGGGTGAATAATATTTCCCTATGAAGAACTTCAAGATTTTCCAGAAAGTTAACAAATTGACATTTATTTGAAGTATTGGGGATCAGATCTTGTTGGACTTGCACATACTGTGTTAACAGATATTTCCTAACAGGCAAATCTTTGCTAGATTCTTGCTCAAGGGAATCTAGCCTATTTTGCTGAATAATGATCAAGTCACCCCAACATTTTTTCTCCTTTTTCCTCTTCTCTAGTGAGGAATAGTTATGGAGGCTTCAGTACCCGAGAACAAACTTTATGTACATCTCCTTCAGCACTGGCCCTCTCCTGATAAATCAGCTTGGATTTGATACAGGCAGGACCAAGGTCAGCCCTACCTTGGCTCTCGCTGTCTCTTCAACACACCAGATACAATGCTGCCACGTTGTGGCTCGTTCCTATCTATTCTACCGCACTCACTCGCCCAGCGATCGGATCTTGCAAGAGATCATCCTGGCTTTCTCTCCAGGGAGAGCTCGTGGTGTTCCAACTCACAAGCTGCGTGGTCAGGAATGCCGCTCAGCCCCACCAACCTCCACAATAGGAAGTGAATAAAAAAGGCCCCCTTACCAGTGATCATAAATTACAAGCCCCTTGCTCCCATGGTTTGTCCCTTGTGGCTGCTGGTGCTTCATACAAAGAAGATGGGAGCTGGACCAGAGGGTGTAGGAGTGCCGAACTTCGCTTCTCTGACAGACACTACCTGTTTCATGTTTTGTTCCCCTCTCCAGTTCCTTAGAAGAGATGGTTGATGTTTTCCATGCAAGAAAAATATGAAATGCAGGCAAGATCAGACCACTCTTTTCTTAAACATTTCCTCTCTTTATTGGTTGACAAGTTCTTAATTCTCTCTATTTTTTCACCCATTGCTTTTTTCTTTATTTTGTTGTCTGTTTGGGGAGAAGAAAAACACACACACACATCACAGCAGAGCAGGAAATTAAACCTTTCCACAAAGATGCTTTGTTAAGATGCTAGCCTTTCACTCATTTATTTTTACACTGATCATTTTTCATAGCAGAGAAAGGAAGAAATGAGAGTGAGGGACATGAAAGAGAGGACAACTAAGTAGAGGAAAGAAAGTCCTTTAATTTATTTGAAGAGCTCTGTCAGTGGTAGTTTGGTTTTTTTTCCCACACACACATGAGGAAACCACAAGTGCTTTAAACCCTTCAGGAACACTCACGTGAACTAAACACCAGGTGGAACTGCTCCCATTTTCCTGGATACAATAAGGGTAATGGCCTACTCCTGGTGTGATTCTCCCCATTTTGTCTTGATTAAGCAAGTCTTAGGTGTACTGCAACACCACCAGGCATTCCAAGTTTCCTTTTAGTTATGGAAATGGATTAATTGCTTTATACTGAAAGGTTGTTTCAGTGTAAGGCCATAGAATCCCCCTGAAATCCCTCTTGCCCTCTTAAGATAATATGAGCCATTACTGCCAGAAAGTGCTGGATGTCTCTGATTTCCCATTCTTGCTTGGTGCTCCCCAGATGGCATGATTTGCCTCCATGTAGCGATTCCTCAGAGATGATCTGGCCCTTGGGCATGTTGAAAGCCAAAGAGCAGGAGGGCAGAGCCTGAAGCTTAGAACTTGTACTTAAAAACAATGCAGAAATAACAAGGATAGTCACTATTTCTGGGGAGATTTTGCCCCAGACAAGAAGAATCTAGTACTTACCCATGGATGTGTCTTACCCTTCCTGGAAGAAGGCTTAGATTTCGAGGCCGGTTTTTCATGTTCAAACGTGGTAGCACTCATCTGTGCCTAGATCCCTGCACATCCCAACCACCAGCTGCAAGCAGGAAATTTTCCCATGTTTCATGTGCAGAGTGGGTTGTCCTGGGAGAGCAAGAATGGAGAATACTCTTCGTCATTTCTCCATTTCTCCCTGGTGGCTGTTAGAAAGGATCCATGTGTAGTTCTCAAGCTGTACAAACACTGCTAGATACCTGACAGCATATCTGTACAAGGTTTAAACATTTTCTTACTCAGAAAGACACCAAACCCATGAAAATAGTGTGTTCTCTATGGTTACTTAGGTTTATGTTCCAATTGGCATAAAAATCACATGAAGGACCACATATTACCCAATCTTACTGAGGGAAAGGGACAACCTTAGAGTGAAGAATGTTCCTCATTAGAGGAACAACCTAGTGGAGATCAGGAAGAGATGGCAGAATAGAGTGATTTAGTAATCTGAGGAGTGGAACTGGGACTTCCATCCTCAGAGATCTGATTAAAGTCAGGATATTTCTTAATCTGATTGAAGGAAGGGGACCACAGTTGTGTTCCAGGGCAGCCTTTACTGGAATGTTTAGCTGTTTCAAGATCTAAGTGTTTATTTATGTACCTTATGTTTGGGACAAAGATCTGTGACTCGGTTTCCTGAACTGCAAAGTAGGCAAGGTATCAGAACCATGTCTGGAAGAGTTGGGTGCAAAGCCTAATTCACACTTGTGAAATAATTGAGATGTTTTGAGAAAGGGTCACTAGAAGGGTTGAACAAGTTAAAAGGCCACAGGAGATCAGTGTATAGCAGAAGACATGGAGTTTGCTAATGATAGTTAATTCACAAGAGAATATTAAAAATTAGTCTCCAATATTAAAGTCCTTAGATTTTTCCAGCAACAGCTGAGATTAGGACCCCACTGTGACAGGTGCTGCATAGGTACATACCAACCTACTGTATTCTGAATGGACACAAACAAGCACACACACAGTAGGAGAAAGGAAGTACCAGATCATGATCTAATGGGTTTGGTTCCTAGCCTTGAGGTGCATTGACACTAAGACTCAGATTTTTAAAGGCACTTAAAGTCCAGCTCCCATTGAAATCAATGGGTGTTAGATACCTAAATAGCTTTATGGATCTGAGCATAAGTGACTTATCCAAGGGCAAAGCTACAATCTACAGCTGTGTTGGGAATTAAACACAGATTATACAAGTCCCAGTCTGATTTCTTAATCACAAAATCATATTTCCTCTCCATATTTCATGCAATAAATTCCTGATATCCACTCCACAACATGGATATATAATGCCCATCCCATAAAATCCCTGAAAACCTGCAGTGACAAAAATGTTTTTTTGCTCAAACCTAGCCCAGACACAAACACACCAGTACATGTTGTGTGTGCTGGCGGTTGGCTTCTGCTCTCCCTTACACCGTGAAAACTGTCATGGTCTTTGGAGTTGCCTCCTTAGGTTTACACCTAGGTGACAGAGAGCAGAATCCAACCCCAGCATTACAAGTTCAAACATTTTTCACCTGGCTCTAGGGAGGGAATGGATTAGACAAACTGAACTTTCTGAAAAGATCAATATGGAACATCTCTTTCAATTACTCTCCAAGGTACTAACCCTGTGAAGTCGGTTATGGTGCATTTATAAATCTTTCCAGGAGGGGCTGTCTGACATCCTCTGCTTCCGCCTTTAGTACCTGCAGGGTATCCCTTATTGCCTGAGATGGGCTGGCAGGGCAACATTACTCACAGAGACCGACAGGGAAGGATCAGGCCCTAGTCTCTCAGAATCAGGACAAATAGGGACCTTTTTGATCTACCTTCCCCAGACACTAACATTCACGTAATCAGAGACGCAGATACAGAACAGGAGGGGCTGGATCCAAACCTGCTGAAAGCCACTGCAAAGTCACCAGAACCAGAAGATATTTCAGAATCTAAACATGGATTGGAATCCAAAACATTGGAACCCAAAAATCACCACAGGCCTGATAAATAACTAGTTTAGATGCAGTTATATAGGCAGATGGATTGGGGAGCCCTTACGTGAATACAGCACCTTTGATTCATGGAACAGGTTTAAAGTCTCAAAAAATTTTGCTGAAGATGTTGATTTAAGCTCAATCATCTTCTACAAGCCTGCTGACTCCTCTCTAATACTGGGGGGCTGAAGTGAGGATTTGGAGCATGCAGGGAGTTTTCTTGAGAAGCATGAGTCACTGTAGCATAGCTATGGTTTTCTGCACATTTAACTGCCAGGATGATATGAAACCTACCAGTTAAAACAGCATCAAGGTCATGTGAAATGTAGTATATGCTAACTCTACATTTCCAAACACTCCTGCTCTCTAAAACGTAGTTTGTTTTCTCTCTTGGTGTCTGGTTAGGACCTTTTCTAAGGCTGTTAGCTGAAAGACAGCAACAGGCTCAGGCAGCAAAGGCTGTGAGTGTTAAATACATGCAAGGTATTTAGATGTTTCTTGAACAAGGCTAGAGGATTAGCACATGATAATTCGCATCTTCCAAATCCTACTGTAGACCTGGCCTAAGACACCTCTACTGGGGCAACTGGTCCCATTTCTGCGGGGTTATTTTTTTCTTATAAGACGGGGCAACCCAGGTTTTGGGGTGTATCCTATACTCCAATGAGCCCGTGGCTCCTCTTGGGGTGAAAGAAAACTCATATGATGATTTAAAGACAGCAAATAGAGGCAGGGCAGTTCAACCTCCTCTTTGCATTAGATGCAGTTTCACACGACAGGGTTGCATCCTGTGACTGCCTCAGCTCTAGTCTAGAGATGTCCCTCATGTCACCTCCGCTAGGGCTGCAAGTCCCCCTGTGCTGGATGCTACACAGATTGGGGACAAAAAGACACTTCCTGCACCAGGGCACTGGGATGCCAAGCAGAGAATAAGAGACAGCAGATGGATACCAACAGACAGGGGGAAGTGTAAGGAGATGCTGGGATGTTATTCAGCATTGTGGCTGACAGCGATCTCTGTGGCCCAATTGCTCCAGGTGCCCAGGCAAGAGCCAGTGGTGAGAAGGATTCAGCAGCAGCTGTGGGGGACATCTTTCAGTCTTGGCTAATTAACCCAGCGAATGCGAGAACCAGCCTGAGATATCTCCCAACAGGTCCCTTCTTGTCTTTCCAGTCCTTCTTTCCCCCCACCTGAGAAAGGATAGGAGGGAGGTCGGTCCTTGGGTTTTTGCCACTTCAGTAGCAGTGTTGGAGAGATACCTGATCTGGAAGGGTCTGCTTTACTTGTGTATCTTCACATGACGGACGCCTCTGCAGCCCTTCAATCTTGCTTATAAGGAATTAGGAGATGCAGATGCACACTGACAGAAAAGAAGGAAGAACTGGGAGTGAATGAGAAAGGCTGCAAATCCAGCCAAGGAAATAATTTTCTCCCATTTCTTCGCTTTGAGATGACCAAACCCTTATCAGTTAGGAGGAGGAAGCTTTTGATTTTTTCGCACGTTAGGGATTTGACCCCTTGAGGATAGCCAGAAAGGATATTTAGGCACCAGTGTGACATCCTTTCGCCACCAATCCTGGAAGCTGTGGCAGTCCAGAAGAATCTCCTCACTGCTCTTAGGTGGAAACAACCCTGCAGGGTGGTAGTGGGGAAGGCAGTTCAGGAGCTGACTGTGGTGAGTAAAACTGTCCCTAACCTGATCCAGATTGCAGGGTCAGGCTGCAGTGATGTTGAAAAGGATCTAGCATCCCTGGTGACAGCACTTGGTATAAATGCCAGCCTTATTTTAACCCAATTGGTGCTATATATGAGTGAACGTATAGGCACCAAGGAATATTTGCATGCAGTGACTGCATAAGGATTGAATATTTTGGAGAGAAATTCCTGGTGTGAGACAGCCTTGGTATACGTTATAAAGAATTAATATTTATAGAGAGTCTTAGCTGGGAATTTCTATATAGAGGTACATTTGCATTTTTGGAAAAGAACTTTATAAGATTTTTTTTTTTTCTTACTAAGAAGAAACAACTTGTTGATATATAGCATATAATATAAAAGTGTAATTACTGTCACATTTACAGATATTTGAACAAAGTGCACATAATAGATGCATTTTACATTGTAGTGGTTACATTATCTAGAAAAAAACAGACATGCGCACGACTACATTAAAGATTTAGGGCTCTATCCTGCACCATTTAAGTCAATGGGAGTTTGTCACTGATTTTAATGGAAGCCAAATAGAGGCTTATATGCCAATCTGATGCAACTGCTAAGGAATAAATATCGACACAAATGGGTCAATATATTGGTGTCTTTTAAGTGCTAAAACTGTACTTTGTGATACCTATTGCACTTCGTTTTTGCATGTTCATTGTAACTGTAGTGCAGCCATCCTACTGCCAAAGAACAGGATGTGGAGGGTACCGGTATTCATTGTGTAGTAGTGACACCTTCAGGTCACTACCAAAACCAGTCCCCTCTGTACAAGGCGCTGCACATATATGCCTGGTGAAACACTCCTTTAGCGAGAGATTTGATGGCTTGACCAAGGACACAGGCTGCGCCTATGACAAAGATGGCAGTGAAAGCCAAGAACTGCATCTCCAGGGAGAAACCAGAACTACAGACCTGGGAGAAGTTAACAATACCTGGATTGAGAGGTCTGCAATATTTTTTACCAGTGAGGGAAGGAAACAAAACAATAAGTAAAATAAAAATAATTTTTTTTAAAAAAAGAATTATTTATTTTACTTTCTAAGTAAAAAAACTCCAAAATTCAGGGTATTTGTCTTTTAATCGCTTTCACATTGGGCATCTTGCAGCTACAATTTTCTTACAAAATATTAAAAAAAACCAAGTTCTGGCTATTTAAGAAAAGGATCTATTCCCTCAGATAAACTTTTTTTCTATTCAGAGAATTGAAGAAAATATTTTGAATTTATCCTTTTTATGTCCTGACTGAAACAACTTGCCAAATTTCCTCCAAATCTGTGAACAGCTTTCCTTCCTGCTAAGCTATTTTTCCTCTACAAATATCAGCTGACAAAAAAAATCGTGCAAGCCTAGTCATCAAGCTAACGGTCTGCTTTCAATCTCTCCAAACTAAGAAAAAGTAGAGAAAATAGAAAATAAATTAAGGAATAATCAAAAAGGCCAGAAGTAAAGTAATTTTTTTTTTCTTCTCTTAAAGTAGTAACCTAGTATACAGGGATATTTCTCCAAGATACACACGAACCACTAGAAACAACCACCTCCATATGAGTAGAGAAAGCCCTGTACTCTGCCTCCATCTAAGATGTGAGATTTATAAGTGCTTCAGCTCCCCAGAGGCACTCAGACATATTGCTATATATAGGACTGTTCCCAGATTACAGTATGCCTTCTCTTGACTGTAGCATTATCAGGCCACAGGGATTTTGTTCTCTTTTTTTTTTTTTTGTGTGTGTCTAAAACCAGCTCACTCCAAACTATTTCCCTTTGTTTGCTCCACCACAAGTGTTAATCATTGCATAGAAATGGGTTCAACATCCAAATATAGATAAATAACTCCTCCCAGGAAGCAACAATATTTGTGTGACATATAACGCAGATAATAGACTTGGTTTCAGAATGAGTTAGCTGGAAAATCATTTAGGGACCTGTCTCCTGTGGGGCTAGGGCTGGACAGCAGCAACAGCTGCAGTTGCTGAACTTGGAGCTGGTGGAAAGGGGCTAACATCTCCTATGGCTTGCAACATACTGCATGTGTGTCCTATCCACGCCAGACCTTTGGAGAACACGAATCTGTCATGGCCCTCAGCTCCCACTCAGGCTGTTTAGCTCTGGAAGTCATTGCTGTAATCTGAAGCATACATTGGGACAGCAACTATCGCCCCTGCAGCAACAGTGAAGAGGGGAATTGGGCATGGCCTGATGCTACTCCCAAATTAGACGTGGTGTTATACCTTTTGAGGAAGGCAAGGATGGATCCTGCAAGGGTGCTGAGTACTTTCTACGTGGAGCTGTTTTCCCTTTCCCTTTGGCCTATAGGGAATTTAGGCTCTTTGCTTTGCTGCACTCTTAGACCAGCAAGAAATTTAGATGCCTCTGCTTCTAACATCACTAGCCCGTCCTGCATTTCTTACATTTTTTTCATGCTTTCCTTCCCTGTCATTATTTTTGTCCAACAGCTATTTGTTCTGTAATCTCCCCCAAGAGATTAGCACACTAATAGGCAGTCAACAAAACAAGAAAGAAAGGAAGACACAGTACTTAAAAGATGAATACTTGGGAGAGAGCATCAGTCTTGTGATATCCTGATTCCAGTCGGGCTTATTTGCTATATATATGTCTATAAAAACCATACATCTTCCTACAGATGTTCTACCACTCAGAGATTTCTGACTGCTTTGCAGACCTGTGGGGAGAAGGAAAGCAAAAGCATTCCCCGTACCCAAACGGGTATCTTGGGGCCCAGAGTGACCCATATGTTTCAGGCAGTAGAATGGCTTAGCTACAAAGTCAGTCCACCTATTGTGCACTTTTTTCTTCACTCTATGCCAGCCGCTCCTGTCTTGCAAACGTCTCCACACCTTTCACTTTAACCCCATGGTTGCTCCCGTTTGAGGCAATGGGAGTCCATATCTCCTGATGGTTGGATAAAAACATGGTGCAGAACTGGAGCTTCATCTCCAAACATTGATGCTGTATTTCACTCAGTCATGGCTGGCTAAAAGAATATCATCCAATCCTTAGTGACCCTACTGCTCTGAGTGGATAACAGCCAGGCATTTAATACACACACAGGAAAAGGCAGGGGATTTCAAGCAGGAAAAAGATGGCTGTAACTGCATCGCATTTTTCAGCGTGGTTGGCAATGGCTGTAAGTATGCTTTTTAAAGAAATTTCAGTTTTGCAGGCATGTTCCTCCTTTGGTGGCTGCTTTCGCTTTGTATTTCCTCAGACAAATTATTCTTCTAAACTGGCAACGAAGACATACTAGGACAGCATTAGGGGCTTATGAAAACACCCTCTTTTCCTTCTGTGGAAATTGATACCACACACTTTGGCGATTTTTTTTTTTTTTAACAGATTAGTAGGCATTCTTTTCATTTGTCCCGTGTGATTTTGTACAGAACACTTTTTCAGGCAGATCTTTTCGCACCCTTCCAAAGCACTCAATGAAACCATACATGTGTACAATTATGCATAAATGAAAAAGAAAAAAAACAGTTTAATAATTTAATCTGAAAAATCCTTCAGGTTGTTAATATTCTGAAGAAAAAATCCTTTTGAATAAAATTTCAAATAATCATGCATGGCTCTAACAATCATTTTAAATACCCCAAAATTTGGGAATATATGGAAGCTAATAATTTTAAAGTGTTAATAACATCATACATTCTGTTCAGCCCTGATCCTGCACACTTGAAGATGCTAGGAACCTTATTATTGACTTTGTTGAGCATATGATGAGGTACTCAATAGGGTGCAGCGTCACTCAAGTCAAACGAATCACATGGGCATAAAAGACTTTGCCCCTAAATATCTGATAATTTGTAGCAAAAATTATCCAGCAAGCTCAAATATCCGCAATCAATCAGGGGGACCTGTACCTGGTGAGTGAAAAGTCAAGAGGGTGGATCAATAGGAGGAAATCTGAAATCTTCACAGTAATGTAGGTATGTTTGGTATCCAGTATACTAGGGCTACTCCTGAAAGTTTAAGACAGCATAGTTATACTCTGTCATTCCCAGTGTACACAGAAAAGGGAGCTGGTGTTAGAGTTTTTAATATCATGAAGTTGCTACATTTGATTTCAAGGAAAAAAAGAAATTGGAGTTTAAAGGTTAATAAAGCTTTGTTGCCAAATCGGAAGCATTCATAAAAAAAAGGAAGAGACCCTCAAAATTATAATGCTAGATTAAAAATTTTGAGACAAAAGACATTCAATCATTTTATCCCCAAATAGTATATTTTGACATTTCCAATTAATGTTTTGTAATATTTCAATCTTCAAGGTTCATATTTTCTCAGTTAACGCACAGACTGGAAAAAGTACCTTAAAAAAAGAAAACAGATTCTGTACATTCTCATGTACTCTAGAGTTGGTTGTGTGGAAGCATAACAGAAAACACCATGTTTGTAGCAACTGGAAGAGAAAGCACTAGCAAAAAAAAAAGAATGGCATATCAGTTCTTTGAGTACGCACAAGGTGCATTTAGTTTTTTTGAGGTTCAGGTCTCAAAATTATTGTTTAAATCTTGTTTTGCTTGCTATTCATTCACATTCACCTTCTCCTGGAATCCAGTGAACAAAGCTTTATAAAAAAAAGCTTACATCATTGCAGGTTGCTTAGGAAAGCTTTTAAACATTAAAGATGATAAGAAAGACAGAGGAAAGAAAAGTGTTGTAGTCTTAAGCATGTAAGTACAGGTATATTTACTTAGATGTATGGAGTCCACAAGGCCACTCTGCATCCAGCAGTGTCCGTAAACAGATGTCCAGAGAATGGTCAGAATATTCAGGGCGAGTATGTACAATACCTCCCAGCTTTTCACTGTTTTCAGCCTAAGGGATTTCCAAAGCCTGAAGTGGTTCATTTCTTCGTGTAATAAACTACAATGTGCAATTGCATCGTTGTCAGGATCTAATCCACAATTCTTGAACACTTAGTGTTTTATGCACACTGCGTTTTCCACCCACGTCCATGCATCTGGTCAATAGAGAGGAGAAAAGTAATTGAGTGCACAACAAAGCCTTCAACAAAGCCTTTTAGAAGCACCCAAAAGGAAAAGAAAGTAGGCTAGAGACCTAGATGAAGCATACTAGGTTTGAATATATCTTTTAGGACTGACCGTAAGGATATATAGCCCTTGTATAGAAAAAGAACTACCACATAATTCTTTGGAGAAAAGGTACATCTGGAACCAGATAAAATGCCTGCAATAAAACTTGAATCCATGTAAAATTCACTCCCATTTAACTTTTCACTCTAAGCTTCAGAGTCAGCTAGATTAGATTGAAAGTCCGTCCAACCTTTCAGATGAGCATGGAGTTCAAGAGGAACAGGGAGGACTTTTTCTTTTGCGACATTATCCTGCAGCTGAAATACTGGTGAGCCTTTCACTTGGAAACAGGTGTCAGTGCTCAAAACAGAATTCAAGTAAGTGTGACTGTAGAAAAGGGGAAAAGTTTTCTTTTGCTCATACTTTTATCATGACTGTACAACATTTCCCAAATGAAAGCTTGGAGTATTACAAACAGTGATCAAATTTACCAGTACTTTTGTAACAAGATCTTTACACCATCCGGCATTGTACAGGGAAAGATTAATGTCTATCATTACCTTCCACAAACTGCTTGTTTAAAAGTTTAATTCCCACTCTGTGCTTGTGAACAATGCAACAACATCCTTTTGCTGTTTGTATTTTCTGGCCCAGGCCAACATCAAAGGCTGCAGTATGAAATTAAGTAGTGCTTTGGATTTCTACTCAAACCACTCTGTATTCCAAACCTGAGTCCCTGCCTCCTCTCATCCTAGATAGACATTTGCATCCTTTCAATGATCTTGTTTATTCTATGTGTCGGAATATAGTTATCTGAATATTAATTATGATTTTAGTGAAGTTCATCGGTTGAGTGCAGGAATTGAGAATTCTTCCTTCAGTCTTAGCCACCTGCTTAGATTTCTGTGTTTATCTGCTTCACTGAGTTTAAATCAGTTTCTGTAAGTGAAAGTCTGTTGCTTTGAGCAGATGTTAATACTCAGAAATAGTGTACAGTCTGCCATTAGCATATGTAGCATAATGTTAATAAATAGAGGCATGTACCACCCTTGAAGGTGATACTGATTTCAATGCAAAATCTTCCCTCTACCCCCACCCCATTCTTCCAGCCCCTTTCCTTAGGGAAGCCTCTGGCTTATACAGCTGTTATAAGTGAGGGACCTTCCTCCCACCCCCAGCAAGACCTTAGCAAATGGTCCATTCTGTTTATGCTACATTTGGATGATTAATGATATTGTATATTGTAACTAAATTGTACTGCTATTATCATCAGGTCACTGCTGACAACTAGATACATCATCTCTGAGGTTCATATACAGATAATTTTAACTATGTGGATAAGTAAAGGCTTGATGGTGCCTTAATGCTAATGCAAATATTACCGCATATTGGAAGTCAGTAATGTACCATACATGGGGATTACATTACAAAGCTGCAGCCACTGGGTACCTGAAGCTGATGTGATTGTTGGAACAGTGGTTTTGTTCTTTAACCACCTTGTTAATTTTTTTCTGTTCCCTAAGGATTTGGAATAATTCATCTGTAAAACATGACTATTTAGGCTCAAAGGGACCTAGAAGCTTTCAAGCAAAACCGTAATCAAACTGGTTTGGAACGTCTTGGGTGTTGGAATGGGGAAGTTCAGCTGCCTCTGTGCTTCCCTGGCTCCCTGCTCAATATGGTGTTCTGAGCTCCAGCACTAAAGCAGAGTTACTGGAAGAAAAGTTGTTGTTAAGTTATCGCCAGCTTAGTCAAGAGCAGGAGAGCTGGAAATATGAGAAAGCTAGGTTGTGAATGTGTCTTCATGTTTTGTCTAGCGAGATCAATGCTCCTAATCCTGACAGCTGCAGGTAACTATTTGACAGAGAGTGCATACTAAGTTGAGATGAAGAAAGGACTTATTGCAGAAATGCAACATTACAGCTCCTGGCTAAAGTTGAGAGTATATTGAAAAGGTTTGGAGGAGCAAGAATTCAAATTGAGCAAGGGCTCTTCACCTTTTACTATTCATCCATCAATAACTGGCACAGGTTGTGTTAGGGTTTAGACTAGAAATTAATTATTCTTACTAATATTGAGAAGCCTTATTGCACCAATCCTTATCTTCATAAATCCCAATATATACCAGGAGCAAAGAACGTGGAAGTCATTGCAATAATACCAGCAGAAAACTGGAGCGTGATAAGAATCAGCTTTACAGGCCTTGCATTTCCAAGAGTTTAATTCCCATTTCATAGGGAGGAAAACATAGCAATCTGCTCTCAAAAAGAGAAGAGAATAGCTGGATCAGAGCCCCCAACTGATTTATACTCACAATTTCCTTCTGAGATAGCAGCAGTGGATGTGAAAAGCAAAGTTTACCAATAATTCTGTTCTCCCAGCATGTGAAGGGGAATGTTTTCCTAAAACCAAAAAATTACTAGAGCCAGGTTTCATTAGACAGTAGATATTTTTAAGAGGTTTGAGTTCCCCACTTTAATCATTTCAGGTGGGTGATGTTTCTCATTTTCCACAGAGCAAGACATTAAAAAAGAGAAAGTTTTTGCACAGAAATAAAGATACAAGCCTGAGTTCCCAGATCAGTAATTAGAGTGTACCTTGCCTTCTGATTACATGATATTCTTGGAAAAAGAAAAATAAAACACGAAACCAAATCAAATCAAAACCCCAAGAAACAATAGAAATTGAATGGCAATGATAGTTCTTCTTAGAGAGTTGAGTTCATTCTGCAGGAGCAGGTCACTTATTAGGAAATATTTACAGATGCACAGAACCTGAAAAAAAACCCAAAGCACATCTTGAAATACACAGAACTGTGACGTATGAACAGACTGGTGGTGGCAAATGGAGCCTTGTGATATTATCTCCCTGCTAATCATCACAGACCAGAACATCATTTCACTTAACAGTCTGCACCTCCTGGTAAAGGATTCAGCTCCGAGACTGTGTCTGGGTCTCTGTACAGGAACACCCAATATCTTCAGACCTCAAAGCAGAAAAGAAGAATTCCTTCTACTGCTCCAAGCACACCTCTGCTGTAAAAACCAATCCATTCAACAGTCTGAGAGACATAAAATAGGGACTGAGCTGTATCAATTAATTTTTTTTCCTACTGATGTTCCCTTGCCCACTGTTTGCACTTATTGATCTGCAACTAAGGGAGAAGAGCAGAAACAGGAAAGAATGAAGGTAAGCCTGAAGAGTGCTGCTGTTCTAGAGCATCGTAAAACACAGCTTGAAGCCTGAGGGCAGAGGAAGAATGAGGAAGCAGAGCAGTGAGAGAAAAAGAGAATAGAGAAAGGAACAGAGAATTAGAGACAGAGCAAACAAGATTAAGTTTCACCTGACTTATTGGATGTACACTCCGAAAGCAAAAGTCAGGGAGAGGAAGGGCAGAGGGAGGGAACATGAACTGCAGCAAGTTCTGTCCTGAGGGTCCCTGCAATGGTTTTGTCAGAGGCTCTCTGAGACTGCTGCCACTTTGTATGATGTGTAGCTTTAATGAAAGAAGGGGGAGGGCAGAGTGAAAGGAAAAAGAAAAAGCGTCTGAGACTCTCTGTCTCTTCCTCCGTCTCCGTTTGCAGAGACCTATCGGCCATAACTCTTGCAGGGCAAATAACAAGCGTTCCCCATCCAAATGCAAGCACATTGGCACTTAATCCTATTTTATAAAGGTTATAGTTTTACATAAATCACTCTCTCTAAATGCACTTTAGTCATCCTCCTTGTGTTAAGTTTCCCTTTAAGCCTAACTAGGCAAGGAGGATTTCTCCCACTGGCCCTCTGGACATGACGCCACCAAGATTGAACTATGCTCTCCATCTTTAATATCCCTGGAGGGATTCGTCTATAATGATGTCAGGGGCTAAGCATATTCCCTTGCTAGAGGGGTAGAATTAAATCCATCCTTTCCTGTCTAACTCAGGTCCAGTAGAGCTAAAAACAAGTTGTCCGGAGAGCAGAGAAAACTGGTGATACTTCACTTTTGAGCTCTTGCTTTCCATGTGGGTTCCCAAATGTCTACTAAAGGGTGAGTTTAGTAGCCTTTTCTTCAGTGATTTCACCATCAGTCATCCTGTTAATGAAGTTTGTAATACTCCTTGAGACCTTTCCTCTCTATCATATTTTCTTTAATGAGCCCATTGAGATTCGGGGTTACAGAGGAAGGACAGACTGACAGACAAAGCCACTTCTAGGTAGACAGACAGCATAGGTGCTTGAAAAACACATTTCCTGAAGAAATCAGCTTAAAAGGTACCTGCTGGCATAATTGCTGCAAGGCTTCTTTTGCCCATTTTCATGTGATGCATCCATCATGAAGAAGGCACAATCAAGCTCCTCAATATTTCCTTAATGAGTTCAGATACTGTTTCCTAGAAGGCTATGGGATTATGGCTTGAATTATCAAGAACCCAAGGAACTTCATGCACTTGAACCAAGTCAGATCCAATGATAAGGAACTTCAGAACAGATGTACTCTTCTCCAGCTGCTGCCTTTAGTTTTTTAGAGTCCCTCAGAACAAACTGGTCTGCCATCGACACGGGAGCTTCGTGCAATAATTTGGAGTCATAGGAAGAATTTAAAACAATAGTCACAAGTGAATGAAGGAAAAAGAAGTAGGGCTTTTGCTATGAAAGTTGAAACATTCATGCACTCAGGAGGAGAATGCAGGCCGCAGGATTTGGTTTTTTTGTTTGTGTGGATTAAATTCATGCTGGTTTCTCCAAGCTCACATACAACCTCATCTTGCCATCAGCTCAGCCGTTCTCAGGAATGCCTGAGGTAATAGTGAGACTGTGGGTTTTGCTGTGCTAGGTGTTACTTGAAACAGTATGAGTTGAAGTGCATTAAGAGCGCATAGAAGACCATAATGTACACAATTACAGCCCATGTGTGATCTGACCTACAGAGTGGATTAAATTGACTTTTAAGTATGTAGTACGGACAATCAGGGCCTGGTAGAAAGTAGGACTGCCTACACTAACTTGTCACTGGAGTCACCCAACAGGACAAGAGTGGTTTGTTTTTATTCCTCAGTGCTGATAGTGTGAAATGCCTCACTAAGAGCATTCTTTCAATCAGTGACATCTGAGGTTGCTAAACATGCTGGGAAACACAGAAAATTTGAAAGGTTTTTTGAACAATATAACTTGAATTCTTTCAGCTCATATGGTCGAGCCATCCCTGTGGTCTCTTTCTAGGGCATCTTTAATTCAAATGTCTCTTCTCTATCCAGGCACCCATTTCCACAACATTTCTTTCTATTTTGTTGCTCAGACTTTTGATTAGTCACGTTGTCTGAAGTTGGTTAATAGGTTCAGAAATCATCGAAGTGGAGAGTCCGAGGCTGTGTCATCAACATCACATAGTCCTTGTCTTCTGAATCCTGAGCTAAAACATACCCTGTTTCCCATGGAGAGAAGGTAAGTGGGTAACAGCAGCTGGCTGGCAGTTTACCCCAATCAAGTTGTCTTGATCCCTCTCTACAAAACAGTTCCTAGTAGTTTGCAAGGATACACATTACCCTGAATTTCCTGTGAGCAATCCAGAAATGTTTTTTAGTTCACACTAGTACAGAGTTAATCCAGATTTTGGGTTTAATATATGATTAGTGAGGTTTGGGTCCAAACAAGGGCCTCTGTCTAGTATTAGAAGAGAAGCGACCAGATCTTTTAGTCTTTCTGGCCTTACAGTAGGCAGCAAAAAGTATGTGACTTCCAGTCGACTGATGCAAAACCAGGAGTCATCGAACTTAATTACCAGTGTCCAATTCAGGACACTTCCGTAAACAGATGATTCTTCACTGAAATCAGTGTTGGTTAACACTTCACACCAACTCTGATTCTAGATCTAAAATCCAGATAATTTGAAGATATTTCCAGTATCACCAACAACTTCCCATCTTAAAAGAAAACTGAGAGCAGATAGGAGATGAAAAGCTTGAACTCCTCTGTAAAGAGCAATTGCACACCTATAGAATCCTTAAGCTCTCTACATCAGCTTCAGCTTAAGTAGCTATATAAGACTAAACAGAGAAGAATGAATTTCACCCACAAATGAGCATGAAGGAAAATTCTACTTGCCAGTCAGTGACAATTCATGCATTAGCAAATTCAGAGGAAGTTCAAAGCTCTCTAGTTCTGTCACCAGCTTTGCACAGCTGGGAGAAACTCCATTTCCTTGCTATAGTAATGACATTCTACTACAAGAGTAGGAATAAATTTGTTTTCTATCAGACAACCAATAGAAATAATTCATAAGTTTGCCTTATGCAATATGGTTGTGTTTGGAAAGCTCAGCTGCAATCAATGCCCCACAGTGCAAGATGTTGTTCATGCTTTAACACAAACTCAAGTCAAAAGAAAAAAAAGGGAGGAATTCATACACTCAAGGCCATGCAGCAACTCAAAAACGAAGGGAAGAAATGAGTTTAAATTTTTTGACCACTGGCCCATATTTCCTTACACTGCACCATACAATGTGTCATCAGTGAGTTCAGCAAGAGTTTTATGTACTTATAAACTTTCCACCACCACCACACAAGAACACCTCACAACCTGTATCCTTATCTTGCCCCTAGAAAGTAAAAGCTGCTTCCATTTCCAGTTACATAAGAGGAATTGAGACATACGAAAAAGCTGAAGCTACGGCCACAGATAAATAAATAAATAAAAATGTCTAGACCATAATTTGTGGTGCTTATGTCCCAACCTTAAATGCCCTGCTCAGTTTCTACTCAACCCCAAAAGCACCTATTCCATCAGCATAAATATGCCTTCTCTAACAAATCCATATTTTGGAACAAGGCCCAGATCTGAGGTCTCCTCTGAGTCGCATAAATGCCCTTATCAGACCATCACTCTCTTATATTCTCTCTGCTCCAGATTTAAGATACAAGAGGCAGCAAAGCATTTTTGTCCCCTGCTAATGCAACATATAAAGCACCATTTTGATTCCTTTTGGTGCCAATCGTTTGCTTCAGGAACAGTACTAGCTGTCACATCAGATCACTGCCCCATACATGGTGGGCTACTCATCCACCTTTATTGAGATACACAACCAAAATCACTCTCTCTCCACAAAGATACATAAGACAAAATTCACCTGAAACATTTAGGGCACTAAGGTTTTTGAGGATTTTGTGTTAAAATCTCCTTGACACTAAAAAACAAGCAAGGTCATGGAAACACAAAGCTTGTAGTTTCTCTAACAGTTGTCAGGAAAAAACATTGCTTCTTTGCAGAGAAAAACAGTCTGGGGTCAAGGACAAAGAATCAAGATGCTATTTTCTAAAACATTGATTTGAACTTGCCTTACACTTAAAGCAAAAAAGAAAGACTATAAATCCTAAGAAGGAATCAGAAAAAAAAAAAAAAAAACAAACCAAAAAAGTAATCTTAAAATTTAGAGTTTTACAGTAAATCTAATCTGCTTACATTAAGATCCTACTGCTAAATCAGACTAGGAGGACTTTTCTCCTCAAGGGGATGCCAGAGTCACCAAGGTTAGTTTATTTCCCTCCAGCAAACATCTCTGAAAAGCATCACAGCTGGAAGGTTGACAGATTTTAGAAAGAAACACACACTGGATTGCTCATGCAAGAGACCCCACAGAGTTATAGTGACATGTCACACCTGCTTTATCTTTGTGGAAGTCCCAGACTACATCTGAGCTACCTGGAGCTATTTCCATATCCTGGTCCTCTCTTTGGCCATACAGCCACAGCTCAAAAACATGAGGCAGGACAGAAAAATACATAGGTTGTTAAGAAAAAAATGCAACAAAACCACAACAGCATCAGTGAAAAGCAGGAGATTCTTCAACACTACTCAAAGGTGAGCAATGAGAGAGTCTTCTTCCCTTCTTCAGTGCAAAACAGCATTGATACCATCCACAACAACAACCCAAGAACAGAGAATATCGGTTTTATATGTTCACAGAATAAACACCAGGTTTAGAAGACACTGTACATGTTCTGTCAACAGAAGTTTCACGGATAATCTAAGCACAATGAGAATGATGTAGATTTGCATCTATAAAGTTAGGTAGGTGTTAATTCTGTTATTGACTTGAATCTGGTTTTGCATTTAGCTGCTAGTCATGAAGTAGCACTTTCTGTTTCTTTGTTTATGTATGTAAGTTTTTCTTCTAAACATGCTACCTAAAATGTAGTACTCTAACATTCTTTCAGAAAGAGATAATAGGAGCTTTCCTTGGAATGTCAGAGACCTCAGGTGGTATCCTTACAACTGCTGAAGAACACATAAACATTGAAATTCCCTTTCAATAGAAACAAACAACATCAGAAAAGTTAGCAACTGGAAAATATATTTACTAATTTACTGGCAGTAATATTTAAAATATCTGGTTTCTAGGGTAGCTGCTACCTGCTTACAAACCTTTAACTCTTTCTCTGTAAGAAGTTAGCAAAAGTTTTTTAAAAATTACCAGACAAGCTATTGCAGGAAGCCCCACCTATAAGCTTAACAAACTTTCTAGTTCTTTGAATCAATTTTTAGCTTTATTACTACTGGAGTGTGTATTTGTATTTCTTCGGGAAAAAAAACGATTTAGGAAAACCCAATCAGGAAACAAACTCCTCAAACCCTCCCTATTAATTTATTTTATTAAAAATAATAGGAATCATAACAAATGACTACTGAGAACACTCAAAAATAATTTTCCCAGTACTTATTAGTTGTTTATATTTAATTTCCCGTAAAGACACTTGGAAAATAAATTTGTTCATAAAACAGAAGCACACAAGTTCAGGACAACCCCAGAAGCACCACATAACAGCATCTAAACAAGCCTCCAATGTCCTTTCTTTTTATCATTTCTTTCCCCCAAGCTGTACCTTGTTAAAATTTCTCTTCAATAAGAGAACTTTCTAGGTTGCTTTTTGGGAGAATGACCCTTTAAAATGAGGGGAAAAGCATTGCGAAGGCCCTAAAGGGTCCATTTTGCAGTAGGCAGTAGACTGCTAAATCTCTTTGTTCCAGATGGTGAGTATCCTTAATTCTTGGTTTTGAGTTTTGAGTTGAATTGTGTGTTCTCCAACAAAGCTAGTTATGTCTTTTTTTCTCCTTTTGTAAAGCTTAGAAGTTGTTTTTCTTTGTAGCTGGATGTTTTCTCCTGAAAATTTTTCCAACCCACCTCCCTAACAAATCATCTCTGAGCAGACTTCAGACATGGAGGTTTTTGTTTTCTGAAAGCTATAGATAGACTCGTTCCTGTGCAGTCGCTTGAAAGTAATTCTCATTAATACAATATGTTAAATCCTGATCTTAAGAAGACTTTGATGTGTGGGCTTAGGAACTCTTCCGGATGGGATCTATCCATTAAGAAGGGCTTGCTTAGGACAGTGGGTTTGTGTATTAGCTCCTAGAGCTTTTAGTTTAAGCACAAGTAACAAGATGAGGTTATTCTCATATGTAAGTCTATATTTAGGACCACATTTTCAGGCTTGTGCTTTTACCTATGCCACTGTTTTACTCTTAAATCCCTATTCCCTGTTCCTGCACAGTTCTGGGGCACTGTTTTATCTCTCTAGGATGTTAATAAGCCTCACTGGCAAGGAACAGAGCATTAGTCTTTGATGGGTAGGTAGATTAAATATGCAAGCATAATAATAAATATTTATTTAGGTACCTGAGCTATTCTGATTAATGGCTGCATTTTTCTTTTAAACGATTTGAGTACTTTTTAATGGCAATTAATTAGTATTTATAGCATGATTATTTAATTTATTTCACTCTTCTGCCGCTAGTACTGTCAGAGAAGCTGGAAACTCTAAGTTTTTACAGTTTTTTCAGGTTGGTAAATATTAGAGTTTGCTTCTGTCTTCCATGTGCCTGGGGATGCACAAACCAGCATGTCTCTGCTCTATTTCCTGGCACTTATTTACCAGCTGCAGAACTACCATCCAGGGAAATAGGACTCTGATCCTGCAAGCACTTCATGAAGTTTTTTAACTTTAAGTACACAAATAAACTTGTTGTGGTCAGCAGTGGCATAAGGATTACATGCATAAGTTTCCAGAATTGGGACCTCTAGGTCTCTCTAGCGACCTGCTTAGCTTGCAGTAATAACAGGGCAGCTCTCGATGGACTATGCATGGAGGTACCTAATGTCACAATCTCGTTTTGTAGGCCTTATGTAAATACTGAAAATATGATTTATTCTTGTTCATAGTTGTTGAAGTGCAGGGAATATGAACAAGTCTTTTGTGAAAAAGGAAATAAACTCTCTCCTCTGTAACAGTTGTGGTAGGTGTGTCCACTGCAGAAGCTATGAGTATACAGTACTACGTATCTGCTTTCTTTGGCTTGAAAGTTCAGCGGTGTTGACTGCAAGCATTCATCTCTTGGCCCTGCCATCATTATACAAGGATCTCGTCTTAACTGTTGAGCCTGGACAGTGGTGCTATCCTCACAAAAACTTACAGAGTTCAAAACCCATTATAATTTCTACATTGAATGAGGATCTGTAAATCGGATGAGATTTAATTGTAGAAATTTATAGAACCATTAAAGCTAGGAAAAACCTCTAAGATCAAATCCAACTGTCAGCCCAACATCACTATGCCTACTAAACCGTGTTCTGAAGTGCCACATCTACATGTTTTATTGAAATGGTGACTCTACTATTTCTCTGATTTCATAAGCAATTTGAATTCTCCCTTGGCTTGAGGAATGCTTTCGTTGTGTGATTATTTTTTTTTATTATTATTATTTCTGAAGTGTGTCAGTTTAAATGAGACCAATGCAATAGGAAGTCAATACTTTGGAGAGCCCAGTTCTGTTCCAGAGTTGACTGAGACAATGTCAGAGGTGTTGGGTTCCTGAGCTACTCTGATTACAGAAACTACCAGTAGTTGTGGGAAATCTTTTTCTCCCCACAAACAGAAAGGAGGCGCTCAACACCTTGCCTGGATCAGGCAGAATTGAAGGCCATCAACCAGGAATATGTTGGTGGGAGAAGTCCTAATGGAGGAGTGGGTGAGGCAATTAGTGCCGAGGGATAAATTTTACACACCCCTTCTCCGCCCAACCCCATTCTGGTAGCCCCAAGTCAAAGCGAAGCAAAGCTAACAGATGAGGAAAAATGTGATTAGTTGCAGAGCCACCAGAAATCCGAACAATATTCCATCACAGGTTCTAGGCCAACACACTAATTTATTGAGTGAATGGTGCTATTGGAAGTGGCCCGGTGTGCTAACTTGGCAATAGATCATGACAAAAAAATGTAAGTGATCCGTTATCACCAGGTTAATGTGCTTTACTATGCAACTCTGCCAGCTCAACAGAAACATCATTACACAATGATAATGGTGGTCCACAAAGAGAAGCTGGAGGAGGGGGAGGAGGGAACAAGACCTCAGGCTCTGGGATATTGTAGAAATTCCTGGAAAAAAAAAACTGGATATTCAATTCATTTAAAAATAAAAGTAGGAAACTGAAACGAGTCAAGTCTCAAAAAGCAAAGATGTTAAGGAATTATTAGTTCAAAGTAATGAACGCTTTTTTTTCCAGTTCATCTGCCTGATTAGGAGTGTTGATAACCATGAAATTCACCAGATACTTGCTATTGTTTCATTTCTCAAGAGCTGACAGGGCTGTTCAGATCTGGACGCACTTTGCTGATAATGTGGATGAATCAAAAAAACGTCTTCCTGCCTGGCACATGGGCTCTTGCAAGCTTAGAAGAGAGACTTTTGTCAGCAGGCAGGAGGAAGGGAAAGGAAATGCAAACGGCACACAGAATCAGGGGCATCGATACAGGGGAATGCATGTACATGTACAAGTGTTAGAGAGAGACAGTCAGGGTGCTGGACACCAAGACAGTGGCACAAATGGGGAGAGAGATAAAAATAGTGTACGAGAGCGTGTAACTGACAGAGTATGTGTGAGCTGAGGGTGAGTGAGTACACAGAGGCAGTGCGCAGGGCGAGATGAAGTGCCTCTGTGCAGTGTTCCTGTGAATGAGGACAAATATGTGTGTGATGGCAAGGAAGCACACTGTCTGCTCTGAGGACTACATAGGCGTGGTGTAGCAAGCTACATGGGTGATGCACACAGGAGAGGTGGCATAACCATGATGCCAGGGGAAGGAGTGTGAAAAATTATTGCATGAGCAGAGGTCAAGAGGGAAGTTCTCTTGCTCCTCTGCCTTGTCATTTGTTAGACCATGAGTGCAGGATAGGGACTGCAATCTCTCGTAAGGTTTACCTCCACCTTTTTTTGCATCTTCTGGGTGTGATATGCTTGTCTTTGGCACTGTGGAAAGCTCTTGCAGTTGGTTTGCTCGCCTGGTATTTTTAGCAGGTGCTTTGCATTATAAATCCTGCAGGCTTTAGCATTTCTGGGTAGACTTGGTATAATTTACCTTTGGTTTAACAAGAAATAGAAGCTGACTCGGGGATTAAGGTGTGTCAAGTCAACACAAATAAAAAATAAAGCAGGGGAGGATTAGTCAGAAATGGATGCAACACAAGAGGTGGGTGTTAATTGTAAGAATGGTGCAGGGAAAGAAGAAACAAAGCCTTCTTTATTTGACCCTTCCTTCTCTGATCACACAAGGTTTTGGAGTTGTGTCTCCAAGTTGAGGAAGTTCCTGCTTTGGTTCCTAGATGGCAGGCAAGGTGGCAGCCCTCAACCACATGTCTGTGGTGAGCCGCTGCTGCGTGGTGTTGCTGTGATCAGAAGCTGGCTTCTGACAGGATGAACTGGGAGATGCCTTATTTGACACAGGCTTCCTTCTCCAGCCTCAAGATTTCCCATTCAGTCTCCGAACAACTTAGCCATACTGGGAAGCAGAATTTCTGAAGCACTAAAACTCTCCATGCAAGTCTGTCACAGGAGGGAGGATGCAAATGAGTAAACCTAGATGCTTTTTAAATATAGGTTTCTATGACTTCAGTGAAAGATAAGTAAAGGTAACTGTAAGGCAACAGTGAAAAAGCACTGGATAACCTATGGTAAAAAAGAACTGTTGGCCAATACCCACTACTTTTTTTTTTTAGGAAATAAAAGACACTGAAGGTTTCAACACCTAAACAAATTATAAATCTTCTGTCTTTCTTGAAGTTGAATGAGGTTATTCTGTTCAAACTGCTGGGGTTCATGTTTTTGCTATATAGTAAATTGTCAGCATTTAATCCTTCAATGAGTGCAGGATAAGCTACCTTGCATTATTATCTCCTGTTCAGCACGACTGTCCATTTACACATATGGACTCTGTGGCAAAGCCGCTATCACACACTACAGGTTTTCACGTTGCCCTGTTCATGTCCTATATGTCATGACCAGTGTCAGAGTTTGGCCAGAAGATAACAGAATATGCATCTCAGTGGTTTTTGATCTTTTTGTTCCGGTTCTACCTGTGACCTGCCCTTGACAGAAGTAAACAGTTATAACAGACCTTGAAACAATAAATTTCATAGTCGTGAGTTGGCTTCTTAAGACTTACTTTCCTCATTGAAAATCTTTTTATATTTCCTTTCAATTTTTCTTCTCACAGGAAGATGTGAGGACTAATTTAGAAGGAGATAATGAGATCAGTTGTATGTGCACATGGACATGTACAAATTCTCTCTCAAGGTAGTGTAAAGAATGTGTTTAGTTGTTTAGATTAATTATGTTTCAAATTCCCAATCAAAATTAGATGTTTGTTGTGCTAGTCACAGCAATTTCACGTAACAGAACACTTTTCCTGCCACTGTTGTCTGGCAGCAGCCTCTGATAAGGATAGTGGAGGTAGGAAAAAGCTGAGGGCTGCAAAATGCATTAAAGTCAGCACAGGATAGTTGGGTTTGATCTCTTCACTGTAAGAATTGTGTTGCAGCCCATGAGTGATATTGCCTTATGTTTCATGTACAGAATCCTAACAAACAACAGGGTGGGAATGAAGAAAATCAGATTGCTGGACTTCTGAACATCTCTGAATACAGAAGCATGAGATTCAGTGTGCCAGGTTATATGACAGAGTGGGTATCTGTGGGTTAGGGTTATGTAACTATTGGGCAGAAGCAGACCGGATACTCTTCTGAAATACTGCTTCTATCAGTATCACTCTTCTAAATTCCCTATGCCATGTGTCTGAGCAGGGTGGCACTGTGTAGGTCTAAGGTGCCCTAACAGAGTTAAGTTCAGCTGGCATCTTGTTTCTTAACTCATTTAATTCCTTTCCTGAGCTACAACAAACCCCATTGTGCTAAACCATCTCTTTCGGTAATATGTGCAGGTGTTAGACAAGACATTGTTAAGATACTGTCAGAGAGTTTGTTATTTTAAAAATTCATTTATTGCAAGAAGAGCAAATAAAGAGTGGAAACAGTTGATTTTTTTTCCCCACCACGGTGTCATGAAGAGGCGACAGGAGGAGAGGTGATGCCAGTGCTAATAGAATATGAAGCTCTTATCATTGTACTTGAAGACTAAACCAATGAAAATCTCAGTCATACAAAATGTTTTATATCTGATCTTTCACTGTAAATGTCATATAAAGAAAGGACCTCTCTGATATTTCAAGGAGCAGCAAAGTCTGTGATGACATGCTCGTATCAAGATTTGCATATTTATTATAGATAAGCTGTCAAAATATATGTTGTCAATTTCACCTTATACTCAGAATTTAATGATGCACATAAAGGACAGAAAATCTTTAATATTAATATTAATATGATTTTAGATTATAAGACTTCATTGTGGATATCAATCACCTAACCCTTAAGGATATGTCACTCAAGTTGATATAGTTTATAGAAAATTAATGTAATCCATTCTGTATGATCTATTGCAGAATTGAGGGGCTCAGGAGGTGGTACAAGGGGTAGGCAGAGGGTTGGCCATTATTTGTTTCCAATACTTTCTTAGTTATGTTAAGTTCCTGGACTAAATTAACTCTTACTGACATGGGGCTTGTTTGCTGTCTTTCATGTAACTGCTGAGGCATATTGCAACCTCAGCCTGAAGGAGAGTTTGCAACTTTGCTGATGCCACTGTGTTGTGTCAGTGTTTGCATAAGCATATTGTATTTTAACAGCAAGACATACTCCTGGAGAAATATCTTTCTTCCATTTGCTTCTTAATAGCTTTAAAGGGGATGGACATTATAGGTTTGAAGTTTCTAAAGAGAAAGAGGACACAAGAAAGTAGTTGAGAAGTGTAAGGAACTCCTGTGACTGGTATGGTTAGAGGTAGCTGCAGGGATGGGAACTGGACAAAAGAGGGATGAGGCCATTAAGTTTGTTAAACATGATTGTTGCTGTATTTTGGAAAAATCCTGATGATTAGAGGAAAGTTTTAAAAACCAGTCCTGCCTTTTTTCATATCTTCTTCCTCATGTTAAAAAAGGCTCATTCTTTTAAAGCAATACAAATCCACATTCTTACACTTCTTTTGCATGGGCAGCAGTTGCTAAATAGCTTTTAGAGAGGATGATCGAGGCTTGGATCTCTTACTAGTATATAGGGCATTTAATGCAGTCTACTCCCTACTGCAGTGGACACCAGCAGCTCCACTGGAGTTCGCATTCAGGACCCTTACGAAAAGACAAAACTTGGACCAGGGTGTGGCAAATAAATTTATTTTCATTTGAATAGCAAGGCTGAACAAGACCCTTGCAATTCTTCTTAGTCCTTAATAGAATAATTTATGGCCGACAGATCTAGGACCAGTTTCAAGCTCTGTCACAGATGGGGTAGAAGTTGAATACCATAACAATGGTGTTCCTACTTGTGTGTAATCCTCTTGTACTGCCCTTTCTTTGAAAGCCTCATGTTCAGTCTGTAACTGTGATGGGACAAAGCTAATTCTCATTGCAAATATACATAACACCTAGGTGTAGCCACTTGGTCCAACATTAGAAATGAGTTTTTGTTTGGATCCCTGTTTTAAATAAAGAAGACAACTATAACTGTGTTTGGGACTTTTGGAAGCAAAACACCCACCGCCTACCTTTTCTGTTATAGTGTAAGCTGCCAGTTTTATGAGAGCCACCTAAATTTGTAGAGGGCATCTGGGCTCTGACATCTGGGTGCGAAGGAACTGAAAATGCCACACTAATATTCCTACCAATGGAAAATCACAATGTGAAAGTTCAAGCATGAAATGAAGACAACGTGAATTGATTTCCTTTTTTCCACTTCATAATGCCTGCAGCAAACAGGTAGGGGAGCTCTTATATTTAACATGTGAAAGTACCAGGAAACCCTGGCCATAAGGATTGGAGCAATGTAGTTAGTTATTACTGGAGTTTATACATGTACATACTTCTCTCATCTCTGAAAAAGATAGTGCGCATAGGTTCAACATAGACTTTTTTAAAAAAAGAAGGCAGCTAGGAATGAGGAGTGGGGCAAGGACAGCCTGAAAGTACTGTAGCAGTAGTACTTTAAAACACTTTCCATTCATCATGGCTTTTAATGTAGCTGTTTCCAAAGATATCATGTTAGCAACTTGGTTTCTATCTAATATTGGGGTGAGGATGGAGGGATTGCATTGCATCTAGTTTGCATTAAATAGCTGATGGATGAACACCCTGAACACACTTCCTTCTTTTAAATAGTACCAAAGCTTCTCTAGTACAATTTTCTCTGCATATTGGCAAAATGCTGAATAGGGAGATCTTTCCCAACATGCTCATGCCTCTAGAGCAACTGTGAAAACAATAAATTCCAAATTCTGTCCTATTTTTCCTGCTGTTTACTTCTTTTTTTTTTAATCCCCCTTCCCCCTCCCTACCACTCTTCTGCCTGCATATTTAGGACACTTACTCATCTGTGTAACTGTCTCATCTATTTCCTGTAGGCCTCCTGCATAGTAGTATAAGCAATGAAACAACCTAAACAGCCAAACACGTGTGCTCTGACTTGCCTTGTGCGTTTTCTCCTAGTTGAATCTGTTTATCTCCTTGTCTTCAATATCTCCTTTTATCTATTAGTATGTCTTCTTTCCCATGTTTTATCCGTTAATACCTCTTGTTCAGCTGAGGATAAACTCAGTAATAATTGCACTATAAAATGAAGAGTACACTACGTGTCTCTTATTGCTCAGGGGTCTGTTAATTGGAATTTATAAAGTTCAATAAACAGTAATCCAATAAGACCTAAACTCTTATTCATTTATCTTAGAGGTAATATCCAGGCTGCCAGCAGCAAGCTGGAAATGGCTGAACCACAAGCCTCGGTCACATATACAGAATGGATTTGTCTTTTTACCTCTCTGTAGCAGGTATCTGCAACTGTGAGTCTCCCAGCAACCATGTCAGCTTGGTGGAGCCTGATGATGGGAGATGTTTTTCTCTCCATCTAGGAGGCTTTGAAGGAACATAGTAACAAGCAACTAATGAAAGGCAAGCAATAATGTTTTCTCTCGTATCGGGGCCTGACTAGCAGATCCATGCAGCGGCAGTCAGTCCTATGACTGCAGGCATGTTCCTTTTTTTCAGTTGGACACTGCTAATTTAGATCTAATTTAAAACACTGTTTCCTCCTCTCCTGTCCCCACCCTATGAATTCAGCGTTTTAAACTTCAGCCTTCTACTTACTAACATTATCTGCTCTCCTTCTTCACTCCGACCTAAAGCTCTGTTTATGAAACACACTGGGTATCACTGGCTGATTTTGAACTCAAGCTGTGTTTTACTGGAGTGTGAGGACATCAAGCAGCTCTGTTATATTTTTTTCAATACTGTACTGCGAGCTCCTCACATACAAGTACCAGATTTTCTGCAGCCCACTGCGGTTGCAGCCAGTATTGGAGTCCAGAAGACAGCTATCAGAGACTCTACCTAAAGCAAGCTGTCCGGGAAAGTAAGACAGATATGGGGTGAGATAAGGGCATGTTTCCAGGCCTCGTGTTGACTAGCATGGGGCAGATTGAATAGCCCTGCGTTTTGGTAGCAAACAATTAAGTGTTCTGTAATACAATCCCTGCGGATGTTGTGCCAAATATATCTCTGTGATAATGCAACTTAAATAGCAATGTATTGACTGGATTGGCTTAACAGATATCATGTTATCCTATTATTGGATCAGTGTATCAGTTTGGGAGCAAAAAGCACTAAGACCTGAACGTATTTTACACAGGATGCTGGGAATTGTAGGCAGCACACAAGAGGTATCCTGCTGACTCACAACAAGCCTTTTGAAGAGTGGTACAACTATGTGTTTGCTGTTAGCCAAAAGACAGACTGTGGAAAAATGATTTGTCAGACAACTTTTCCTGAAAGTCTTTTTTCAACTTCTACAATAATTTTAGGGTTTTAGGCTGAGTTTGTAAAGCTAAATATATTGCTCAGAAAACCTCTCTGAAAATGGCATTTCAGTATCTCAAATGGTTTCCCAGGAAGACCCACAGAAACCTTTCCAGCATATAGCGGTGTCTTTGCTTCTGATGAATACCTACTGCAGGTCTGACAGAAGATGCCTGGACTGGGGATTATGCAGCTGAAGTCAGGGTCAGGAGTCTCATTGTTTCCTAACTCTTCTGCAACTTGAAGCAAGACAATCAGCCAGCCCTTCTCCAGCAAAATGCAAATAATGCTAGTGGATTCTCTTACTACATGTGCCCATAACATTTCTGCATTGTTGGGTTAGCTGGATTCTCAAAAAATATTTTTATCTTGGTTCTATGGCATTTCTAGCTCTGCTTCCAGAGGCTGGAGTTCCCCTTGATGTTTTTACTGATGCCTATTTGTATCTGGCAACAGGATGAGAGCAGCCTCCTGAGATTTTGAAGCAGAGATATTATGACAGCGGTTTCTACATCGGTGCTTGTGCAATGATGAGCTCTCTGCAGCACGGTGCGGTTGTCAGAAGTTCCACAACTCAAAGTGATTAGGCAAATGTTCAGATAACTCCACTCAATGCTTTTTGGTCTAAGGTTGCTACCTTGGGGTCAGCAAATCTTTCAAGATAGCAGAGATCAAGAGAGTATACTATGGCGAGAACATATATATATTTGTCCTGTTCTTGTGCTATTTCACTTAATAGCCATTACTGATCACTGCCAGAGACAAGATACTTGGATAAATGGACACTGGGCCTGACTCAGAGGCTCTGGTTATAAACAGCCCTCCTGAGAACCTTCTCGCTGCATTCACTGGTTGCATAAATAACTTTGGGCCGCCATAGTCTTTTCTGAGAGCCTCAGCCAACTATCTGAAATGAGGTGGGTGAAATCTCTGTCTCCAGGTTTATTCTAGTTGAGTAAAACTAAAACTATAATTGTGAATGTCAAATGCTCTCAAATATCCAGAAGTGAGATTCGACAAGGCAGTGTATTCAATACTCTTTTTCTTTGCCCACTTTTGGATAGGAAAAATCATTTACTGAGGAAATCTGGTCTTGTATAAACTCTTAGTTCATCATGTGTTAACTATCGCAATGTATTAGGTATTTCCATACTTCAGTGTTGTAACAGTTTAGTATCAGGTGTTAGAACAACATACATCCCTAATTTGAAGGTACTCATATTTTTTAGAACTGTGGATAAAATACAGGGTCTGTGGTGAGAAAAGGGACCTCAATTTTAGGAGCTTTAGTGCAGAAATGGACAAAAATCCTACCTTTGATTCAAAGCTTCAAAGCTGTAAAGTAAAGGCTCATTATGACCTCTTCTGTCAAATGGAGCACAGTAGTTGTTCAGAGGTAATATCCTCATATATTATCATGCTTAAAAACAGGCAATGTCATAAACATTTTGAAGCACCTAACATACTACAGAAGCTGTGCAGGCTGGTAAAGTCACTAGTTAACATCTCTAAATCACGTAAAGCTGCCAGTGCTATATTCCTTTCTGATGTTTTCAAGGTGACTTGGTATTCTCACTATAAACTGTTGTGTTTGAGTTTTCTTTTTATTTTTACAAAGGAAACCCAGCTACTCTGGGGTGATGCATAACAGCTTTGTAACCATGTTGGGGCACTGTTCCTTATCTAGTAGCTAAGGATATGCAGCCTGACGAGAATAAAGAACTGAAGAATTTGCTGTTGACCATCATCACAATATTGGCATCTTGTTTTTTAGTAATCCGGGTAGGGGCACATTCCTTTGTAATCATGACGCATCAGTTCAACCTGAACAGAGGTAGGCCCATGATATCTTCCTGCTGAGCTTCTACAGCTACAACAACAAATTGAATGCTATTCTTGTGAGGAGGGCAACAGGATTTGAAACACCAGAGGCAATGTGTAATCTTCTGTGGGCTTCAATTCCTTTTTCAATGATAGTACTTCCAGAAATAGAGGTTGAGATTTCTGTAACTTATTTTTAAATAGGTGCATTAATTTAGACTGTTAAGGTTATATTTAGGCACCTAAGTGTGTGTCCTTGCTTTCAGAGATACCAAATGTGCAGTAGGTCTGAAATTAATGGGGACGTCTCTGTGTAGAACAGTTCTGAAAAATCACACCGTTGTTTTAGAGGGAGCATTGATTTCTAGTTCCCATAATGTGTCGTGGTAAGATTCACCTAGACCAGAACCATATAGAGCTCAGTGTTTTGAACTTCTCACTTGCTTCTTTTTTTTTTTTGTACTCTGAGCACACTGTGTTTTGCACTAATACATCTTCAAACCTTCCTCCCTCTCTGAATCGCAGTACTGCTTCACTGACAATGTCAAAGGTTCACTTCACTCTTGTGGAAGTCTTCTGAGGCCAGCTGGACACAGTATTCATTTGAAATCAGATTAAGTTTTCCCTGACTGGTGCTTTAAGAGCTTCTTGTACATGCATTCTCAATATTGTCTCTTGATGTGTTTTGTGGAAAGTCTTTAAATGTTTGTACTGTTGTGGTGTTTTTTGCTAATTGCCATGATTTGTTGAGGCATAGGACAGCTGACTGATTTTACTGTGAATTAGGGCAGGCAGGAAAATAGTAAATTTTATTCTGAGGAGAAAATAAAAAAGTAGGAAGAAAATGTATTGCAAATTCTAATGAGATTTTCTTTGTTAAGTAACAAGTAATTACTTTGAAAGGCAACTGAACAAAACCAATTTTTTTTTTAAAACCAAACAAAAATCATGTTGTGTTTTAGAAATAATAAAAGAACTTACCAAAGAATCATGGTCATTCTCTGCAGCTGTGTTAAGAGTGAAGGGTCTCTTTACAGGAAACCTGGAATGCCTAAGCAGAGGTGTCAAATAATTTGGCAATGCTGCTGTCTTCCGAACACTCTTAAAAAAAAAATAAATCCTTTTGATCATTCATTTCCAGGAAATACAACATCATTTGTAAAAGCCCAAATGACTTATAAAACTGTGTAGTTAAAAATGTAGATAATGGTAGCCTTGTTGCCCTCTGCTAAATTTAAATGAAACTGTAAGAAATTGCCTATTCCTTCTCCTATCAAGAACGCCTTCACTTAAATATCCTGCATGTTTTTAGTGACAACTTTTCCGTGAACTGATCAGACTGTCAAAACTGTGCCTGAAGCTGAGGTTTATCTCCAAAAATGTGTTTATTTCCAACAGTGAGAGGGATCTGGTTCTCTGACGCGTTTTCTCTCCATGGATCAGTATTCTCCTTAATATCCAAAAGCCGATGAACTCTAACTGAAGATTTGGGTTATAATCATCTGGATTACAGCACAGAGAAATTTGTGGGAAAAGTGCTATTTATAGAATGCTGTGATATCGACTGAGGCTTTCTTTCAAATACCTAGAAAAGCAAGCTTTGTATGTTCCAGCTGCTGATAGACATAGAGATTATGATCATAATTTAATAGATACAGACATGGAGCTGGATATCCAAAGAGTCCAGAATTTCAGTTTGATAGATTGCTATGTATTGGTAGCTTTTTTAATATTGTCCTACTGTTGTCTGCTAGATGCATGTGAATTTGAGACCGTGTATCTTTCACACTCTGCTAGTTGAGGGCTGTTGCCAGTGTGATCAGGGTGATATACTGCAATAATGTTCTGGGGCAGATGCTGTTATGAAGTTGGTGCTTTTTTAGCCTGTCAGCAATTCCTGGGGTTCCTGGTCTTGGCCTCTTGCCTGGACTGTCTTTCCGGCAACTTTTCTGGAGACTGTTTAGTTTGAATTGTGTTGTGTGAGAGCTGTTGAACTTCGTGCAAGCCTAACCTGTTTTATGAGTGTCCACTGTTACAAAGTGAAACTGTCTTTACTCTTTCCTTTGGTAGCAAGAACAAAAGATGTTTAATGGTTAGGGGCTTTCCTACCAGCTAAGGAGTTCAAAGCAGAAATGCTTTCCTTTATTTGAATACGCTTCTTGCTACTTTATAAAAGTTACACTAGCTTGCAAATTTACCATTTCCAACAAAAATGTAACTGCTCTTCCTCCTCCTCTTCTACACACTCCCTCTAGTGTTATCAGGTACATATGGCATATATTGTCTGACACTCAGGTAAGTTTTGATACACTGGAACAAGAGGTAAATGTCACTGGTGCTTTGTGGAATTTTGTTTCTGGAGGAAATTCCAATGGTAGGATTTGAAAATGTATCAGGAATACAGTGCCAGCTCCCTTTCCCTTGCCTTTGCTGCACACCTGCATGAAACTTTCCCTATCCATACCCAGATAATCTGCAACTCAAATCTCTTTTGTGTATCTGGAACAAATTGTGCTGGCCGTTTGCCATGCAGTGAAATCACACAGTTTTTTCATTACACTCTCAGAAGCCTTAATTAGTGAATAAGGCAGCTGTATGCTCTCAAAAATACATCTACCAGTACAAGCTGCTGTTTGATGGTCCAAAATAAAACATGCCAAAATTTCTTTCATGCCTCCCATTCTCTTAGAGCTCATGGGCAGGTAACTGGGAGTGGAGGGAGGGGGAGTACCAAGTATTTTGTTACCTTTGTGATTTATTTTCCTTACCAATAAAAAAGAAAAGACAAAATGCATCTTTAAATGTTTTGTCTAATTAGAATGATCTGTCTCTGTATGGAATTACACTCCTTTCTGTCTCCTAGTTATTTACTTGGTACGTTGTAACTCCTGATTTCATGGCCCCTGCCTCTTTAAAGGGAAAGTTTTCCAATCTTCACCCATTAGTTCCACAGTTTGGTTCTGTCAACAGAGTAGAAAAAAACAATGCTTGTCTCAAGATATCTCTAAAGAAAGTGAAGCCTCAGCATGACCCTTTCTTACCTTAAGGAATTGACAAGAATGTACCATTTTTTTCTAAAAAGGAAAAAAATGAAAAATAAAAATATGTCTTCTAAAATAACTCTTGGTCTTTTTTTTTGTTGAATAAATCAGCCCCGGGAGGGGGACACAAAGGTAATATTGTTTCTTTGCCTGGAACTTTTGTTGGAATTCTTGATTTCTTTTATAGCAGCCTTATAAAAGAAGATGTGGGGGGTTTTAACTACTTCATGTGTGTGTTTGTGTGCATTAAAACAATTCCCCTCCCTCAGTTTCAATGTATTTCTAACAGAAAATTTGTACCAGCTTTTGAATCTGAGCTGCCAAAACATCACTGAGGTTTTATCCACCCCAGTTCCCTATAGGATAATGAAATGCAAAGGCTGCTTTACCATGGGACAATGAAACCCACTTGTCAGCTAGGAAGCTTGTGGTGAAGATGGGAATTGAACCTACATCTTCCACACCAGCAGGCAGCATAGTGTTGATCTTCTCATGTAGTGTTTGACTGGCACAGCTTCCAGGAGGGGAGGGCGTTGGTTTAACATGGCATCAAGGGGATGCAAATTTTGTTTCTTCTCATCTCATTTAGCCAAGAAACTACTAATGATTCAACTCACAGAAAGTGACAGGAAGTCTAAAGGAGAGGTGTAAAAATATTTCAAAGTTTTGTATAAAGAACTGGAAAGGTTGGAGATTTCTATCATATTGGGAGTATTTTGTTTTATTTGTACTGTTTTCTACAGCAGAGCTTGAAACATCCTATATGAGAGGCAGTGAGAAAGTTGTTTCTTTGAGAAACAGGGGGCAACATGGTGGAATGATGGAGTCTGACCTTGCTACCTGTCTGCATCTCGTTCGTTATTTTTCTTTCTTGCCTCTGCACATTCAGAAGATCTATATGCTTCTTCTTTGCTCGTCCAAATCACTTCTGATACACCTTCAACGTGTATACACCTACTACAAATCTCAGTCTCTTTTGACAGACCCAATGCAAGGTGAGGCAGAGGTCCATCTGGACACTGTCAGGTCACCTGGAGAAGACTCAAGGTTCAGTCTAGGAGTATTGCTGGGCTGCGCTAGCAGCTTGTCTCTTAGTCTACATCTCAGGTATCTTGTTCCTTTGTAGAGTTGTAGCCAGAAAAAATCTCATTGAGAGAATGTTAATAAAAAAAGGAAAGTTCAATCTTTCTTTTTCTTTTCCACCTGTATTAAGTGCATATTTCTAAAACCATTCTAACTCTCTGTTGCAGATCCTGGAAAACCTAATGCTCTTTTGTAGTGCAGTGGCTGTAGAAAGACATTGTGCATCTTCAGGTGAACAAAGCAGCCAGAACAAGACTAGACTTTGACTTTTATCCCTCATCTTTCTTCTTTCTGGTCAGTACTGTGAAGTTTTAGCTGTGGTTATGTGATAAGAACAAAGAGCTTTGCTATTCAACAGGGCTGATTAGTAGAGGACACTGCTAATTGTAATGTTCTTACCATTGAATTAAATAGTAAAATAAATTCAGCTGATCTGAACTTCTCAATGTGAAAGAAATACAGCCTTCTGCTCTGGATTTCTGTCCCTTGGCAGACTGGTAGCCTGTCTCAGGTGTTGTGTTCCTGCTTAAAGCTCTTCAGTGGTGCAGAAGATATACAAGAACTTTTAAGAATTTATTTTTCTGCCAATTTGATCCTCCTCAGGCCTGAAAAAGAGACAACACATAAAATCAGAGTTATTCACAATGGCAGTAATACCATTAACTGCTGCCTTAATAGCCTATGGGAAATGAATAGGAGTATGTGTCTTACTATTTATGGTGAGCAGAGGGACACCATGAAGAAGACTTTGATATTTCCAGTGGTTTCTGCAGTTTGAATTAACCGAAGTGTGTTCATCTGCCCTCAAAATGTACTTTGGTTGGGGTAAGCTGTAGGAAATATGTTGCTTCTATGACATGAGGAGTGGTTGCATAAGTTGAACAAAGGGCTGACCCTGAGGAAGGCAGATTGCATACACCGCATTGCTACACCTCTTTTGATTGTCCTTGGCCAAGTTACTTCTTCCAAGCCTCTGTCTTCTCATTGGCAAGTGGACTAGAGATACTGACCTCCTCAAGTGTTTTGAGACATACACGTGAAAAATCCTTTCCAAGAGCACAGTAGGATTAACATGGTAGGTAGAGAGCTATGGCATCCTGTATCCCTTTTCTGAATAAATAAGATGTCATTATCTCAGGTTGATGATCCGGTAGCTGTCTTTTGTCAGAAGCAGTAAATCCAGATGTAAAATGTATAATTGTAGAAAAAATTAAGTGGATCAAATGTGGTTGGTGGCAAAATGAGGTAAGTTTTTATGTGGAGAGGAAAGGAATTTGTGTGTGGGAGAAAGTGTTTGGTGAACTTTATAGACAACTTCTTCCCTGTTTCTGGGGGATGGAATCAATTTTTGTGAAGATTTCAACTGCTAGCTCCTAGCAAAAAGCATTAGCTGCAGGAGAATAAAAACATATATTATGGAGTAACATTTTCTGTATTTTTTTCTTTTGAGGCACACATTTGTAAACACATCTAAAATTAGAGTTCAGTATCAGAACAATGAGAACCAGCTTTTCATATTCTCTGCTCTCAGATTTTGATGTTTCTTCCTCCTCTCTGGATCATAATGTAAGTGTTTTTGTATGTAATTTATTTATATTTTTAAAAGGAACTATATTTCCATCAGTTCCAGTTAAACTGAATGGAACAACTTTTATAAATAGATGGAAGAAGGGGAGGATAAGTAAAGGAGTAAAGGGGAGAATATGGCTTAATATGCAAACTTTGAATGGAAGGAGAAGGAGAGTTTGTTGCTTAGCACCAAGATGAAAATATCTTCTCTGTACTAAAATCAGGAAGCAAAATTCTTATTCCTCCCATTCTGCCTTCCTTTCTCCTCAAAGGACTTCTAGCCATTAACAAGGAATTTGGGTTAAGATACTGGAGTACACCGTGTCATGTAGGACCTGAGCATAACATTGTTTCTGTGGCAGACAGTATTTTCCAAATGGAGAACATATTTGGAGTTAGAACAGACCCTACGCTACTTTGGCATACTTTGAATGAGCTAATATAGACCAAAGAGAGGGACAGTCTTGATCTTCTTGGACAGAATGTCCTCCAGAGGTCCCTTCCAATCTCAACCATTCTGTGAAGATGGTTATCAGTGTGTGCACTCCTTTGGTTATGAGAGGGTTTAATTTTGCTTCTTGTCTTAGCATCTTACTGAATCCCCTTTGTCCTGTGGAAATTCCTGTCCAGAAAATGATTATAAGGTGAAGCATATAAAAATCAGTCAGTGCTTGTTAAGTGATGATGAGAAGAGGTCAATAGTAGTCTGAAGACTTTCTGTGGTGTGTGGTGGTGGTGTTTTGGGGTTGTTTTTTTCTGGAGGATGGAGTAGAGTGGGTTTTTTGTTCCATTTGGTTGTTTAGTTTAGTGATTTTTTATTTAGGTTTTGTTTGTTTATTTATTTGTTTGGAATGCTTCTGAGCAGTTCAGATTAAAAACTTGTACTTCATTGTCTCTAGGATTTTTGGCCCCTTTGTAGCTCCATTTGCAGGTGAACTAAGTTCGTAAAGCTGTTAACAGCTTCACTGCATTTGTCTCTCTTTACGCTTTGCTTGAGAGCCTTAGCAGAAAACGGACTAACGAGCAGAGGTGGAGACTGCTTTCATCCTGTTTCTCTTCTGCGGACTTACCTTGCAGTGTGATACTCCGAAGTTGAACTCTTTCTACATCCCCCATTCAGCCAAGAGAAGCCCATCTTGGCTATTCAAGCCCTTGTCACTCCAAGAGGCCTCTTTAATGCCTGAAGTTGTATGTTGGTGTGAACCTGTGCTTTTTAGGTCGGTAACCCCCTCCTTCCCTTTCCTCCCCTCTTCCCATGTCAATGTTTTGTTACCATGGAGACAGTAATTACTCTAGGAGGTTTCTAGACTCTGTTGAAGCTCCCATCAGTCTCACCTCCCACCTGGGGAGCTTCTGACATTGAGTTAAAGGTCAAGTCCTCATGTAAATATTTTCCTTTCCAAAATGAAATATTTTAGCTATTTTGGGTGGCTGTAGCAGTAGCACAGAAAACGATTTGTCAAGTCACTTGCAAAGCCAGAGCTGGGACACTTTAATTCTATTCCCTTCAGGTACATGGGAGTAAGGGTGGAAATGAACAGCCTCTTCAGTCATATTTTAGTCCAACTTGAATGCTTGCTTTGCCGGCTCCGAACATCATGCATGTGCTTTGTTGTTCTCTTCCACCCCCCTCCTTCCAGCTTTTCAGAGCTTCTTGTTCTCATTAAGTTGTTGTTTGCTCTCCTGCCTAAATGTAAAAGCTGGGATGAAATCATTTTTATTGATGTTAGTCATAGGCTGACACAGGCCTAGAAAAGACCCCCTGGGTCACTGAGACTGGCCCCCTGCTATTGCAGGCAACCACGTCATCTAATTCCTTTCATAACCTACCTGTTAACAGCAAGAACAATCTCTTTTTAAGTGATTGTGAGGAAAGAAGGGGAGGGAAAAAACCTCAACCCCTGATGTTTCTTATACAGAGAGCAAAGATGTGAAGATGTGTCGTTAGTGCACTTAGAATAAAAAGCTGGAAGGTGTGGCTCTCTTGGTTTCTTTTCCTCAGTTAACCCATGCAGTAATTTGCTCGGGGGTGTTATCCATGATTGTCAGACCAGGCAGTATCAAACAAAGAACGTCTGGTCCTGAAATACCAGTCCTTTCTCAAGAGAAGCCGAGTGTTACAGTCTAAGATGGTACATTGAGACTCATGTGATCAAATTCTGCTTCTGGCTTTGTCTTGGACTGTTCCTAAGTAATCCCAGACAAATCATTTCCTCGTCAAGTTCTATGCTGTCAGTCAATCAATGCTGCAGATTATCTGCAGGCTTGCAGGGAGGGAGGACAGAAAGAACTGAGTTTGCAATGACTCCTTCAGAAAAAAAATCTCTACCAAGCAGTCCGCCATTCAAGCTGCTGCCTGTGCTCTGCACCGCTGGCACGAGTGACACTGAGGTCAACTGTGCTACTGTCAGAGGCAGACTGGAAAGCAGCAAGTGTAATTTATGGAGGCTTGGCATGCAGTTAAGTGTAAAGTGATGGAAAGTGTGGTGGATCACTGCACTGGTGCACTTGACTTGTGCATCAGTCACATATCTATGCAAGTTCACGTCCAGTTCAAAGGGAGTCCTGAAAGCATAAAAAATGGCAGCATTCCCAGCTACAACATTGTCAGTGTCAGATGGTGCCGTGGGGTTTTGCTCTTGATACCTTTCATAGCTTCTCAGCAAAGCGCATAACTGTAATTAGTTGTCAAGCTGGCTGTGAGGAAACTCTAAGCTTTTATAATACACTTGCATTTCACTAGCACCTTTGATCCTGAAGAGCTTTACAAAACTGCACATGTACAGAGGAAACCTTTAGCCTTGGCACTGACATTCAGCCACTGCTGGGGCTTTGCACAGTAGATGGGTAAACAAACAGCAGTGCTGCCCAGAAGCTGCAGTGCATGCTGGAGAAAGAAGGAGTAATGCACTGAAGTGGCAGAGGAGTTTTGGGTAGGCAACTCAGGTGAGACTGAGTAGCAAGCCCAAGTGAATGCCTTTCACTCTGAAAAACTGGAAGGGTCTCACAAAGTACGTTAGTGCATTGTTTTTAAACCAGTGTGTTGAGCTAGGAAGCTTATGATCAGGAAAGGTAATTCTGGAGGATAAAGTGTACTTGGCAGTTTCTTTGAGAGAGTGACTCAAAGAACAGAGGGCTTTTTTTTAACAGCTAAAGCCCAGGATACCCTGCAAGCTCAGCCAGTGAAGCTGAGCTGCTGGAGAAAACAAGAGTCTGCAAGCAGATCTAGGCTGGGCTGTATAACCAGTCAGCAGCCTTAGCAGTGGTTGAGTTTTATATGCATAGGACTGGACCCCTAAAAGGGTAGCTGTTTAAGTTCATTTTTTGGTGGGAGGAGGGATGGGGAGAGTCGCGTGGCATTTGCTATCTCTTTTAGCATAAAACCAAAACAATGTTTTCTAGGACTGTGTGGTTGTGCATATTTGGGTTTTCAAAGTTTTATTTGGTTGCCGCTCATCTTTCTAAATAGAACCTCCTCATGAGGTAGTGTTTACACTGCAACACAGAAGGTTCCAGAATCGTTGTGACAAGTTTAGACCCCTGTTCACATCTGCAAGTCCTCATCTTGCATCCATTTGTTCTGGACACAAATAGTCATGGTACAAAACAATGCTAAAGAGAGTGCAAATTTCTGTCTTGGAGTCAAAATCTGGTCTAGCCTACAGATGACCTACTGTCAAGAAAAGTGTACATTGTCAGAGGTCAGGGTTTGCTGGTCCAGTCAAGCAGGATTCATGCTGAACAGTTAGATACAAATTATCTGACATCAGGCTTCTGACTTTCTCCCCCTTTTTTTGAGCTGTCGAAGTAGGACATGGATACAGTGGTTATGGATTCACTTTCCCACAACCTCAGCCTCTTGAGTGATCTTCAATGAGCTTTCCAATTAACACCATACCTTGGTTTTCCCATTTAGCAAGCTAAAATAATAACCTTGTCTTGACGGCATGGTCTAAGGAAAAATAAAAGACCTTAGGTATGAACAAATGTTTCAAGTGTCTTGTATTGCTGATGAAGATCATCCTTTAGCTCAGTCAAGAAGGCTTACATTTGAAGAAGAAAGATGAGTTCAATCCCTGAAGGCTGAGCCACAGCATTAAAGGCCTGAGCGGTGCTGCTGCTGCGAAGTAATACTACTTATTGGTACGTGAATCTAACACTTTAGGGAGGTGGGCACTGAGGTTGATCGTAACTTGCCCGGATCTGGAGGGTGTAATCAGCAACATTGCTGGCTTGGAGATTTTTGGATTCCCAGAGCTGCACTCTGAAACTTTGCTCTCTCCCTAAACACAGTGTAAAGTCATTGGACTGGACACGATATTAAACTCTCCTGCTACACAAACCGTGATCTTCTCTGTGGTGTAGAGCCACAGTGCACCAGAGCAGCAGGCTGCTGTGTAGTAAATTCATTGTGTATTGTGCAAGGGACCATTAGTTAGCTTATTATTAATACATGTGCGGGCTTTAATATACTGGTACTGTATCCGTCAGCATCTATACCAGGTTTGCTTTTGTCCTTTGCGTTTTCCCCAAACAAGCTTATACAATTAGTTTCTTCTTGTTTCCTAAATTATTTTGCTGCTCCTAATTATTTCACACTCCATATAAAAGAATTATTGGGGTGGGTAATGGGAGTCAAGGGATCATCTCGCCATTGCGCTACAGGCAGTGTGACGTTAAGGCAATTTGGGTTTGGTTTTATTCTTGTTTATATATGGTTGGCTGCTTAAAAAATAAAGGATGTTTGGCATCTGATTTTGGAGGACAGTGTGTGGGTTTTTCAGTAGAGAATTAGAGTTCTATCAGGTTCTTTTTGGGGTTTATGTTCAAGGAGTACATTTGTTGAAATAAGCTTAGACTAGATCCCTGAGAATTCATTCAGAGATTAATGTTCTTGCCTTAGAATGGGGATATATTCATTTTTTTTCCATAATTTCTATTCCTGTCTAGACCATTCTGCTCTCTTCCCATCTTTAGAATGTGTAAGTAACATGTCCAAACATCCATGGCTATTTTCGTCATGGACAGAGGAAAAAAACAGGCTTCTGTTGAATATCTTTTTCTAAGCTTCATGCAGATAGATAGTGGAGAAGAAATGTATGAGGACGGTGTGGGTAGAATGGAGTTTACAGCTGGGCAGTGAAAGTAGATCTGCTTTCCTGGTTGCTGAGAAGCCATTCAGCCCCTCAAGCACTGATTTGTAGATCTTGTGTGGGCCAGATATTTCTTATTTCTCAGATGCTGATGCACCCATCAGCTGTCTTGGTCAGGATTCAGTGTGCAGAGTGTCTGGAGAGTTTGTGTACAGACTGTGCTGCTGAATTTGAGCCAGTGTCTCTTCCCCATCTAGGGTAGCAATCACTGCTCCTCACCAAGCATACCTGTGCTTGAAAATTTCTACCAGAACTGGAGTAGCAGCTGCAATGTCCAAAGCTCTAGGGTAAACATGGCCTCTAGTATCTTCATTGCCAAGTCATGCTTGGATAGTGGTGGTTAAATGCTCAAACACCATCTGCTTTTATACTCTTGCTGCCTTCCACAGAGCAGCACCCTTGCTAACGTTTGCTTTCTGGTAGAGATAAAGCTATGAAGTGTAGCATGTTCGCCTGTTTTTCCCAGGTTTGACTACATTAAATACATCTATTTCTTTTCCAACATTCACTAGCATCACAAAGATATTTGTTTAAAATTTGGGGGGTTCTTCTTCCCTCAATGGACCCTTTCTTTCCAGTAATCAGATCCTGGCTTCCTCCTGTCTAACCTTATGCAGGAAGACCTTTGAAAAAATCTAGTTACTGGGAGGCGGGCTTTGAAAAGCAGTTCATTAGAAAACTGAGAATGAAACTAAACAGGATGAATATTATAAAGGTCAGGGAGAATATCCTAATTAAATTTCCTAAGTATATTTCTTTTTGGAAAAAAACATGGCAAGAATTTTTTTTTTTTTAATTTGGTGTTGGTTGGGGACGTCATGTAAAGGGGGTATGTAATTTACCTGACTATTCATGCCACAATTGAGGCCTGTGAGGAACATTTCCCCACTATCTTGGGGGTGGTTTGTGCTGGGTGGTAGGGCCCTTCCTCAGCAAACATCAATAAAACTCTCATGTTCCCAGTGTGAATGAGCCCTTGCTGCAGGGGAATAGAACACCACAGTAAAAAGAAGGACAGAAGCAGCAAAATCTCTCTAAATAGAATATTTGTCAGTTTTCCATGAGACACTGGTGGTTTTTTTAAGCTCTTCCAAGCTCTGAACAAATTAAGACTGAGTGCAAAGAGTAGATATATTTATATTTGTTCCATCTCTTTTTGGGTAAGTTGAGGGGCTGGAAGAAGGCTCATCAATTCAATGCATGTTCCATTAGAAACTTCTTGGGATTAGAGCAGGTTAATGAAAGGAATAAATAGGGCTTTGACATGTTGTTTGGTTTTACAGGACTGTATTGGTTTATGATGTTTTATAAGAAGCACTTATACTACTCTTCAGGCGAGAGATTATTGTGCCTTTTATAAAAACTAAGAGAAAACCCACTTCTCTTTCTTTTTCTTTCTGTTGCTAAGTAGATGTTATGTTTGTTTGCAGTCATCATTTCCCAGTAGAAATGGTATGTTCTGGAGCACTGCCTAGAAAGCAATGGCTTCAGAACACAGATTTCAGAAGCAAAAGAGGTGGTGGGGTGGGAGGTACCCAAGTCATGAACACCCAAAAAAATCTTAGAGTAAATAATTGGTTTTGGAGAGATGATGAACGAGCAGAGTCCCAGACGAATACACCCAAACCCTTAAAAGCCCACTCAGGCTACATTCTGGTATATTACTCTAATAATACTTTCTTCTTCTTTAGAACTGTAGTATCTCAACAATAAAAAGTGTTATTCTAACACAAAACCTCTGTTCCTGCTCAGAATATCTCTAGTGATGTCACTGTTCAGTTTGAATAGGTTAAGCTTAAGGTTAACTGAAAGGTTATAATGGTTACTTTCAGAGCTGGTCCTTTACTCTTTCAGTAATCTGGTAAAAATGGGACAGTTGATCTTTTAATTAATTTTAAAGTTTTGGAGATTTTCATACCAAATTAACAGGGAGTAATTGTTAATCATAGAATCATAGGCTCGTTTGGTTGGAAAAGACCTTTGAGTCATCGAGTTTGACCATTTCTGTCCACTACTAAACCATACCCCTAAGAGCTTCATCTTAAGTTGTTTTGCCTCTGACATCATATTGTTCTTTTAGGTTTTCAATGTTTTCTATTATGATTTTAAATAAATGGACCATAGAAGTGTAAAAATGCATCCTAAGCTCCATCCTATCTTGCTACTTTACTTTCCAGCTCAGCTGCTACATCCCAGTTTTCGTATACAGTGACATCAGTATTTTAGAAAGTGTCATTTCCACTTCTAGTATCCTCTTCTCTCCCCAACAATGAAAATCCCCAAACGTATGGTTTCACTTGTTAATCCTTCCAACACTATGGAGATGCACAGGAGCTACTACTCCCTTGCAGATGGCAGGCAGAGCTACTGAAACAAAGCAGCATGTTCAGTATCACACACAGCTCGGGGAATGTGAAAAACTGAACAAGATTCTCTCATAACATCAGTTTTGTCTGAGGCTCTACCTTGTGCTTACAGACTATCACTGGTTTTGTGATATAGACAAATGTCTGTTAAGCCTGTGTGACCCATTTATGCTTGTAACCTAATGAAGCTTTGAGTACAGACCTTCCCTCAGAGGCAAAAGGCCAATGCACTCGCCCATGAAGTCTCTTTTCTTTCTCCCATTCACCTTTAGTATTTTGTTGTTAATGGATCATGCTAAAAAGGATTAGCCATTTCAATTTACATTCTGCTGCTTTCTGCGTTTAACATTCTCACTGTAAGTGATGAATTATTGACTGTTTAAATGTGACTACAAACAGCCTGAAAGAGAAGGTCTACTTTATTGTTTGCAATGCAGAAGTCATATAGTATAGGTCAAGGTTTTCCTCCTCTTTTTAGTTACCCATCGATGGGCTGCATTCCTGGCTTTCAACTTCTATCCCAGTACCCTGGGCTGGTGTATTGTCTGGTGTTTAACAGCCCAAGAAGAGGCCCCAGGGTTAAATATTGTTAAGCATGTGAAATTTAACCTATATTATTGATATTGGGTTCAGACCAAAGTGTCTGCAAAGTGGCTTAAAAGGAAGAGTTCATTATAGAATAAAGCACTTTGGCAGAAGATCAGATCCATATGCCCTCAAAATTGCTCTTGATTCCCCCTTCATATTTAAATGTACATAATTACAGGATCTGACGTTGTTCAGAAACTAAGACCCGTCCTTTGAAAATAAGTCAAAAGAAATCTAGGTGCAGGACCACGGTACCACCATTTAAGACTTGACACACTGTCTTCTGAGCAGCTGGAACAACACAGAGGTCCTCAGAGACAGTTGCTTCTCTGGGGCTGGAGCAGCCTTTTAGTGACGCAGGAGGTAATAATAAAAGCAGTGGTGAGTGCACAGGCTTCAGGCAATAGCTTCTATAGCCTGTATAATGGTTCCAGGCTTCCCCTGGAGAAACAAAGAAGTCATCCTTACCTCGCTTTCTGCTAATCTCCTGTTTGAGACACAACAAGTCAACTCTCCAAGAGCGGATTAGAGATTTGAGGTGTTTCTGCTTGTATATTGGATGTTTTGGAGGAGAGAACTGGGAGACCTGGATTTGGTTTCCACGTTAGCAGATCTGGGGAATAGTTAAACTTCCGCATAACTGTCCAGTTCTTATTTATAGATGATAATGTTGGAGGAGCTGGGAAAACCCCTCTTGCTGTGGATATATGCTGTGTCTCTAACATGTAGTAGCCAGTTTTTGTAACTTTGATATGGGTAATTTTTGTAGCATATCTCTGCAGCTGGAGATGAGCGAAGAGGGACAATCTTTCAAGCAATCAAAATGAGGAAGCTTTCAACTCTCTTCTATCAAATCAAGTTAAATTACATTTTTGCCTTCCCTAGTTTTGCTCCCGTAATTATCCTCTAGGCTCTGCACCATGGGAGACCACCTATATCTGGAAAGCAGCCACTGAGAGGAAGTCCCAACACCGGTGGGGAAAAAAATGGAATATTTTTATAAGATGTGCTGCAGAAGACCCAAGATAACAGTAGGAGACAGGCATCTTTTGATGATATAGGCAAGTTTTACTCTCCAATGCATAAAGACACTTAAAAATAAAACACCCTTCCCCAAGCAATTTCCCATGTTGCATTATGGCTCTTAAGCATCTACTGCTATCAGAATATCTGTGTAAGGGGGGGAGGGAGTGTGGAGAGAAGACACACATCAAAATGTCGAATCAACTTCTTTTTTCGCTTCTTCATGGTCTTGGAAATGGAGTAGCACATACACACATGCTTCAATTTTTAGATTAGTTTTATAAGACAACTTCTGAGTGAATTGGGCAGATTAGGGGAGTGAGAATAAAGGCACATAAAGAGGAAAAAATATTCATGTTTGTCAGAAGAACATGAAATATTTAGGTGTTTGGTGTACTCATGCTTGTGTGCTCTCATTGTCACAAATGTACTTGAGAAACAAAAACTGCTGGTTAGAGAAGAAGGTGCCTAGTGGACTTGTGTGAATGTAACAATATCCATCAGTTGGCTGAGTATGACCTAGCAGTTAGCAGTGAGCATAGGATTTTGACTCGTTTTTAGGACTTTTGCCTCTTTGTGATATTTATGCTCTGAGGCTTTCCTTAGTTTTGGAGAGTGCTGCAGATTTTTTAACTAAAAAGCAGGAAGTAAGTGCTAAGTATTAGGTTTTCTTGTACAATGTTGCATACCAAGGTCTTTGCATAAGTTCATATGCCTGGAGTGTCATGCATATAAATTCAGAGTCATACAATATTACACAGTACTGAAGATGAAGATTTGTGCAGGGTCTTTTGCCTAAGGAGATCAAAACACTTAAAGCATCTTTCAGGCACATAGAAACCTGACATAAGAAGTTAGAAGAGAGTTGACAGGCAATGAAATAACTTTATTCCATCTCTGGCAACCCCCTCAAAAAAAACCCTAAAGAGATAATCTCCAAGGAAAGCTAATAATGTTTCTTGAAACCCAATGCAACCAGTGTTCTGAATACAACAAAATATATGGAAGGATTAGAGAAAATGTGCTTCTGTGTTTGGATGTTTTAAATGTTTTTTACATATCTTTTGATGTAGTAGTGCACCATCTGAAGTCTGTAAGCCCATTGCACTAGCTACTAAACAAAACTCATTCTATAATACTTGTTTATAAGGGAGAGGTGAGGAAAGGCTGGTCAGAAAAGTTACTCAAAATGTAAAGCAGTGTGGGAGTGATTATTGTAATAGATTAATGGCAGAAACTGCTCTTGTTGCTGCACGTTGGTGTTTACTTCCAACTGTAACAAGCAACAGTTAAAAATGAAGGTGAGAATTATCTACATTATTACACTTTTTTTCTTCTGGAAGAGGAAGTGGGCCTGCTGGAGGAGGGAGATCATTATTTTCAAGAAAAAAATCTAGCAGGAATAACTCAGTTCTGCAAATTTCCTTTTATTGCTTGCTTTTTTTAAAAAAAAAAATCTAACATCTTTTAGTAATAGGGAACTTATTTTAAGAATTTTTGCAGTTGTGAGAAAGGAAAAATGACAGACCTTCAAATCATTTTGGTCCTTTCAGACTATGAAGCGTGATTTTTTAACATATGGCTACAGGAAGAGGGTCTGGATATGCTCTGGAGAATAATTTTCTACATATGATTGCCAACTCCGCAGAAGAACTTCCTGAATAGAGACTGAAAAGATGCTTCTGCTTCCACTCAGTGTGTTCTCTTTAATGGAAATGTCTAACTTGCTGCAGCAAACCTTGAAGTCCCCATGAAAAATTCATGGAAGAGAGAAAGAAAGCCTAAGGACTTGTGTGGTGCTGTTGGAAGAGACTGGCACTGAGGCTAGATGACATGAGAAGTCCTGTAGTTCTGCCAAGTGGTGCCCTGGAAATAGTGAGGAGTCCAACTCCCATCACACTCTTGAGCACTCCTGAGTTGGGAGTGAATTAGTGCAGATGGACCCAACCAAACAGTGTAATTTAACTACCTTCACTTTCTTTCAGCTGTGCTTTCTGTCTTGAGGAAATCCAACGATGACTATAAGTCTGGCAATTGATGTGAATAGTTTCTTCACTTTTTGAAATGAAGATGGACAAAGTAGTCTTAGCTTCTAAATACAAGCAATCCCTATGCCTTGGAAAGAACACTATCTTTCCTCTCTTCTGGAAAAAAATCTCAGTTCTGGAAGGGCATTCAGTTGAATTTACTTCTAATGGAGGTGAATAAGAGAGAGATTTTCTATTGGAGAATAAGACAGGGAGTAGTTGAATTTATCTGTTCTTTTCCTTATGCAGTGACTATAGCCTGCTTTTTTTTTCCAGAGATGAAATCTTGGAACCAAAGTAATGATGCTGCAAGGCCCCCTGGGTAGTGGTATGCAAATGGAAATAAGGCAACAAAATTGCTGGAGTAGCAATTTGAGTCGTATGACCCTTATGTTAAGGAATTTGCCTTTAAATCTTAACCCAAAGAAAATAAATCTGATTGCCAGAGGAGGAGTGGAGTGAGGTTTGGAAATAAATTTAAAATAAGTATAATTTTTGCCTTCCATTTTAATTTATGGGTATTTGCAGGGGAGGCATAGGGCTTGCTTAGCAACAACACAGTTGGTGTGGACCCTGGCATCCAGAAGCAGGAGACAGGTTTCGTTTGTGGTGTTCCAGCACATGAAAAGTTAAAAATATCCCTGAGGTCCAGTGACTGACATCATCAAAGACACTTGCTGTTCCCAAGCTCTTGTCTGCCTTAGGTCTGTTTGACAACAGAGCCAAAGGTCAGAGAGAAATTAATCTGCTGTAAATGAAACTAAATGTATTGCAGGGTGTTGTTTGTGACCACATTAAGTGGTAGAAGACTTCAGCATGCAAAGGGCTGCAATTTAGACCTTTACAGTGGACTGGGTCATTCATCTTTCCCATGTAAAACGAGATGAACCTTATCCTTCCAACAAAATAAGAATAACAAACAATTGTTTTTTAGCAATTTAACCCTGGGGCAGCTACTATCTAGATAACTAACTATTACTGTACCTCTCCCACACCTTACCAAAAAGAGTAATAATAGTGCTCATATGAGAAATTAAAAAGTTAATTGTTGTCGTTCTACACATCTCGATTCTAATTGAATCCCTGCGAAGTTTTTCTTTGTTATCCAAAATGACTAATACTTTAGTGTCAATAATACCTGAGTGGTACTGTGGATCAGTGTTGGGTGACAGAAAATTTGGGTGTTGTTCCCTGTTGGCTGATTTTTGGCTGAGGCATCCTGTTTCTCTTGTAGCATTACAGGACTTGGTGCAGGGATCCCTTAGCTCTTTGGCCATGGTCTGACTTCATATCCTGTATGGCTCAATTCTTCTGCAATCCCAAGTGCTTCTTACTCACTTATTTTATTTAGTCCTCTAAAAAGTGATTGAGATACACATAGACAGAGGGTAAACCTTCGCTTTCAGCCTATCTGAATGTGTTCCCAGGCACGCATACACCTTTTAACATGAAGAAAGTATTGATTCTGGTTAGGATTTCTAGGTATTAGAAGGTATAAATAATCTCCTCTTGCAACAAGGTGAAATAAATGGATGTACTTGTAGGGAAGCTAGTTTTCTATTGAGAAACATATAATGATCCCAACTTCTGCGGCAGCTGAGCCAAAATATGTGTGTATATGAATGAATGTATATCTCAGTTCTTAGATACTTGTGTGATGGATGCTCTGCGAGAAAGTAAACTAGCCAGGAAGGTATGAATAATGTCTTGCCTGTGCCTATCAATAGGCAGCGATAGCTGCTGACATGCTGTGTCTCAGTGGGTAAACTGTAAGGGCTTTAAGTAAAAACAATTATTGAATGTATGATGTCTAAGTCTATTAGTTGTATACTATTATTGACTGACGTTAGATTAAAAAGCATGTCCTTATTACTCTCTCCTGTCATTAACTTGCCAGGAAAGGTCAGTCAAGAAGTATATTATTACTAAATTGTAGACTTACACATTTGTAGCTGCAGCAGGAATAAAGCCACAGAGAACTAGAGCCAAACTTTGGGCAGGCCCAGAGCCTAGTTTATTCTCACTCCTCACACTTTGTAACAAGGCCAACTGCTCCCCATCCAGACCTGCTGTTGCTTTGTCTGTATCTTGTGCTGGAAGCCACAGGATTTGTCTTACTGTAACTTTTCCTCAAATGCCTCAGGGTACCTCTGTACTGTGCAAGGAAGCAAGATCTAAGCCTCCAATCAAGTCCCAGACTGCTGGTCATCAATACAAGACCTGTGCAAGCCCATAGAGTGTTTGATCTAAGGAAAACAGGAAATAAAAGCCTTGTGCTCGAAGTGCTTATTAACCTGTGCCATAGAGCAACCGGTTTGCTGTGCCTTGCCTGCGTTTTTCATTTAGTGTTTCCTGCAGCCATGTTGGTTAGTCAACAACAAACAGTGGTGAAGACGCTGCCAAAACCTTCCTAAAAGACCCTGACATCTGCTGCTGCGAAGTAGATGGGATCTGTAAGCAACCTGTCCTAAATCAAAACTATCAGTGGACATCGGGATTTAAAACTCCAGGCAAATATATGGAATGGTAGACAGTAGAAAGGGAAAGAATTGGCCATCAGTCTTGTTGCTGACTCAGATATCATAAAGACAAAACCATAGTTTCATCGACAGAGATCCTTATATCTTTACTAATTTCAGTAGGAGATGCCTAAATTTAAGTGCATGAACTCCTTTCACTAAAAGGATATTGAACTATGTAGGATGCCGCTATCCAGTGCTAAGTATTTTGGAATTCTTTACTTGATGTTTCATGTCATTGGTGTTAAATCATGCAACTGAGGATTGGTTGGACTCTACTTTTTCCTTTTCCAGATCTCTCTTGGAATGGTCCTTCAGCTATTCCAATCTTAAGACTAAAATTTCAGCACAAATCAGGCTCAGTCATGAAAACTTTATTCCACATTCGTGGACTTACAGATGCAGTAGAAGGTTTTTGACGCAGAAAAAACCCACACACTGAAATTAAGCTTTGTTTACAGTTTTTTGGTCCTTCTGCCTCCTGCCTTGGACAAAAAGATTCATCATAGTCTTTTGATTCAGAACAAAACTCCTTACAAACATCAAATTTGAGACTTCTCTTTCAGGAATAATTTCTCTTTTTTTTGGCCTTGCGCCTTCTTTCTTTTTTTTCCTGATTCCTAAACAACCTCCCTGAGATTTTCTGGTTAGCATATATTTTTATTCTTTGACCCTTGTATGCCTAAGGGAATTGAGTCACAAATGGCTTGTGTTCACAAAATTGGTGGATAAAGACCAAGCTTTAAAGATGCAACTTGGCAGTGTTTAAAAGGGCATAAGTGGAGGAATAAAACATTGGGAGAAGTTTCCAGAGTGACTTGAGAAAGTGATTCCTAAGTGAGTTAGGATAATTTAAAGAAGAATCTGACTTTTTTTATTCATCTCTTAAAGATACAGAATGATGAGCCATCTTTGTGAAGTGTGTTTCAGAATATATGTTATTCAGTTTCTGCAGGGAAGGGTGTTTGGAGATAGGGGCTGGGGAGTGTCTTGTGTGTGTCTTTCCAGAACAGGCTCAGCTTTAATTTAAATCTTAGGAATATTATGTGTCAGAAGAAAGAGGGATTTAGGAAAAGACATTCACATTGCAGTGGAAGGGAAGGAAGGAGCTGCTTACCCTTAAATCCCCTCAAGGGATTTAATTGTTCAAGAACCAGTTTGGTATTTGGAATTGTCAGCACTGTTCCACAGGCCAAAATCAGAAAGGCTTGGTTGATCTGCTGAATGAGAATTGATCACGCAGGTTTTAGAGAGGAACCCAATCCCCTTAACGTATAAAAACAAAGCACGGGAGAAAAATGGGAAGATACTAGTGTTTGCCACTAGATCATTCTGCCTACTTTACATCCCTACTGCTGTCTGTGCTTCTCTCCAACACATCTGTATTTCTTTTGGTCTCAAATCTCTTCTTCCTAACAAATTTGGAAAAGTTAAGCTTTTGAAGATACTCTTAAGGATTTTTATGTCTTTTAAATATCCTATCTCTAGTCTGTTGTGTTTCAGAAGTGTCGCACCAAATCCTGAAGCAGATAGTGAGAACACCAAGCTCTGCATAATACAGGTGCCCAGGAGAGCAGTAGGCAGGCTGGTTGCTATAACAGCTTGTAGCTGTAGAACATCTTCCATTCCAGAAAAGATCCCAAATCTCTTTATGTACTAAGTGGAGAGAAGGTAAAATGCGCTATAGACAAGTGGGGAAAAGCTGAAAGAGGCAAAATACTGTTTTTAACATGGTATCAAGATAAACAACTGTGACTTATCTATATGCATAGATGGGAAAAGTAGTCAGAGTTCTTCTGCTTTTTTAAAAAGTTGTTTCAATATCTGTGAAACGGTGGCAGAAATTTCTACCTTTTCTGTAACGCAGGTTAAGAAGAGAAACCGAAATTCTGAAAAACTTTAGCAACATGACTAGAAAATCCTATGGTATAGGAAGTTCCATACACTGTACTCATCAGCTACTGTAATTCTGTATAGAGGACAAGTTATGTTAGCTGAGGTCTGAGATGAGAACTGACACCCTCAACCACGTCTGTGCAGCCTGATTTCCTTCTGATAGTTACAGAAACAGGGATATCTGTTCCTAAGGCTTTAATAGCCGTGATTGCAGTGATGTAATTCAGGAAACATTCAAGTGTTAGAATGGCCAAGAGACTGCTGCCACCCCCCACCCTGTGAATTGTTTGGTGATCCTAAAATACCATTAAGATATCTCCATAGTCCAGAGGCACCTGCCATATATTCTTATCAGAAAGTAATTTCACCTGCTGTGTGAGATTGCTTTGCATATCAAGACTGATCTTTCCTGGAAACTTTATCTGTTATCTTAAGGGAAAAATAATGGCTAATATCAAGACCGCTGTTGGGGTAATTCTGGGACACCTTTAACTTTGCAGAAGTGCAGCATAAGGTTTTTTTATTGAAACAGGAGGAATGGTTATATTCTAAATCTTCTTCACCTGCCACCTTAATGCTCAATATGATTCAGACTGAAGCAATGTATATTGCATTAGGATTCCAAAATATTTTTTTCTTTTTATTTCTGAAGTTTTCTAGGAACGGATTAGAAAAAAGAAATTAAATGGTTTACGTATGCTATGTTTTTGGTAACTTGTTGGATGAGCTGACTTCCTAAGCTCCATTTCATAGTAATTGGTGTGAACTGACAATTATGTGATTCATCTACTAGTGCTATGCAAGGGAGGGTGCTGCTCTCAATTTGTAGAATTGAGCAGAAAATATGGTTTGCATGACTAATGTGCTTATCTAGATATGCTATCTCTTGCAACCAAATTATAAATATATGGACTTATTTTTATTAAATATAAAAATAATTCTCTGCTTATATGATTACTTCTCAAAACAATGGAATACTTTTCCCAAGTTTCCAATAGAAACAATCTTTCCTTTCTTTCCTTACCTTAATTTCAATGACCAATTTCTAAGTTTATCATTTCACGTCTCCTATAACATTTCCTAGGGGCTTTCCCCCCCACACACCCCTTGCCTTTTTCTTGCCTCGTAGGAAATACTCCCTCTCCATGTAAGTTAAAACCTGTGCTTTTTGGAAAACAGAAGCCAGTCCTGTTTTAGAATAGATTAGTCTCTGTGGTGCCTGGTAAATAAATGCACTGTAGCCGAGAATTTAGGTTGTCAGGATGTAGCCTGGAACACTGGACTGAGAGGAAAATCCTGGATCATCAGAATCTGTTCCCTACTATTGCAGACAACTGCATCTCATAATCCTTTTCATAAGTTTATCAAGCCTCATCGTTAAACTAATTAGGTCATTGCTCTCACTATCCTTGTTGGAAAGCAGTTCCAGAGCATCACTCCTCTGATGGTTAGAAACATTTTTCTAATTCCCAAATCAAATTTATTCATGGTCAATTTATACTTACTTGTCCTTGTGCAATATTGTCCTTTATTTTAAATACTGCTTCTTTTCTCCTTGATATTTACTATGGGGATGGAGCTAGAAACACTGTCTATGCTGAATTTTTTCCCATTTTGCTAGGCAGACAGAGCAAGCTCTTAGTTCTTGCATAGAACACAAACTTGGTAGTATCTCTCTGGCTCAATGTTTTCTATTCCACCTCTTAGTAAACAAGTGTAGAGAACAGCACCCCCACTTCATGCTGAGGCCTCACAACAGCTTTGTTAATGGCAATGGTTCTCTTTTCCCTGATCTTGAACACTCCTCTTGGCACAGGCTTTGTTTTAACTGCTGAAGGCACTGTTAGAGCAACACACTGAGATGAAGCCACCGTCCTTTCCTTTTTGGACTTGAAGGAAGGAATGTTATGAGATCTTAAATTGCTAGTTTGGAATAGTGACACCCCTGGACATGCATTTCGGCATCTCATATGTCTTACTTACTGGATGACCACTGACTTGCTACTTTTGCAGGTGTCTCTGGCCTTGAAAGACCTACATGGATCTTAAATGCTGACCAAAACCTGCAAGGTGGACTGACTTGCCCTTTCATTCACAAAATAACATACAGTGAAAAACCATGTGTGAGAGGAAAGACCAATGTCATGTAGCACCTCCTGGCGTGGGAGGTGAGCCATGAGTAAAACTTTTACAATTGAGTGTCTTCTGGGGACATGAAGTTTCATGAGTTCTTTTGGAATCATACTCAAAGGGGCAGTGGCACAGCTGCAGGGCATTTGCTAGAGAAGTGTGACGGTCTTAGACATGATATTACAGAGCTGATGAGAGACTTTGTGGATTTTTAGCTATATTCCATGGAGGGCAAAGACAAGAGATAGAGTTACACATTTATTGTATATAAATATCAGCCTCCAGTCTGGTTTGTTACTGAAGAATATTTTTCTATTGGACAGACCTGAGCACAGATCGTCAAATGTCCTGTTATCACACTGCTATATCAAATCATAATCTTTGGAAATAAAAGCAATGTATTGACATTCCATGAGCTACAGACAATAAATTTTGTCCATTAATTTTTAATTTAGTAAGACACTTAAAACTGAGCCAAGCAGCTGCAAAACATATCTTCATCATCTTTGGGTATGAAATTCTTGCAAGGTGCATCCTTGGTAATGCATCTCTGAGATCTTTTTGCAGAAAGAGAGGAAAAAACCCAAAGTACCACATGAGTGAAGTCTGCTGTGAAGAAGGGTTGTATTCATGTCGAGGGTCGGGAGAAAGAGATGAATGTTTCAGAGACATCAGTATTGGAGCTGTTTAGTAATAGTTGGAGATGAAGATTCTGCTTTTTATTCTCTTGCTTCTTTTCTGAGGTAAGGAATCCTGTCTTCTTAGCTGTAGTGCAACATTCTACATACCCTGATAAGCCTAATCTATTGCAATTAAACTGTATGGTGATCAGTCACGTCTTTAAATTCAGGCAGTGAATTACTTCAGTTTTACTGGAGAAAGTGGCTGGATGCATTTGCTTTGGTGAGGATGCTCCTCTGTTAGGATCTGTACAAGTACAGAACAAAGACAGTCCAGTGACAGAATAGAAAAACAGTGTGTAATCTTGTAACTGACGGCTCCTATAAAGCATACATATATTAATGCAGTTTTGCTATAGGGGCAATTTAAATTCTAATATTTCCTGACTTATGGCTTGCATTTAAAAAAAACCCAAACAACTCAGAAAGCCTTGCATTTTCACTCTTAAAAATGTAAGGACTATGTAAGGATTTTATAACCTTTGTGGAAGTATATATAATCTTTCTTTTTTGGGGGGGTTAGGGTAGTATTATTTCATATTCTTATGGTGTGTTTTATTATCATGCAGAAAGTATCATTATGAGAAATTTTATTTATCAACAGAGGTGGAACTAGAGAAGAAATCTTGTGAAAAATTAGTTCCTCAACAAGGAATGTTGTTACTGGAACCAAAATATTCAATAAATATTTTAGCTCTAAGTTTCTACTTCCTGATCTACGTGGGTCTTGAGAAGTTCCCTGGCTGTCTGTAAAAGTGTTGGTAAGATTCTGGGAGCCCTGTAAGTCTTCCTTCTAAAGCTGTAACCTCTTGATTCTGCTTTTGGACTGCTCAGTGAGATCAGATTATAGTTGGTCCTCTAGGCAGGCTCTTACGGTGGATGTTTTTAAAAATGCAGCTTGCTAGGCAGAAGTCTACTACTTTTGCTGTAAAACTTATTCACTATCAAAGCATGAAAAAAACCCGCAAAACAAACTAACAAACCCTGTTTACAGGAAAATAACTGCCGAAATGTAAAAATGTGATAAATGGCTGCGGAAAATGGGAGACTCAGTTTCATCCAGTAATTACTATATACACAGACATTGCTTTTGTCCCAGAAGTCCCTGACTGACAAGACTGGAGACTGAGAACAATACCCAGAGGAGGCATTATGCACATCCTCTCTTTGTGTTCTTCCTAGGGCATCTGCTTCTGGCCATCGTAGGAGACAGGATATTGTACAAGATGGACTTGGTCTGACCTAGTACCATCATCCTTATGCAATGTTCTAGTCTGCTCTTCTTGAAGACAATACTATTTGTTTTTATTTTTTTTTATAAACTCGTTAAACTCTACTCTCCTGTTTTCTGACATCAGCAGGGGTTCTCCAGTGAGTTTCAGCCTCCCAGAGATGCTCAGCAGCTGGCTCACTATTTTTAGTCTTCCTGATGGAACATACAATAAATTGAAACCACATCATTAATGTGTGCTTGTTTCTAGGCACCCACTATCCAATGATTCATAGGCTGGTATCAGGGAAGTTTTGGTAAACCACTGTGTTCAGGAAGTATCCTAAAATGTTTCTTTCATCCACCTTTTAATGTTTTGTTCAAAATGGCTTCCACTAGTCTGTTTTGAGAAGACTGGTTTACAGTCTGAATATTTTGAAATTCATAACTCTTTGCTGGCACTATGTTGGTACAGGCATACCTTTGTATTCGTTCTTAGTTTAGAGTTTCTCTTGTCTAAATTAAATTAGTGGAGAAATAAATTTTAAGGAAGATGTCATATTAAACATTTCTAAAAAACTAGTGTAATTATGATTTTTTTTTTCAGAGTAGACCCTTAGGTTTTCCTTGAAATTTATATTTGTAAAATAAAAATAACACATCACTCAGGAAAACTTGGCGGGGGACTGGCTTCTCAGCTCCATCCAGCACCTTAAAAATTGTAAGCAATTCCCCAGCTGACGGTGGATGGGTTGCATTTTGTTATGACTTTCTCTCCCATTCAGTTGACATTCCGATTTGTTTTCATCAAGAAAGTTTATTAAAATTGGTTTCTAAAAAGAATGGCCTTTCTCTTGGGTTAGACAATGTCTTGAACTGTTGGATAGAGTCATAAAAGTTAGAAATAGGGAGAAGGAGGGAAAGGGGGACTTCATGAAAACATTTGTTCATTTGTTTATGGTTTCAAGTAACATGAGCAATAGAAGTTCCATGAATGACTGATTTGCTCTAATGGTTGGGAGACACAGAAAGTAATGTTTAATTTTACCTTCTGTAGGGTCATAAACTTCCATCTTACAATGTGCAATTGTCCTCAATTGCGTAAGAATCTATGGCTGTGATTCTGTTCTAGGGTTGCAAGCATTTCTCTCTCTTTATGCCCCACATTGGAATATAGAAGCAAAAACCTTGTGGAAGCATCTTATGGAAGAGAGACGTAGAAGATGATGGAAAATTGCTGAGTTCAAAATCTGTACTGAGAGACACATGCACACATACACATACACAAACCACAAGGATTTAGCTCTTCTTGCTGCTTTTTTCCTTCCTGCCTTTTCCACATTTCTGCCTCCGATATACACACATAGACACCTCTCAAACATGTTTAAGGTGTTGTTCTACTTTTGTTCCTGAACTTCTAGGATCTGAACAACCTTAGGTTATGTTGTCATGTACTACATGCATACATGTAAACTTAAATAAAATTTAAATTAAATATATCCTTGACTGACAGGGCAGTTAGATGTAAAAACCACCATTTGGGTTGTGCAAGGGGAGTAAACATAGATATTCCCAACAGCTAGGAAACAATTCTATTGCTCAACCTAAATGTTCTGTTGTTGAATTTTGTGTTCTTTCTCTTGGTTATTATTCTCTGTTATTGTCCTGAACAACCTTTCTCTATACTTTGTGTTTACACCTTCAAGGTTTGCAGCTGGTCTTAGCTGTCTCAATCTTCCCTCATAAGTCAGTCCTTCTAGCTCATTAAAAATATCTATTATTGCTGAATTCCATCTTTTCTTTTCCTTTTTATCGTTCTTTATGCTTCTGAACACTTCCAGGTAATTGTAGCTGACAGGAGCATTTTACATGTGGATTTTCTGTCAACATCAAAGGAAAGATGTCTCTTTGATCTGCCAGTGACATACACACTATTGTATATCATATTGTCCACTATCATCTGAAAGTGTCTTTTGACATTGTTGCCTTTACATCTTTTTGAACTTTCAGACATTTGCCTTTGTGGTTGTTTTCTACCAGTATTTTAAAAGCTGAATCATACAAGTTTCTAGGTACAGCTCATCCTTCCCAGCAAAGATTCAGATGACTGGACATATTATTTAGGGGCTCAACACACACCTTAGGATCTGTTGCAATTCAGTCTCCGTTCCTCTTCATGTACGAAGTATTTGTAGCTGTGCTGTTTAAATATAAGATCAGGCCTGCTTTTCTAGATAGCTCTTCTATCTTGATGCAGCCAACATTTATCACGCGCATTCCTCCTGCCAGTCCTCAGTGCTTTGAGGGCTACATTTTTCATCCAATCTAAAATGAACTCAATTCTCAAAGCAAAAATTTCTGCTATAAATTGTATCAATTATTTAACTGAAACCGTCTACTATATACTCATTGTTCACTATTTTTTAAGTTGATCAACAAAAATATATCTCTCCAGTAGGGATTAGGACACACTTTACCTTGTGCTCTCTATTAGTCAGGAAATTGTCCTTCCTTCACTTCACACTGATGAGAACCCTTTTGAAAGCAGTGCACTGAGGCTTCGTAAATTACACAGACCTTGTTGTAATTAATTTCACTCTTTCTTTTTCACTTAAAAGATTACACCCTTACAACTTTTGTAAAAATTTATAGATCCAGACTTAAATTCATGAACTATTTGTTTCTAATTTCTTACCTGAGAACCCAGTCCCACAATAGGGGATGGGAAATTGTACCTGGATGCAAGAAATGATAGTGTTTTCAGTTTTGTTTTCTGACTGAATCTACTTGGGACATAAGGTATTTGTAAGGCCATGCATGAATTTATCCACGTATTAGAAAAATAGATTAAGTGTTCATAGCTCTAGGTAGGGTCTTGGAAGGCTTTGCTTTGAGGCTGACCTTTACTACAAACTATTTATGTGGCTTTGGACAGGTGGTTAAATCTTCTTTTGAATATCTTGTCTTGTTCCTAAATAATTTATACTTAAGCCAGGCTCTGAAAGCAAGTCTGTGCAATGTGATGGTGGCTCAACTTTGATATTTTTGCCAGAGAAACAGAGGAAGATTTTACCTCTCTTCCTTTGTGCTACAAAAGACAGGATGTCTGAGAAGCCTTTGCCATCTTTCTTCTGCCATAGTCCCAGAGCAAGTCATTTTATCTTGGTTTCTCTCACACACACCCATTGAGTATGTGTTTTGTAGTTCTCAGCTCAAAGTAGATAGAGGTCTACTGATTAAGAAGATCGCTTCATCTCTGGCTGCTCGCAAAAGAACTTGATCCCACTTCATGCTATTCCACTGCCTGAACGAGTCAAACAGAAAGAAAGGTAAGAAGAAAGAAATAGGAGATAAAAGACAGTTCCCTTTCCTCCTAACATCACTTAAAGGGTAAAAGAAACTATTCAAAGTCAAAACATATGGAAAATAGCATCTGGTTATGGGAGCCTGGATGTTAATTGTTCTGACAGCTGAAATTTTTCTCCAGAAATCTCATGAAGCCAGCTGGTATTGTAGAGTTCTCTCTGGCTCATATTGTGACTCTTACAAGTTTCTGGAGACCTCCAGTCTCAGAATGATCATCCTACAGGAACATCTGCTGCTTAAATAATTTCATTTCTATATTCGCTGGAATCAGAAAATACATTCTTTGTGGGTTTGGATTTCTTTTGTAACATGAAGTTCTTAAGGTACCTTTAGATGAACTCACCTGAATTTAAATTTAACTAAACCTTGTGGAACTTAGCAAAGAGACTTTAACATTGTCCCATTTAGAGTTCTTGTATACAAAGTGAGGAGAAAAACTCGTTCACAAATGACGGAAAAGTACTGAGATTGATTTTGAGAAGTTTCTTAAAGGTCACACTTAGAATCTGAATTTCTTAACTTGGCAAAACACGGGCTGGCAAACTTCTTAAGAACAATAACTCTAGAGACATAACTACAATAGTCTTTTTCTGAATGGACTAGAAATTATCTAATATTACATCTTTTTTTGCAGTTGTTTCAGTGTCCTGAGCTTTCAACTTTTAGCAGAAAATTTCAGAAATTACGGTTGATGCGTGTCTCAGAGGAGAAAGAATATGAGGTTATTCTGAACACATAAAAGTTTGTATTTTGAACATATTACTTCCATGTTCCTGAGACTAAAGCACAAAAATTAATCATTCAATGGTTCTACTAACAAGATTTTCAATGCATGGTCCTGAGTTTTTCGAAGGGTGAAAATACCGAATTTTCTTAAGTACAAACACATTTCCTGATTTTTCAAGGAGTGTCTTCACACTGCTGAAAGATAATAAGCAGTGGAAAAAAAGCCAAAACCAACAGACAGCCCTATGTGGATGCAGAAAGGAAAGACTTGGAAAAAGTTGTATGTGGCAGAATAGTCTAATTTGTTTAGGAATGGCTTTGCTTCAGGTGTATTTTGGTAAGATTCAAAGCATTCAAAGGGAACGCTGTTTGACAGTAGTATAACCTCTGGACACCAGTTGAGAAATCTTGAAGATGGCACTCCAGAAGAAATGGAACCAAAAATCAAAATATAATGAAATGAAGAAGAGGGAGAAAAGTTTCTGAAACAGCTGAGTGTTTTAGAAAATTCTCTGAGTTATTCATATACTGCTAACAATAGAAAGAACTCTAAAGGCAGGACCCAGAACAGCAGGTACAGAGTCTAATTAATGCATATACTCTAAGGAGGTTTAACCCATAACGGTCTGAAAGAAAGTAGTAGTGTTTCAACAGCAGTTTTTCTCCTCGTCATATTCTTGACTTTCACCAGTGAATTACAAAGCAAAAAGAACCCCCTCTGTATTTCCTTTGTTTATAACACTGGGGAAAAAAAAAAAAACTATTCAAATATTTCATGATTACTTTTTTAATTATTATCAATTTCTATCTGAGGATGCAATATAAAATGGATAACACAAATATGTTGTGTCTTTCATTGAAGTAAGCCAAAATAAGAGGTGATCAGGATTTTAACTTGTACTTTACGTTTCCTTACTTAGTAGAAGTTGTAACGTACTTTTTCTCATTCTCATTTGAGTGTTCCCTGTGGTTTGGCTACGAGTTTCTCATCAGCAACCGAGTTCTGAAATACTGGGAACACTGTTGCTTGGTCCACAAAACCACTTGATCATGAGTTTCACTTTCAAGTCAGCCTTTTTGTACTTTAAAATCAAAAACTTGTCCTAATTTTTTGATGGGTAGGGCCTGAGGGTATGTATCTCTTTTTACAACATGGAGTCCACAGTTACTACCACAAATGAGAATCTGAAGTGAAGCTGGTCTGTTTAAAAATAAAATTTCTACTATAATGCAAAGCATCAAAAATCTGCCTACTGGGCACAACTTCAATCTCTTCAGCAGATGACCACCTTAACTAGTAGTCTACATTCTTATTTCTCTAATGGGTGATCTATTCATTGAGGATTTTCTGTGTTCACGGAAATTAGGCACCTGCTCTGGGAAGTAAAATGTTCTGGTTGGGTAGGCTTGAAGAAACTGAAGCAATGAATCTTGGATTGACTTGGGCTCAAATAGTCAAAAGTATCTCAGAAGTTTCAGGATGAAATTTAAAGCTAAAATGTTAGAAGCTACAGGAAAAGAGGACTTGGTATATGCTATGTCAAATCAATAGTTTGTTCTATACATTATTCTGAGTGTAACAGTCAGCAAAAGAAGGTTCAAAGCAACTTATAAGGAACTTTCAAGACCCCAGGAGAAACTTACCCTTGTGTGAATCAGAGCCAGAAATTTCCCTCATTGTTGGGAAAAAAATTTGAGAGATCAAAACTTTCCAACTCTTCAGTGGAATGGAGGTAACTGTGGAGTTACTTAAGAATAAAGACAGATGCACCCTCAGGGGTCTGCCAGAGACAATGCACTCTGCTGTGATGTGTAGAAACACTGGGTTCAAGACCAGGCTTGCCTGATTCAGGTTAGAGTCTGGACTACTGACTGTCCTGGAATAAGTTTCTCTTGCTGTAAGCTTTGATCAGAAATTGTATCATTGGTCTGAGGAACACTTCTTGGTGAAAAATTCCATTTAAATTTCCTATGAGAAATTTTGGCTTTTTAAAACTGGTGTTTTCATTAAAGAAAAATACTTATTTTCAAAAACCAAGATGAAAGTATTTTTTTGTGTTTTGTTGAACTAGAGAGACACAATTCTCTCTGTTGTCTGCCTGGACACTGTTAAATGTGATTAAGGACTGCTTAGTCTGAGGAATGACTCTGATTTGGATTGTGCATATCCATGTCTCATTTTGAAATATCATAAATACTGTTTAAGTGAGCTAATATCCTGTAAATATAATTAACTTCTACATTTCCAGATTTGGACCCTTAATTTGTTTTTCAATACTGTTCCATGGGTGAACACGAGTGTGCCTTGTGTACGCTTGTACGCACAGAATTCTATCAAGTTATCTATAGCAGGAAAATGACAGCATTATAATAGTTAATGCAAAATAGCATAAGAGGAAAAAGAAATTAGCATTCCACACAGCTGTGTGTTTTGGATGTTAATCTGTCTTGCAATATAATTGACAAGGAAGCTGATATCTGAGAAGATTTTTATTCCTATCTTTTTCTCTAAACCGTTAGTGTTCAGTAGTTGTTCAGCAGGGGAGATGGTGAAAAGGAAAGTTCTAGCCAAGTGAATGTTCTTTAAAGCAAAGATGTTAACTTTTGTCACAAAGTAGTTAATCACTGAGAGAGAAACAGATGAAGAGATTGGATAAAACATATCTAGTTCCAAAGTCTTTATTGATTGTGTCCCCCTCAAGAAAACTCAGTTCAATCTCTGAAACCCTCAAGTGATTAAATTTTGGGCAGTCCACTGTAGACAAAGCAAATGAGAATTGTTTCAAAACCAGACATGTAGAACTAGGATAGTTAAAGTAAAAAAAAATATTTCTTTTTCACCTTGAAATCCCAGCTGGTAGAGGTAATCTGAGATGTTGATTTTAAGGCAGGAGTTTTCTTAAGTGTTACCATCTTTCTTTGTGTAACAAATCCCAGAATCTTGAAGCAAAGAATTCTTTTCTTTTCAGAGGAAGAATTCTCTTAAAAACAAATCTAGTGCTTGGAAAATGGAGGTTAGATCTCTGGTCCACCACAGAAAACTTGTACACCTTGGTCTGAATATTTTAAAGGTAATTAGGGCACACAGAGACTGACTCATCACTAAATGAGATGCTCAGCCCTGTGACCAGTTGAGTTTCTATTTCCCAGAGATGCAAGGGATTTTTGCTCTCAAAGAAGCTCCTCTAAAAGACCAGCTATTCTTATGTTGAAGCATGACAAGTAGCATGTGGTCTATGGTATGCAATATTATTAGTCTCTTTTATTTCTCTATATTGCATAAAGATCTTGGATAGTTGTGTTTGAGTCAGACTTTACTTTCTTAAACTTTATAGTGTGCCACTGGAGTAAAGCTCTTGAATTCTCTGCCTCGGAAATTTAGTAATTTAGGGTCATTAGAGGTGGTAGGAGAAACGATTCTAGAGTATTATCACTATGAATTCATTTGTTTGTCCTTCTTTGTGTAACTGTTAACAGAAGGGTTTCTTGGTCACCAGTTCATGCGCTATATAGGAATTTAACATGAAACTATATAGGCCAATGTAGGAAACATCGCTGTTAAAGTCAATGAATTTTGTTATAAAGAACAGCATGATGATAATTGACTCAAGGAATGAAAACAGAAGAACAAAATACTGATAGACTTGTGATAGCTTTTTCTCTTCTTGGATGATGATTCTGATTTTAGTTACACTTACAGGTATCAGAAGATCTGTAGTTTCACAAGCTATCACCTGTCAGCTAAGCTGTGATAACTGGTTGAATGCACACTCTGCAATCACAAATATTCGTGGATTAAAAAATGGCTTTAACAAGTTAAACCAGTCTTCTCAAATCCTAGGGTTATCCTGCCTGTTCTGTATTATCATCAATTTTGCAGAGGTCAGTGTCTAAGTCAAGGATTCTTCTGAAAGAGGCTATTGTGGGTCAAATCATGACCCTTATTTTAATTTGGTGAAATTACATAGTTTTGCTGACTTACATGCAAGCTCTACCCTTGACTGGATTTACACTGCTGCGCTCAGAATTTGCTTTAGCTCTTGACTTGGATCCAACAAGCATTTTAATTTTCCACCAAACAGTAAACATAGGCCCTGGAAGTTTAACGGTCCCTTTCCTAAAGCCTGTTTAAGTGCAAAATGTTCTTTCATTAGGTTTAGACTGGTCCTTTATTACCTTGCTCAGACAGAGAGCAAATACTCAGAAATTATCATGATTATAATCTAGCTCTTAGACAATGTCGCTGGATCTAAATGTATGGAAAATCTAAAGACATGTTTGGTGTGAAGTTATGTAGTTCTAATAAAATCACAAGATGTCACTAAAATGCACCATGTAAAGGAAAAGTCATAAGTCACTGAGTGGTTGTTCTCTGATCTAGGAAAACATGAGAAATTGTGCCAGGATGCCTACAGTTGTCTGACAGAATAAAACAAAAAAGGGGGAAAAAACCCTGATTACAGATATTAATAGGTCTCCAGTACGCATCATCTTTATCTCCCATCATATATATATATAAAATATTAATTATGGTATAGATAATGCATATACTTGAGGTAACTGGGAGGTTAGAGGTGTCAGGTGAAATCTGGTGCTGTGAACATGCAACCTTGAAGCTAGAAGCCTGCACCTGAGGCAGTCGTGAATGGTTCTTAGACTCAGTGTAGAGGATAGGCCTCTCCAGAGGCTAAATCTGAGGTAGGTGACCAATGCTTTTTATCTAGTCAAGACTGCTTACCTGGTTTCAAGTGGCTGAGAGTCAACTGATTCACTAAAGTGATAAGCGCTAAGATGTCAAGTGAAACATCCCAGAATGAACTGAGTACTGGTGGAGTGAAATAATTCTTGGTTTCCAGAATTACCCTGCTCAGCTCAGAATGTGTCCCCTGACTGTTTTTTGTCTCCCAGGCTTATGCAAAACCTTCAGGAGACTTATTGTGATGTTGAAGTTGCTGTAAGTGCTATCATTATCCATCTGTATTCCATGCAATTATTATTTATGTTACTGAATTCCTTGGAGGTAAAATTAAAATAGAGCTTTTTTTTTCCTTCCATCTCAAGCTCTTGCTTTTGTTTCCCCATTCTCTTTAACAACCTTATTTCCCTGGAGACCACTTGACACGTCCTCATGTTTCCAAGACACTGCAGTTCAATAGATTGAGAGTTAATTGCCAGCTGGGAGTTTCCAGATGTTTATGTGCCAGCCCAAAGATCTGTCCATTGGTAACAAATGAACAGCTGAAAAGATGCAATCCAAACAAAGCATCTTTTTGTTGATGGACATATGTCTGGAAAACTTGCTCTGTTTGAGAGAAATGGAATTGAAACTAGGAACAGCTAGGAGCAAGTCCTTCATTATCAATAATAAGTCAATTCGATTTTTTTGTTCAAATTCAGATATAATTGTCAGCACGGTATTTCCTCAGACATCATCATCCACACAAGCAGAAGACAGAAGCAATGTGTAGACTTCACTCTATCTTTTCTTAAGGGATGCATCCCAAAATATTAACTATAATGTTGAACATAGACTGTTCCAGGGCACGGATGGTGCAAAAGATTTGTAATATGATATGAAGCCTTTCACCCAGAAGTCAGATTCACATCCAGTACAAACAACTGATGGCAAGTGAGATGTTGAGTTGAGTTACTTAAGAATTTGCTATCAAAACCAGTAACAGGGATGGGGTGGTGGATATTCCAGTGAAATAATTTTTTCTGTACAAAATCGAAAGTTTCAGTGAAGAAAAATTATTGTTCTGAAATTGTTCTCCATCTGGGAAAACAAACTGAAAGAAAACCAGTATTTCCACCAGTTTGGCTTTTCTCTATAAAACCTAATATATAGCTACTCCACATGACATTATTTCCAGACTCATTTCTTTAGGATGTTATATCCTGTAGTGTTAACATGAGTGCTGGATTTCTGTTCTTTAAGCAATATGGATACACACTGAAAGAGGTAGCTAGAGAAAGTAACTCCTGAAAGAGGTGCTACAGTTGAAATTCCATTAAGTATCAAATACAAAGGGAAGATCAAGTATTTTGATGTTTCTAAGGAGGCAAGAAATCTTACTGCCTTTCATCCTAATGCACAAGGGGCTGACATACGGAAATTCTTTCAGGATGGAATAATAGATATGTATTATTTTATCACAAACCATATGTTAATATTATTGAAAAATATGACTGCAGCCGAAGGCTGATGCCGGGTCTGTGCCTTAGAGAACAATTGTGTCTTAAGTAAATGGAAGATAAAAACCCCGATGAACTGGCCTTTTCAATTCTGAGGCCTATTATGAACACAAAGTTTTATTTTATTCCAGCTGACCGTTGTAATGGATCTTCTTACTGTCTCTAAGCAATCAGGGTTTACTTAAACTTATGAGGCGTTATTTTTCCTAAATAAATTACTTGTTTGCCTAACAAGAGTGGAATCTAATGTAATTCATGTGCACAACATTTTTAAGGAGCCAGGAGAAAAAACGTTTTGTCCCTGAAAGTATTTTTTTTGAGACTAGATGTCTTCTTTTCCATTTTAAAGTCTTACTGTCTTTAACACCTTTTGTGTAATAAGTTATGCTTGGATTCATTTTACTAAGTATTGTTTCTGAGAGTTTTGTACTTCTATCACTTTTACAAACATGTTTAGAGAGGACTTAATGGATTTTTCTCTCTGATGAAATTTGCCCCCCACATGCACTTTATGTGGATCTTGGAAGGAAACTTTTCTCCCTCAGAGGGAGCAATCTTCTGTCTACTCAGGCTGAATTACAGTCATGATACAGTAGGAGCTGCAGGACATTGTTACCCTGAACTGTCATCATGGCCATCACAATGAGTAGAAAAATATAGCTATCATTATGGGAGCTTTACACTGCATAGTTTATCTCTGTAATAGTGCACTATGATGTGCCTAATTAGACTGTATCAGATGCTCCATGTCTGCTACTAAAGGGACAGTTTCTTATTGTATTTAGTCAACAGAGAGCTCTCAGTCTGTGATTTAGCACTGAAATTAAATTTAAGCATAGTTTCCCATTTGATTATCAAGCTATGGATGACTTTTAAGGATCCTTTTCAAACCATTACTTCTGCTAGCTGTTAATTCCCTGCCACAGTTTCTTCCTCTTCTCTTGTAGAGGCAGACTAACTGAAAACTCATTCACTTGGAGTCAGATGGGAATGAATCCAGATAGTTCCAACTAGAGTATGCAAAATTTTGCTGTTGTTTAGTAGCCTTTCTTGATTGTTAACTTGTGCTTCTGAGTCAAAATTTTTGATACATAATAAATGTTTTTGACTTGAATAAACTGAAAGGAACAAGGTCTTCAGAGAGCAATATAGGGTAAGAAACAGGGCAAAACATACAGGGGCAGGAGGGCAGTTCTATGCCAGTTTGGATCCTTTATGCATCTTGTAGCTTCATTGCAAGTAAGATGACTTCCACAAGACAATCCTTAAGAAAATATACATACTTATAGAAAGAAAACAACCTCCATCGTCTCTTGTGTGTATTTATCTATTAAGCATACTGTAAAGAAGAACAGAACGACCGTCTATTTCTTCAGTAGTATTGTCTAAGGGACCATCTTAGATAAAACTGAACATTGTATGGACAAAAAGATCGCAGTGGTGATCAGAGTTGACAAAAATTCATAATCTACTGTTTTCTCACCTGTTGCATACTTTTTATATAGATTGGAAGAAGGTAGATGGGTCAAGTTGGGCTTATGGGATTTGTTTGCTTCTTTGGCAGTCTTTCTGTATTTGTACTGCTCTTGGAAGATGCCCACAGTTTGATGGACATGCCGCCTGAACCTTGAAAGATATGATACCTCTGTTTCAAGGATCTGGCAAGGTTGCAGACGTTTTGTAGTAACTTCAGAGAAAATGTCCTCTGCATAATGAGCATTTCTTTTGCTGCAGGAACTGGCAGGTTTTCAGTATACTGCAGTAAGAAGGAATAATCTGATCACACCAGACACACATAACTGGTTTAAGACATTGTAACGTTGACCAGTTTTACCAGAGACGAACATGGAGTTAGAGAGAGAAGGTAGAGCATGGGGTTTGCTCTGCCCTGCCATGAGAGGCCTTTAGCCTTTGTAGTTGATAAGAAAACTTTTTGGAAGAATCAAAGATATGATCCATTGGAGTATCTCTGAATTTCTAATAAATGCAAAAGCAACATGGATGTTTTGGATTGATTGTTTGGGCTTTGTTGTGGTTGTCTTCATATGCATGGCTGGAATGCAATGAAACCTTGCAGCAGCAAGTGCTCTGTGGTGACTTTCTGATGTTAAGCAAACAGGCAGACTACTTGTGGATGCAAGTCAGGGTAAACAATAGGCGTAGTCCTCTGCAGTAGGAAGTCCCAAGTCCTTGTATGCCCTTTACTTGAAATTCTCGGTACAAAAGAAGGGAATGAGTCCTTCAGAGTGATACAGCAGTAAGGGGTTTGTTTCCAGTGCTGGCGCTGTAGCAGGAGTGGAATCTCATGCCCCACCTTGCCACTTTGTGGGTTCTTTGAGAGCCTTAATCCTGTACAACCCTCTGTATCTGACATTTAAGGACGTATTCAAACAAAAATAAGCAGTTATTACCCACACTGTTGCTCATGTTTCGTAAGGGCTCAGAATAAGTGATGATACCTTTCATTGACTCTCTACTAGTGAGCTACTAAGGAGAGGTTTTTATGATTGATTTACTGGGAGTGGGGTGGTGACAGGAAAGCGATTTACTCTAAGTCTCAATTTTAAACAAATCCCCTCTGAAGCACTGCTCTTACTGAGGTTTTGTGTTTTGTTTACAGGCTGTGCCTTCCTAACATACTGCGAAAGGGAGTCTGCTCTAAAGGCTCAGAGTGCACTGCATGAACAGAAGACACTTCCGGGGGTGAGTCCAGATCAATAACTTCTTTATTTCTTTAAAGCTAAAAGGGGTTACATATGGAATTCCTGTCTTGAATTTGGAAGGATAATGTCTCTGGTTGCTGGGTGATTCACTATTTGCATTGTGCTAATAAAATCAAGACACCACCAACTTACCCAAACAGTTTCGATGCACAAAATGAAAAATGTTTTACTCTCATTAAGAGTCAGTAAAGCAGTAATGATCATGGTCTGGAATTTACTAGCCTTACTCAGCTGAGGAGAGGGTTTAGGATTCTGAACGCTACAATGAAATATTAGAAATGCTTACCAATTGTTACCTCTTAATATTTTTCTTCTCTGAAGCAAGAAGTGGTAGCAAGAAATCAAGAAACAGATCACATTATTGGCTTATCATGCAATGAAAACATTTTCCTGATGACAAAATAGTTTGACTCTCTTACTTTAGTATTCAAGCAGCTGTAGCAGTTTGGAAAGGCAGTGAGACAAGGAGAAAAGAGAGAGAGGAGAGACGAACACAAGATAATGAGGAAAATTATTCACATGAGCAAGATCTAAGGTTCAGACAACACAAGCAGAACTAAAAATAGAAGCAGCATTATGTGGGAAAGACCTGCCCTGCTGGGATGGTTTTCCAATTTAGCAGTAACTGGGTAGCAAGAGAGAGACAAGAGAGAGACACTATTTAGATTCAGCCATGTTACGTGGATTAGAGACAGTCGAATGCAGAGTTCCTGTGATTATAAATAGTTCTGGTTTCACAACAACACAATACTCAGTGATCAAGTAATTAAGAGTAGGATCCTGAGGGTTCCAGGCTGTATCTAAATTGAGAGAAAATTTATCAAAACGTCTGCCTTTATTAGTTGGTATTGAATGACTAAGTCCTGTGTATGCATAACCTACCTTTCCACAAAACCTAAGACACACAAGTTGCTCTATAACACTGAAGAAGGTGTTGGTTCTGCGCTGCTTGTTTCCATCATTTTGGGTCTATTTACCTACCTTAATGCCACCTTGCCAGTATGGAGATGCCCACGCACTTGCTCATCTACATCTATCTTTGCTTTAAAGGCCATACCTTATGTAAATATGTACATACTTCATTCCCTAAAAATATATTTCTGTCAGCTGACAACTCCCTCTGAATTATTTTTTTCTAGAAACTCGTTAACCACAGATTGAAAGCAACTTGAATCTTGTTGGGGTTTAGGTTTTTCTTTTTTTATCTTTCTCCTCCCACTCTCCAAGAGATAATATTTTCTTTTTACATATCTATTCTCTCAATGATAGAACTGGATTTATAAACAATAAAAGTATTTTAGGTGAGGGTGTTTGAAGTAGCTTTTTACCTGAAATATTCTGAAATGCACTTAAAGTCAAATATGTGTTTACCAAAACTGCAGATATGCTTGTGATGAATAGGGTGTTGTATATTTAAGAGATACTAACTCAAATTCCAACGTTTTTCACTGAGACTCTTTGCTCTCTTCATTAGGAGCCAGACCACTCACTTGCATACGAAGTTCATATCTTGTCTGTCATGTTAAAATCTCATCCTTAAGTTATGTGATGCAAATATCTTCAAGATGACAGTGGGTCAATGAGACTGAGGACTCAGAGTAGGGGAGGAAGGGCAAGTGACGATTTAGGATTTCTTCATTTTTTTAAATTACTTCTTTTTACATCCGCAGTTCTGAGTCTCATTCTGCACTTTAGTGATTTCAAGTCATAGAACTTTTCAAGTTAAAACTATTGTCTTGAATAGTGGTAAAATTCAACCAGCTTTTGTATTCTGATCCAAACTTCCTTCAGAGGTTGTGTTGACTGTTTCTGGACTACAAGAAAAAAATCTTTCTCTGTTTAAGTTACTTCTATAACTTGTAGCCCATAAAGACCACATTAACTTCAAAAGGCTCTTATCTTTTGTTTTACACTTTGAGGTGGCACATCAAGATCTGATTGAATTGGGAATGGTGAGTCCTCTGTCTAAATCAGCAGCCAGGTTTTTGAGGGTTCTGAACACTCACTTGTTCCATCCCTCTCATTCCCAGTTCTGTTTGTCTCAGGAAAAAGGTTTACTTTCCACCAGCAAACCCTCTGCATACACCTTCCTGCCAAGTTTCTGAACTCATCTTCTGAATGATGTCATTGTAGTTTATTTAAGGAAACCAGCCTTGTCTCTTGATAAACTATCATGCCTGGATACTGTTTTATATTTCGTATGTGAGTAGCAGAAAATTATTTATGACTTACCTGACCGTTCTTGATAACAGGCAGCAACAATATCAAACAGAGTTCATCACCATGAAATAAAAAGCACTTGTAAGGTCAGGGGTCTAAGTCCTTATTCACATGAGTTCACAAATGACACATATAAAACACCTTCCCTTGACTCTCTACTGCCTGTGACACAAACAGCACTACTGAGGAGGTATCAAAAATAATTAGCAAGCCCAGTATAGGAAAAAAGAAAATAGTACTACAGTGAGCAGTTGAATCAAGATACATCTTCCCCATCCCCCAGTAAAATTCTTATTTGTCTGTTCTTGCAAATTACTGTTTGTGTTCTTTGCATTGTAAAACACAAAATTGAGTCATTTTTAATGATATACACATGAATGCTAACGTATGGAAGTAGTAAAGCAAGAGGAGTTTGTGTCGAGTTTCGTATGCCTTGCCTCTTAGCTATGTAGCACTTTGTTTTTAGAGGAATGGCTTCATACACATATTTTACAGTAATTTCTTTCTGGATGTGCTTTGTAAGATGACAGAAATACGTTTCACATATTTCTATGTTATATGTGGGACATAAAGTCATCTTGTGGAATAATCAAAATACTTCCAAGCAGGTATGTGTTGATTATAAAGTCTTCACAGCACTTTGGTTTTGGGTGGGAAAGAATCACGATAGATATTTTGAAGCAACTATAATGGAATGTAAAAAATAATATTATTAGCTGAACCCTCTTCATCTGAATGAATTAGTCTGCTTTGGGTAGCTTGACATTGCCTTGACTAAAACGGAAGGTTAACGTAGCAGGAAGTGTATGTATGCATAAAGACCACTTTGCTAACGCCGGACAATTCAAATTCTAACATTTACTTGTGATTGTTTATTTTACATATAATAGAGTAGCTGGATGATGAAGTATATTAGTTCTTTAATAATTTATAGAAATGCTTTGATGTTGCAGTAATTACATTAAAGGTCACATATCAAAGGTAATTTGGTTGAGCAGCTGTGATGGTTTCTCAGAAGCAATCAATATTGCTGTCCGTGGTGCTGATTTTACCAAGGGGACTGCCAGATTAAAGGAAGCTTATTACCAGCCAGCCAGACACGGGGGAAATCAAGAACAGATTGGAGAGATGCACTACTCTCTTTCCCCACCTATAATTAATGCTGTTCACCATAATCTGCGCTAATCCTTCATAGTGGGAAGCCTTTTCTTTTTTTTTTTTTTTTCACTCCAGCATTATAAAAAGCACATTAGGTAAGGTAAGGAAGAGTAATTTGGTGGAACAAGAAAAAGAAAGCAGGCAAAGGAAAAGTTAAGTCACCTTTAGGATTTCTGTTGCCAATGTGATAAAATGTGATATCAAAAATACAGCCTAGGGTCTTGGGGAAAGCATTAAGAGGGACAGGGAAGTGATCTAGACAAAGAAAGCACAGAGGATGTGAGAGCTATCTGTCTGCAGATTTAGTATAATTTTATCTATTTGCCCCTCAAATATCCACAGGAAATGAAATCAGGGAAATAAAGTTATGTTTTAAGTGTAGCCTTTTGGATTACAAATTATAGTGAATACAACTTTTTCTACCCTTTCTTTCTTCTTTCTGAAGAAAACGGCAGATGATAATGCTGAGAAATGTAATTATGCTATCAAGATCTGCTTTTGTTTATAGCACAAATAAACTGAGCTCATGTATGATAAGCACAGCAGCATTTTTTCCTCTAGTTCTTTGTGGCTCTCTCAGGCAATGGGAATGAGTAGCCCATGTATGCTTGGTCAGAGTCACTGCCTCTTTGCATAATGTTAAAACCTCTCTGTAAGTCTTGCAAAGAATAACTATGACATTAAGTAGCTAAGAAACTGTTAACTCAGCCATTTATGGGGTTTATTCAGGCTGGGAAATAGGCTGGGTTTTCTAAACTTATCTATTTCTCTTGAAAGGGAGAGTGGTACCTCTGGTATGCTCAATGTCTCAATCCATAATATAATTAGTTTTCTTTCTAACTGTTTGGATATTCATTTTATCTTCTGCTATCTAGAAAAAAAAACACATTCTGCTTTATTCATGATATTCAAAAATAAGCATCTTTAATACTAGAAGACAGATGAGCTCATACAATTTATATTAAATCCACTGTCTAAAGAAACTAAAGTTGTTCTTAGTTTAAAAAAGAATAAAAAGTTTTTCAGTGTTATTGAACTTACCCACCTTAAATTCTTATGTGTATGAGAGAAAAGACATTGGGGGGTGGGGGAGACATGCGGGGAGGAAGTGTCTCTTGCAAAATCCAACCCCTCTTAAATCTTTGTAATAAGGCTTAAATGAGACGTACATGTCATGTGGGCTTCAGAAGTCCTCCACATATAGCATAGGTTTCACTGTTCAAGTAGACTTTGCTTTTTTTAATGTTTCAAAGCTTTTTCAAAAAGTTTCTTAGAAAACCATTAAACCACATATCACCCTGTATATTGCGTTATGCCAAAAAATGGTGTTATATTCCCACATCTTCCCATTTCAAAAGTTTTTTCTGTTAATGTAAATTGCAATTTGGTCAGCAGTGGCAGACTGGATGGGTTCCATTGATTAAAGTAGCCTGCTGAACACACAGCCTGCTCACCATGCCCTTTAGATTTTGAAAGAAAACACATTTAATTGTTCCCTTGGGAGAAACGTGTCTGTTTTCTGAAGTTAAAAATGAAGACAAAAAGGAATAAAAACAGATTTGAGGTAAGAGACTTTCAAAAACTTGTCCTATAGAAATTCTCTAGTACTTTAAAATATTTGGGTGTCAACGTCATGGTTAAAAAGATTTATTATTTTATTCCATTTTGTTTCTTCTTTCTGATTGACCAGCCAGTAAAAGGGCTTTTGGATCTTTCTTTGGGGAAAGGAGGGAATAAGAGAGGGAGTGGAAATAATATGCACTCTTCATTTGCTAAAAAACCTGTAGTTTGACAGTGCTGTTCTGTTCAATAGATGAGATGAAACACCTGGGTCCTGTCTGCTTGGTAAACATTAAAGTTCCATTTCGCTAGTTAAAGATTGGCTTCTGTATCCTATATAGCAGCCTCTAGAATACAAAGTAAATTCTCTCTCTGCCACCCAGTTCAAAGAGATTTGCAGGAAAAAGGATACAGTGCACACATTCTGACACAATCAGTGTGTTGTATGCTTGTTGTTCTCAGCTGAGACTGGTGTATTCATCACATTTGTGGTGGCTAACCAAGCTTAGCTTGATAAGCAAAATGTGAACAAGGTTTTCAGTTCTGTTTGAGATTTGGTGGCAACTCAAACATGGTAAGCAAATAGTAAAGTATAAAGGTAACATTGTCTTGTTTTTCTAATTTGACACCTTTGGATTCTCAAAGGATGATTTCCAAGTTATTCATCAAAAGCTTTTGCTGGACCTTCATTTGCTTTAGTGTTATTCAATGACAACTTTTCTCTCTGACATGTCTGCCATAGGAGGATCAATCTAATTTTATGTACAACTGTAAAGATGAATGATAAGTAGAAAGGATTCAGGCAAGTACAAGATGAATAAATTATAAAGGGCAAATGATGACAGGACTGGGGGTCCCAAGAGACAGTGATATGATAACAGAAACTAAAGACAAATTTATGATGGATGTAGTTAGCATGTACTCAGGCTGTTAATTCTTCAGGGTACTTTTACAACTTCTTGTGATTGGAGCAATCAAAGTATTTCATTTTAAAGAGATGCTGTATATTTTCACTTGTCTGTTCTGCATATTTGTATGTATGCCTTCATTTATATGCATAGCAGTAAACTCCCATAGGCTAGTCAAGCTTACCTCCCATCAAAGGGTCCCTATTCTCCAAACCATAATGCCACTGTTTATGCATAAATAAATAGATAATGTGTAAAAATTTGAGGGCAAACCTGGGTTTCAGGAAAAAAAAATTCCATTTTCATAGAACACAGCAATCAAATCTTTCCAGATCCTGCAAGTAGCTGAGCACCTTCAGCTGCCTTCAAAGCCAAGCTTGGGGACTGAGTTAGATCAGAGACCCCTGATGAAAAATTTTATTTAACAAGTTTCAGGTAGGTCAGATTTGGGCTTAAGCTACTTTAAGAGCAGCTGATGCAGCATCATAAAGTTAGAAGCAAATCTGATCTTGGAGCAGTTCTTGATTGCATTTCATTCATACTCTTATTTCTATCTCTTGTTCCTTATTATTAAGGATATTTGCATGAAAATGGTATTTTTCCTTCCTCTGAAGGGCTGTCTCTTGTCTGTGAGTAATGCTTACTCTGGCCTACATTTGTGAATGGCATGGGTTTGATTCTGACTTCATTTACACAAGTGTAAATCAGTAGTGATCTGATTGAGGTCAAGGTATTTATATGGCATAGGAAAGAGCAGACTCAGCTATATTTGTCACTGCTGAAATGATGTCATCGTGAACAGTGCCATAGCTCTAAATGAGGAAACGTATTTCTACCAAGAATCTTTGCATCTGAATATCTGATCTCAGAAAATGCTGAGCATCCCTGACACCTGCTGGGCCATTCAGTAGCTCCCACGGGCTTTTTACTAGACAGAGGTCCCAGCTCCAAACTACAGGGATCAAAGACAGTTGGTGTCTTGATGTATCAATACTGTTAGCCATTACATAGTAACAAGTCCTAACCACACTTGGGATTCCCAGATTCAAGTGATGATGGGATACACCCAGGAATAATTTGCAAGCAGTATACCTCTAATTCTCATCCCGTGTTCTCAGTGACAGAGAGGCAGAGGAAGAGAAAAACAGGAATCCTTTAACAGTCATTCTACTTTTCATCTGATTAGTGATATGGATGACATAGTGTAACATTACCTAGTCCATTGTTCAGAGGCTAACATTTCCATAAACACCCACATGCCATATTTGCACTATATAGTAATGGAAAAGCATGTGCTGGTTGTGTTCTGTAATGCAAGGCTGAGGTAAGATTTTTGTAAAGCACAAGCCCACCTATATCAAAAGTTTACCAGTGGCAACTGTACTACTCATAGTTTACATTGATGTAAGCTGTCTGGCCTCTGTTTCTTGAAGAAGTGTATGCATGTCTTGAAATCCTTCAGACACTCAATGAGAAAAATTTTTTTTTTTTAAAAGTACAATGGCTGAAGACCATACACAAGAGTAATGGATGGGTATGTCTAGCACCAAATTATTATCATTCAAATCCCTAGAACTGTGTCTTGTTCTAGTATAATTGAAGTAGAATGTATAATAGTAATGAAAATGCCAGACCACGCACATGAATGCTGTGGAGCCACTACATTCCATGACTATAGTTTGTGGCTGGTGATTATAAAATAAGGATTTGAATCTTTCCTGAAACATTTTTTTGTTAGTACTACTTAATGTTGTGTAGGTAAGGAACATCTACAGATATTGAAAACAGACTTTCAATACCAGAGCAGATAGACTGCAAGTCTTACCATATGAAATCCAGTCACTGGCTGCAGATACTTCAGAAAAACTACATGTCTTCTATTAATTAGTCTAAGAGTATAATTTTTGCATTAAACTTAAAATTGTGCCTAAAGTTAAGAACTGTTTTTAAAAAACTTAGAAGTGTTAAACGTCAAGTTGGATGGGGCCTTGATCAGCCTGGTCTAGTGCAAAGTTGGGGATTGGAACTTGATGATCTTTAAGATCCCTTCCAACCCAAGCCAGTCTATGATTCTAACTAGCTGAGCTTTAATGCTTTTGGTAGTGGCATAATCTGTCCCATCTCTTCACTAACAGACAACCTTTGATAGGACTTGACATGATGTAACCCATTTAGCTTCTGTGCTTCACTTCTGCTATGCTCCTACTTTATCAGGGAGAAAGTGTTGTGGAATGACTGACCATGAGATTGCACTACCAGTTCAGGCAAGTAGATATTTGAAGTGACTTTGCTCTGTTCAGTAGCTGCACTGAGAGACTTACAGTGGCACTGCATGTATGAGTTGCTGCACTTGGCAGATTCCCAGCAATGTCAAATCTCTCTGATTAGTTTCTGTAAGTACAAGGACAAAATTAAGCCTAACCTATTTTTCAAAGAAGAAATGTGCTTTCCGCATTTTTCTTTTTAATGGGAACTTCTTCTATCTTGTTCCTTATACTTTTTCTCCCCTCCCCTTCCCAACATTTAAAAAATAAAAGTGTTTTTATAAATACAATTACTTTTAGAAACCTGTGCCTTTAATTTTTTTTTGAGTTCTTTGACTTTGATATGTATACATTCCTAAACACCAAATGAATCCTATGGTGCTGGAATGAAGGTGTTCCATTCCTTTCCCTTTAGGTATGGTGAAATACAATCCTCAAAGCCTCTGCTGCTTTCTAGTGCATATTTTCTTTGGCATGTTGCAAAAGATGACTGTTTTAATCACTGGCTTTGTAGGCAGGTTTTGGCAGAGGAAGTCATGTCCAGTTACAACTAATTGATTCCAGGCTCAGTTTGCTCCTTCAAACAGATGGAGTGAATTTATTTTTCTCTTGTTCTCTGAATGGCTCAGTCATCTCTATGCTACTATAGTGACGCTGGATGGTAAATATGTAACTTATAAGACACGCTGGCATGAGTTTCTGATTTCATTTATAGCTTTGATCAGTGGATTAGCATTTTGTTTCCAGGGTGGTAGAACTAGAATCAGATTTTCCGTGTCTTTTTATTTATGACTGGCTTACCGTCAAGATCTTCCTGAGACATTGCTTCTGTCTTTTACATTACTTTGTGATATCCTTTCTCAATAAAGTCACACTAGTGCCTCATGTCTGGCTGAACTGTCTTTTCTCCTTCTTTTCTCCTCCATCCCATCTCAGCCTGCATATATGTCCTTGCCATCTCTTATCTCCTTTGCAGATTTGCTGGTAACATTACCCTGTATTCACATAATGCCTGCCTGGTGAAATAAGTTGAGACTATAGCTGCTAAGAAGGAACATTATGCTTCCCAACTACTGCCTTGGAGATTGTGTATTTTTTTCCAGACAAAGAGAGACGTTTTTCACATTTTGTGATGTTACATTTATATAGATAGCAGAGTTGCCTTGTTGTAAATATGATAGTTGTTGAAATTATGAGGCTTAGTATATAGACCTATTCAGTGTATGCTCATATTGTCCAAGAGGAATAAGGCAGCCAGGAGAGCATTGTTCACACCATGTTCTCTTGTGTGTTCTTCCTTAGAGCAACTGGTGAGTGACTGGGTATTGATTTCTGTGCCTGTGCTTAACCTGTGCGGTAGAAGGGTGATAGGGTGTGAGGAGGGGAGGGCAAGACTTGCAGGCTAGCTGTTTTGATGGTTGCAGCCTGCTGCTCCCAGCTTGGTAATTTTTTCTACAACTTCACCTTCGCATTGCTTGATGTTACACTCATTTTCACCTGGGAGAGGAGAGACAGTCCTGGGGAAGCTCAGCACAACATGGTGCTAGTATCCAACAAGTAGACTGCTGTTGAGGGGATCTTGAGAAAATGTGTATATTTGTGGGCTTTGAATGGTTTTTGGAAACTATTGTACAGGCTCCACAAATCTGCACAAAACTACAAGGAGTAAAATACAGGTGTGATTCCCTTCAAAGTGTGTCACATGTCCCAGTGGATGTCCAAATTTATTTATATAGCTATGTTTTTCTCTTTTATTTTTTATTCTATTCAGCCTTAAACCTTTTCCATCAGCACTCTGAACCCAAGCTGAAACAGCACAGTGGTAATACCTCTAAAGTGAGCCTGTCCAAACTAATTTCATTGTCCTTGTTGAGTGAAGTGCAACAATTAAGCAGACAGCACAAATGGGTCCAGATAAATTGGGTATTTACAATTATTTCACTTTGGATAATCTAATGCGATGTTCATTGTGCAGCTAAGAAATATGCTTCTCAGTGGGGGGTGGGGAGGGCTCTCATTCTCTACTCTTGTCTGCTGGGTGTAAAATCAGAGTAACTCCATGGATTCTTGCTGAGTTTAAGCTTCTTTACATCACTGCAGCTCAAATGAGAATGTTATTCTCTTTAGATGCCCTGTAAAGCTGCCTCTCTTCAGCTGTGCTTGCACTTTACAGATACAGCCAGGGGAGCTGGAAGGTCATTTTTTTTTTTTTTTTTCCTGGACCAGGGTTGTGTTGTTGAACTCATTCACTTTGGGGAATCCAGCTTTCTTTGAGTGCCTCTTCGCTCTCTAGCACTGAAATTCTGACTGACAACTTGAGTTACTCTCCAGATCTGGCATTTCCAGATAGCATTGCAATGAGATTCCCCTCATTACCAGTCTCTCTCTCTTTCTTGGTATTAGCACCTTGGTGCTATATTTTGGTGTTCCACCAACTACAGTTGAAAACTCATAGCAATCCCAGTTGAAAGGCAGGGAATTTGTACCAGCAGATCAACACTAAAAGGCAGATCACTGTTACTTTCTGGTTAATTTCTTTGCAGGATACATTTCTTCCCCTTCCCTCCTCCTGGGCCCTGTCCCTCCTCTGAGCTCAAGAAACACACTGTGTTTCTGGGCAATCTTCACCAACTTAATCACATTTGGGCCCAGTGTTTTTCCTGCAGACCCTAGAGTGTGCAGTGCTTAGGCCTTGGCTATTAGTTTACACAATAAATGAAGCCCATTAGAAGAGGATAATCAGAACTCCAAGAAGGCCACCTCACTTGTTATCTGAGGAGGTTTTGTTAAGCCTCTGTAGTTATTAATCATACTTTCCCGTGCAGATAGCTGAAGATTAAGAGTCACATTTATCCTCTTTGCTCCTCATTCTTTCACACTGATTTGCAAACGTTCTTTATAATCGTGGTTATTATGGTTATTCATAGCCCTTCCAGTCAGCCAGGACTTCTCCTGAGATGTTGTTTGAAGTCTTGTCCTTATCCATAGTGGCTTGATAATACAGATCAGAGCCACTGGAGGTCTCTCCATTTATATGTCGGAAAACATCCTTGAGAGTCCTAGAAAGTCTCTGCTAGCTGTTATTGAATTGCAGTATCTTGTCCAGAAGCCAAGAGAGTTCTGAACAGAAACCGACACTATTATAAGAGCCATTTAACAACAAACCTCTTGATTTCACTTGCTTTGCCTTTTACTACTAGCTCTAACCTTGAACTTAGACTAAGTTGACTTCCCACCCCACAGCTTTCTGAAAATCTAGCCTAATGCTCTTTTAATCAAAGTGAGTTGCCCTGCTTTCCTTACTTAATTTTTAAAGCGCCTTAATCAACTGGGTTATAACTTTTTTTTAATTATTATTTTTATCCTAGCCGATACAGTCTGATCATGCATGTAGCTTCTACTATGGTGTCATAGTTTTTTTGTTTGTTTTTTTTCCTTGTTAATGAAAGTATTTTCTCTAGAAAATGTCAATTCCAGACTTTTCTATTTGAGGGTTCACGGTACTTTTGGTCATGCATTTATTTGAGACTCATTTCTTAGATCTGTTAGAATATTCTTCTTCAAATGAAAGGGCCAGAAAAGCAGAGATCAACTCAAACAGACCAGCATGATATTTGTTTGACATATGGATCTTCTTCAGTACAAATCCCAGCCTTACGTAGTTCAAACTAAGAAGTGAGACATTGGTTTTCCTCTCCCCACCTCAATTAAGTTTCCTGTTCATCAGATTGTTGGCTATTTGAAGATCACATGAAGTTTGAGTATGTGCTTCCATTATTTTTCCTCCAGTCTATTAATTTACAGAAGTCATTAAGTAATTTACTTGAAATACTGAGGATATTTTAAGTGAATGAAGATTTTTGTGTGGATCATTGAGGTACAATACCAGACCAAGCTGTTTTTGAGAAGAATAGGTAGGTTCTTCACATGCTGTAATGAGACAAGACTAGGCATATGGACTGGGAGCTTCCTGTAGTTGACATCAGATTTCATTAAGAGATTGGCAGATCCTCGGTTATCAAAACTGGTATTGTTTGTCTTGCTTTAGGTGGGAAAGTGAGGCTAGGGAAAAGTGTAGAGAGAAAATACCTGTGATAAAGTGTAGTTTGAGGGCTGAAACAGAACCAGTATTTAGGAAATATAAATTCAATACTTGCCTCTGTAACAGAAGTCAAAAAACTACCTTTATTTTACTGTCCTATCTACAAAATGGAGCTTTATTAGTAAACTTCAAGTGCTCTCCAAGTAAGACTTTTCTTTTATATCCATCTGTGTTTGTGTACAGTATTTAACAGTGACAGCTCTTGCTTTTGACTACAGTGTCTTAGACATTCCTGTGATGCTGATAAAGGATGATAACTGTTGGGAGGGAAAAGCTTTCTTCCAATATGAGATGATGGCTCAGGATGATTCTTGCCTTTCAGGAAGATGTTGTCTCTTTCTTCTTTCTCATTATTGACCTGAAAATAAATAAAGAAAGAGTGACATTCTTACTATTGCTTTTTTATTCTTAAAGAAAAGAAAAAAGAAAAAAAGTCAAAAGAAAGGAGAATTTCCCTTAGACTCATGCTGCACTTGTCCATACTGCATTTGACATCTATGACAAAATTTGCGTCAGATATAATTTCAGTAAAAAAAGGCACCCTACAAACATCTCCATGCTTGTATTGTGGTTATGTTAAGAATAATAGAGACTATTGTCACCGCACTGAATGTCTACATTGTATTAAGTATTCCTCATTTCTCTCCTTTTTTCCGATACCTGACATAATACAAGATGCCTATCATGTTCCACCTCATCTCACTAAACAAGTACAGAAAAGGAAGCTGGTTAGCAGCAAGCAAGGCTCCTCAAATTTACTGTAGCATTATTGAGCACAGGGCAAAGGTGGAACATTCACATCATCTTGGTCTCTGGGTGAGAATTTCAGGAGGAAAGTAGGGTTTTCATCAATCGGATATTTAGTTTTTTCTTTCTGTGACTTCATGGAGAGTTTACATTTTGGCTTTTGGGGGGAATAAAGAGTGTCCTGGGGAATAACATATTGGCATATGAAAGAGATGGTCCTAGTTAACTTCCTTTCAATGTTTTATACCCAAAGTCTCCCCTGTTGCTCATAGGTGCACAAACTTTAGGCATCTGCCAATATGCAGAATAGATATTATCTGCACTGTCTTAACACTGGGTGACATCCCTGTCATAGCTGTACAACGTCCACTCACACCAGAAAGGTTCATATGCTATCAGTGTCCTGCACCCAGTCCTACAGTCTCTGATCTGTTCACATTTAGGGATGGCTCTTGGTCTTGATTGCCTTATACATCTTGCCTTACTAATTCTGCTTCAGTGCCCACAGCAGCATGGTACCCCAGGAGTCCTAATCTGCCTACCCTTTGTATATCAGCATCTGTTTCTAGCCCTCAAGAATGATTTCAGCACTGAGCCTCAGTCAAGCCTCATTCTTGTCTGGTGGGCTAGCTGGAAACAGGAGGAGAGACTACTGAATTTCATCTCACTTACGCTTCACAGAAGGTTTTCAAGTTAGGTCATGCAGGTAAAGGAATTCTTTGCACTATATTCTATGGCCAGAGGTGATATGAGGTGCTTTAGTTGAATCTTTTCTGTTTCTGAGTAGTATTTTCTGGGATAGATGATGAAGTCTAGTTCTTTGCAGGAATGAGATACTTGTTCTCTGTCCGAAGCCTTGTTTCACTTGATCAGTGCATCAAGAATTCAGAGTCATTTGCTGGGCACCGCCCACCTGCAATTTCTTTGCCTTTCATTTTCTACTCAACCTTCTTTTTCCAAAGCCTAGTGACATCTTTTCCTATGTTTGAGGTGCTAGTGTAGATCAAAGTCCTCCCAGGATCAAACAATGTGCTGTATGCAATCCTTATGGTTACAAACAAGGTCTTTCATTGACAGAAACGTGTTTCTGGGCTGCATTTCAGCAGCCTATCAGAGTTGGTTCAAGGGTAGCTTTTGATGTCACAAGGAGACTCTCTTCTGCCTTTTCCCCCAGATCTTCAGAAGGAAGAAGAAGGCGGGGGGAAAGTCTCAGTTTAGCTGTAAGGAAAGTGAGAACAGCTTTCTTCAAACTTTGCAAAGATATTTAATATACCATGCTGTATGTTTTGTTTAAGTAGAAGCTCGAACACATTAACAGAGGATAAACGTATCTAATGTAAAAAGCAAGGAAAAAACTGAGAAACCTGCCTGTTTGCTACATCATCTTGATGGTAATTTTTAAATATCTTGTGTGCCCTGTTCCCTACAAAATTCTTGCTGTTCAAATAGCTCTTTAGTATAACTTCTGTTATTTGTAGTGATAGGTGGGTCCAGAATACGAAAGTCAGGTAAATGGCTCTCTGTACAGGATACTAATTACCATGGGCAAATATCTCCTATGGGTCTTTTCTTCGTACAGCTTCAAGAAAACCTTCAAAGTAGATACAATGAAAACATTTTTCTGACTAGTTTGGATCTTTTGGATTCTATCTCTTGAGGCTTCTGAAAAGCTTTCTGAAAATTTAAGTGACATAGACAGTGAAACATGAATGCAAATAATAATTTTGCAAATCCCATTAGTAGGCATTCACATTAGTTTATAGTGCTTTGAAAATAGTATTTGCTGCACAGCTTGGGGTTTTGTCATCTCTTATTTTTCAGAAATTTTGCTAAAAGTCCTTTTTAAATTACTATCAAAATACAGTTCTGCTTGGACCTTACAACATATTTTCTTTGACGCTTCCTATAGAGTCAGGAAAATGCAAAAGTAAGGAGTGTAAACAATAATACTACTCTTCACATTAATGCAAGAAAAATCAATATTTTTGTTAGGGAAAATAATTGCTGATTAATATTTCTGAACAAATAATGCTTATAACAATAATTCTCTCTCAATTATTAAAAATTAATAAATAAAAAGCTTTTTTTAATAATTAAGTCCAGGGATGTTACTGTTTACTCATAGTGTTATTGGGTTTGGCACCGTTCTGGTTCATTCTGATACATAGCAATAGAAAGAAACACTTACTTATAAGTGGCATACAGATGAAGCATTTTGCTTTCAAAAAGGAAATTAGATATCCTCCCTTGATGCCCACTTCATCAGGGTCTGTTTATTTGCCAGAAGAATTGTAGTATCATTCCGAGCTGGTATTTCTTCTTTAATTTTGAGCATCCACTCTTCTTAGAGTACAAGTAGTTGGCGCACACGTCCTCAATAGATAAGAAAAAATGGAAATGATACACTATGAAAAACTGTTTGTCAGGAAGGAAAACGCATAAACCCATATCCAGCTGTGATTACACCTTATGGGATCACACACTGGCTTGCCTCAACGACCTCTCTTCTCGAGTGCATGTAGGGGAAATAACTGTGGATTTTCCTACTTCATAAAGTGTATTTTCTATCTAGCCTGAAGTGAGGACGTGCTAGTTCCCCTCTGAAGATTTCTTTTATTTATTGGTCTGGATGAGACTTTCAGAGGACAAAGTTCTCTAATCAGCATGTATTAGAAGTGAGAGGGCAGTGTGCCTTTCTCTCCCGCAGTTAATTCCTTCAAAGTCTTTCGTCATGTGTCTTGTGAAGTAAACTACGCTAAGGTCTAAGTTTCTTTCACAAGAAAAATCCCTCTGGTACTTACAGATACCTAATGTGGTAACTCACGTGTCCAGAAGCAGAGGATAAAAATTGTTAAAATAATTATGTATTCATATTCTTGACTGAAAGTCCAAACTTCCACAAGACATGAAATGGTTACACAAATCAAACACTGTACAAATGTACTTTAATGTGAGGAAATGTGTGTAGTACTTGAGGGGCATAGAGGGATTTGATGAGAAATTAAATAAATTTATTTAAATTCTAGCAAATTTTCAAATCCATTCTATAAGGCCACCTCCGAATCATAATCTCACCTACTTGACTACCTTCAAAGAAACACATTCAACAGAAAATCTGGGAAAATAGTTTTATACAAAATCTACAAGCTGGTATGGTTAAATGGCATTAAAATGTCACGTTTTTTTTGAAAGGAATATGTTCATAGTTTTTCAGATTCTCTGTGAAAATGAGTGTAATAGAAACCTCCTTCAAAAGTACACTGAAGCAATTTCATGTAATGAAAACAGCTTCATTTAAATGAAAATACTGCTTGTAATTCTGATTAAGATTTAAATCTATGAAAAACAAGTAAAAAATTATTTAAAAGTGATGAAGAAGAAAAAAGAGGACCCTCGCTAGATGGAATATATCAAGAATTGCAGAAACATCTTTCAGTGGGGAAGAGGAAGATTCAAATAGGAAAAGGTTGGTAAAATCTTGTTATATTGAGCTCTCTATGTCATGACCCGGGCTGCGTGGACCAGCTCAGCATAGTCCTCAAATGGCTGGCACAGGAAGCACTAGCAATTTTCCCCTATGTGCTTATTCAACACCACAGGAAAATCTTTCCACCAGTCAGACCTAAAACCACTATGCACAACTGAGGCTGATGAGGCATCTTTCTCAAGAGCTACCAATTTCCTTGCTGAAGCTCAGGATGCTGGGCTGGGTGAACAGTTTCATTAACTTTTGTCACTGATCCCTGGGCATTCTGCACCGATCCCTGGCAGTCTGCAGGTGATTCAGGGCTGAAATTACTCTGCTTGCTCTCGTAATGAAGCTAGTCTTAGGTATGGCTGTAATGATGCAAGGAACCAGTTCTCACTGGGGTAGACAGGGAGATCCAAGAGTCTGTGAGATCTGCTACAGAAAGATAATACATCCTGTAACATATGGCCTGCGTGTATACTCAGTATATCTGCTCACTGCTGACTCACCAATGCCTCCACAACCAATGCTCACATGTCTAGGAGGGGTCATGTCTCCATGCAGTGAAGTCCTACCAGTGTCTGTTTGATGTCATCTCAGGAGTCCACGGGATTAAGTAGTTGTATAGAAAAAAATAGAGGCTTTCTGAAGTTGTAATTAAAGCACAATTTTACTTTTCCAGAGGGAAGACAATGACAAGGCTCTTCAGCCTTTGTCTGTTGCTGGTTTGATATCTCTCTGTGGATTAGTCAATTACAAATGACTCACTTCTGTGCAGAGAACCTGACAGTATTGGGGGGAGGGATGAATAGATTGGATTTTCTGGCAACAGGTGGGTAGATTTTTCTTAAATATATATTCATTATCTGTTTCGTTCTGCTCCCATTGGAACCATCGAAAAAACTTCATCTGGATTCTCTGAAAGTAGATCTAGTCAATGGCATAATAAAGCCTTCTTTTTGTGTGACCTGTCCTTCATGTCCATTCTCAGGGTTCATAGGAGGAAGTCGAATGGTGCTTCGTGAGATCTCTCCAAGTCTTGCTAAAGATAGAGCTCTTTATTTCCAAGAAGGCTGCTTTTCTTGTGCTGGGAAGCTAGTGGGAGTTGTGCAGTGAGTAAGTGAATACAGTTTTCAGAAGCTGACTTGGTAGTGGCAGACATGCAAGTTAAACTGGAAAGTGCAGTCATGTGATTTGACTTTTAGATTAAGCTAAACCGGGTGTGTTATTCTAGCATTGCGGTGCTTTTGTGTGAGCTCACTGATCTCAGCCTCTTTAGCCAGCTATTACCCTTCCCTCTCTCAAACCCTCTCTCTCTAGGATTTAGTACTTTAACGCTGGGCTAGCTGGTTTGGCTGCCAAAGGCCAGAGAGAGTGCGAAGTAAACTATAGCCATCTTTGCAGAAATCCAACACTATCCTACAGTTTCCTGGGTGTATTCGACATCGGCTTTTTTCCATGTTTCACTGACTATTTTATAATGTAGAGAGCCCTGATGCATGAACATACAGGCTGTGGACAGTTGTTCTCTGTTGGACTTGAGTGGAAAGGGTGAATGAGATTATTGCCCACTGGTTTTACCTTCTCATCTGAATGTTCCCAAACAGGCTTTGTGCACAATCATCTGAGAGGTTGAAGCTATTTGAATTGCTGATCTCTACAAATCTGATTATTCTGAGCCTGAAAGGAAAAATACTGCCTCCCTTTACTGTAGAGAGATGCTCAGGTGACTGTAGCATTGTTGCCGTGAGCTAAGTAGGGCTTTGTGGTTCAGGTACTCAACTGTAGCTAGCCTGGCCAGATACTGTTCGCCTCGGGTACTGCAGCCATCTGGGTAGGGTTTTACTACTCTTTACATCCACATAGAATGCATTAACACTTTGAACTCCTGTTCTCACACCTAATAATCCACCTTGACAGATGACCGTGTTTCTTTTGTCAGTGCTTGCCTGTATTTCCCAGGTGGCCTTTTGCAGGGAGGGGACAGCAGAGACTAACATGGATGTAGTATTCATTTAAAACACCTATACACAGGGTGTTATAGCCTAACAGGAAATGAAAGATTCAAGTCAGACTTAGAGGCAAGCACTCCATGGGAGATGGAAATAAAACACTGGGACTTCAGCATTTCTCCCTACTCTTACCAGCTTAAAACTCTGGCCATTCCTTTTCTGCAGTAAATAGTAGCCGTAAATCCTTCTGCTAATTTGGTTCCCAGTAAATCTGTCAGGAAATACAACCCCATCCTGGGACTTGAGGTTTCAGGTTTGTTCCCGAGTTAGCTATTAAGAATATGAATTGTATTGGGCAAAGCTCTTTGTCTCTCTTAGGCTTGGACTTCTACCTGTAAATGGGAGACAAAGCTCTTAAAGTTTTTATAAAAGTGGCATAGAAAGACCAAGCATTTATTACCAGGCCCACTGCCCCCACAGCACAGGATAAATAAAGTTTTCTGCTTAACCATTTCATTATTATCAGATACTGGCAAGAATTACTAAACACCAACTGTTTTCCCACCTCTTGGCTTTTAAAAACTGTGAGACCTTAAAATAAATTTGAAAAATACCAACCAAGCAAAAAACCTGAATTTATCATCACCTGGTAGGTCTGGATAGGGCTATTCACGAGAACAATCGAAAGGCCTTCACCTTGACTTCGCAACATAGTATGATGTGATTTTAATCTGATTATTAGACTCTCAGTACATCTTGCAAGCTTGTAAAAGATACGTTGCTGGCAGAAACATTTTCGTTACTGGGGAAACTTTTTGTTGTTGTTGATGTATGCGTTGCCTGCCATAAATACTGATCTGAGAAGCAAAGGTCATTTGGTAGCTGCTTAGCAGCTTTACTTTCTGAAATGAAACTCGAGTGTGTTTGATCTGCAGCAGAAAGAGGGGCTGTAAAACAGAGGAGGGAAGGTCTGTTCCTTGGCTTTGCAGTAGCCAGATAATTTTCTGGCTTTTTTTATCTTGGTGTTATGCTTTGGGTTTTCTTCCTTTCAGTGCTCAAGGTCCAATAAGAGGTGCAGAAGGGATATCCTTGGTAACTAAGCCCCTGTGTTTATTTTACGGGGCTACATAATACAGCCTGTGGCATTAAGGGATGCACTCCCAATGCCACGACCTTCTCCTGTGCCAACCCAGGGGATTTATCTGCAGAGCAGCAGATGCAAATTTGGGCTTGTTTGCTAGGCTAACCAGGACAATTTGGTAACCAAGGGCAGTGGGTAATCGGGCCTTGACTTAGGAATTTCATTATGTATACAGAAACAAGCCTGAAGATCAAACTGAGACTCTGACATATGCTTGGTGTGCAACCTAAATGCACCCTGAATAAAAAAAAAAATCAATTCAACCCCCATGACACATTCAGTTTTCAGTCTGCTTCTGTGAAGTCTACTTGTGTAGGTACCAATTCCTGCTAGAGCCTGTAAAATCTTTACAAACCTCAGTGGCCCATGTGACACGATAAGTCAGATTAGGTGACATAGCAGAAAGTGCTCACTCTAAATATGTTTTTTTTATTTGGGGCACCCGCTTATTTCTCAGTGGATCTCCTAACTAGTCTCAGTATGGGATCATCTTGTTTCTGTATCTTCCACAAACTTGTTTTGGGCTTAGTATTGGGACAAAAAAATTTGCCACTGTTACAGCGAGCAGACCTGTTGTGTCCCTTCTACTTGAATGGCATTAACTTCAACTGCATGGGGATTCATTCATATATATATATATATATATATATATATATATACACACACACCCCAAAAATAAACAACAAAACCAAACAAACCAGAAGAGCCTTAATCTGTCATTTAGAGCAGGTTTTCACAAAACATTTTTGAGAGATAGCAGTTTTGGTATCATCAGCAACATTGGCAGAAATGCCAGAGCAACAGCAGCTCCTGGATACTGGACCAACAATCTACAGTCTTCAAGCAGCGAACAGCAAGTTTCCTGTGACTCCATGATTGCAAGAGCTACCAGGATCTGTACTGTAGTCCAGTTCACTGTTGAAATTATGACTATTTCCTTGGTACAGCCAAATCTTAGGAGAAGAGATGATGGAAAAATAAGAAAAAAAATCTTTTTCTTCTCCAAGAAAGCACTGAAAAGGTTTTGTATTTGTTTGTTTGTTTGGTTGGGTTTTTTTTTTTGTTTAAAAGAGCAGTATTGGTTTTAGGATGTTTCTTATTGTGATGGTGTCTCGGACAGTATTTTTGAACAAGACTTCTTGATTATCCGTTTTTGATGACATCTGGGATTAAAAAACAGTGAGTAAATCCATTCTGAAAGTGGTAGAAAAATCTCCTGTAAATCATATCTAAGCACTGGACAATATGCAGTGTTATTTCTTCTGTGAGAATGTCTGTCTTTTTACAAGAGAGAATTAAATTTCAAAGCCCTTAAATACTTGTTAAATGGAGTGGTGTTTTTCTGACAAGCCCTGGTCATGGGTGTTTGCACAGATGATCTCCAGCAGACTGGCATGGGTAGGCAATTGTTCAAGCAGCTTTTGGGTTGCACACCTTAAGCTGCTGACCACAGGGAAAACTTCTCTACGTGTTCGTGACCTACTAAGGCCCAAAGCGGCACATTGATGCTAACAGCCAATTGGTGTCACCTAGCTGCTAGAGCAACTCTTAATATGGACTTCCTTCTCTTTCCATAATTAATAAGCTGTGCCTGTCTTTCTGGTTGTGTAAGGAATTTTACCCCAACTGCAATCACTACTTTACGGAACGAAAATGGCTTCCTGGCTAACATTTTGTGCTTGCAAGTATGATTCATCTGCCCTGACTTCAGCTTAATGAAGGTTAAATGTTTGACTTTCTCCTACAGCCAATGGTGAGTAGGAGTGAGTTGAATGTGGCCAGTCATCCCAGCTATTATTTTCCGTGGAATAGAAAGTGACCCAAGACCAATGGCTTAGCCTGCCTGAGTGATGTAGGGTGAAACTACTCTGAAAACCTGACTTGTGAATTAAATCTTTGCAAACCAGTAACCAGTTCTCTGAAATGGAACTAGTCAGAAAGTGAGTTTTCATCCTATTAGCCCGCAGGCTTAGAAGACTTAGTATTATGCTGCTTGTATAAGCTCTTCACTGTCTTTATTAAACTATTTATCTGAGGTAACTTCATATTTTCTTTTAGGATAAACTGGAGATAATGCAATGTGCTTGTTTTAATTTGCAAGGTTAACTGATCTAATTATCTGTGTGTGTTTGTTTAAATCCTTTTGAGCACTAGGCAATTGCAGGTGGCTGTTTAGTATTCCACCAACAGAAAATCTCTTAAAATGAGATGATATATCTCAGTAGGTCTTCTTGTATAAAGGATTTTCTAATAATGTATGAATTTATTAAAGACAAAGATAAATAGAGGGTTTATTTACATTAAACAAATTCACAAGGAATTACTTTTTCCTTAAACTGAGGAGGTCAAATAACATCTGCTTTTACTACGTTAAAGGATTATCCATATTCTACAAAGACATTAGACACCATGATGCTGGGTCAGAGCTTTTGACAGACATTTCCATTTTTGTGGCAGACAATTTTTTTAGTGTTTATGAGTTAATATTTTTGCAAAGTCTCTGAGGTGTGAAAACTTGGAGATATCAACGGTGCAAGAAGCATCATCACAGTACTAAAACTTCTGCTTCTGGTTGAATAAGTGCAACCTTTGTGCTGTTCTGTTGCTATATACCCAGTATTTTGAAGAAAAGAAAAATGCGTTCTTACAGATATCTAGACATCTTTTAAGCAACATTGAAAGAAGGAGGGTATTTTTTCCTCTCCATTCCTTTCCTGCACAGTGATGAAGATAATCATTTACATGGTCTAATAAAATCACAAGCCTAGTGACTAAGTTCTCATCTTATTTTCTTGCCTTCCACACTTCTGAGTTCTTTAATCCTGAAGACACTCCTACAGTTAATCTAGATGTTCCATTTACAGAAGCTGCTTTACTATCTGGTGTTTACACCAGGTGGTTCCCAAATAGAACCTGATACAGAGAGACAGCTAGGTAACTGAGGGATTTAAGCTGGATCGAGTGTTATCTGGGGATAAAGGGGGTGCGTTAGCTCAAGTGCTGTGTGAATGTGGCCAATCTGTCTCCAGATCAGAGTGGGCTCACATTTACGCCTCTGTCCCAGGATCCCTTGATCTTTCAGCTCTGGGATTAGCTTGAACAGAACTAGCTTGTACTTGCCTGCTCCTGACATTGTAGAGTCACTCAGGTCCCCACATTTTGAAGGTGATGGTAAATTTCTTCTGTTTGTGCTGCAGAAGGCTTTCTCCTAGTAACCATACACTGCCTCTTAATACTCACCATATTAATGAATTACTATGTTTCTCCTACCAGAAAGCAACCTTTGCTAAACAGATGGATAGTCATTCATTCTGTTTCCTGAGTGAATGTTAGCTCAGTGGCCCAGCACATCAGTCTTATCTTTTGGGAGCTTTGTTCACGTTAGCAGAGCTGATATCTTGCTCCACTTAAGCACCTGCCAGTGATAAACAGAAGAGAGACAGGTGCTAATCTCCCTGGGTCTGCCACTCCCCAGGGAAAGCACCCGTTTAATCACAGATATGAGTTGCTGATAGATCATTCTATTGATGCCATATCTCACCATAAAGGGAATTGGCAGAAGCGCTTCCCTGGTTTGGGATGTTTTTAAAGCTTGGCTGCCTGGGGCACTGCAGAATACGCTGCAGTGAACAGTCGTGTTTTGGCTAGCATGTAAAACTACACTGGTTTCAGACAGAACTGTGTATAGGGAAGGGCTTAGTTTTGCTGATCCTGCTTACAGTCCAGCCAGTCATTTATAGGCTGTCAAACCACACAGTCAAACTCTGAATTCTTTCCTTGGATTATATGTGGTCTTTAGTTTGAGCAGATCCCACACTAAGTGAGCAAAATCTAAATAAGGCTGTCAAGGCTTTGACCTAGAGTATTTACTCACACAAGCCCCAATGAGAATTGCAGACTTAATACTACGTTGCAAATGTAAGCGTTTCAGTGCATTCTCCTGTGCTCTGACAAAGTTAATTGTCTAATCTTGACACCAAGTGCCCTGTACTTTTTTAAGAGGTTTATGCATGACACTAATTATGTGCTGTTAATTTGGCTGCTAGCAGTTTTCTGCTTTTAACATCCATTGGATTCAGGAACTGTATAGGGTAGCATATTCATGTAACTAGTGTAAGGGCTGTGAACTGGATGCTAAAAGACAAAGGCAGCAAATACCAGTGGAATACTCTGAAAAAGGAGAAAAGTGTTGATTCTCTCAACCTTTTTCTTGGTGACCAGAAATACTAGGATGCATTATCCACAAGTGCACTGCATAGAGAAATTTTGTTCTCTTTGTGTAGATATACTAGTGAAAACTACAATTTCCATTAGCAACCTGCAAGTGCAGGAAAAGAGTCGCTAGATATAAATGAGGGATAGGGTGGTACAATTTGTGAACCAGCTAATCCAATCAGCATACTTGAAATTTCCCTTATCTCTACTGCATTAGAAGCAACTTTAGAATTACCGAGTATCTTAGCATTCAAGTTTTGAAGCAAGACAGGGAAGGGGAAGGCGTCTTGTCGTGGCAGTCAGAATAATATGATAGCAATGTAGAGATGTTGGCGGGGGGGGCAACTTTCAGAGGTCCTGCTGCATTAAAATAATACTTAGTATGCTGTTCTCTTACATGAAACAAATCTAAAAAATTTTAAGAAAAGATTGAACTAATAAGTTGTTTTGTGAGTAGAAGAATATGGCAGTCCAGATGCTTTAATTTCAAAAGTGTTTAAGTAGATCAGAACACCTGCAACTGTTTTTAATTAGTATTCACAGAAATATACATAAGAACATTGCTGGCACTGTCACTTATTTGTAGTTGAGAACTAGCAGATTGTATACTGTCCTGTCATGAAACACTAATGGGATGTTTAATTCTAGGTTTAAGAATGACAGAACCTAATCTTGGGTTCCTAGCTGAAGTTCCCTGGGACTCAAAGCTCAGCTTCAAAACCAACATTGATCTCAGCATGATGTAGCTCTGAGAGAGTTGCTCTTTGTTATCAAACTCAAGCCTTCAGACAGCAGGCCAAGACCTTTTTGAGACCCAAAGCAACCAAAAGAAAGCAGGCTTCTCTGCAAAAAACCCAAATCTTAGGAGCATTTTGGCCTGATTGTTAAGAGGATCTGTGACAGTGCAGTCTCTGAAATGACTGCTTTTTATATGGCAATTTCCCAGCTGGCACAGAAATCAGGCTGTCAACAGACCTATTTTGATTAGAAGGAAAAAAATCCAGGGTCCTAGATTTTTATTAAAACCTAGGAGCTGAAAAGTGAAGATTTTTCTTCCCCCCCTCTCAAATACTGTAGTGTTTGAAGTCTGGCAGTTATTACAAAGAACCTGTAAACTCTTTAGAGGATGTAGGTACCACTTTACCTGAGCAGGGAGGTAAAATGTATGCATATGTTGCTGTCTGCAGCCAGTGAGATTTTTTTAAAGGAGCAGGTGCTGCATGAAGTTGGGTAGTGTTGGTAGGCAAGAAATGTGAGTACAGGGGCGGCTGGTACCCCATGCTGAGAAAAAGAATAGAGAGTAGCCTGCAATGAGGATAGGGGAGTAAGTGAGCCTGCTCCAGCAGAGCACGAGACAGCAGGAGGAGGAAAGTTCACTGCCTGCTTAATTGCAGGGGGTTCCACAGTCCCACTGTGTACACAAAACCCTGTCAATAGCACTGAGAAGCCAGCGTGTTAATTAATGATTTACTTACACTGACCCTTGACCCTGAGGCAAATAAAGGGGATTTGTTTTGGTTCTATTAACTCCTCGGCTTGTTGAGCAGAGGCCCTGTAGTGCTCAGCGTCACGTGGCCACACAGGAGCTACGTGTGTCCTTTGTTTTGCGAGGGTCCAGCTTGTGACTGAGAAGAATTGAATCTCCCCCAACAGCTTCTGCTCTTTGCCCTCATCCCTTATGGAGTGGCAACTCCGTCCCTATGGCAGGAATTGCTCCTGTGTTGTACAAGAAGAAGGGAATCAGGCTTATTCTCAAATTACGATTGCTGGGCAGATGGTTTCTTTGCTTCATCTGTCTACATACAACTGCATTTCACTACAGTCTTCCATCTGCCTGTGCATCTCCACCTTTTGGAGGCAGAAACTCCTAGGTCAAAGCTTAAACATTGGAAAGGGAGAATAATGACAGGGCAAGGGACTTCTCATGGAGTTCAGCATGACAGCAGGGGCTCTGGATCTCCTTTTCCCAATGTTTAGCCTTAAAGTGCATGCTGGGGGGGCTGGTAAAGAAAATGTGTGCAATAGTGTCTGCAGAGAGCTGGATGCCATTTCCTAGCAATAGGAACGAAAATAGAAGTCCTGATACATCCTCAGGGACACCTGCTGTAATTATCACAGTAGATTTGACCAAATGGGTTCCAGCAGGGCCTGGAGACTAACCTGTGACTGGCGTCAAAATCAGCTTTCTGCCACAGAAATATCTTCCCACATGACCATGATCGAGCTTCTTAGCCTCAAGCCCATACTGAGATTCAGACTTCCAGCTCCCAAGCAATAGAAAATAAAGCTCCAAGCACTGGGAAAGCAAAAGGAGCTGCACTGACCTCTCCTTTTGCTGGGTAGTAGGAGGATAAATACATTACAGAATGTAAGGAGCTGGATACTATGGAAATAGGAATTCTATAAGTTACTTAGTTCACAAACATGCAACTCCCAGAGGGCGTAACTAAGGTTGTTCTGGTTTTTTAGTATTATTGCTTCAGGCATTACACCTGAAAATGCCAGATGTACTTAAATCAAGTGTGATGATATCACTGAATAGTAATAGTGTTTTATCAGGGGAATGAACTAGTCTGCTTTCTCTCTCAAGAGCATTTAGAAGAGTATGATGCAGAGTATATTGGAAGGCAGATGGGTTCCTCTCTACTGGAGGATTACATTTTTATTAAAGTAGCTAGTTGTTGCTTCAGTGAAGGGCCAGTGGCGGCTGCTGTGATCAATAGAACTGTGCTTTTTATGTAAGATTTACTCTTGCTTGTCCCAGCTTTGCCGAGAATGTTCAGCTTGCAATCGATAACGAGCTGTGATGACAAAGTAGCTCATTTCAATTGAATTTGGTATCATTAAAAATATTTTAAAAAACCATTGTTTCTTCTACCCTTTTATAGAGAAAACCTTTCGACGAGAAAGGTGCTACCCTTGTTACCCAGCAGGATGAGAATGACCATCTGTCTCATTCTGGCCAATGCTTGTCTAGAGTAATCATGGCTGAATTCAGCATCTAGTCAACACTGTGTTTAGGCTGGACATCAGGCTGGATTGTAGGTGTAATTTCCCAGGACTTGGTACATCCTAAACATTAACCTGTTCTACAACCTCCCTGTATTACTTATATTTCCCTTCCAGAAGAAAAAGACATTTTATTTTCAAATAAAAATACTTTGGGTCTCCTTGATTTCAGAAGTTCTTCCTTTGTCTACACAGATTTTGCAATTGAAAACTCTTTCCTCTAAGTTTTAAAAACTGGCAAAAATACTTTATATTTTAAAAGAGGAACCTAACAGTGATGGGAGAGGATTCCTGATTGCAGGCTGGGATGTGATATAATGTAGGTACCAAGGTAAGCTTACTTGATACATACACACTGTTCTTACCTCTGGAATCTGGCTGCTTTTGTTCCTTGCTCTAAAAACCTGATTTGTAATTAGAAGAATGGCATTATCATAACTTAAAGCTCAGGAAGGTAACTGCTGCCATATATCTCGTAATTTTCCATTTTCAAAGTCAGAACACACTAAGTAAATATTCCTCTGGAGCCTGAAATAGGCGATTATCTTCCATTCCCATTTGAAGCAACCTTGATGCAGGGAGCGACTTGCTTCAACTTTTGGAGAATGGCCAGCCCTTCTGATGCTGACTGGAGCACAATTACGTTTACTGGGCTTGTCTTGTGTATTTCAGCTTGTTTAATTTCCTAATAAGTTCCTTTCTTAGGCAAGGGGTTGAAATGACTTCTTGCTGTTCCAGGAAGCAATATCATCCCCAGCCTGTTGTGGTTCAGGTCAAAGTGACACAGCGTGTCAGGATACCGGCAGTAATTTTCGGTATCAAAATAAATGGCTGCAGAATTTAATTTAACTACAAAGTGTTACGAGTTGTAGATTTGACTTTTGCTTTCCAATCTGCAGAATTCTTTCTGCATTTACAACACCTGATATAAAGAGCGCTGACTTTAGAAACTAGCTTGCACTGTCTGTTTTGCTTCGTTTTGCTTTGTCCCACAACCTGCTTTAAAAACATTCTTGCACCCAATATATATTTCCATCTGCAGAAAAAGAAATTTTAACTTCACAGCCAGGTAGAAAGACATGTATGCTTGTAGGAGTGCCTGGTGCTGCATCCTAGGTGAATCCATTGGATTAAGTGTCTTCTCAAAGCGGGTTGTCCCTCCTCCAAGAGTGTCCCAGTGAAGGGCTGCAAAAGCAGAACAAGATGAAGCGGGATGGGATGAACTACCCGAAAGTGCAAATCATCATGGTAACTGCAGTCTGTATAGGAGAAGTGTTTTCTTCAGATGCGCTTAGAAGTGGGTGGTGCTGAAGTCTGACAAATGAGCTCAGAGATCCTGTACTGAGCATGGAGAAGGGGGGAAGGTGGAATGAAGTTACTGTAGGCCAAACTGACAGACAGACTTTGAGCCAGTTGCTAGGCAAAGAAAACTCTTGCCTGAACCAGCAATCCCCAGCCTCTCCCAGAGCAAGAGGGCTGGAGATGAAGGCTGCTGCTATTCCAGGGTCAAGGAGACATGCTTTCTTTTGTTGAGGGCAGAGTCCTGCTTTGCTTCTTGTCAACCTGCTGGGCATCTGTGGCAAGGTTAACTCTGCCATGTGTGGAGAGAATTCCTTGCTGCACCCGGCTTCACATCCTTTACATTCTTCTGTCATAATTTCATAACCTCAGCAACAAACTTCTCCCCCTCCTCACTCCTTATTCCCCCTCTCTCCTCCTCCTCTTACTCCAGTGGTTTATGAGTTTTGTGCTCTGTGGCCTATTAAGGTTCAGTTCCCAGACAGTAAAAATGAGGAATTGGTTCCTGCCATTCCACACAAGGAGTTTTAATGCACTCAGTCGCCTGGAAGCCTAAATGCAATAGTTTTGTATTGGTGATAGTTGTGTAACATAAAGCCTTAATAAAGCTTTATAAGGGAAGGGATATGAAATGGAGCATACAGAGTTCAGCTCTATGTGCAGCTCTGTTGAGGAAAGAATGATCTTGCAGAGGAACTGGGAACAGTGATGTGCAGGAATGCCAACCACTGTGACCCACCATCACATCTGTATCACCTCCTAGCTGTGAGAAAAAACTCCCTGTTCTCCGAATCCTGCACAAGAGAATGGTAAATCACTTGTCCAAAGAGTAACAGCTGTGTTAGTCAAGTGAGTTTCCAGGGAGGATATTTGTGTGTTTCATCTTGGCATTGGAGAACAGTCCCCTGCTGGTATAGTATCCAGGGTAGCATTTTCCTCTGTAAGTCCTCCCCAAACGCGTATATGCAGGGAAGGTGCCCACACGTAGAATTAACAGCTAGAGAGGAACTGTCTCTCTCTCTCCTTACTCAAAGGCTCCCTTGGGCTGAAAAGTTGGGTTTTGTTTCTATTTCATGTCTTGTTTGACCTTTTGACTGTGATCCTTAGAAAGCTGCTTGCTGTCACCTCTTTTTGCTGTGTTATCTCTTTGGGTTGTAAGCTCTAAAAGATGCTGCCTGCCTCTGTGCTGTGCCTGGCACAATCTGTCTTCAGTGGTCAGTAAGGCATTTAACACACATATTTAATAGTCTTGAGGGATTCAGATGGGAAATACAGAGCTAGCCTTGTACCTATCCTATTCCTTTTTTCAGGAATGGCAGCACATGCTTTTATAACCGTCCTGTCTCCATCAGCTGCTCCCATACAACTCTTTTATAAGTTATTCCATAAAAACTCTTGAAAGCGGTTGTTTGGAAATGCATATAATGGCGTTTGAGAAGTGCCCTTTAGCTTCCTTATGGCATATACTTGAAGATATTCTTTGAAGTTTTGTTCTTCAGCAAAGTATCAGATTTTTTTCTCTTGGTTTTATTGAAATGCCTTATAAACATTAGCTTTTAAAGGGGTGCGATAATAGGCTTTTGTAGGGGGTGTGCGTCCCCCCACTAGAACTTTAAACAAACGGAAATAAAAACATAAAAGTGTATCTCATTCTCAGTCAGAATTCTGGTTTCAGTAACTCAGAATTTAATTTTCCAGAGGACTTACTGGGGAGGCACAGAAATTTATATTGCTGTTTCTGCTTTCTGTCTTCTGACCTCTAGACCTAGTTCCCGTCCCAGTAACCCCCAAATTCAAATCTCTGTACAACTTCAGTTTTTCTAAAAAAAAAAAAAGGACCTTACTTGAAAGACAGACAGAAGTTTTGATGATTTTGGAGAAATTGTATTGTCTGATCCAAGGGTTGGTTTCTTTTTTCCTCAATATTGTTTTTTGCAAACACTTCACAACTTCAAAAATTTAAATTCAGGTCTGTTTACAATAGCTTTTATTGTTAATTTTTAATATACACATTTTCAGGCTTGGATTGCAAAACAAATATGTTTTAAATATATATATGGTGATTTTATGTATTTTTTTAACAGAGTGAGCAAAATATATATCTGGAAACCGTTCATAAGGAATCTCCACAATCTCCAGTCTATTTCTTAATATTGCAGAATGATGTCAGAAGAGTTTAACTAAGAAAGACAGTGAACTGCCCTAAGTCATTAAAAATGGTGCTTCTACGAGGCGTGGATTCACCGTAAAACTATTAAAGGATATTAACTATAAAGCCAAATATGATGGATGAATATTGCAATGAACTTGCTGATCAGCTTAATAGATGGGATGAAGAGGAAGACTCGTATGAGGCCTTCTAAAGGTCTTCAGGACTTATTGCAGAGGACAAAAAGTAGAGAGCTGAAATAAGGAAAATAGATATGGGTAATAACTGTGCTTCTGAGCAGGTGCAGTTTTCTCTGTGCTACAGAGGTGACAGAGTAATAGCAAGTGATAACTAAATTGGTGTTTCAGTAATTGCAAAGTCTTGGTCCATGCTTTAGCATCCTACTGCTGTCCTTGGATTGCTCTGATGAGAGGACGAAGTAGTATTAAATGAATATACATGTCTAATGATCAAACCCATAATATGAATCTGGGTTTTGCAAATATTGATAGGATGCCTCTTGTGCTCTCTACTGCAACCAGCGCAGGATAGTTTCAGCTCTTCTAGTTTCATCTCTGGAGCTGTTTTAAATTATGCAACATCTTACTGTACTTCTTAGTATTGACAGCAATGTCTCAAAATGTTGGAACTGTTCATTGAACAATTTTCTGTAATGTATGTATCTCTTCAGCTTGTTGTAAGCAATGCCTCCAGAGACACTAGACCATAGTTTGGGGTGCATTATGTTAGAAAGGTTGGTGACCTTAAATGCCATGCCAAAGTTCACTTTGACTCCTTCAGCAAACTTCCTGTTCAACCTTTAGTAAATCACTTAAGGCTACATTCAGGAGAGTGTTTTAAATGCATAGCTCATATTGAAATCAATATGGATCAATTGTAGATATGAGCTCTAGTTCTTTTTACTTCATTTCCGTGTATGTAAAATGGTGAGAATAGCAATCTCTACATCACCGAATAGGAGGTCAAAATACATTAAATAATACTGAAAGAGGCTCAAATGCCGCGGTGATGGGAAGGCACATAAGTACTAAGTTGCAAATGGTTCAGACTCAAATGCCAGCAGGAAGAACAACTTCAGCATTGGAAGTAAGTCATCAGGGTATCTGCAAAGGCAAAAAAAAAAAAAGTGCTTAAAAGAATCCCCTGAACAAATTAAATCTTGAAGCCTAAAGACAAAGGGAGAGAGAATTAATTTTTCTACAGATATGAAATGTTCTGAATCAGATAAGTCTTGTCATTAGAAAAGGCACTAAGCAGCAAACGTCTGGATAATACCGCCAGCTCCAAGCTTCTCTTGGAACTTCTAAATACATTAAATCCATAAAACTAAATGAAAGCAGCTGCAGTTTTATAGAAATAAAAGGCTCTCATATTAAAAAGCTGAGAGCTTATGAAATGAAAGAAAAAATAATAATAAAATTACAGGGGGAGGAAGGAGGGGAGGCAGAACTGGATGTTAGAAAAACAGGTTCCTAGGAAAGGATGATGCAAAAAGCTCTTAGTTAATATTGGAGAAGCCTTCAGAGACAAAATAACACACATTCAGTACTCAGTTAAAAAAAAAAATATCTTTTTCTCAAAATATTTTTGATTTTAAAGAGAGATATTAATGCAAAAGATGTCATTTTGTAATAAAACCTTTTAGAGCATTGTGCCCTCTGAAACTCTGTGGGAGGCCCAGAGGAATTATCCCTTTTCATATTCCTGCTTCAGTTTTCTGAAATGAAGAATTTTGCCTTTCCATTTTGAAACACTTTTTTTCACATTTTTAAGTTACAAAAAATGATTTATTTTTACACTCCTTTTACTTAAATGAATCAATGCATAGGAATAGCCAAGTATGAATTGTGAGAAATTATGCTGTCTCTTTTTTTTTGTGGGAAATGGAAACAAAGTTTCTGTCCAGCAGTAATTCTTTGTGTCTTATGCATCCTTGAGGTTCTGAAAAGAGAATGAAACTGGAGGTGGGGGAATAGTGCATACAAAAATAACTTTCATTTGTATGCAAATTTGCTTTCATTAGGATTTTCAGTTCTTCTTTCTTAGATATATTACAGTAGTGTTTGGAGGTCGTCTATACAAACACAAGAATTCTACATTGCTAAAATCCTTTTGCTGAAGTGAAAGAAGGCTGTTGAGCAGCATCTTCATGATTTAAGCAGAGCTACCACAGATCACGTTCGCTTGCTTTATGTTTGTTGGCTTTTGTAGAGCTGTTGGAGGGTTTTCATCTTGCCCAGCTTCCAACACGTGGAATTCAACTCTATGCCCGAGTGGGCTGTTTGGGGCCCTTGTTATTTCCAGGAAAGGGACAAGCACCTTCAGGGACATATTGGTCTGTACTGGTTGGCATGCATTGCCTTTAAAAGAAGTCTAGGTTTACTTAACTCAAATCTAAAGTCACCTTACCTTTCAAAGTTCAGATCATTGGCTTCCACTGTTCTTCCTGAATGTGTTGAAACTACTATCACCAGCTATATGCTTACTGCTGAAGTAGCACACATGATGCTGTTTTTTGCAAACTATTCAAGAAAATGTGCATGTAAGCCAGATAAATTAAAACAGTTCTGATGTATGGTGCCTTAGATATATAATTTTTCCCACTGTTTGGTTTGTTGTTTTGGGGTTTTTTAAGATATAGTAGGGAAGCAGAGGGGTAAAGCTTGTTGAACATCATATTCATAAGAATGATTACTTTTATATAAAGCATTTGATGGGAAAAAAAAATATTTTTTGACTCTGAAAGAGATAAAGAAAAGAGTTTTGCTTTGCTATTTTCTTTCTAGGTCTCTATTCCAAAGTATATCGTCCTTACTATTTAGTATTTTCTCAGCAAACTATCACCAAAATAAACAGTCCAAGGGGTATCTTGTTGGTTTTTATTTGGTTGGTTAGTTCTTTTTTTTTCTGAATCATATCTATTATAATTTTTTTTTGTTTTGGGTGGGTTTTTTTTCAAGTCCTAATTTTTATAATATTATTCCACTGAAAGGTAGAATATTTTCAGCAGTGCCATGAGACATAAACGAGTGTATATTAAACCAGCTGCCCTTTGGCACAGAATATGGACTTACAGTTAGAACAGACCCAAGTTCCTTTCCTGGCTGCATGTCCGGTTTGTTACAAGATGGTGGTTGAAATTAGTCTTCTTACTTGAATAACAATAAAACCTCAGATGTTACCAGAGATATTTTCAGATACCAGATTATTCACATTAATGACATCTTACATATACCAAAACCTAATTATGATAGTGCTTTGAAATCTGAGACTTGATGGTAATTCTCAGCAAAACAATGTTTTAAGTACCAACATCCTTTAAATTCCTGTACCGTTTTACATTTGCATTGTTCTGGTGTGTCACACTTCTGGAACAGTACATTTTCACAGCTCTCTTACTTTGGCAGAAAGACACAAAAAAACAGGAAAAGTTGTGTGATTTATTCTAGTTTTCCTTAGAACCTCTCTCTTGATACACTGAAACTCCAAGAGGGCAAGCGTTCACATACAGGAAGGCAAAGCTTGTCAGATGTTGCCATGACAACTTGAGTGTAATTAAGGCCCACTTCAGCTGCTAACATCTGTGTACATTTCATCTGTCTTAAAGATTTTATATATACATATATAGATAAACATATACCTATATACAAGCATGCTGTGAGGATATCTGCATTTATCTAGCCATGTATGTCCATATGAATTGATTTGAATATAAAAATTTGCAAAGCCCTTGCTCTTCTGAGAGGTACTGGAGCACTGGAACTTCTGCACTGTCTTTCCTTTTGCAGCCACCCATTCTAATGATGCAAGGAAAAAAAGATCAATAACCAGAGAAGAAACCTCTGCTCCAGGGTTAGAATTTCCAGCATCTTTCTGCTTTACTGATAGAGAAAGTAAATTTCCTACTTATTAAGGAGGAAATAGGAGCAGTTTTCTAACTTTAAATGTCTGTTGCAAATGCGTTAAGTTCTGAAATAAGTCACTTAACCTTCAGGTAGCTCTTCCTGTCATCCTGAAAACAATCATCCTCACACACACATTGCTCCTGGCCTCAGAATAGCATGCACCATGGGTGGTCTTGGAACAGTGCTCTTTGGAGTGTCACCTCTTCAGGCTTGATGTGGACCTTCTATATCCTGGAGCAAAGTCAGTGCTGCTCTGCCTGGTAAGGAAACAGATTCCTTGATGCAATGGACAGAAGCACTCATGAATTGCTGCACGTAGTCAACTCACTGGACAGGGAATGGGAGTTGGATGCATGGATAGTCAGACTGCCCAAATAAGGGTGACTATCTGTCACTGATGTCCCTTGGTAGTCAACAGGGACAAGACCCTTTCAAGAGCTGTTTGAAACATACTTATTCACTGTTGGCTTTTAAATCAGTCTTTCAAGCTAACTGGTTCTGTTTGCCTGTGCAAGTTGCATTGGGTCTATTTGGGTGTTGTAAAAACCTTTCATTTTGTCCATGTAAGTTATATAATTATCACTTAAATAATGTTTTCTTTAAACATCTTGTGCAGAAAGTAAACGTTTACTGCAAGTCTGTCTCTTAAATAAGGCAGCGGGTTTTTTTTTGAGCTACCAGGTGTAACTTGTCTAAAGGTGTGAATATACTAGACTGACACACAGGTTTAGCTACGCATCATCTCTAGCAAAGGGATTTAACTCTTTATGGAGTAATGCAGTGAAGCATGGCAATACTTCACCATTAATATGGTTCTTATCTGATATCTCTATAAAGTGCCACAGATGACACTACTTCTGTGGGGAGCCAAAGTTGAAGGGCTTAAGCCTCTAATCAATGATAATAAAAAATATTACAAAAGAAAAAGATGAGGAGGAAAAATTTAAGAACTGCTCTTCAGAAAGCTGATTCCCAAAGTAAATCAGTAATGAAGACGGCAATGCTATTCAAAAGACACTAAGCTTAGATATGTCTTCTGAAAGCTAAACTATTTTTTTTAACGGCCTCTGGGTTTGCACCTGGCATAAACCATACAAATGTCTATGTCCAGAGAGTGTTTGGCTGGCCTTTGGTGTTTTTACTTGAATCTATAATAATCTGTGTTGGTGAATACAGCTGTGTTCTCCTGTTCTTTCCCTTTGTGTGTGTAAAGTTATAGGTGCCAAGGGATCCAGTGAACTTTCTGTTTTGGGAAGGAATCTCATTGTGATCTGTATTTTGGGGAACACAAAATTTCCCCTGAGTAAGTGAATGGGGTTACACCTCTGAACGCTTTTTTATGAGGGAGAGGGGCGATGGAGGCTGCTGGCAGAGAAACCAGCAGTATGTGATTATGTCCACAAAGTCCTATATCTAAGGCATGGTTCTCAGAGGTCAGATAACTCTCTGTAGATCTACTTCTGACTGTCTGGCTGCTGAAAGATACTCCTTTGCCTGGAATTCATTATTTCAATCCTGCACTCTCTACTGCTCTCGTTGGTCATAGTGTTTCTGTTTCCACTGTAAGTGATCATGTCAGGCAATCTCGTTTTTTTCTAAAGTGGTGTATTTTGAGGTGATCATGACTGCATAGGATAAGTTAGGCACCTTGATTACAGGATGCTTAATAGTCTACTGAGAGTATGTTTCATATGTGTATATAAATATGCATACACCCAAAGGCATATGTACCTTGGTATATGTTCAGGCTTGAATATGATACTGTGAGCATCCTGGGTGCAGGTATCTTACACTGAGCACTGAGTCTAGCTAAAGCTACAAGATGCATTTGGGAATACTGTGCCATGAGGTATCTTGAGTCCAAATAAAGTAAAACAACCTGAATGTCATGCTATACCTTTAGCAATGGTTTAGAATGACTTTATGGCATTTATGTGAGGGAAGTACTGTTCAGGAAGAGAGGTGGGATGGAAGTTTTGAAAAAAATAAATTGAATTTCTTGCAGACAGTTAAGGGAAAAAAAGCAGAATTGTGGGAACACTGGGACAATGGGGAGTAGGAATTTTTTTTGGAGAGTGGAGGTCACTATCAGAGGGATTTATTTTTTGTGTGTTTTAAGGAGCTCTGCAAGTGATTACAATATGCTCCCTTCCCCCAAAACAATCTAAAATTAGTTATGAAAATTGTGTTCGGTTTTGTTGAAATAATTCCAAGTTCAAGATATCACAGTATCACAGTATCACAGTATCACAAGGTTGGAAAGGACCTCTGAGATCATCAAGTCCAACCTATAACCTAACACTAACACCAACACTAACACCAACCATCGTCTAAACCATGGCACTCAGTGCCTCATCCAGTCTCCCTTTAAACACCTCCAGGGTCGGTGACTCCACCACCTCCCTGGGCAGCCCATTCCAATGGCCAATCAACCTTTCAGTGAAGAATTTTTTCCTCATATCAAGTCTAACCTTTCCCTGACGAAGCTTAAGTCCATGCCCTCTGGTTCTGCCACTGGTCACCTGAGAGAAGAGACCAACCCCTGCCCCACTACAACCTCCTTTTAGGTAGTTGTAGAGAGCAATGAGGTCTCCCCTGAGCCTCCTCTTCTCCAGGCTAAACAGCCCCAATTCCCTTAGTCGCTCCTCATAGGGCTTGTGCTCCAGCCCCCTCACCATCTTCGTTGCCCTCCTCTGAACACATTCCAGTATCCTAACATCTTTCCCAAACTGGGGGGCCCAGAATAATATCAAAGAATAATATCAAAGAATAATTTTTAGGTGAGTAGCCCAAATTCTTAATTTCAAGTTGGTATACGCTTTGTCAGAGTAGAAAATCCATCTCTGAATGGAAGAAGAAGAAATAATAAACTGGTAATTGGTATGAAATGACATCAATGACATCGAGATTAGCTTCCTACATAGCTATGATGTCTGAAGTCATTTACTTCGGACTGTAATATACTGAGTTATATCCAAGTTTATTTTGTCTTGAGATATATATATGATGCACTTAAATCCCTCACTGATATTTTTACAGCTGAGTTGCTTTTTTGTCAACTGTAAACTCAGTATCCTCAGAGGAAAACATCAGCACTGCTATTTTTTCTGTGTAATTTTTGGGTTTGTACTGTTCTTCTCCTACCCCACAAGAGATGATGCCATTGGGAAGGTGTTTTGCTGGCAGTTTGTGTGGGAAGAGGGAGGAAAATGAGGTTGGGACGTGCAGGGGGCAGAGAGGTCAAATATTTGCAGAACTAGGTCACATTTTCCAAGCTCAACTTCTGGATAGCATTCACAAAGAAAAAACTCATTGCTTCAGAAACCAGGATGTGCCTTCAATAAGGAGGAGTCAGTAAGAAAATGAAAAACATACTCATACAGTGGAAGGATCTGCTTCGAACTGGGAGATTCAGCAGTTTAAATGTGCTTTTGGACTGTAAATGGACATAAAAATCTATCTGCCAGTCAAATATACCCCAGTCCTTCTTAACATAAGATTTGCTTTAATTACAAAACTATACTATCATTGAGTATTGTGCTCTAATCCCTAACTATACACCTTCTTAGCCTCTCTTAGGTAACTTTACTTAGCAAGTTTTAGCTGATATAAATCTAGATCTATATATCAAATATACTTATGAACCTCCGTTAAAAAAAAAAAGCAAGCACCCCTGCCCCCCTCAAGCACAGGCTTAAGCTAGTAGCATCTAGTGTTCAGCCTTACATCTGCTGCTGCAGGTATAGCTCACCAAAGATACCTCGAACCCATGAAAAGGGACAGTCTCCCTGCCCATTTTGCATGCTAGCCCATAAAACTCTTCTTCCAGTGTGTACATGTTCAGTGTCATGGTGATTTACACATCTCCTCAGTTGCTACTGAAGCTGCCTGAGGTCTGCCGCAATTGATCAGGGTTTTGATGTTGGTTTGCCTGTCTGTACATTTTGCTAATTAGAATAACAAAACTAGCAGCAAATCTTCAGGCATCAGCCATGCATTGCATCAATTAAAAACATCAAAAATAAAGTCTCTCTTGGTTCCGCACCTTTCCACTTGATCTCTTACTCCATGGGATGGTGTAACGGTTTCCCTAAGTCCTTCTCCTTATTACTGTGTTCCTTCTTTTCTCTATGAGCTTCCTTGTCATCCCAGTTCTCTTCTGGCATTTTATTTTCTTGCCCTTTATTTCACTGCTAGGAAACACTGTTACTCTAATAGGGGAAAATAAGCATATTCTAAGTTCACATACTTTGACATATGATTCTTACCTAGATTTGTCATCTTATTTAATTTGATGTTGACTTTTTAAGTTTTCTTTAAAGTACCAGGTTTTGCATCTTTTCTTCTAAAGAATAGGTAAGTATTTTTATCTTACTTGCATGTAGGGTAATTGAGACATAAAAGTTTCAGTGAGATGAACTCCAATGTTTTGTTGAATAAACCCAAAACTACTAAGCAAGCAAGCAAGCTTGCATCTTAGATCATTGACAAAACATGATTGTATGGAATTTGGGTAAAAAAAAAACCTGAATAAGAATTTTGATAAAGCTTGGATTCTGTTTTGAACTCTATGCATCTAAACTCACTTCTCATATTTAACTGATGAAAAAAATATAAAATACTTGGAGGAAGACAGAGACACTGCCCTAAATTTCTGCGTAGGTAGTTTAGTATGTGCAAAACAGAAAGCAGAGAGAGATGTCTCACTCTAAACATAACTCTGTGTGCAGAGTCTGAAAAATGAGGTCATGATATAAAGAGGCTACTCCCATACAGATGAAATTTCCTTATGCCCTTCTAATATAGTTATTTATTTTGCTTAGTTAATGCAAAAATAGAAAGAGTGTACTGAAGATTTCACATAATACATAACACACGTCATGGCTGTTTTGGTGTTGTCACCTCATTTTGTCCAGCTTGAATTATATTGTGATATGTGTAAATTAGAGCAGACATTCATCTCTGCTACAGAGGGGATATGGAGAAAAGGGTAACATTTCCCAGCAGAGCCTTGCCCAGACATACACAGACACGGGATGTTTTCAAACAAGCAATTCTGCTTCTGTGTGTCTACACAGTAAATCCTTCCCGTGCCTTCTGGCAGGAGGAACACAACAACTGTGACCAGGTGCAGGGGCTGAGCACTCGCTGGCATCTTCTCCATGGTGCCCAGTTCCAATGGGAGAGGTGCCTGGTGGGTCTTCTCAGGGACACAAGCTGACGGTCGGTGACATAAGGCTTGTCAACACTGCCCACTCCGTGCCTGGAAGAAGTCCTGTCAGAAAGTAACTCTGAGAAAAGGCCCTGGCAAATGTAGCAAAGGTACCCACCTTGTCCAGAGACGTGTCTGGTCTGTCCTGCATGAACTCCTCCTCCTCTCTGTTCTCATCCTTGTCAGGGCTGTTCTGCCTGGGCAGCCAGGAGATCCTAAAAAGCACCCAGAACCACCAGCTGTGGCAGGCAGCGAGGAATAGGCCTTGCTGGGTAGCCTCCTGGCTTCCCTGCTCCATCATTTCCTGCAGCCAGGCCATCTCCTGATTTTGCTGCTCATCATACTCCTTCAGGAGGTCTTCCATGAATGGATCACCCTGGTCACCAGCCCTGAGGATTTTCCCCATGATGCTCAGCACAACCAGGATGTGTCTGATGCTGAAAGCTATGACCTGGAGGAGAAGGGTGAGCAGGAGCTCAGAAGGGCTGAGTGGGAGGGAGGTGGCAGAAGGGGCAGCAGGGGCAGGAGATGCAGAAGCCCAAGGCTGGGAGAGGGAGTCATGGGGCAAGAAAGGAGAGGACAGGAGGCTCCTCTTGTGCCTGGGACACCTCCCTGATGGGGGTACATCCCTGAAGCCCCCCAGGCTCCTTTGCACCTAGCCCTGAGGACAGCACCTTCCCTGCCCATGGCTCTCCCCGCAGTGGCTGTGCCTTTTTCCCAACCTTAGAAACTCCATCAGCCATGGGCACCTTGTAGTACAAGAAACACGTTGAGGGCTTGGAAGGCCACCTGAGCTGGTTAAGAGGCTGGGGAACAAGTTCTGTGAGAGGCATCTGAGGGACCTGGGGTTGTTCAGGCTAGAGAGGAGGAAGCTGAGGGGAGACCTCATCTCTGTCTACAACTATCTGAAAGAGGGTTGTAGTGAGGTGGGTGTTCATCTGTTCTCCCAAGTGACAGTGACAGGACGAGAGGAAATGGCCAGGACAGGTTCATATTGGGCACCAGGAAAAATTTCTTCACTGAAAGTGCTCTCAGGGACTGGCAGAGGCTCCCATGGAGGTGGTGAAATCCCCATCCTTGGGGACGTTCAAAAGCCAGGTAGATGAGTTTCTCAGGGATGGTTCGGTAGTGGACAGGTACGATTGGACTGGATGATCTCAAAGGTCTTCTCCAAACAAACGGTTTTATGATTCTATGACTCTACATGGTGAAAAAAAATCCTTCAGTGGTATCTAACACCCGATGTGCAGGCGTAAATATAATCTTGTCTGTGGTCTGATATGTCATGACCCAAAATTCAAACTGTCAATATTTTGTCTTTTTTTTCCTGCTCATTTAATATTGCCTTTGTTTTTTATTTTATGTATGAGACTATGCTCTTGCCAGTACAAACTGGGATGGAAAATCTGATGTTGGAGGCCACTGCCTCTCCATCATTATCTCCTATTTTGCTGACTCAGGCTGTTCAGAGAAGTATCTTAAACACTGGGATATTTCTAAGCCTGAACTTTCAGCCTTTTATACCTCCGTTTTCAGTCTTCTTGCTCCACTTCTGCTATGTTTGTTTGCTTGGCATCAGCTTAAGTCCTGCCTTCTGCAGATTTTCTCTGAATATCCCTGTCCAATGATATTGATACATCTATTTCCTTTCCTCCTTCCTCTATCTTTATTTGTGAATACTCAGAGCTGCTGTTGGGGGAGTGACTTGTACTAGGGCAAACTGCATTTAATTCAAGTCACTCCTTACACCTACAGAGCTGCCTTCCTGCTGTTTAGCATATGTTATTCTTCCCCTCTCTGTGCCTGGTCTGTCCGCCCTGGTAATTTAATTCAAGTTGCACAGCATCATGCTTAGAGTCTCCAGTTTAGTCTCAAGTGTCAGCCAAGATGGCTTCTGTCACAGTCACTTAAACATCCCATGTAGATGAACCCTTTGTATGGCAGAAGAAAGGATTTGGTGAGTCAAAACCAGCATAAACCAGGAGACGCGGCATTTCCTATTTTTAACTGAGCTATCCTGAAATTTCCGACCAGGTCTCACATGCTGCAAAGGACTGCTGCAGCATGCACCTCCATGATAAGGGTTTCTCTCTTTTTTATGAATTATTTCACTTAAGGGAAGTTGTAGATTTTCAGTATATTGACATATGATATTTCTAGTCAGCCCAAAGTAAAACTGTTCTGAAAACTTTGGAGAATGCATTATTCAAAAACTCTGGAAGTAAAGCAAAAGCCCTCAAAACCAGCAGGCCCTACAAACAAAACACTAGAATCCACAAAGACAAAATGTGAGCAGTGTTAGTGCATCTGACAGTGTCTGGCAGGATGTTTGTTCTTGCACTCCTTTGGTTAAAACCACCCAAACTTACTGTCTTGAAGGAGGAGAAAATAGTGGGGGAAAAATTTATAGAGGTTGAAGGTGGATGGGGAGCAGAGGGAAATAAATAAAAAGAAAAAACTGTTAAAACTGAGATATTTTGTTTGCCAAGCTGCTAGCTGCCTCTCAGAGTAAATTTTCATGGCTAAGTTATAAACCTTTGAAAACAGGAGTTTCTAATGGAAATGCTGACATACGCTTTATATGGTGACATTAACACTGACCATTCTGCAATCGTGCTTAACCACTTTTATTTATTTATTTTCATCTCTTTGTCTTTAAGGTCCTATTCCACTAACTGTGATCCTGGTGAGGAAGCAAAAGGAGTGAATCAAAATGCCTTAGAAACAGGAATACTTTCTAAGCTGATGAAGCAAGTTGGGCAAGAGTAGTTTGACAATGAGGGGACAGGAACGCTGAAAGTTAATGTACCCTCCCACCTTCAAGCTTGTTTTGATGTAAAACAGTGTTCAAGGTCTTAATATATATTGCTTTATCTTTCTTCTTTTTTTTGTCCTACCCCTGGTAGCTAAATGTCTTGTGAACGGTGTCTTTCCTTGCAGCTAATCAATGAGGTAATTTTTTAAGCTAATAATAAAATTTAGGCTGGGAGGAGGAAAAAGATGTGAATTGTACACTGAGATTTCCTTTTGATAACATGTGTTTTGTAGATATTCAGGGTACTTTCTCAGCTGAAATGAAAGTGTAAGGGGAAAAGAGTTTTTCCTACCTACCTGTTTACTGAGAGACTTGAACATATACCTATGGGTTATAAATTTACTTGGGAATTTTAAATTTCCTTGTGTCCGAATACCCTTATAATTAGCCTCAAGCCTAAAGGACACACTCAGCTCTGGGTTGCTGCAATTGAAGTGGTCAGGAATATGACCTTGTTCACATTTGCTGCCACAAGGTCTTCCTTCATGTGTGCATGTTGGGACATGGAAAATCCAGTGACCTACAGGAAACACAGCAAGACCTGCACAGAGCCAGCAAAAGTGTTAACAATACTGGGGCCACCTGGGGACTCTGCAAAAGATAAGGAGAAACACCCCTGAAAGGAAGAGAGGAGGGGATATGCAAAGAGGGAAATAAGAGAGTCAGTCTTGGCACTCTCAGTGTTTCTTTCTACCCATTTGACCTGCTGGAAAACAAAGAAATCTTTCTATACTACCAGAGTTAAGCAAAACAAAGATCTTTTAATTGGAGGGAGGAAAAGAATCTCTATTCTAACCTTTTAAGTCCTGACAGTCACTTTTCTGGGTGCTCGTGGTTGTACTCCATCAGCAAGCTGTCGTAGATACCAGTGAATTTGAGGCTACAAGGAACTGGGATGTCACATTTGTGAGAAGAGGATTCTTACAAACCTCGTGTCTTATGTGATTTCTTTGCTTGCAAAGGCGCTTCCTTGCTGTGGTGAATGGGACCCAGGCTGGTCCCTGAGTGAGAGAGATAGAAGTGTCTGGTTGAGGGTGAGCACATCTCTAAGCTTCCTCACCGAGAAAGGTTATGACACCTTCTCCCGAGAGATGAGGGATGCTTCTCTCCAGAGGAAAGAGAAGGAGTGTGTTTGCCAGGTGGGACAACCCTTCAATGTCTGTGTGTCTGAACTTCAGGGTTCGTGCCCTGACTGGAGCTGTGTGCACCTGTGGAGCACTCGGTCATCACTGGATTTAATACATCTCAGTCATGCCTCCTTGCACTCCCCAGAAGGTGGAAATCAAATACATGCCGCATGCTTCAGTGCTTCTCAAACACATGTTTAGCATCTTAACTTTATTTCCTGGTTTCCATTTTGATGGTACACAAAGGGTTTGATGTTTTCATTGTTATACACAGTAGCTTAATTTTATTCCTTGTAGCCTCTGGGCTGTTGCATCACTGTTACGAGACCCCTCCTAGGAACAACAGGGCAGAAATATTCTTTACTAAGTGCTTGAATTCCTTTTTTTTTTCCCTCTCCCCTTTCACTCTCCCCACATCTTCTTCTGCCTCTCTGGTTTTAATTAGTCTTGCTTTTCCAATTAGCATTCTAGTCTGCTGCAGTGAGGCCCAAGGAGGGAACTAGAAAGGCGTGGAAAGAACCCCCTTTTCTGAGAAAGACTTGTGGCTGAGGCTTGGAGACTGATTTTTCCCAAGGTGGAACTGCATTGACTGATTCTTAATAAAAGGAGAATTTGGGGCCCAGTGGCACTTTGGATTTGTAACAGGCATTGTTCCTTGAAAATATTAAGCTTGGTAGGAAGTACCTTCTCCCTTGACCTCTCCTAGTCTCAAGTAATGATATGGAAACCATCATCACATTTGGACCCCTGACAACCTGTCCCTAGGTGGTAATACTTCCTGAATAGCACTGAGCAATCAAAAAAAAAGAAGAGGGAAAAAAAACCAAAGAAGCGATTTAAAGTAAAATATTTTAGCTTGTCCCCCAACACCATCATCTTGGCATTTTCAATAAACTGAATAAAAATAATAATGTGTGGCTGAACAAATTCCTTTATTGGGACTTAGATATTTTTCAGGCATTTTCTAAAAGTCTCAGACTGCTCTTTATTGTGTTATGTAATGTGATACTGTTATTCTTCTATTCTGGCACTGGCTTTGGGTGAAGAAAGTCTAGATTCACCTCCCAGGTGGCCCCTCCTTTGCACTGTCCAGGAAAATGTGGGGGACAGGCATTGTTGCAGCGTGGTTCCCTTGCCCAGCAGGATTCCCAAACAACTGGCCCTACTGGTCTCAGAGCTTCCATATTGGGCAACAGCAGGACACAGTTGGGGGTAAAACAGTCAGGATCAGCCTTTTCCCCTGAAGTGAAAAGCAGAGAAAGATGATGATTATGACTTCCAGCAAGTAATTCTCTGTCCATCTTTCCTTTCTCTGTCCAGCCTACACTCCCTGGCTGTAAGAGTACAATTTTCTCAGAAAGGAGGAGAACTGGAGGCAGACTTGCAGTCACAAAACATTTGATTCTAGTTACTGGTGGTTGCTTTTCAGAAAAGAATCGTGGGCAGAAATTATGTACTTGCATGTTTGTATGCAGACTGGGGATATTTTCGTGCTAATGCTGCTTCTAGATCAATATATTTTAAAAGAGTATCCCTTTCTAGAGAATATCTTTGGCCTGTTCCAATTAATACTACTCCTTGTTCAACCAAGGCAGAGAAAAACGGCTTTGATTGGGATAGAAGATATACTTAAATAAGGACAAATTAGTATTGCAGAGAACATTTTTTCCACTGGTGTTTCTGGTCAGTCTAAACTATCAGAGCTTTAATTTTTTTTTTTCTCTGTCTCTCTCTCAGATACAGCTCATTTTGCTAGCTGTGGTCATGCATCCTTAATTCCATTCAGATTTCTTTCCTCTGATTAGATGAGACATTAAATAGCTTTGCTGGAAATATGAAAAAAATTGTGGCCAATACGTAAAGTACCTGGAGATTTAACACTTTACTGAAGAAATTAATAATTACAACAATATGAATTTCATTGCCTTGCCCAGCCCACCAAGAAATTAACAAGTCTTTTCCCCTCCAGAGATAAAAATCTTATTTTGACCTGTCAGGAATATACTTTTGTTGCTCTTGCAGTATCATTTTCAATGCAGGGGGGAAAAAAAGACCATACTTAATATAATGGATTTTGAATCTAAATCTTTGATCACATCATTCTCTGTTGGGATTTTTTTTTCTTTTTTTTACTTCTAACAGTTTATTTTTCCCTCTTCCCATTAGGATGGCACAGCTTTAGTCACACTTCCAGAACAGCTCTGTGTTAGACCCTGGATTCATCCCTAGAAGTGTTATTATTATTAATAGTGATGTTTCTCAGTGAACTTGCCTCCCAAGGTTGCTCTAGCCAAGATTGTTTAGAAAACTCCACTGGGATACTTGTAAGGGACACCTTGGGTCTAATGTACTAACATTTAATGGACAAATCTATTTAGGTCCCTCTGTTAATATAAAACTGTTTTGTTAGTTGTGAAGCAGGCACAAAGCACTACTAATAACAGCTGTGAAACAGAGCTAATTTCAGCATCAGTGGGCACCTGGATACTGGAAATTCAGAGCACTCTTAAAACCTCTGTTCTCAATCACTAAAATTGGATTGATGTACGTTTCATTATTAAAACAACAATACCAGCTTCCCATGAAATTTATTTTTCACTTGTTTGAAAACAAAAATTCCATTTTGCTAGGGAGGAGAGCACAATTTGACAGCAAGGGAGAGCTATATTCTCTGCTTTACCACGACTTGTTTGAGAAAGCTGATTCCAGGCTGGTCTTATAATTCAAAGGGATTTAGAGCCCGTATTAATGTGATAATAGTAATACTGGTGCTATTAGTTTTGTGTTTTACTCTGCCTTATCCTGTCATATCCTGGTTGCAGGACTGTACAGACTTTGCTCCCACTCTGTGGAGAGAAGGAGATGTCAGTGCTCTTCCCCAGCCAGTGGTGGAACTCATTTTTCTTAGCAAAGCACTGTAGTGAAAAAAGCTGCAATGGAAGTGGGAAGTTAATGGAGATTTTGGAGTAGAGAGAAGAATTTTGTAGCTGCAGTTCCAAATGTGGGATGGAATCACCTCAGAGTGGAGACAGGTCCCCATTTTGCTTTGATGTGACAGAGAGAAAGGAAGTTACTGAGAGAAGAAAGGAAGAGAAAAGAGAGACCACAAGCCATGCTCAGCTATTTCCTTCCCAACCTTGGTCTCCTGACTTTGTTTTCATCTCTTCTACTACTTTTAAAATCACCTTTCCCACAACAGGTCACAAAAGCTGTCTTTGTGATTATAGCAGTCCCCAATTTCCTACTTGCAAGACTAAAACCCCATATGCTGTAGTTGGTTCTGGTTCAGGAATTGGCCCAAAAGCTGGTTTATGTTCCCTAGGGAGGGGAAGAGATGACCTTATTTGGAAAGACTGGGATGGGGGCAGAAATAGTGTTTTTTTCTGAAATATAATATTTTTTTTTCTGAAATATTTCTAAAAGATACCCTGTAGAAGGGTAATAAAGTTAAGATTATGTCTTTTTCTTTGGGACAACTGTGTGGATGAATTTTTTGGGTAACAAAAAGCTAGAGACTATTAGGATGTTAATGGTATATAGGTGTTGGATAACAATACAGCGAGAAACAAGAAAAGGAGCAAAAGGTCAGTTGAGCAGTGCATCCCCTGTTTCCTCACTGCTATTCTTTTAAATGATGCATTGCTTTGGTTTTCCTTTCTGGGGTCTGTGGTGAATAATACGTATTGGTTGCGTACTGCCCCCGTAACCTGTGCGCATCAGTGTGGTTTGCTCTCACCATGACCCTGTGAATATAATTTTCAGTGGCTCGTATCCATCCTGTTGCTTTTGCCTCTGCAGTGCCTTGTAGGCTGTCCTGTAACTGACAGGTGCATTTCTCCAGGGACCTATTTGTCAACCTGGAATTCCCCTTCCTCTGCTTTAGCAAAATCTGTCGACACAATTAGCATGTGGACTGCTGATTCACCAAGTGGGAAACAAGAGGAGATTGTCTATTTGCTAATGTCAGACATCAGTTCAAGGTAATTGCTGACCCTTGGTCAGGTCTCAGGAAATGAAGCTAAGTGATACATTGACCAGTTTACTTTGACAGAAGAAGCAAAGAATAAAGAGATTTTTTTAAAAAATATGGAAAATCCTCCCACCTAGGGACAATTGATAGTGAGGAATCTCCGGAGTATTATCTCTTTAAAAGTATCTTCATCCATCTTTGTGACTTTTCACTTAAAACACTAATGTAATCCTAACCTAATCCCTTTCAATTTTCAAGGAGAGCTGGAAGAGGATATAAAGAAACCCTCACCACCAAATCATCAGAAAAAATTAATGTTAACAGATGGGTAAAAGTGTATATAAATTACGCTGACAAAAGACCCTACTGATGGCAAGTTGGTATTTCACTGATAAAATAATACGGAAGGTGTTTCATTTGTGAGGGAAATTAAATGTTGGCAGCATGAAAAATCCATTCTGTATACAGTATCCACCAAGAATTCCGTTTATTGGATTTGATACCACATATTGATAATGTATAAAATTGTTGTGGGCTTTTAGCAGTGGTTAAGACTAAGTTTTTACTGAGCTGATTACATTTTTTATTATGTCTGCTTTTTACATAAACTGGATGAGACTGGATGTATTCTAAAATCTAAGCCAGAAGATGATGAAGTATGTACTTAAAACCCTCTGACTCTTATGGATGTATTAACTTGTTTCCTAGCATAGGTTGTTGGTAAGCCACTGGTGCAAATGCCTGGTAAGCAGCTGCCAGTCTTACTCAAATGTCACTGATATTAACAGGATTGTTTCTGTTACCTTCAATGCGCTTGGATCCAGACCCCACTTTTGTTCCTTCCAACGAGGTTTCCGGATAATCTGAACAGTTCCCTTCATGGTTTGACCACAGTTTCCCAGGGAAAAAATCTATGTGGTGCCAATAGACTTTCTTCTTAAAGTTTTTAAAATGTTGTTGATCTCATTATTAGTATTTTGCCTTGCATTTCCACCCCTACTTCCTTGGATACCTGGCACTGACAATTACATCAGAGGATTCAGACAACTGTGAATATTCCATGAAAGCAAGTAACTTGCGATTTTCCTTCCCAGTCTGAAACCCACATGAAAGGGGTAATGAAAAAGATCTAAACAAGTTTCCAACTGAGGACAGTGTTCATCTCTTCATCTCATTTTTTGTATCTCTGGTCATTCCTATGCTACTCACAAAAACGTGGCTCTGAATGGAACCTCAGCCATGGTACTCTCAAAGAAGAATTTCTCATCCTAGCAGTTGGAAATAGAAAGGTCTTGGGTAGAAATACAATGGCAGAATTTGGGATAAATGAGTCTTTGCCTGCTACATTTTCCTCCAAAATTTCCTTACTAAGTATCCTAGTAACATGAGTTGCCATTTCTGGTCTGATAACAGAAACATGATCTTTTAATAGTTTCAGTAGTGGGAATGCTGTTCCCTTGCCTTCTGATAAGGAGTTAAGAAACCGACAGGTAATTAGCAGGAGCAGCTGTTCATATGAATAGGCCTATGTCCAGGTTTCCCCTCTTCAACTGTTACGCTTTGTGGAAACAGGGAAAGCCAATATATTGGTCCAAGGGCAACTTCATTCCTTGTTTTTATTCTCTCCCCTGTCATTCATAGCAGTCTCAGTTCTGATGATACTGCTGTGGCTGACCCTGTCATTTAAAGCTGAAATCTGAAAATGAATGCTACCTTTGACATTTGTGTCAATGGGTGTGGAATTTTTCCTTTTACTGTGCTGTAGGGCACCTGAAGGCCTTTTGAACCCAAAATTATAAAATTTTTGTTTGCAATGGTATTTTAGCATGAAAAGTGCAACTAAATAGGTTAAAACAATCTGTTGAATAGACAGCTCCAAAAACAAGAAGGTGAAAGCATATTTTAAGAGTTTTTTGGGGGGGATTTTCCGTTCGGTGTCTTCTGTGTTAACATTTTGTGAGGCCAGTGGGAAAGGAAAGAAATACACTAGAGGTTTCAGTGTAAATTAAGACGTGCTTTCCGAATCGTTAAGAGGAACTGTTAATATTCACAGACACTTCCAGGGGTCAATTCAGCCTACCTAGGATCTGAATTGCCATCTGGCTATGCCAATCTCTGTTCATTCATAGTATATACTGAACTTAGGGACTAGGCTCCTAATACTAAGGTGTTGTTTCCAATTCTACATTAATATTCTACTCAGATATAGAAAATTGTGCTTCCATTAGAATCATCTAATTCAGAGGGTGTTTCTTTTAAAAAAAATTAAACTGTTGCATTGTCAAAATGAGTTCTGCTGGTGACGTTACAATCAGATTGTAAAGCTATGCATCAATAATTGCAGCAGACCTCAGGAAAGTCAGGACACTATAGGGTTTAGTGCCTTGCAAATATGCAGAGATGCTCTTTGTTTTTTGGGAGCTTTCCAGTCTAGCGAAGGAGCAGAAAGGATGTCAGAGAGGAGGGGTGAAGGAAGGCTTATTCACAAGTAGACAGACAACAGTACAGCTACGAAGAGAACCAGTGCTTAAGTCTTGTGTCTTTGACTGCTGTTATCTGATTCCTCCAGCTGAAGTGTCAAGTTAGGAGCTAATCTCCTTCAGTTCACTCTACAGTCAATGAAATCTCTTCAAGTGTTTCTGAAGGACAGGTTATTTAAGAGCCTGAAGTTAATGAGGTAAATTGAACAGTTGGTGCCCCTTTAAGTTGCTGTCTGTTTTGCCTGTTGAAATCTCCAACATGTATTTGATGTGCCCAGATGGCAACTCCAAAGCAACAGTGATGATGACTTAGTCTTTCCAGTACTAGTTAGCCAATATAATACAAAACATGTTAGTGTTATGGCTTGTATTTTGAGTTAGATATGCTGGTTTTTTAGCTGGGTGAAGTGTTCAATGCAGAGTCTCATCAACAACTCTGGAAATCCTGTTCAGTGTTGCTAATTAGATCCTCTGCATTTTCTAAATTGAGGGAGAACTGCTGGAGCTGAGGAAGAAGCTGGAGCACCTCTTTTGCCAGTTCCCCCTGCGGCACTTCCGCAGCTGTACATTATTGTTTTTCCAAAGAATTTCCAGGAACTCAGACAAATGAAATTATGTGAGCACTACAGTGGCCTCTCTGAAGAGGCACTGTGATTAAATGAGTTGATTAGAAATTTGCTGTTCACCTCTGATAGCAGTTGCATGGATCAAACAAGAGAAAGGCATAGTTGAAAAAGCCACCTTTTAAGAAAAACTGTCAATACATTCCTGTCAGTTGCTTGCAAGAACATGACATAACTAATAACTAAAGCAAAGAGTTAATAAGTTCACCTGTGAAGTTATTTATTGTATAAAAAACAAGTGTATGAATGCACATGTCCTGTGTCTATCATGTGACTGGACATTGTGGTAGCCATTGCTTATTGTACTGCTGGCTACAGGTACTTAGGTACATCAGCCGTCCTAGCCCTGAGCAAATTTTTGACCTTCGTCGGTTCTGCCCCACCTAGCAATATGGTCATTCTGGTAAAGTATTAAGTAGCTTAGTTTTCTATTAAAGAAGAACGTCTCTTTTACACTGAAGTGCATATTTAGGTTTCATACTGCCTTAGTGCAGGAATGTGACTTAGGTGTGACAGAGAACTGAGATGAAGAACTGAAGGTCCATTCAGCATCTGCAGAACTCAAGAATTAAATTCCCAACACAGAATGGCTTCACTCTTTGCATTGTGTAAGAGATGAAGGAACAAGAAGACTGGCTGGTGTGTTTAAAGCTTGTACTTCTGCTCTTATGATGCAAAACACTTTGTGTGTTTTCCAGAATTTGTGATATGTAGAAAAAAGCCATTCCCAACACAGAATGGCTTTTCTCTTTGTTTTGTGTAAGAGATGAAGGAAAAAGAAGACTGACTGGTGTGTTTAAAGCTTGTAGTTTTGCTCTTATGATGCACAATACTTTCTTTTCAGAAAGGTTGTTTTTATTTTTCTAAGTGTTAAAATTAGAGATAACCTGAAAATAAGTTTATTCTGGTTGAATAAAAATAAGCAATTTTGTTTCAACTGAAGAGTCTAAAAGCATCTTTTTCTTTTTTCTTCTTTTATTATCAGCTGTTTTTCTTCGCCACTACCTGGGAGACCTCAGCCAGGTACCACGGTGTCCATGTTGTAGAATATCATACTTTTATTGGCACTAGGTGTCCTCTGTTTCAATAGAAATTTTGCTGCTCAGCTGCCTGCGAGTGGAAGAATCTTCTCTAGATCAGCAGCTCGGACCATGAGCTTTTGAACAAGACCAGAATAAGCTCAGTCCCTTGGGTCACTGAATAATTGAGCAGACAGGAGATGTCACAAAAAGTGACAAAACACAACTTTTGAGGCAGCTGTCATTTTTGTTACATTGCACAGGAAATCTGTTTTATTTCAAGAATTTTACTGAAAGAAAATAAGTACAGATAAGATTTGTTTCTCAACGTGCTGTGTTTGAAGCTATATTTTTTGCTTCCAGTTTGGTGTGAAACAGCTATAAGCTTAATCCTTTCCCAGAGTATCCCAGTGAGACTGGGAATTAAACTGGCCTCTATAAGTGAAATCCTGTTTGGCATGGTGAATCTGTGACATAGCACCTTGAACTCACTGTGTACGGCCAGAGGCTCTTCAATCTTCAAAGGATCTGGATATCCATTTTAGGCACACAGCCTTTTTTAATCCTAGGCAAGACTCAGACTTTCTTGTTTTAGTAATGCCTTCAGTTTTCCTCTTGCTCTTTGTCTCTACACTTGGTGCTGTTTCCTAGTGCTCCACAATCAAGAGCAGGAATAGTCATGATTACCTAAGATAGTGCCAGTGGTTGAAAACAGGGCTCAAGAACTTGAAAGTTGTTTAGAAAGCCATATCTAGAAGACCAGCATATACCATAACAAAAGGTAGTCAAATACAGAAGAGAGAGTGTAAGACACAGAAGACACAATTCAGGAGCTGGCAATGCATTTAGTTTAGCCAGTCAACCAGTATTAGCAGATTTTTCGTTTGAAGCTGTCATCCCATTCTTGCCCATGGTTTTAATCTCTTCGCTTTCTCTAATGTTTATTTTTTTAATCAAGTGAATAAAATGAGAACCAACATTATTAATAGTAAGTAGGTCAAGAAGCTACATCTTTGAAATCACCAGAATACTTCTTTCGTAAGAACAGATTTCTGAGAACACAAGTTTCAAAGCTTTGTATTTTAGCTCCATTTTCCATTCTTGCTTTTTTTCAAACTTTTGATCTAAATGACCAAGTTGCTCTCCCATCTCTTTTTATTCTTCTCCTCCACACACATCTTTACCCCTCCATTTATTTTTTTTTTTGTCTGGAAAAAGCCCACTTAAGGGTGTTCAATTTGTACAAATTTGATGAAAATAAGACGGGATCGAGGAGAAAAGCTGAATTCCCACTGAGTGAAAAACCTCTATTGAGATTAAGCATATTATTTTGACACTGGAGAATCCAAATTGAGGAGAAGAATTAACGTTCATTAGTTCTGTCATTTGCTTACCTACTTGCAGGGTTCTTTTGCAGATTGCTATCTGTTCCTTCAGAGAGGTGATTTAACTATATAATAAATTTTTAAAAAGAGTGCTAAAGAGAAAGATGAGTAAGAAGGACTGTGTAGTGAATATAGACAGAATCGTACACTTTTCACCTGGATGTCGAGTTTGGCCTAGAAAACACCACAAAGTGGTTTTATACCAGGACTCTATGCAAGATTTTCTACCAAGGCACTGTTCCTGTCTGGGGCTCCATGAGATGGAAAGTAGGGACAAGTAGTTTACCAGTACAGAACATTATGACCAGAAATTCGTATGAAATGCTTTCCTCCTTTTTTAAACAAGTGGGGGCTGTCACTGACTTGAAAGTGGTTGCAAAAGTGTTTCCTACAGGAGTTAACTCTGCAGTTGTGCATAATATCTGCCAGACCAGCTCCCAGTAATACCCCACAGTGGTGTAGGACAGGAGCCCAGGAGCACACCCACCTATAGATGTGCACCTAGATGTGCACCTACCTATAAAGCGGACAGACCTGTATGTATAAGAAAAGCATCACTCACCGAGGTTTCACACACTCAATGTGAACCTTCTCAAGCAATACCCTTCCGAACAAAAAAAAAATCAGCTTATCTGTAGGAGTTGCTCGGCCCTCTGACATCCGAAACCTTTACAGATAGATCTGCTGATGCAAACTAAGTACAAGATACCCTTCACTGCTACTGCAGCGGTGTTGCCAGGATATAGTACATTCAACACAGCCATCTATCCAATCCTTACTGGTAAACTCGAGATTCAATCAAGTTTCTTCAGGGTAATGGTATAAGGATCCATATGTTGCCACTGTAGCAGCTCCAGGCAAGAACAGCCTCTGCTATTAAAATAAGAGGGACGACGGAAGTTTCCCAGTCTTCGTCCATCACAAATGATCTGTCTCCTCCAGCAGCTTCACATATAATATCAAAGTCAGGTATTGCTGGCACTGAGGCTTGGTAAACTTGGTGTAGCACAAGTTGCTTGGAACTGCCACTGGCATATAAAAAGGTAGGAGATTGTCTCACATTGGCCTGAATGCCTCCTTATGCCTCACCATTCTGTCCAAGGAATGCAGTAGTAGCATCAGTGGTTCTGGACAGGGAAAACAGAGTGCAGGATTCTTTTACTGGTTAAAAGACCACAAGAGAAGAGTCCCTCTTGTGCTCTTGTTGAAGCAGATGGGAGTTTGGCCTTTAATTTCATGAGGAGCACAATAAGAGTCCTGGCTGATAAAAAAATCAACCTTTTAAACAAAAAGGAGTAAAACATGAAGAGGTATTTCTCTTTATCAGTGTTCTTATTACTTGGAGAAAAACTATTCTTCTGAATTTTGTAGCTGAAAGTTATGTTTTCAAAGAATTCTCTAAACAGTTTCCCTTCAAAAAATCATGGCTGAAAGTTAAGAAATCCCCAATAAACTTTAAAATTTATTTACTAAGTTATTGGTGTTAGTGTGAAGCATAAGATGAAACTTTAATGTACAAGAGCCCCTGCTTAAAATATGTGCAAATGATTCTTTTTTTATTATTATTCTCATACTGATCATTGCTGTTTCTGATGGTTAATTCTAAATGACATTTTTTTCTGTGATTAGCATCATTGGACATCTCATTATGGGCAATCAAAGGTTTTGATCTTAAATACTTTTTTATAATTAATTTGATGTTATATTGAGTGTTATTGGCAATGTGATAGATGGATGAGACAAATTCTGCTTTATACAACACCAGGGAAAACTTGGCCTAAATGACTTAGTACAAAGAATATTTACCATTGAGGGAAAAAACAGCTGTCTTCAGAGGAAAAGTTTCTCTAACTAAAGGTTTTTCTGTAACATGCAATTTAGGAGAGAGATGCCATCTAATCTATAATGGAGGATTACACCACCTTCTTTAGTGCTGCATTCAAATATTAGACCTAGTTTGAAGTATCGATTCAGCTGCCTTTAGTGACTAGAAATATGACAGTTCATACCAGATATCTGGTTAGTAATATCTCCATAAAGCGATACATTCAAAAATACACACTTAAAAACAGTACTTTAATTTTTTCTTGCTGCTTAAAAAGACCGTCATAGTTGTCGTTAAATGAAAATGAAGTGTTCTAGTTCTGAAGGACAAAATTTAAAATTTTTTCCACAGCATTCACCCAGGTCAGGTGTAGAGTTCTTATGCAGCCGATAGTCTTTTTGAAAGACATGTTCATTTCGTTTTGATTTTTAAACAGGTTTGTTCAAGAAAGCTTTTCATAAATGGACCTATGTCCCAACATTGTGCTAGTTCACATCTGGGTTCTCACATCTGAGGGGCTGATCTTTGTGAAAGCTCATGTGAAAGCAGAGGAGGGAAGCAGAACATCTAGGAATTATTCATACAGCGACAATGAGATTTCAAGGCAAAACCAAAAATCTTGCCTTAATTTTTGTGAGGTAGAGGCCAAGTTGACCTTCCACCAACAGACATGCTGCCACTCATATCTTGTTTCTGCTGTAGTTCTTCTGGCACCACGTCTTGCTTCAAGCTTTGCTCTGTCCCACCCCACAGAAGAGAACCCAGAGAATACTCCATTGCTGAAGGAAAAATCTCCTGAGGATGACACTATGCTAATACTAAATAAGTAACAAAATCAAACCCAAACTTGTTAGTGGGTAGGTCACCCAGTCAACCCTTTTAAGACAACTTCTTGATGCTGGAGGGAAAAGAATATGAATCAACAGGCAGGACAGAGACCTTGCTGCTGCTGAATGACTCATCCTGGGAGTGAATTGTCTTCATTAGCATAGTGTCACCCATTTATATTCCTCTGTGGAGGGTAAGGTCTCCAGTTTCTTCTTCACATAACCTTCTTCAAAGATATTGTAGAAAATCATTCAGAAACCCAGCAGCAAGCTCTGTTTCTTGGTTGCTTTTTTTCTTTTTTTTTCTCTTTTTTATTTTCCTTATTTTTGTTAAGGTGACAATAAATGTTATTTGAAAGCAAAAGCTTTACAGGCTGCTTAATCTGTTCTATTTAGCTTCCTATATCAGTGCTACATTATGACATTCTAATCAGGTTCCCATGTCACACCCATCACTGCTGAATCCAAGTGATTTTTATTTATTGTTTTTTTCCCCTTCTCTTGTGTCCTCCTTTATAAGAAGGACATAAGGGCTATCTGGGAAATGAAATGACTCACTCAGTGAGAAATGCATTTGTATTGTACAGGAAGGACAAAATATATTTGCTCAGTTCCTCAAAGAACGTGAGGGCAAACCCTCTTGGTGGTTTTCCACTGTATTCTCTTCTGTTTGTGGCCTATGAAACAAATATTCTCAAAAACTGACTTTTCTAACTCTCTTTGGGTGGGGTTTTTTTTCTGTCTGTTTCTAGGCAGTTACTTACTAGAGAGGGAGCAGAGGGAGAAGGAGGAAGGCAACCAGGAGATGACAGAAGAATAGAATGTGGTCTTTGACAGAACCTGGTGGGGTTAGCCAGTCCATCTTTCTTACGCCAAAGATAGATCTGCTCTTCTTTTCTGACTAATGCAAGGGTGTCAAACTCACAACTCCTGCCATTCTCCTTCTCCTGCAGCGTAAGGCACATCACACGCTACACACATGAGCAACGCGGGCAGGAACTCAGTGGCGAGGATCTCAGTGCTGCTGCCAGGCAGCAAAAAGGTGTCAGGCTGGATAAAATAAGGTGGAGAGCTGGATTTGGCCCACAGGCCATGAATTTGGCACCCCTGGACTACAGAATTTGAAGAGGAGATTTTGTTGAATTCAGTAGAGCTGAATTCCTGGTCTGATTATCTAATCCTGACACGTGAAATTCAAATTGATTGTTCTAAAGCTGAGAAATACATATGTGAAGAATTAAGCTTTTAGCTGTATTGATCAAACTACCAGTTTTATATGAGAATTAGTTGGTGTTTAATCTATCTAGCAGCATATATCAAAATTACAAACTGAGGTCTGTAATACCTACAAAAAATTGGGAGGGGATGTTTGGGGAAAAATAAATCAATGGGATAAACTGTAATTAGCTTTTTTTCTGATAGATTACAGTTCCTTTCCTGAATGAGAACTCAGTACAGTCACTGTATATATTTAAATTGCATTAACTATCCTAAAAGCCGTAAAATACCTGGAGCATGAGAGACGTCTAATGTAATAGAGTAAATAGTAAGTTACAATATATAACTTGAAGTTAGCATTGAATTTTTATGGATTGGGTTGTTTATAGGTTTATAACAGTGGCACTTGGTTGTATCACACACTAAGGAATATCCAACTAACAGTCAAAATACTCGGTCTGAAAATTTGTGTTAGTCCTTTTATTTTATAAACTGTTTGTATTAAGTATGGACAGATATATGGTAGTCTGCTCATGGAATTTCAGGTCAGAAAAAAAAAGTAAAAAATGTCTGTCAAAATATATTTGTATTTTATTTATATTAATAAGTTTTATTACCAATTTTTACAAAAAAAAAGAGAGAATTACTTTAAATAAAAAAAAAATCCAGAAACTTTGAACTTTAAATGTTCATGAACATTCTGCAGAAAATGCAAGATCTCACAGCTGGATGTTGTTTTAACAGAACTTGCATTTTACTGGCAAGACAAGTTGCGGCCAAAGATAAAAAACACATAGCTCGAGAATCAATTTTTGAAGAAACTTTTCAGCATGAAGCAAGCTGACACCTTTAGGATTTTTTCATAAATCTTCTCCACTACTAACACTCTCAAGGCTGTGCTGGAGACACAGGCTAGTTCAGTAGAACTGTTTGAGAGCAATCACCTACAGCACATGCTACACCATGCTCAGTAGTTTTATGACTGGTGGTTGACTTACCATGTTGCTCATTGACTTCAATGTCTTGTTTTTTGGCTTCAGATCCTGAAATCTCTATTCCCCAGTTCAAAGTGACTCTGCCAGAGTACTTCTACATGACTTAGTCTCACACTTGGACCTATTTGAGGTGCATTTAGTAACACTGCTTTAATTCCTGATACTAAAACCTTCCAAGAAGACTGCACTTAGCTCATCACCTACTGATGGATGCCTTGTCCTGCCCCTGAAGCAAAGAAAGTGCACATACTGTTGTGAGATACACTGTGGCTTTTCTGTGCTTCTAGTCATCAAGCATTAACACCAAACGTTCGCAATTAGACTGCCTATTGTAGAAAATCGGGTGCTCTTTGAATACAGAGCAGCAAATTTCTCTTAGATGACGGTACACATTGTCCTCCATAGGTGAGATCATATTTTCAGTGACATGCTAACCTAATTCTATTTTACAGCTGCTATGCAGCAAGAAAAGGATCCTGTATTTCATTGGAACTCTGGACATTTGTCTTTTGGTCTGCACCACAGAAAAGTCTTTTTTTTCCCTCATGCTGCCTTCTTTTCTTACAATGGTGCATCTAACAGGACACATAAATTAATATATGCATCTCTCTGAGTACATGTTTGTTAGGAGTTTCAAGCCATTAGGTTTGCTTCAACAGCAGAGAAAGTTTAGAAATATTTGATATGTAACGCAAGTAAGCAGCTTTGTGACGACGAATAAGGAGGGAAGATTTGGATTCCAGACAAGAATAGACAGAAGGAAGTTTACATCTTTGTACTTTCCTTACAGTCCAATGGTCAGATCTTTAATTCCATTAATTATGTTGAATTCTCTGGTTATGATAGATATCCCACATAAGTTAGGAAGTTACTTAGTGTTTGTATGCTTCAGTCTCCCTTTATTCTTAGTGACTTTTAAGCAATATGTTGCTGATAGTAAGATACTCAACATTAGTGTGATTAGGCCTGGGCCCTCAGCTGGTGATGTGGCAAGACAACTTCCAGAACTTCTCAAGTCCAGAGATTATTACCCACTACTCATTTTCCAGGTGAGTAGTAATGAAAAACCAATTAGAAACCTGAAAGTAACTAAAAAGGACTTTAGGACCTTAAGTCAAATGGTAAAGGGATCAGATGCGCAGGTCGTATTCTCTTCTCTCATAGAGAATGGTGAGGGAAGGAATTGGAGGAGCCAGGAATTGAATAACTGGCTCCGAACATCACAGTATCACAGTATCACAGTATCACAAGGTTGGAAAGGACCTCTGAGATCATCAAGTCCAACCTATAACCCAACACTAACACCAACCCATCATCTAAACCATGGTACTCAGTGCCTCATCCAGTCTCCCCTATGACTCTTCTCACAACACATGGGGACAGCCCGCTCCTGCGCCTTCAAGATTTCATTCTTGAAGTGCATCCAGCATTCCTGGACCCCCTTGTCACTAAGAACTATTTCCCAGGGTACTTTCCTGACCAGTTCCTTAAATAATCCCAAATCTGCCCGCGGAAAGCCCAGCATCGATGTCCTGTTCCTGCCTTTCCTTGTTACATTGTTTACAGAACATTCAATTATCTCATGATCACTACACCCCAGACAGCCTCCAACCACAACATCACCCACCAGCCCTTCTTTATTCGTAAACATCAGGTCAAGGAGAGCCTCACCCCTGGTAGGTTCACTCACCAGCTGTGACAGAAAGCAGTCCTCAAATACACTCTAAGAACCTCCTGGACTTCCTCCTCTCGGCAGTGTTAAGTTCCCAGCAGATATCCAGAAGATTAAAACCTCCTAAAAGAACAAGGGCAGCCTATCTAGAGGCAGCCTCCAGCTGTTTAAACAACAGAAGATCCACCTCCTCCTCCTGGTCAGACTGTCTATAACATACTCCAACCAGGAAGTCAGACTTGACTACCCCTCTGACCTTTACCCATAGGCACTAAACCTGGTCATCACCGATCTCAACTTCAATGGCATCCAGGGCTTCCTTAGTATAGAGGGCCACCCCTCCACCCTTTCTCTCACGCCTGTCTCTCCTGAAGAGCCTGTAACATTCCATGGCAGCACTCCAGTTATGAGAGTCATTCCACCACGTTTTCATGATAGCAACTATGTCATAGCTCTCCCGCTGAACCAGGACTTCCAGCTCCTCCTGTTTGTTCCCCATACTGCATGCGTTCATGTACATGCACTTCAGTTGGGTTACTGACGACATCCTTTGAAATGGCTCATCCTCCACAACAACATCTTTGGTGAGCCTAGTTACTCCCCCCTCCCCCTTCACACCATACATGGTGCGAAGAACAAAAAATTGAGTTCTCCGACAATGGTTTGGCTAACACGCCAGGCCTGTTGGCAAATGACAGGTTACACCTGCTCCATAAGGGCATAAAGACACTCTTCAAGAAGCTTGTCGGACTAATCAAGAACATCACTGGGCTCAATAGATTAAATCATGGCAATGGCACCTCAGGCTCTGAGGAATGGTGTAATGGTGAGAGCCCCTGGTCTGCCACCTCAATGGAAGTAGAGAATAGCACTCCAGGTGGCAGCCAGAATTCAAAGGTGAGTTACAAACCATCACTTGTAGACAATCAGGACTTGAACCTATTCCACTTAGGAAAAGGGTGGAAACAACTGCCCAATTGAAGTGCATTTACACTAAGGCACACAATATGGGCAACAAACAAGGGGAGCTGTAAGCCATTGCTAGGCCAGAAAACTATGATGTAATTGCCATCATGGAAACGTGGTGGGATGATTTGCACAACTAGAGTGCTGCCATGGGTGACTATAAACTCTTCAGGCGGGACAGGCTAGGAAGGAGAGGCAGTGGGGTTGCCCTCTATGTTAGAGAAAGTTTTGATTGTGTAGAACTAAAATATGCTAACGATAGGGTCGAGTGCTTGTGGGTTAAAATCAGTGGAACCCACAATAAGTCAGACATACTGGTGGGAGTCTGTTATCAGCCCCCCAGCCAAGACAAGGAAATCTATGAGCTCTTCCACAAGCAGCTTGGAGGTTTTGCGATCACTGGCCCTCGTTCTTGTGGGAGGCTTCAACCTTCCATATGTCTGCTGGAAGTATAGCACAGCAGAAAGGAAACAGTCTAGGAGGTTCATTGAGTGTATGGAAGACAACTTCCTGACACAACAGGTGAGGGAACTGACTAGAGAAGGTGCTGAACTTGATCTGCTCTTTGTGAACAGAGAGGGTCTTGTGGGAGAGGTGACTGTTGGAAGACACCTGGGGCTTAGTAAACATGAGATAATAGAATTCTCAGTTCTTGGAGGAATGAGGAGGGGGGTCAGCAGAACTGTCACCTTGGACTTCCAGAGGGCAAACTTCAAATTGTTTAGAAGGGTGCTTGATAAATTCCTGTGGGAGACAGTTCCAAATGACAAAGGAGTCCAAGAGGTCTGGATGCTCCTCAAGAAGGAAATTCTGGCGACACAACTCAATGGGCTGAGACCAACTGCATGAGGTTTAACAAGACCAAATGCTGAGTCCTGCACCTGGGACAAAACAACCCCAGGGGCTGGAGAACAAGTCCTATGAGGAGCAACTGAGGGAACGGGGGATCTTTAGCCTAGAGAAGAGGAGGTCAAGGAGATACCTCATCACTGTCTACAACTACCTGAAAAAAGGTTGTAATGAATGTTGATTTCTTCTCACAAGTGACAGATGATAGGATGAGAGGAAATGGTCCTAAGTTGTTGCACCAGGGAAGGTTCAGACTAGACATTAGGAAAAATATCTTCACCGAAAGTGTGGTCAGGCATTGGAATATCTGCCCAGGGAGGTGGTTGAGTCACCATCCCCAGAGGTGTTTAAAAGGTGGCTAGATGAGACTCTTAGGGACATGGTTTAGTAAGGGACAGTTACAGTTGGACTTGATGGTCTCAGAGATCTTTTCTAACTAGATGATTCGCTGATTCTATGATTCTACGGTAATCGAAAAAAAGAGTTGAACAGAGGATCTGAGAATTGTCGTTTACCCTAGGACCATATATAACCCCTGATCAGTGCAGGAATGCAATCCAAGTTCTGTGAAGGCTGGTGTCTTCTTAGTGAGCTTTTCTACTTGCTGATTGGCAGGAGAAAAGAGTTTCTGACTAATGTAAAGGTAAAGCACAGTTTATGTACTTCTGAAACTAGCATCAGGTTTGGCTAGTTTATGTGTATATACTCACCCCACAATAAATCAATTTAAAATATGTCTTTTTATTTTTAGCATTTACATCTGGACCCAGCAGTGGGTGAGGGCATTGTCTAAAAGAGTTCTGGGCCTGAATTTCTGATCTAAAAATGAATTTTCATCATGGAGGTTAGTAATTTTTGGGTGCTGAGTATGCTCATCTCCCCACCAATTTCACGGCAATCTGAGCAAGCTATTTACCTTGAAGGATCAGTCTCCTTTAGTTCATATTTTGGTCTTTGACAATGCATTAATTAAATGATGACAGTGCTTACTTTCCCATTGAAGGTATTGTGAGACTTGATGTAGAGAAGTATTTTGATCCCTTCTTATGAAAGATGCTACACAGAGTAAATGCCAAGTGTTATATACCTCTTGAGAATCAAAAGGTCACCCTCTGAAGACCAGGCTAAATTTCCATTGATTTTGATGGAAAGATAAGGAGGAGCAAAGAAAAACAAACACAAGGGCATATACTGATCTTTTTGGCCTAGCTGATCTTGGTGCAAGATTTGATGTTTCCTGGAACTAAATAATTCACTTTTTCCTTAGTTTCATTGTCACTATTTTAGCCTGTCTTGAAGAGAAGCAATAGGTCAGCTGGTTGGGAGGATGAGGAATCTACACGGAACATGCGAGTAGGAATTTATTAGCTATGCTGCCAGCAATATGCTGCTACCCTCTGTGGAAACCAAAATGCTTAGAGCTATGAAACACTCAGGCAATGAAAAATAAAATAAAAGAAAAGGATTTATATTTATGATTCTTGCTCTTATGTGTTTTTGTCATCGTTCATATGGATTAGGACTTAAGTTCAAACGTTCTCTGTGGAAACTTGGGCTTGCTAGCTTAGAACAAACAGCATTAAAAATGCAGGTTAGGCAAACCCAAAATTATTCAGGTTCAAGTTAAGTTTCAGGTGGAGCTGGGCTGAAGTGCAGTATTTAATTTTTTACTCTGGTGCAGAGTATATGTAGGATAAACAGAAACTCTGTTATCTATAATATATCAGCCAGTGTTTTTCAATGCTGTACTGGGGAGAAATTTAAACTAGTTTTCAGACTTTGAATATTTTTGTAATCCCTCTTCCTTGCCTGTGTTTTATTTCTAGTTTATGCCAAGGTCTTTCATTTCTACTGTCTCCTTTGGTGTTGGTCATCTTCAGGTTATTTCATGATCACCCACTGACCATCATTAATATTTAGAGGTCCAAGTGTACCACAGTGACAAATTCCTTCTTGAATATACATCTGACTTAGATGATAAAACTGATACTTCAGTATCCACCACTGATACAGTGCAGAGGTCAAAAACCAGGGCATTCCCATACAAATCAGACTTCATATAAACACAAAAGGTGACAGTAGAAATTATATGAGTTACATTAGTCAGATGAGGGAAAATGAAATCATTAAATATCAGGGTAGAGTTAAGGCTTGGAAAAAGAAAAGAATGACGTAAGAAATGGACTGTTGGCTTCTGTAGCATAGAAGTCAGGTAGATGAGTTTCTCAGGAGTTGGTTGAATTCTGAGTTTGGACAGTTTACAGCTATCAGTGGGAACAGCATCAATATACACAAAAAGAACTGCAGAAAGCTATGATGTTGTAGAACTGGGTAACAAGGATATTAAGCAAAAGTGTGTTTAAATCCAGACTTAAAATCCTGTAACAGCAAAAAACTTATCTCTTAGCCTAGGTGCAAAGTTCAAATCTTCTTGTTTGTCTGAGGCTGAGACTGTGTTTGATTTTATTTTATTTGATCCTGAGCACTTCTTTCCAATTAACCATAAGTTCAGAAGACAGAAGAGATTGTAATGAAAGATCAGTCCCCTATTCCAGAAAGCCAAAGGGGTAGAAGGGACCGCAAATCATAAAGCCACCATTGCCTCTCTACTTATGCACTGGTTTCTTTCTGCCTTGCACCCATTCTGACCATGATTTTTGGGACAGTCCCGGACTGTGTTGATAGCAAGTCAGTAGGAGCCAGTTTCTTTGTCTTCACATGAGGTAAAACATTGACTGGTGTCATTAAACAGGGATCCTCTTTCTACAGCTTTGCTCCTCTGGAAAGAGCCTTCTGAATTCTACTTTGAGGAATGCATTAATGATGCTGATAGGGAACTTACTTGCAGGTTGTTTCTTGCAGCGCATCAGGATTTTACTCTATCAGCTCCTGGATGTGTCTTAGGGCCCAGGCAACATTGCTATTCCAATTCCTGGGCCTGATTTTCATCTAGTTTTATACTACTTCTACTCTGGTGCGACTCTACTGACCTGCAGAGTCTTTTCTCTGGTTTGTGCTGGTGTAGCAGATTGGTTTTAACTCAGAGGTGCAGAATTCACTCTTTCCCATCCTTCCTCACTGTTTCAAACATAATGGCCAGATGCCAATCTTAGTTTTAACAACACCTGTGTGAAATAACTCTGTTACACCTATTGAACATACTATCAAGCCACCATCGAGGAGTTTCGTTGAGAAGCCTCCTACATAAATTTGCAATTGTGTTCTGCTTTCAATTTCAGCACCTCAGCTACAAAACCTTTTCTCCGGGTTCCTGGTTTAAAAGCTTCTACTACAAAAGAAAATAGAAGGGTAATATATAAATATGTGCGCCAGATTTTACGTGAGAATTTTGATAGCAAAGAAATCACTTTAAATTAATTCCTCTTTTGTACAAAGGTACTAATCCCTCTCTTACCTGACACAACACAGCTAAACTTTTTCTTCTAATACATGCTACTGATATGAGGAACTCCATTCCAAGCACTCAGTTGCTCAGATGCTGATTTAGAAGTTGTGGGACCTGGCACTTAATCACACCTCCACAATTGTGTTACCAGAATCGGACTGTTGGAATTCAGTGCTTCAGTTTTCCCAGTTATAAAAGGAGAATAGTTACAATTTTCCTATGTAAAATACACTGAGGATTAGGCAAATTATATAAAACAATCCAAATGTTCTTAATAAGAGTTTACTCTTTGTATTGCTTCAAATTCTCAGAAGCTGAAGTAGTAGGTGTATTTTGTGTATGTTGTGAAAAGAAGTGTGAGGAACATTTATGAAGTACATGAGCAAGCTTAAGGTGACTTTACCTGAAAGGCTGTGGTAAGCACAAGGGGTGGCTTGAATTGAATGACAGAACTGTGAGTATATTTATTTGTAGAAGTAAATGTAAAACATCTGTTGGACCTGTCTACTTAATCCTCCTGGGAGCAGCTTTGAAGCTATATCCCTCTGTGTCTACATATTTCCTTTTTCCAGGTTGGTGACTAAAGATGAAAAGAAATCAAAATATGCCTAAAACAGTCTCACATACCTATCAGACTGTGGTGTTTCAGGCTTGTACAGACTGTAAGACTTATTTATGATTTATGTTGTCACCAGTGATCTCCAATAAAACCCTGGCCTTTTATCGTATATTTGGTTCTTGTTATATCCTACGTAATTAGACAGCAGATCCAGGTATTGAACTCACTCTCCTTCACTAGCTATCTAAAATTAAAGGTAATCATAAAGACATCACAGAACACATCGAGATTTCCTTTATTACGACACTAATGTGACATTATGCATCACACCCCATTTGATTAGCATATGGTGTCTCAGAGCAAATCAGTTAACACTGATGCATCTATTAAAGTGTCCAAGCAATATTCTGCATCTCCTAAGTGATGCACAATAAATATTCTGCTGTGCGGTTGCCCTCATCCAGCCTCCTTTAGTCTGACACAGCTGTAAATCTCTTGTGGTGAGCTGGGTGTGTTGCGAATGCAATGCTGTAATGCAGTCACAGAGGCTGGAGGTCTCTTGCCAGAAAGAGGGGACAGAAATTTGGGGGCAGATTTAAAGCCTATGCTAGCTAAGCTCCACTGGTTTTCAGAACACAGTTCTTTCAAACCGTGAGGTTTGAACTAAAAGGTTCCTGCAAGACGTTGCTGTTAAATTGCCTGATTCTGCTGCATCCCAGTAACCATATAAGTATAGTTCTCTCATGAAAATGCTACAGCTGTGTTCCTTCCTCTGCCAGTGGACAAGTGCATCAGTTCCTAAACATTTCTCATATCTTTTGTTAGGGAAAGATTCAGACTTAGAAGTGCACATTTTTTCCTGATGCTAGTTGCAGGCTATAAAAGTTTGAATACATATATTCATTCTATGATTTGATAAAAATGAGTTTTGCTTTGTGGTTCAGTGGCCAGATTTCCTTCTGAGACTAGGACTCACTTTTTCTCCTGCTCTTGGAGTAAAATTATTATTGTATAATTCTGTCCTTTTACATTTTTAATTATGCCTTTATTAGAATTTATTTCTGTTTTGCAATTCAAAGCTTACATTTTTAATTCTATGAAACATTGGAGACATGCAAGAAGTACTATATAAAATTCAGTTTTCCTTTAAAGTGTACATTATTGTCATGATAAAAGAAACAGAACTAATCTTTTTTTGTAGGTTCAACATATTTAAAGATATTTAAGAACTTGAATAAAGGCTGTATTTTTTTCATAAATTCATTCACAATTCTCTGCAAATTCTAGAGGATTGTGTCCACGTAACAATGTAAGATCAAACGAATAATAAATATATTAGTCCTGTATATATTATTTTACAGGATGAGAAAAAAGCATCATAGAATAAGTTACATGACATAACAATGTAACAGTAACAACCTGAATACTAAACACATACTCTTCTTTACTCTAGACAAGATCCCTGTATGTCTCTTCATAGACATAGTCTTTTAGAGAACAGCTCCTGTTTTTCACATGAATATTCTGCCTTAAAGACTTCAACACCTTGTCACTTACCCTAGATAGTAATGTAAAAGCTAAACACTTAAAAGTATGTTCTTTAGACTGGACATTAAGAAGACTTTCTTCACTGAGAGAGTGGTCAGGGACTGGAACAGATTGCCCAGGGAGGTGGTGGAGTCTCCATCCCTGGAGGTGTTTAAAAGACAAGTAGATGAGTTTCTTAGAGATATGATTTAGTAGGAAGACAGGCACAGCTGGACTCGATGATCTCAGAGGTCTCTTCCAACCTTATGATTCTATGATTTTGTGATTTAGTACATGTGTTGAGCAGTTTGGGAACCTAAAGGAGCCCAAGTGTACTACTTCCTATTTTTTTGAAGAACAAATGAAAATATCTTGCGGTCTTAAATTTTTCCAAATTTCACACTGCACTTTCTTTACTTGGTGATTCCTATGTTATGAAGGTTGCCTGAGGTCAACTGAATCAGACAGGAGTAAGAAAACCTATTCATTGGTTAGTAGATGGTGAAAGATCACCCCAATAAGAGACTGTGATAGTCCCGACTGTGATAGTCTCGACTGTGATAGCCTCGAGTACTCGAGGCCACACCTCGAGTACTGTGTTCAGTTCTGGGCTCCTCAGTATAAAAAGGGCATTCAGGTATTGGAGCGCATCCAGAGAAGGGCAACAAGGCTGGTGAAGGGGCTGGAGAACAAGTTCTATGAGGAACAGCTGAGGGAACTGGGGTTTTTTAGTTTGGAGAAGACTGAGGGGAGACCTCATTGCTGTCTAAAACTACCTGAAAGGGGGCTGTGAGAGAGCGAGCGTTGATCTCTTCTCTCAAGTGACAGGTAACAGGACAAGGGGAAATGGTCATAAGTTGTGCCAGGAGAGGTTCAGACTGGATATTAGGAAGAATTTCTTTACAGAAAGGGTAACAGGAACCGCTGCCCAGGGAGGTGGCTGAGTCACCATCCCTGGAGGTGTTTAATAAACAGGTAGAGGAATTTTTGAGGGACATGGTTTAGTGAACAATAGGAGCAGTTGGACTCAATGATCTCAACGGTCTTTTCCAATCAGAAGATTCTATGGTTCTATGTGTGACCACTGGGCTACTCTGTTCTGAGTCAACTACTGTCTATGTTCCTCAAAATCAGCTTGTGTAAATATATTTTCATTTAAACGTTTTTAACATTCCTGTGGTGCTAACATGTTTAATTGTGGTGGGACTTTGTTTTTTGTTTTGTTTAATGAAAACACTATTGACAAGAACGAAGTGTTGCCTGGGAAAAGCAAAAGTCCAGTAAATTATGAATGTTGCTAACCCTAGGGATACCTATGAGTGTGGAGGCCACAGTTAGGTGGGGAAGAAGGAGGAAGAAAAAAGTGGAAAACAGAGGAAGAAAAGTAAGTACTTCAGTTTGATGAGAAAGATCTGAATTCCTCTTGATGTCCTTGCAGTTCTGCCTTCTACTGGTGTCTTTCATCTGTGGCGTTCCAAGTTGTGCCTTTCATGCACTCCTTCAATTGTTGGTGTGTGCCAAAGTGTTTAGAGCAGAGACATTCTCATTATATGGCACATGCTGTATATGCATTTTAATTAAACCCAGTCTAAAATGCACATATTCAAACATATGTACAGCAGCACATTCCTAGGCTTATCAAATTCCTTGTTGTTTTACAACATGGAGATTGAGTGTAGCTTGAAGAAAGATGGAGAAAAGAAAATTTTTTTTTTAATAGAAAGCTGAAAACTGCAAGATATTTATTCAAAAGACAAGAGTCACTCCAAAGAGTTATTTCAGTTGCTTTTAGAGCTCTCTCTATCTTTTTATTTGTTTGGAAACATTTTAATACTTGTCCCCTTCTTTTTACTGTTAAATATAATGCAAATGGATCTGCAAATAATCTGAACTCTCTGCTTACATTTTCCATGATTGAAAGGGTTACAGGAAGATGCTATAAAATTTAAAGATGTGGGTCATGATTTTGATAGACACACTTCAAGAATTGCTGCTACAGGAATGCTATCTGTTACAGCTGAGATTTTCACAGCTAGTGAAATTTCAGTTCCATTATTTTCACTTACTTTGTCCAATATGAAGTTCATTGTCAGAAGTGGGTACAAGATGGGCCGAGTTATGCCCTCATCCCACACACGCTCTTGTAATGTTTTTTTGTGTAGACAAAGGAGGCAATCTCAGTTATCCAATCCTCTCCCCTCCTAATGGTGCTATAGTGATGCTACAACATTACACTCTTTGGCAAGAATATCTGTCAAGTCACTCAGACTTAATGTGCTCTTCAGGAATTGTATTCCTCTGCAGGTAGCAAACTTTCAGATCTAAAGATCTTCGCAACTCGTTCGCATCAATTAGTTTTTTTTCCTGATGGTATTATGCAAGACCAGCCCCATGACCAGCAGCAACCACCTGCTTTACTGTGTCCATTTAAACAACTGAGGTCTATTCTGATGAGTCTATTCATGTTTGTGTGTTACCACTCCAGCTACAGAGGTTTTGCTGCCATCAGCTTTGCAAAATGTACATTAATGGCAGGGAATAATTCTCTAATAGTGGGGAAGAGTAGCCAAGATTTTAGCTGCAGAGTGGTTTATTACACAGGATGTGAACCTGGACCTCTGATTCTTTGCTCTGGCACTGATTTCTCTGAAACTACAAGCAATTTCTTTACCTCTGAATCCTCCTTTGTCTGAATCACCATGCCTACCTGCTTTGAGGTTTAATCAAGGGAGCTATGTGTAACGCAAAAATGCAAGAGGCAATTATTAAAAGAGCGCTTTGACTTTTTAAAGGTAGGGTAATAGACGGTGGGTAATAAATCTCACTAACTATGATAAGGCGATGATCTTATTTTTGAATTGTAATGGTATTTTTTTTCCTACTTATGTTACTGTTTAGTAGTTATTTTTACTGTTTGTTCTCCAAAAAATGCTAGAAATAATTTGATGTCACAATGAGATATTCTTTTCCCTTAGGTGTCCCACCACTTTCAGACCTCTTTTGTATTTAGAAATTATTGAAGCATATTCTTTAGATATGTCTTTAAGAAAAATTCTTGACTTCCAGATTTTAAACAACATTGAGATTTGAAATCTTTTAAATGAGTGGTTGCAGGTTTTTTTAACACAATTTTGTGGTTTGAAATTTATAGTGGAGGTTTCACTGGCCTAATTTATTTGTCATTATATTTGTACGTGTGTGTGCATGTCTACTGACATACAAATTAATGGCTTAATAGATTCTGATTTCTTTCTCTCAATTTGGAACAGGGAATAAATGCCTCTTTGCTCATAATGGAAAATCTGCTTCCTGTCCACTTATATCAACAGCTCTAAACACAGAACTGCAAATCCAGTCTGAACTTGATTGCTGCCACAAGTGTTCCCGCAGCTAAGAAGCTGCAGTGTAGCACTTGGTTCCACATGAGGAGAATCAGATGTTCTTTAGGATTTACTTTGCTCTGCTGTTGAATGCACCTCAATTCTGAAAGTTCAAAATGATGATACTTCTAAAGTTATCTGCTGTCTTTTACCTACCTGCAGTTCTTGGATGAATCAAGAAAAAGCACAGAAAATAAAGATCTAATTTTGGGTCATTATTTGTTTTAGGATGATGGGTAAAGTGTTCACATTAAAGTTTTCCAAAAAGCAGAGCACAAAATACTTGCTTGAGTACGAGGAGCCAAAATTCTCAGTAATAAATTAAAACTCTCCCTCACTCTCCTTTTCCTACACAATTATAAGAATTTCATAGAAATGTCTTCATGACATGCTTGAAAGAAAGAAGACAGCTCTGTACCAAAAGGAAATACATTTACTAAGGGCCATAAGAAATAAAATCCTGAAAAATACTGAAAGTCCAGAAGTTTGGAAGCAATTTTTTTTTTCAAAATGGTTGTTGACATTTCTTCCAGAGTAAAAACTGTGATAAATATATGTGCAGGTGGTGTACTTGTGTAGTCCTGGTCTTGTTGGAGATGCTGACCCACCCAGACATGGGCACATCTATTTATCAGGCAGCTCCTGAGAAGCGTCCTGTGCTGATTCCGTGACTCATATTATAAAGACAGAGAGCGAGAGACCAGCCTCGTGCTTAGGATTTTATGATGGAGCGTAAATCAGGTCTGCCTGTACTTGACCAAGGTTGAAACCCACAGTGCTGCATGGTAATTAGATTTTTAAAAGATTTTTTTTTCTCTGGTTTATTTATATAGCAGTAATTACCTCCAGCACACAGTCGGAGTGACTGCTTGTCTTTCATGACCATACTTTTACCCTTTCATTTGACTGTCCTGTGCTTCTGTGGCTAATACAGAGCTTCATTCATTATCCCTGAGCCCCTTCCCCTGCCAGCCCTTGCACAGTGGCACAGCAGGGAGCACAAGGTTATTCTGTGGCAGCCTAAGTGGGAGTGGACATGAAGAAATGTGCAGGAAATGTGTCCCTCAGCACTGAGCCAGCAAGATTGCTCCCACACCTTCCTTAGAGCCACAGCACACATGGGGGGAACAGGGCTTGCTTGGGGGCTTTGAGACCTAATTTTCTTCTGTTAGTGAGGTTTTCATCTCCTGGTGATTCCTCCAGCCTTGGCTCTTTCTGGGCTAATTTAGCAGTTGTGCAGAAATTCTCCTTAATAAACACCTTATTTTATAGCACTCCTATCTCTTTCTTTTCATCTTTCCCTTTCTATCTCTTCCCACCTTTCCTTTCTATTCAATAACTTTTGAACTTGTTCCTGATTTTGAAATGAATTTGACAGTATTTGATTTATTGGTTTAATAGACGGTTAGTTCATACACATTTCATCTTGGTGTAAAGAAAGGACCATCAGTTAACTTCCTGCAGAAAAACCAAGGCTCAGCTTGATCTCATGGTTTCCAATATGTAGGAAAGCATCTTTTACCTCGTTCAACTCCTGGAGATTTTGTTGCTGCTTTATCTTTAACAGACACAAAGAAATTCAATGAGTAAATATTCAGCTACCAGAAATCAGGATTTGTTGCTTCAAAACTTAGAATTATAGAATAATTAAGGTTGGAAAAGACCCGTAAGATCACCAAGTCCAACCATCAGCCCAACACCACTGTGTCCTGAATGGTCACATCTAAATGTTTTTTGAACACCTACAGGGATTGTGACACCATCGATGCCCTGGGCTGCCTGTTCCAGTGTTTCACCCCTCTTTCAGAAAAAGAAATTTTACCTGCTATACAATCTAGACCTCCCCTGTGCAACCTGAGGCCATTTCTTCTCATCCTATCTCTAATTACTTGGGATATGAGAGCAACACTCACTTCACTACAACTTTCTTTCAGGTACTTGTAGAGGGTAATAAAATCTTCCCCCAGTCTGCTCTTTTCCAGACTAAACAACCTCAGTTCTGTCAGCTGCTCCTCGTAAGATGCAGACTCCAGATCCTTCACTGGCTTCGTTACCCTTCTCTGAAAATCTTTAGCATCTGGACTTATAGAGATGTTTGTTTGTACCTTGAAGCCATCATTCAAAACTCATCTCTTTTGGCCTCACATTTGGACCATGGAGAATTCATACAGTGCTGCGCTGCGTGTTTAGAACCATGCAAGATGTGCTGGTCAGAGAGTACTTAGTGGCCTAATGGAAAGGAGGCCACAGGGCTATATTTTCACTATGTTAACTGAACTGAAGCAAGAGTTTGAGAATACAAACTCTGTGAATGGCTCGCCTCCTTGAGTTCTAACCCCCTAAAACCTGGAATGTTATCTAGTCTAAAAATGAGTCATTTAGACCTCTCTGTTCTCTACTGGGAGAAACACTTCTAGTGCATTCTATCCAGAAGTGGGGCAAAACATCTCTCGAGGTGGCTGTCTGTCTCTATGAATATCTGAAAACAGCTGCCTAAGAGTGACTGCCTTAGAGTAGAACCTAACTTCTAGATGGCAGTTAGGAAAGGTGATTCTCCTGTAAGTTAGTTTGTTTGAGGTCATATAAGGATCTCAAACCTGGAGTCACTCTGCTAGACCAGTGTTTGAGGTAAGAATAGTTTAAGTCGATGCCTGCTTCAGCTTTTTGTGGCTGTGCTCAGCAGGAGAGGCTGGAGAGGGACATTGTCTACTGCCTGGAGGCTCCCAGGAGTTCTGGATGCTCCCTATTACTATTACTCCATGCAGCACAAGCTGCTCCATGACACACAGAAGCATGGGGTTTCCAGGAGGTGTCAGGGGATGTCAGAAGGCTTCAAGTACAACAGCTGTGAAAGGGAGCATTTTCATTATCCAGACAAGGGAGAAGGAGCCTGATTAGCTACATGAGGCGGTGTTGCTGGCTATATTAGGCCAGTACAGCCAGTCAAAAAAATGCAACTCCCTTTACAGTGCGAAGAAAAATAGGATTAAAAGCACCACCATCCTCCCCAAAAGCAAACAAAGTTGGTGAGTCAATAAATGATGGAGTTCATAAAGCACCATTTATTTCCCCCTCTGTCTGCAGCAGTAAATTCAGATCATACTCTCAGAAACTGTCTAGGCTCACAGGGGTCTTGATTTCTTTTTGAAAACCATGGATGACAGTAACTTCCTCAAGATTTCAAGAAAGGGTCGACATGACTGTCAGAGGCACAGTGTACCTGATGTAATCAGTGGCTCTGTTTCCACCCAGCAATTGCAGATGTAGTTGCTAACTTTCGATTTCTACTCATTTCTAACTATTACAGTAACATTGAACTGGATTACAGTAACACTGAACTGGATTTCTCTTTTTATGGGAAGTGCCACTTATATTTCATCATTTTCAGAGTTTCCTATTAGGATCCATAGTGAATAGAATCTGCTGGTAGATACTACACAGTCTTAGCTTCTGGCAGAGAAGAACAGTGAGAAGGAGGAAAGATGCTAGTGTTTTACATCTGGAGGCAGGAGGCAGAGAAAGCACTGCTACAGGGTGTCGATGTCAGCATCTAGACTCATGAACTTCAAGCATACTGCTGCCAAATCTCGATGTCACTTGTGTGACCTATGAGCTTGACTGCTTCAAAACCATTGGACCTTTTCAAGGTTTGTGTCTCTGCTGGCTGAGTGAGAGCAGTCAGAGCCCAGGAAAAAAAAAGGTCTAGCTCCTTTCTTTTCTTACTTAAATGTCTCCTTTCACCATCTTTCTTGACTGCTATGCTGCACAGGCACAGTGCAGTAGAGATGGATCTGGGTCTGAGAAGTGATAAAAAACCTCTAACCATGGTATTACTGTTAGCTTATCTGAGTGCTCAGCACAACATAGACCTGTGCCAATAACACTTTCTGATGGTGATTATAAGCTGTGCTGGGTTTGTTTTGTTTTGTTTTGTTTTTCAAGGTGCTAAAAGTAGGTCCAATTTGAGTTCTCAGTGTTATTTTTTTACTCTCTGTAAGATAATGCTTCACATTACCATTCATCTGCAAAAAGCCATTTTTAACAACTGCAGGTCAGGAGTCTGTTTTTCCTTCCCAGCTTCAGCCCGCAGGGATTTTCATGATAACATTTTGTTTAAGCTGCATGCTCTATGGAGAAATGTGATTCAACAGCTGCCCTTCCTGAACTATGTCCTTAAAGTAGAAGCAAACCTTTTATAAAGCCAGGGGTGGAGGGGAGCAGGTTTGTTTGTTGTGAGTGGGTTTATGTGTGTGTGTAGGTATCACACATACAAACAAGGTTTTGCTCTGGTTCCTCAGCCTGCTTCTTATTTCCGAGTACAGTAGAAATCTTAGTCTCTGGCCCTTTTTCTGGGGAACCAAGCTGTGAATAGCAAGCAGAAATGATGACACTTTGGCAACAGCAGACATTGAGAGTTAGAGTGTGAGTGAGAAGCAGAGTGAAGCACACGTTATTCTGCAAAAGACTGGAGATCATTTCACATTACCTGACCCCTGCAGAATTCTACATTTTTCAATGCAGGGTCCAGCCTGGTAACCAACCTGGCAAGGGTTCACAGGTTTGAAGGGACTGGGGATGGAAAACAGGTGGTTCCTAGATGTATTCAACTATTTTCTGAGTCGTACAACCGGGGCTGTTCCTCAGCCAGTTTTCTTTGTCTCTTTCTTCTCTCAGTCCAAATGTATGTTTTCCCTCTCTGAGTATTTTCATTATTTTTTTTTTTCCCATCCTACTCTTTCCATAAATTTTCCTCTTGTGTGGTTTCTTTTAAAACTTATTTTTCTCCAGTGCATCCTCCACCTACCCTCCTAGGGAGCAGTTTAACCTATTCCTTTTTAGCCATAGATTCCTCTTCCTCTCATCATTTGGTGTTTTGGGTTCTTTTTAATTATCATTATTGTCCTGAAATGACCTACACGCAAAAGCTGCTTTGCATTCCTGGAGGCTTGTGTGCAGTAATGCCTGGTCGGCTCTTTTTGAGCTGTGAGGGAGCTCTATGACTGATCACAGCTCAGCTCCTCATCTCCCTTTTGGCCCTCCACCCTCTTGCCTTCCCCTTCAGGGGAGCAAGCACAGAACTGCCTTCCCCTATTCCCCCACAGCTGATTGAAAAATTGCTCCATGGATTAAGACACAAAGGTCCTAAGTGAATTAAATTTCACGTGGTTCAGCACAATTGTGGCATCTTCCTTGGAAAAAAGGGGTGAGAGACTGAAGGGAAAATGCAGGGTTGGCTGTTGGACCCTCCCTTCCACCTTCCCCTCCCTGATCCCCACCAAGCCTGAAGAGCTGAGGAGATACTCTAGTAGTAGAAATTATGTGGATCTACTTGGGAGTATTCTTTCCCCCCACCTTGGCCTAAACGTACAGAGAGTCCATAAAGGCCCTGCCCACACGTGTATTCCCTGTCCCTACTGTCATTTGCATTAAAGACGGATGATTTACACATCGTTCCTGCCCTGGCAACGTTAATCTGATGTGGCTTTCACAGCTTTAGTTGCAAATCCAATCACTTGATGGATGGGAATGTTTACCCACCCCAAATCTCAACTTTCCTGCCTTCCCCGCCTCCTAGCTAGTGTCAGCCAACTCAGCAAGATCTCTGTCTATAAAATATACCAAGCAAGCTGCAACTTTGCAGTCTTACTGAGATTTATGGGCAGGCCTAAATGATAGAGGATTTTTTTTTTCCCATTTTTGTCCTTTTTGGCTTTTATAAACAAATGTTTTCCATGAGTAGCTTTGTTTTCCTGAGGTCCATGTCAAGCCAGCTCAGCTGATGCAGAGACCTTGCCTGTCTTTCACAGCCATTTTAATTATAATGAGAGTCATGGAAAACTGAGAGGTGAATTTTAGTTTCTGAAGCAGGGACTAAAATTCTTTGCTAATGACTTTCAAGGCTTATATCTTGTTCTACTTGACAAACTAAGAGAGAACTGGTATACTGGAAAAAAATTGAGGGATATTGTGAGGAAGCCAAGCTTAAGACAAAATTTTGACCAAAAAATTGACAAAATAAGCAATCCAATCTTGATCAATTTTGACTGATAGGACTGGAGAGGGTTGAGCATTATTTCTTTTACCCTTGGCTTCCTCATGCAACTGTAACAAATACTCTGAGCTAAACAAGTAGTGCAGCGTGTATTTGTGTTTGCATGTGAATGCTGATCTGTGTAACACCTTGTGTGACTGCAGGATGTGCAGAGCAGGCATCATTGGTTGTGAGTGCATAAGAACATTGATATCACATAGAGTATTTAGTCAAGGCCATTTTTAACTCCTCTTAGTAGACAGAATGGGTCATATCGCCATGACTGGTCCCTTTCTCCAACTTGGTGGCATCCTCCCTTTACTATCTAATCATTAACCACAAACCCTTTGCTTTTCAATGCATTAGTATCCTCTTTATTCTCTCTGTCTGTTCTCTTCTCTGACTTTCCTTGAAAGGACAATGGCAAGATAAAAATCAAATATTTACTCTTGCACATGCAGACAAATCCTTTCTGTGTTACTTATAATGCTTCAGATTATGAAATTGGACATGATTTCAATCCTCTAATTGACCTGTCATCATTTAGGCTATTTACTTTGGTTCCCGTAGTACTCCCAGCTTGGGCAGTGAAGTTGGAAAAAGGATGAGGGGAAAGAGATCTTGTTCATAAACTACATGCGTTTAGTCACTTTGTGGCAGTAGAAACATTTGTGTCAGGTGATAGCACTGAGAAGAAAAAACAGACACCATCAGGTATCAGCTGTGAATAAGCATGATGTAGAATCACTTACCTAAAAAATGTTATCTTTTTTTTGTCTGGTCTCTCATTAAAGAACTACAAAGCATGATTTGAGATTTTTTTCATTTAAGTACTAACCTTGCTAAGTTGGCTGGTAAGGTTTTTGTATTGACCCTTGATGTACACTATATTGAGAGAAAAATGTTTTTTGCCAGTGGGGATGTGAGCCATGTGCCCTGGAATCTTCATTTGTGGTAGCAGTAAAGTCGATTGGAAGATATCTGTTGATTTCAATTTTATCTTGCTAGCTTCATACTATTTCATGTTATGAGGTAGTTCTAATCTGAAGGATCACTAATGGGAGATTGAGATCCTCTATGACAAATACCAGAAGGGCCTTCATTTTCATTTATCACTGCTGGAGGATACCTTATGTTGATGTGTTTCAAAGGTATGACATGGAAACTACTGTTTCTCTACATTCCAAAAAACAAATTCTAGAAAACAGACACAAGTCCCCTTGAGAGATCTTGGCTTAAGTTTTCCACCAAATACTTTTCCCTTGTCCTGAAACTTATTCAATCTTGCTGAAACTTTTTTTAGGAGAGGCTGAGAAGGGCAGAGTAAAGAAAAAACAAACAAGCAAACCATCTAAAAAAAAAAAACCCACACCCTTCATTGTTTCCAAAGTTTGGGAACTGAAATCTAATTCCTGTCAAAAAAAAAACATGTTGCTATGCAGCCTGGGGTGCTTTGCGGATACGCAAACCATTTACAGCATTGTCTGCATATTCTGCTGTTGAATGATAAGCTTGGACAGAATCAAGCCTTCAGGGAGATCCAAGAAAAACACTCTTGGGATGCTGCGACTTTTTCCTTGCCTTAGGGCTGGACTTTGCTACTTGTTACAATGGACAGGTGGCTATATTTGCATCACTCGCATATGTAACACACATTGTTTTGATCAACACTAAAGACTGGCTGATGGCCACCCTGAGCTGACACAGTCCTTAGGGTGGGTGCTAGGTGTGCACCTCACTTGTATCACACAGTGGTGAGCTGCTTATAGCTTACTCCACTACAGGAGAAATTCAGATAACAACTAGTCCTGGCCTGGACCTACGAAGTTTGCATTCTTCTGTCACCCTACACATAGGTTTAAAGCACAGTTTAGAGCCTAATCTCGATATATCTCATTGACAGTAGTTACTGTTAAAATGATTGTTTTTATATTCTGTCTAATGACCATTGATAGGTAGGCCTTAGTTTTCACATGACAAGGAGTAAGTCATGACATTTCAATTGCTTTTAATGGATATTGTGAAGATTTTAGTACATTCCATTTTCTTTCTCATGTTTTGAGGGGTTGTTTTTTTTTTAATAAAGCCAGTGGGGTGACAGAATTCAGATGTGATTATCACAGCTCATGCCAGTAAATTAGTGATGGAACCTTGATTATGATTCAGCTCTTCAAATGTTTTGCCCATTTCTCTATCCACCAGGCAGAGGTGTATTAGCTACAACATTGAGATCAGATGGTGTTGGTATTAACTGTACCTTTACTTCTGCTTTTGTTGATGGCCTTGATTGAGTCCATGAGCTCATGTGTTTCTATACCTCATCTACAGAACAAAATGTGCCATTGGAATGTTTTATTGTAGCTTCAGCACAGGAGGGACATGGACACGTGAGAGTCCAGAGGAGGACCATGAAGAAGGTCGGAGGACTGAAGCACCTCCCATACATGGGCAGGCTGAGAAAGTTAGGCTTGTTTAGCCTAGAGAAGAGAATGCTATAGGGAGCAGCCTCCCAGTACTTAAAGAGGAATTACAGGAAAGACAGGGAGGGAGTGTAGTGATAGGATGAGGGGTAATGGTTTTAAGCTGAAAGAGGGGAGATGTAGATTAGGTATTAGGAAGTTAGGACGAAAGATTTTACTGTGAGGGTGATGAGGCAGTGGAACGCATTTCCCAGAGAAGCTGTGGATATCACATCCCTGAAAGTGTTCAAAACCAGGCTGGATGAGACGTTGAGCAACCTGATCCAGTGAAAGATGGTCTTTAAGACTCCTTACAATGGAAACCACTGCATGATTCTGTGACTCTGTATCCTAGTGACCAAAAGACTCAAATGATTTAAAAGCTTTACTTGTACAGCCTCGGTGGTGGGAACTAAAGATGCTTTGGAGAGACAACATCTTCATTTGACTGATCTGTATAACCAGTTTATTTCAGAGATCATCCTACCCAGCCAGTTTCTTAGGGCACCACCTTGGCCATTTGGATACAAATCTGGTGGGTCAAAAGAGGAGCTTTACAGGGGGAAGACTCACAATGAAAAGGAAAAGAAGTAGTTTTTGTCAAATGGATTCCTGAAACGGAAAGCATCATTTTGTTTCACTATTAATATTCAGGGAGGGTAAAGAGAAGGAGGATGACTGAAGGGGAGAGAAAACAGTTAAAAACTGTAATCAGCATATACCAGCTATGGCCAGCTGAAGAGTTAAGTGACATAGCCTTATTCACTCATGTGAATTAATAATTGATTCAGTAACAAATCACTAATGTTGCAGTAGTCATGGTGAATAAGATAATAAATGTGTCCTGTCCAAGGAATGCAATGTTGCTAGAATTTAGCTGAAATTATTCATAAATGTGTTACTTTTCCTCTACTCCAACTACTGCTAGTTTAGCTTTTCTTTTTAATCTTCCTAAGCTGTCACATTAGATGGTGGAACCAATCACATCCTATATACAGTGGAATATTAAGGGGAACTGTGGAAACATTATGTCAAATTTCCATAGATAATAGACACAAATTGAGAAACAAAGTGCCTCCATTCCTTTCTACACTCCTCATCTAGCTTAATAAATAAATAAAATACAAGCCCAAAGGCTATTTAATAACTTTCATGTGTGACCCCTGTAGATTTTCTGACACCTCCCTCTCTTCCTGCTTGCATATGAGGCCTCAGAGTTGGGTAGAATATGGGAGGAGCTCCATGGAGTTCTGTAGTTGTTTGTAAGATATGTGGGCTCCTGTCTGAAGGGGCTTCAAGGTAGCTGGTATCTTGCCTGGTGAGAGGGTGATGAGGGAATGCACAGGCCCTGCACACCACTCTGGAAGGCCACCATAGATCCTTACATACGTAAACCGCATTTCATCAGGGCACCTGGCTGATGGAGGACAGCACGTGAGGCCTTACGGTAGAATCAGGGATGGAGAATCACTCAGTGAGCCATAAAAGAGAAGGTGAGGCAGATGGAGGAGGCCTGCAGAAAGTAGGAAGTTCTTAACAGTGTCATAAATTAAATGATATGAACAACAAAATTTCTCTAGCTTATCAGGGAAAGTGACACCAGGAACTAACACCTGTGAAAGGAAGCCTGACAAAAATGATAAATAAGGTATGCTTTTTTTTGTAATCAGTAAGTGTAATTGAACTTTTTCATAACTTAAGATTGGAGAATTTTTCATTGCTTGAAGTTTTCAAATCAAGATTTGGATGTCTTCCTAGAAAAGATGCTTTAGCCAAGAGCAAGGTGTTCAGTAAGTGAGTAGAAATTGTGATGTGTGATGTTAAGTAGGCAAGATAGAGAAATCTGGCCTTAAACTCTTTAAACACAGTCTTTGAATACATCTGGAAAATGACAACAGTGCTAAATAAAAACCATCAATGTCAACATGAAAAATGCTAGGGAAATTATCAAAGTAGTCAAAGACTACAAAGAGGACAGATAGGAAAGGCAGTGCAGAACTGAGGGAGTAAGCAGTTTAGAAGAAAGAACAGGAGGAGAACTTGCAGGACAACAGAGGGATAAGCTATAAAGCATAGGAGATGTCATGGTAAAGTTTGGAAAGCCTGAAGAATTCACATGACTACAATGTTTATAGTTCAATTTGAATTGAAGTGGACATTTTTTGAACAGGATTGTAGGTCAGGAAGTCTTCTGTCCTGTTCTGTTCAGGTTCTTGGGATTCAGACAAGATACAGACCAGAGGCATCACCAGGGGACTGCTCTGTACTCTAGAAATACTGTGCAGAGAAAAGGAGCACAGGAGAAACAACTGAGCTCTTTTGAAACTGATTTCAACTTTCCTTGTTAAACAGGCATACTTTGCTCATCTCTAGCAATTCCATCCAAAGATCTTAAATCTTGTTGCAATTGTCTTTCCGTGTGCCCCCAAAAAATGACTACTGTTGATTTTCATCTCCTGAAATGTAGTTTACGCCAGGAGCCTCTTGCTACTGTGCAGCAGCACAGCAACCCATCTCCATCTGGAGATGCAGCAGCCAGAGTGGGTTTATCCATGTAGCATGTGATTTCCCAACTTGGATGCCAGCCAAGATGATGTTTTCAGATCACTTACTTTCAAAAAAGCACTGTCATGGGGTCTGTAACAATCACACTCTAAGAGGACCTCCCACCTTCATCTCCCTTTCCTCAGCTCCCCGAGTGCTATAGCAGAGACCACTGAAGCCCAGCAGAAAAAGCATCGCTTCTCCTGTAACCACAGAGGAGAAGACATGCTATCTCTGCCTCCCCCCGTGTTACCTAACCAGGATGGTGGAGGGAGCAAGGGATCTGTACGTGCCTCTCTGACTGGGAATGATGTCAGAGCAAAGCGTAGGGGGGCTGGGGTTGGTACCACATGGCAAGTCACATGCAGCATGACTATCTTCACGTCCTCCTCCAAAAGGCTCTCTGTTCACTAACGGTCTGCAGCATGCTGCTTCTCTGTCCAGATAAATTGCATCTCTCTGGGATGCTCAGGGCTTGGGGACCAGGGTTCACACGTGTGTGTGCATGTGCCTGTGGATGGGTATGCATATATTTATATGTACAGGCTGCATTAGATGATGCTCTTCTCCCTGCCTTGTTGTTTTAATATCAGATTATGGATCTGATCTACTACTGAGCCTATGAGGTCCGTTTAAGTGAAGCAGGAGCTCTTTTCTGTGAAGCAAAAGGGATGAATAAAGTGAGAATGGAGCTGGAGGGAAGTGGAAAGGACCAGAGTCCTTGGTTGGCTATTCACCCTATCCACTCATCCTCCCTCCACTTCTCTGTTCCCTCTTTCTCCTGCTGCCCAACTCTCCCCTTTCCTCCATACACATATACTCCCTTTATTCTCAGTAAGTTATTAAAAATGTAGACATCACTGGCTCCCAGGGTCAATATGTTGTTTTTAAATTTAAACATGAATTTCCATTTCATTGAGCCTTCAGGCCTAATGAGATGTGCTTTGACAGGAGCAGCTAGCTGGAAAAGGCATGATTGAGGGGCGAGCCAATAATATTAACTCACAGCAGAGTGTGCACACACAGCGTTGGAGCCACGAGCCTTGATTCACTACTATCCAGGGCTCCAGCTACAGCAGGCAAGGATTTCTGCTGCAGGCCCTGCAGTGAAATGTCAAATGCATTTAACCATCTGTGAGCTCTGCTTTCTCGGGCTGGCCCAAGTTGGACAGCCTGAATGGAGTTTCTTTCAGCTGGGATGACAGACGGGGGCCAGGAGGGCTCTGTAAGTTGGGCTTGTCAGTTTAGAGGGCATCAGCTAAAACAAAGGGAAGAGCATAAAGCCATGGAGAAGTCACTGGGAATGGAACTTGGAAGACACAGGTTTTCACTGTCTTGCTGCATGACCTGGGCAGATCATTTCACCTTTCAAGAGGATCAGGCAAGAGAGTTTACATAGCCTGGTGTTAGAGGCTCCTCCTTTCCCTGTACAGTCAGTAGAAAATGCAAAGTTCTCCAAGGGGAAAGCTTTCAGTAGATAAACTTGGTGATGTTTTCTGTAGGGAACATGATTTGTCCCATTAAGTTTTTATAAAGTGTGTGTGGGAGTATCTGCCTGTATTGCAAACTGGAAAGAGGCAGCAACCCCAGCTGCTTTTCCACACAAAAGATTCAGTCCCTGTGGATAACAGACAACCCATCTCACCAGCATGTTCTGAGTGCTGACCAGGGATCACAGGATTCTTGGCACCAGACCAGTTTGTCACTGTAAATGTTTTTTTTTCCCATATTTCAGAAAGGAGGCTCATTTGAGACTATCCACTACAAACACCCCCAAAATTTGTTGCACTATTCTTAAGCTGTATAAGGCTACAGATCAGCTGTGGCAGAGCAAGAAGGGAAGCTTGAGAAAATGGTGAGCACTCATGGAACTTAAGTGACCTAGGTCTGATTTTTCCAGCTTCCTAACAGAAAAGACATCAACTGGAAAAGTTGAGAAGAGAATCTCAATAAGGAAGAGCAAAAATATTTGTAAGTTGTGTCCAAATGGGACTTAGCAAAAGTGTTATATCAAAGTTGTGTTTGGGAGTAGCTAGGTATTTGATATAGGTAGGTTTTTATGAAAAGATATTTTTTCCTGAAAGTAGTGATTTTGCACTGATAAATTAAAAATTGAAGGTTGAGAAAACAAGAAAGTTTTTGCAAAAAAAATTTGGTTTTCAATGGAAAACTGAAGCACTCTATTGAATAAAAATGCTATTTTTTCAATCTTTCTTTTTCTTTACCTGAGCATATAATAAAATCCATTTCCCAGTTAGACCTAATAGAGAGTAAAAGTCACCCAGAATGTGTCTTTCAGGTGTGATTTATAGGGCTTCCTGGGATTTGTTAATCCAGAATTAAAATTGAGAACAGTTTCTCTCATGATAGTTTATTGGGTTTCCTCCTGATGAAATCCAAAAGAGGATATGCTGATCTCTGTGTGTGTGTTTATAAAATATGAAGAAGAAATGCAGCGTAATACTACATGAAAAGTAAATCAGAGTGATAATTAATAATAAAGGCTTCTGAATATTCTGAATCTTTGAAAAGGGTTGCTATTTTCCCCCCTGAATCCAGTGAGCACTCACTCGTATGAATAACATTACATGCATGAGTAATCCCTTTGAACTCAATGAAACCTATGTTAAGTATGTGCAGAAGGCCCATGCAGAATTGGGACCAGGAGATTTCATACTGAGTTGAGGGAAGCTGTAGTATTATGTTTGTACTGTTGCTTAATTGTGAAGCAGATGTAAATATAAGTCTTCCCTGTTCTAGTCTGTCTGGGCTTGGCTGGAAGAGACACTCTCTTGGTGCCTAAACCCTTCTGGACTTACGCATTTCTGGCCTTTCAAATGTGATATTTATCCTTCAGAAAGCAAATAACAACCATTGTAGGCTTTTTTTTACATCTTTCTCCTGAGATTCTTCCAAAGCACTTTTGACAACATTAACTGTTGAGACCTGACAACATTAATAGTTGAAACCTAACAACTCTTCTGTTGAAGATAGGCTTTCATATTTGTCATTTCATTTCTCTTTCTCCCTGTCTCTGATTCTGTATATATTTCACCTGCATGATGATATTTGGACCTTCCATAAAGCTCCACCTTCTAGAAACATTGTTATATAAGAAGTTGGGTTTCTATTTCACAACTTTCTAGAAATAGATTTCCAACCTGTACTGTCTTAAGGAATTTTATTTTTTTTTTAAGGAAGGAATTCAGCATGTCTTAATGTTTAATTTTGAGAGTACTGGGTGCTCAATTCTCATTTTATAGACAACTGGGTAGGTAAAGGGGGAGTCTAGTTTAGAATATTGTGCACAATATCACATAAATCATCACTGTTAGAAGAAAGCATAAGAAAACAAGAGTACCAAATCCCTTGCTTTATGTCCTGGCTGACACTTGTAGTAGGAGAAATGCAAAGTGCAGCAGCAGAGATAGTGTGAGGATTTGTTGCCTTAACATATAGAATGTTTTCCATAAGCTGAGTTTCATGAGTCAGCATTTCAGAAGGCAATAACTTACAGTAATAAACAGGAAAAGAACACCAAGTTTATGTGGGTAAATTTGGTTCTAAAGTGAGTGATGCACTTCGTGGTAATCAGGTACAGTTGTGATTTGAACACTTTAAAGCCTCTGAAATATGTTCCCTCTTGAATGATTCCAGTTTCGGTTTGTTTTTTATTTCTATCTTTTATTTTCAGAGTTGTTTTGTTTTGTTTTTCCTACCCCCTCTTCCCTCTAGATTTAGCTCACTTTAAGGGCAAGTAACTTGGTGGGCTATTTTGCATTGCTGCTACAGAAAAAGAGAATAGGGAGTGAAGCGTAGAAAGGAACCACACAAATTTCCCCATTCATTATTGATTTTTGTGAGTTGCAGAGAGAAGCTTCTATGGCCTCTATGTGGAGGCTGTAGGTAGGGAAGAGGGGGAAAATGATAAAGCAGATTTGGGAACAGTAGTTGGGAATTTAATTTTTTTTTAAAGGTAAAATTTTTTCCCATCCCTGTGTCTTTCTGCTCAATGGAGTCTTGGAGCATATTCAGTGTTTTCATGTTCACAGAAAATTGGAAGCTTAGATCTCTGACCTTTTTAAAATCCATTTTAAGTCTCATCTTTCTGAGTTTTAAACAAAAGATTTTGACCTATTGGGCCATTGTTTTACACTTTTTGATAAAGGGGAATGAGAAAGACTGAGAGGAAAGAGGGTAGAAATACAGATTATCTGAAATGGGACCTGCTGATTCTGGTGGTAACTTTGCAAATAGGAAAGGGAGGGAGAGACCTGTAAAGGATGCAAGCTGCTGTTTTAAACCCATAGCAGAAAATGAAGTAAGAAGATTTGGGGTACAGACAGAACCACTGTTGAGATAATGCTACTTTCCTTAATATAGTCAAGCTCAGCGTTAGAGGAAAATGTTCCTCCTCTTCCATCATTGCCACAATAATCAACAGCTTTTATTGCTTTCGTCTTTAGAACTTGAAGAAATGTCTCGAATAATAGAACCTCAGAGAGCCACAAGGCATGTGATCCTACTGTTGGGCATGGTGGGAACAGAGACCGGTCAATCTCTTAACTTGAAACCTTCATTCTTGGTAATTTTCTTTCTTGCAGTGCTTTCAACTTGAACATTAGCAATATCTATGAAAAAGATATCCCCATCCTAAACCTTCCATACTTTCCTTCTCTCTAGTTTTTCTTTCAAATATGTCTGTTTCTGTTTAGAACAGATTTTGTGTTGCTTTTTGGCAAACAGATGGAATTAAATTCCTCACAACACTTCTTTTCCCTACTGACCCACCCAAATATCGACCTACTCAAAGAATTAAAAATGGAAATACGCTAATAGGGAATCCTCCATAGCTTGGAACATTGGAAAGGGATGTGTCCTTTTCCTGCCCACTCTAGACAGACCTTCGTGATAAGGAAATGTGCTGTCATTGGAGTTTCATCTTTAATCTTCCTCTGCAGTAGGAAATGTCAGTGGGTGTAGGGAGAAGAGGCATCTGAAACACCAGATGCATACTGGGGGGAAGTATGTGCTCCTCAGAGAGCCTGTGTTTCAGGGACTCACCCCAGACTGAAGAAAAGGATCGAGCTCTGCCCCTGTTGCTCTCACTTACTCAACTACAGTAGCCTGTAACATACATGAGTGCATTCAATAAATATGCAAACTGGCTCCAACTGGAGTGGTCTGCTGGGAAGAATGGAGTGATGCAAACTTTCATTCAGCTTATATTTGAGCAATGCTTGTGGTCTTGTTTCCAGAGAAAACACAGCTTATTCAGTTACACAGTCTGCCCACATCTGTTTGTTCACCTGCTTCTGCGCTACTCCATCTATACTCCTCCATGGTACTTTTGAACTTATCAGCTGGTTTCAACCACGTTTAAAAAATCCTGAAAGTTTTGACTATAATTGTAGCTCCAGTAGTTGTGTAGAAATTGGCAAAAAAAAGGGATACAAATGCATTTCCCTGCTGAGGAGTTGGTAGGCAGTGTTCAGCCAGGGCAGCAGCTGTCCAATCTGCATCTACACACTGGCCAATGTAATTGGCATGCATAGTACCCTGCATTTTGGGCACATTGGAATTTACAGAGAGGCTGTACTATTGAGATGGGAGAGCATGGGAGGCCTAAGATACAATTATGTAGTAAGTCAAGCTTCATTAGTTCGGCTTAATACTTTGCAAAAGCAATTATTATTTCCAAAGCTTTCACCATATAAGGAGGATGTGTCACTTAGCTTAGAAAAATGCCATGTCCCTGAAAAAATATCAGTATCACTGAAAGACTCAGGATATGTTCAGTCAGTACTGAACATGTCGAGGTGAACAAAGTTAGCTGGACTCCAACAAAGCAGCAACTTTCAGATAGTTTGGAGTAGAGACATTAGGATCTCAGTATAAGTTGCAAGCTGCTTTACTGAAGAGAAAAAATCTTCAACAAATAATAATCAAAATCTAGAACTAGTTGTTGCAGGACATTGTGAAGACAAAAAAAGTATTCCTGGAGTGGGAGATTTAAACAAACAAACAAATAAATTAATAAGAATACTAGATGAATTTCCAGAGAAGGAATCTATGGCGACTTTCAGATACAATTACCTGTCTCCAAGAAATTTTCATAATTGCTGATATCCAGAGGATAAGAGGCTCTGGCTAGGAGGAATTGGCTTGTGCTCTTTCTTACCCTTCATCCATAAACACCTGCTGATTATTGTCTGAAATATATGCTATGTTTGAGCTATTATTAGTTGGGTATAGCACCACAGTTTTCCTTATCTCATCCTCATTTGTTGGATATTTTGAGTGCTACTAAGGCAGGAAGTGAAGCTTGGACTGGGATCCATTGGTAAGGAGCCAGGCACAGATTGACAAAGCTGCTGTGGGAGGAGAAACTGGTAATTGTAGCAAATTGATGATGAACTTTATAAACAGGGATTGGAACCTTGAATTCAAAGGGGAAGCCATTAACCCTGTTGCAGAGATTAAAAATAATGTCACAGGGTAGTTTCGACATATGCAAAAATTTTCCTCCTGGTGACACGTTTTCCATTGGGTCTGGTCTGAAAAGCTGTGCTTTCTCCAGGGGTTAAACTTCAAATCACAAAGAAGTGTGCAGGGAAAGAAGCTGCCTTTACACTTCATGAAAGCAGGACGACTTTCCACCAGGGAGCCAGCAAGCAGGGTCCCTGCAGGACCTGCAGAGGTATATTTAAAACAAAAGTGAGGCAGGTTAAGAGAAAACTACAGTGATTAGATCCAAGGGGCCAACTGTTTCCTGTGTATAATAATCTGATTATTGCAACAGTGATATCAAGAGAATTTTGCTGATTTATTCTGTCTGTGGTTCCACCCAGTCTTTTCTTCATGAAAACAAGAAAAACCTGGTAATAAGGTATTCTCACATCATAAAATATTTCAGTACTGCAAAGCTACCTAAAAATCTTAAAGCATTTTGAAAAATATGGAGTATTTTGCTGAAGAAATGTTCAGCTTGATGGGAACAGTAGCAGATTTCCTTAGCATGTGATGGCAATCGTACTGTGGTTTCTGATGGTTTTTACTCTGTTCAAAGACTCCTCCATCAATATTGTATATAAATGTATTTTTATTTCCAAATTCAATATGGAATTATTTCGATAAGCACTCAGTGGGAGCGACTTACCACTTGTTGCACACAGCAATGAGGAACTGGGAGTAATTGATCAGTAGTATCCACAGACATTGCGTCACTGTAAGGAAAGGTTCTGCCCATTGTCTGGCCTTTCTGTGGGACAGTGGTTGCAACTCCCTATCAGCTTTGAACTGATGCCTCTCTTGAAACGCAAGGGTCCCAGCCTACAGCTTTTCTAGATACTCTTTGTAGTCAGACTTTTATCCTACCCTTCAGAACAGAGTGCTGGTGTGAAAAGTGCAGAAGTCTGGACAAGAAGAACGAAAGATAGTGAACACTGTAGTAAACGGCACGGGTTCTATGACCTGATAAAACAGTTTTTGCTCCTTTCGAAGATAGATACACCTGCTATAAGGGTCTGTGTTAGTCAGGTATGTAATAGGGAGAACAGAGGCTGTTGCTCTCCTTCCATGCAACAAATTCTGCTTGACAGCAATAGACGTAGTATTCTCTATGGTTTCAGCATCCAGGGCACATGAAGTTCACTCTTGGAGGGCTGATCCATGAGGAGGATATCTCTTTTTCCACTGTGGCCTGTAGAAATACTGGAGAAGTAAAGGAGAACACTAGAGAGTAAACTTCTTCCAACTGCCTGTTCATTCTTCACTTTCCCTGGATATCACCCAAGGCATCTTGATGTAGCTGTTGGAACTTGTGCAGAGGGACATTGAGGGGTCCGGGCACAGGGGGAGCTGCACAGAGCTCCCACAGAGCATATCAGAGGAGCCACATCTTTTCTTGTCTCAGTTTTAGATTCAAATACCAATTGTCCATGGTGAGTGGGACGTTCCAAGCAAGTCTCTGGTACTAGGCAGAGAGAATCTTGAAAACAGTGCTTTTTCTGGGGTTAAAGTGAAAAATGAAGCAATAGTGTGCGAACACTGGAGTTTTAAACAGGTGCTTATCATGAACACAAAATGAAAACGGTTGATAGTTACTTACATGCATTTGTCTTCATTTCAGTGGATTCCCCTTCCACTCACTCCCACCCTCCTCCCATCCTTTTCTTTTGGATGTATAGCAGTTTTTGAACAATTTGGTAGTAGTTGCCATCTCAGCTCCTTTGCTTTTGAGTCATATTTATCATTCATTTCCTGATTTCTTACAAAAGAGTTCTGCTGCCTTAGAGTTTTACAGAGGGGTCTCTCTTTCTGCAGGAAAAGAAGGAAGAAATGCAGGGAAGATTTTGCTCAAAATCTGGAAAAGGAAAGAGCTCACCCTTACCTTGTAGATCTCACTGACCTTTCACCCAGCTCTCACCCAAATTAAAATCTTTTTTTTTTTTTTACAGGTAATTTCTATTAGGAAATTTCTAGTGTGATAGTTGGAAGGAATCTTTAAAGAGTATCAGTTCAAATGTGAGAAAGGACCAGGCATATCTAATTGATGGATAATTAAAATCCAGCTGCCTATGAGTGAATCCATCAGAAGATTTGAATTTTCAAACTGCTGATGGTGATGCTGATCTTTAGTTACCACAGCTATCACCTCCTGAATGCCTTGCCCAGACCCACAGCCTCTCCAGCCCAGGCTAAGAGAGGTTAACTCAATTGCTACGGGTATCTCCAAATCACTCCACATTTGTTTTTGAGAGCTGGCCTGACTTGAGAAGACTGGACAGTGTCCATTAGTGGAGAGTTGTCTAGCACTCAACAAAGCAGAGTGCACAGTGAGTTTCTCCACTGATTAATGTAATACGGGGGTTTATCCACCTCGAGAAAAGTACTGGAAGAGAAGTTCCCAAAGGACGGTTTTGGATACCACAACTAAGGAGGACATCAGTGGAAACGTGTGGAAACTTCTGTTCTAAAAAGTGGCAGACACTGTGAGTGTAAGCCTATGCTGACAGTCTGGAAAAGGACAGAAAGATACAGACCCCAAAAGGGACCAGGCTACCCCTATCAGTGGCAAATTTGACCTAGCTGCAGAAATAAACCTTCTCTTTATCTTGTGGCACGTGTTTCTGAATGCATATGAACTCTTATAAAGCCTCCATTTACATCAAGAAGAAAGAGGCAGAGGTAGGGAAACACAAGTCTTTAACTTTCCTTTCAGCCAACCCTTTCTAATACATGTGATTTGCTTCCCAAACTTTCTATAAAGATACAATAGAGCTGAGTCCAAATGATAATAAATCATTTATTATTATCATACAGTGAATAAGACATGAAAAGAACCCTGGTGTCCTAACTTTTGTCAACATTTTATGCTTTTCACCCTGTTCTCTTCATTTCTGCAAAATAGTTGCTCACCAAAACATATGGGAACTGCCATGCTTTATACTCCCTGCATCCAGCTTTTAAATTCGGGGCTGGATGGTAGACCTTCCTCTTGAGTCTCTGTAATTTACAATCCCTCCTCTCAACATTTAATTGTGTTTGTAAATAACCAGTATATCTTTTGGCAGAAAAATAAAAGTGCAAAGGATCTGTTACAGTATAGATTTGTAAATTAAATACTTCTTCTGCAAAAAAAAAAAAAGGGGTAGAAGGCAGGATTCCTTTGTTGCTTGAGTTTTTTTCCCGCACAATTAAACAGACCTCATACTGCTGTACCTAAAATTCCAATGCCATAGTCAGCTTCCACCACATAGAAATCACTGATTTTCAGACTCATCAAAGCTATCCTTTTGCCCACTTCTGCCAATAAGTGGCATTAAGACAAAACAGAGTTTGAGTTCATATTGGGTGGCAGATAACAATTTGCTCTGCACACTGCCTGTAGAGCACCCAGCACAGAGATTTTCTCATTCAAAAGGAATATTTTGTAGGTGTTGCAACGGTAAAAATAAACAATTATGTGTTGAATGGTGGGTCATTACTGAGTGCATTCGTTCTTTATGCAACCGGAGAGAAGACAGTATATCCTAATGGCTAAGAAAGGGATTTGCACGCCTGGCTGAGGATCTCAGTGCTTTATCTGCTCTAGTGAACCCAGCCTCCAACTCCCTAAAATGTAGAGAAATGCAATCACTCAGGACCTTTGCCTTTGTCATTGAGTTGCATGGTCCTGGACCAAAAAGAAATTTAAAGGGAGAAGGGAGAAACAGAGCCTAGGTCTGATTGCTCCCTAAGATAACATGTTCATTAGTTCCTATTCCTCACGCTAGATCGCATTACTTTGGTTGAGTCAAATATCGATGAAAGCATTATATTCTCAGTTACATCAATGTTTTCAGATTTTGAACATAAAAAATAGAAAGCACTATTTTCCCAGCCACTTTTTGTAGCTGAAATTAGCCTAAAAGTAATTGGAGAGAAAAAATATATCCATTACTGGTATGAGGCTAGGATATCTTTATTTTCACATGAAGTTTCAGGGTGCCGTTTGCTGTCAGTGTAATACCATGATGGAGGAACCAGCCTCCAGGATATCTGCTGCATAGGCTATAGATGGGTTCTTGCACAGTGTCAGTAGCAAGCATGCAATACATATGGCAGAAAGTGGATCACCCCGTTTTCTCTATCTTGGCATCCTCTCACCAGTAAGACATGGACAAATTGGAGCTCAGACAAGAGCCACAAAATTGATGAAGGGTCTGTGAAGAGTTGACTTATGAGGAGAGATTAAAAGAACCAAACACGTGTAGCTTGGGTAAGGGTTGAATGAGGGGAGGGAGGGACTGAAGAGAAGGTGATATTTATTTCCATATATTTGCAAGGATGTAAATCCCAAGGCAGGAGATGAACTGCTTATGATGGTACAAAGGGAGATTTACTAGAAGTTGTAGTAGGAAATTTTCAGCTGAATTTCAGGAGAATTTTTTTAAGGGCGAGGTAATGATGATAAATATTTATACAGCGTTTTGATAGTGGAAAGGGGCAAATAGTGGCAAGCTCATTCCTGCATCCAGTGTTTCTAGGCAATAGGGAAGGATTGCTTTTTGCCTTGTCTTGCAATTTGAGAAAAGACCTAGGACAGAGAGGAGAAAGTTCTCCCTCCTAAACATGAAGCAGAGAAGGGTAAATATTCTTGTCTAAGTGTAAATGACTTTGGTATGGTAGCAGCAGCTAGAGTTCACTGGTCAAATGTTACATAAGCCAATTTTTAGTCAGGTATTGCTTGGTAGAATTTTTTCCTAGGCAAATCAAGCACAAGATGTGGCTGTTTTTTCATGGCAGAGGTTTATATTCAGAATAACATTGCAAAGCTTGCCATTTAGTTGTTAAATAAACTGAAGACAGCATCTCTGCTTTCCAACCTGGGATCAATTCACTAAACAGCCTTATACTAGTGCTCTCTGAACTTAACAAGTATTTTCCAACATCAGCCCAAAGAAAGGCATCTTAGTAGGGTGATAGATAGACAGTTGTTGAGAAGCTGGGGGCCTGAGTTGAGGATACCAGAATATACATTGCAAGGGACAATCCCATACAAGTCTGGTAAGAGTGCCTAGGATGGGAAGCACCGGTGTCTTCTGTCTTTCGTATTAGCTACAGTGACCCCCATCTGACGCCCACTGAAACCACACTGGAGTCTTTCACCTGACTTTGTCAAGAATTGGGGAATCCCAAAGGTCTTCTGATCTTTATGTACTCTGTCAGGGAAATATTTTGCATGACTCAAGACAAAAGCAGGGAGGGTTTGTCTTTATCAGTTTTTTTTAATGCACTCTTCAGTGTCTGGGACAAAAAAAAAAAAACAACTGTTTTCAGATGTGTAAATGCAAATTTAATGAGCACTTAAAAAAATCCTTCAAATCAATGCAAAAATATTCCATCGTGGAGTCATTTTGATTAAAAAAAAGAAGAGGGAAGGGGGAGGAGCAGGTTGCCTGAAATAAGCAAAATTTCAAGCTAATGGGAATCTCATTCATTATTTAATCCACTCCTTATCTGAAATGTACAAAAAATGGAATCTAATATGGCGTATGTATGTTGTTGTCTTAGCGAAAAGACAGGGGCAAAGGCCTGCAATTTCACTTAATATATTAAATCCTACTGCAGGCTTTGAGCCAGATTAATAACTCTAGCGAGGTAGAAAATCCCAATATATATTTTTTCTAGCTCCATGCATGATGCGGCTTGATTCATAAGCAGCTCTACTGCTGGGCTTTATTAAATACAAATAAAATATCTCTTCTCTTGCAAAAGCCCACGAGGTGACAGAAAGAGGTGAAGAAACTGTCCTTGCTAGTTAAAATATATTTACTTTGGCTTCCTCCACCTTACCTCAGCCCCTAAGTCCAAAGTCCCTAGAATTTTCATACAAACACAACCCTGTGCATAGAAACCAGAGGGATAGACAGAAAGGAAAGAATTTTCTCCCTATCACTGGGGCATGCCTGAGAAAAAAGACCCTGTAGTATTCCTACCCGCAAGTGGACACGACTCAATTTTATGCCCACTCAGAAGAAGGATTTCAGCAGCCCAGCATGTTCCCTTACTGTCTGGGACAGCTCTTTTGTGGCTGATTTAAGAGTGCTACAGAGTGACTCGCTGGCAACTCTGCCAGGAAAACTGAGCTGGTACCTTTTTTGCCAGGCAGTGTGTTTGAACTCCAGGCTTGAAAAGCAAGAATAGTGTTGAATTTGCCAGGCTGGTTTAAGAATCTTGAGGCTGAAACCAAAAAGTACAGGAAAGAAACTCTATATTTTTTTAAGTTTTCTTTGCAAGCCTTTAGTTATGCATGCAGTGACAGTAAAATAAAGGACTTCTAGGAGAAAAAAATAAAATATACGCTACCAGCACAGGTCCTGCCTGAAAATTATAATACTGGTTTGGGAAATCAACCTTATCTTGGACAACGCTGAAACACATGCTGTACATCTATCTGAGGTTGTGCCTAAATGTTGTACTTCTTGCTTGCATACTTACAACACTTTCTTAAATCTGGGCCTCTGTGTGTACAGTATTCAAGGTCAAGTTCTTGGGGTCAGAAAAGGAGTAAGTTGACAGGACTTCCCAGACAGTTAAATTAGATCTCGTTGTAACACATTTCTTCAGTGTCTTCCAACGCCATAAAACAAAAAAAAAAAACCCACGAGTATGCCTTGAGTTTATCAGAGGTAAATCCCTTCATGGGACACCAACAAAAAAACTGTGAGTGCCAAACTTTTTCCATGGAGGTAGATCTGCTGATGTAGATGCAATACAAACATGTAAGAGATGGATCCTGCTCTGGAGAGGTTAGGATCTTGTTCAAGCCATCTTATCTTTCTAAAGCAAACAGAAGAATTTTATCTTATTTAATTTATTTCCCTGGAGAAAATGGAGCCTTAAGTGTACTAGAATAAGATAAAATAATCTCCCCAATGTAATTTCTCAACATTCTTTTTTTCTTTTTAAAATCATGGATGACTAAAGAAGGTTGTGTCACTCTGTTTTGTTTTAAGTGAAGGAAGAAGAAAAATGGTGATTTGTTAGTGCTACAGATTATCAAATATCTGTCAGTGGAATATGAAAGTAATGGATATTATTGCTGCTGTTGTTTTAGGTGAGGGTTGGGGGAGGAAATACATGTAAAGTTTTTTTAAATCCACGTGAGTAGCTTGATGGATTTGTCCACTTACTCATGGTGTAGACACAGGATTCCAGACCTGGCCACACTAAGCTAATGGAAGCAGTGTCCAAAGTGACCAAGGAAAAAGGTATGGAGCGGGAGGAGGAACAAATTTTTTGTCTGTGTCTGCAAGGCGTATGTGTTCTTTCTGGTTGGAGGCTGCCCGTGAAACTGCTCTGATGTTACTGGAGCATCTCTGCTGTTCTGTGAGCAACCAACGAGGAATGGATAACCTAAAGGGTCTTGAGACTGACATGGACTACTCCATAGTTGGGCCAGTCCTCACGACTTTTGGTGGTGATGGTTTATGATAGCGAGCATTGCTGTGAGAGGGGAAAGTCCTATTTGAAGGTTAAAGACCTGGAGTACTTAGTTTTTACTACATGTGAAATGAAAACATGGTCCTTGACCCAAACTGCTCAGAGATGTGAGTAACTGAGAGAGGCCATAGCAAACAGATGGAGGGAGAGCAAGGTAATATAGAACAGATTATGATTTGGTTGGGAAGTTGCAGTGATAGCATAATAGCTGCCTCATGGGTGTTGAGTGGCTTGAAAGTGTCACCGTAAAGGTGAGTTTCAAGGAGGGATGGCAGGGCGAACTCTGTAGTAGGACAACTCTAATGCTGGCAGGACTTTCACATCCCTGGTACACAAAGGCCTCTGGACATTAGAAACAGCTGACATAGCTTTGGGGTTAAGCCAACACTATTATGCTGTTAGGATGTTTATCTGAACCAACCGTCACAAAATGCTCTGCCATGCCTACCTCAATATTAAAGACTCAAAGCCTTTTGAGGACAGAAAGCATCCTTTCTCCTGACCTTCTGGATATAACACAGGAGATGGGATTACATTGATTGTTGCACCAGGTCCTTTTCACTTGGGCAGAGCCACAGCAGCTCAGTCAGAAAGGCATTGCAAGCCTAATAAAGAGCCTTCAAGGGAGTTACTGTCTCACTTTTATGGGACCTGTGTACCTGGTTGCACAGCATGTGAAATGTAGGAAGTATCTGTTCTTGTATTGTTTTTTGTTGTTAAATGAGTATAAGGGCCTTTCTTAAGAGCTCAGGGTTTTCCAGCAAAATTTTGTACTGCAGAGGTAGCAACTGAAGTTTAATTTGAAAAATTCATGTTGGACACTAGGTTTAGATGTGCCCTTTAAATGATGGTCAGTGACCCAGGAAGAATTTCCTGAGTGCAGGAGGACCTGGGCGGAATTGTTTCATGTCTGCAAGTGTGTGGTAAGCAGTTTAAATGGAAATAGTACTAAGGGTATATTGCTTTCCTTTGGCTTGCATTTAAAGTGCTTATACTATGCTTCAAACACTCATGATTTTTCACAAACCAAAGTTCAGCAGAGGCATTTCTAAACTTTTAAAAGTCAGTATAATTACAAATTCTTATTTAAATTTATGGTTTTGTCCTCTTGTGCCCCAAATAATCAAATTCTATGTTAGCTCTTCCTCTTTAATTCTCCTTATATAGCCCACTGCATTCAAAGTGTCCACAGATACTTAAACTGGCCAGCAGCGTAAGCATTGAGATTTTAGCTAACACAATAGGATTCAGGAGCTGTGTTCTGTTTGTGTCACAGAGTTGTTTTAGGAGCCTTGAGTGGGACATGAGGACTTAATGAAAGGAGGAGTTAGGGACAGGGTCATGTAATTTTTGTTTCACAAATTCATTAATGGTCTTGTCTAGCTATGGGAGTGAATGGGAGGGAATATGTTTTCTTCTGGGAACAGTCTTGAACACACTAGAGGATTCTTCGTTGCTCTGAATGGAACAGGAAAATAAAAAATAACTATAGATAACACGAAATCTTAAATTATGCCCAGAAATTATGGAATTAACTCCAGCTATTACAACCTCTTTCATCTGTTGAGATCATGTCTGTGTAGTTTGTAATCTCTGAGGATACAATCCAAAACTGCACTGTTTCAGGTACCACTAAGAAATTGTGCTAGGACTAGGACAGAAAATTGATTAGTTTGTTTTCTCTCTTCTGACTTAAGAGAAAAGTGAAGCAGTAAATGGCGTTAATGCTGAAAAGTGAATTAGATTTCTAATACTGTTTCTGCTTTAATAGTTTGTTCCATTTGCTAATAGCCCACATAATAGTGACTGCCCTTCAATAACATGTGTTTTTCTGTTTGTATCTTTCTTCTGAAACATGTTACAGCTCATTCATGAAATAGTTATCAATTCTGTTCTTGTTTGTTTCTTCTGGCAAGCTAAGTATGTCCTTGTTAACACTGCCTGTCAGGCATTGTGTACCTGCAGGCTGTGCTTAGCTCAGTCCTTTTAAGGGTCTCTCAGTCAATTAAAACTGCATATACAAATTTCAAGAGCTTTGGACTAGGGCTTTCAAATCTAAATGTGGATTTTGCACTTTGTTGAAAAGCAGGCCTGCACAGGACTGGCAGAAATTGCTGCTCTTTCTGTGTATTTGCTGAACTTCAGTCAGGAGTAGGAGTGTCCTTTGAATGTTGAGTCTTGGGAGCCAGACTAGAGTTTGAGTTCTACATGCAGCATTATTTTGGTATCACCTTTTCCAAAGCTGTTATCTTATTCATCTCACAAATTCCTCCTTAAATATAGTTTTACCCTCCACACCGTTCCTGTCAATTCTAATTTTCTTATCTCCTCATTGCTGTATCTGAACAATTTCCAATAGTATCCTAACCAGATGGGCTATTATGGCACATGTGGCTAATTTTCTTTATCATCCTCTTCCCAGCAGAGCGAGTAGGATATTGTTTTGATAAGGTTTCTTTTGTTTCTGCCTTTGTTTCTGCCTTTGTTTCAGCAGTTCATGCGCTGCTCCATGTGAGCATTTGGGACAGGATCTTAAATTGGCAACAAGAAATTGGTGTGTCCAGAATGCTCCTTTGTTCCTGTGTTTGTTCCAGAAAACTATATTTGTCTTGAAAATTATGGTTCCCTGTTAGCTTATCCATATGGAGAAAAAGTCTGTCGGGCTTTCAGAGCTTGTCAAATACAGTCCGTAACACCCAGCCTTAGGCCTCTCCACATGCACAGTCCTTGCTGTTGAGATGTTTCCCATGTGTCCTTTGATGATTAAGTGACTATCTGTAATTTGGGATTGTCTAGCAAATTCCTGTTCTTTCATTTTACCTGTCTTCTCAGCCCACCCTATTAGTCTGTTATATCCAAGCATTTCAATGCTTAAATTATTAACAAACTAGGGCAGAGATCATCTGCTTCGGGGTGTCTATTCCACACTTTTCCCGAGTGTTCTATCTCAGATTGGTGACTATAAAGCTACAGTAATTTATAATTGCAGTTACCGAGTGGTGACAGTTAAATGGTATGTAATAGGAGCCTTTTAGCTACATACTGAGTTTTATCCTAGTTTATCACTGACATTTCATTCAAAGAATAAATCTCATAAAGTTTTACTTTTGTACTTATAGTCAGCTAGTCTAGAAATGTTTGCAGAGAAGTGCTATTCAGTTGTTTCTGACATGGCATCCTTGACAAAATACATGTTTAATTGTAATACGTTCTTTTAATATATTTGAGTAGTTCAAAGACCTATGAAATTTTTTTAACTGCTCTAATTCATTTAAGATTAATCCATATAACTTGGAGTGGTTACTTATTTGGACCTCAGAATATCCATCTAGCTTTTTTTTGTTAAATGAAGTAACCTTATTTGAATATGTATTTTAAAAAAGAGACTGAATAAGATAAATAAGGAATAATTATTTGCTGACTGTGTCCTCCAAGCTATTTGAGGAGCCAAATTCCTTCTTCTATGACAGTGTGCAAAGCCTGTACCTAACATCTGTATGACAGACCTCACAAGTACCTAGGTGGAAAAGTTCCCTTGCTGTGTATCCCAGGAAAACACTCCTCTCCCTTTGCTGTAAGGACAGCTGTGATTGTTTAGCATTTTGTAAGACTAGCTTATGCTCACAGTGCACACAGTTCTCAGTTAATGGATGCTTTGACTTGCTGGTACTACCCTTTTCAGGCCTGTATCTCTTCCTTTGCTTGAAACTTTTCTGAGTTGGGAAGAAAAAACTTCATCTGCAGGGTTGCCTGCTTCCTTCATCCCCAACTGAGCCATCCTTTCCACATTCTGCAGGAAAGCAAATAGAGATTGACAAGGAGTTGAGCATGGGAAAAAGTTTCTGGAGTGCAAGTGGGATGTTTGATACATTACTGGCAAACATAATTTTTGTACTATGATGGTGATTAGATCACACATCATCCTGTTTTTTTTCTAAGGTTATTTCCGTGAGACTAAGCAAAATATAATAGTGTGATGGAGTCGAAGTTTATAGGGAGAAAGGTTATAACATTCATTAAACTTTTCTGTATTTATCTCACTCTTCTTGCAAGACAATTTCTTTTAAAGCCAAACCCAGATACTTGAGTGAAAAATGATCACTCTCCTTAGCAATCCTATCTACCACATCTCATGAAAATTGACCTCTCCATTAGACCAGCTGATCAGTGGAGCATATCCCAAATTTAACGGCTTTCAAGGAGAAAGCCAATTTAGTTCCTGCTTCTTTGACACGAATGCGTCTGCAAGACTTTGAGCAGACCAATCAGATGTGGGTTCTTTTCTAGTTGTGGTGCTAACTCTTTGCCAATCTTCAAGTAATGATCTTTCACAACTGTCTCTTTTACTACTGTTTCTTTATGCTAAAAATAAGTTACTGGATGTCTTACAGGAGGTTCTGTAATAGCCTGGACTTATGTCTATGCATGAGGACTGTCATGTCACCCTTTTGCGGTACAGATGAGGGATCTATCGTTGCTTCAAACTGCTGAAAGTCTTACATTTTTTTTAAAGTGTCAAAGAGGTAACACTGAGTTGAAACACCACAATTTTCTCAAAATATTGCCTTGATTTCCATTACCATTAAATAAGATATTTGATATTTCACGTGCAGTAAATTTTTTTCAGGAAGTTCGATGTGCTTCTGCTTCTTTCTGAAATTGATCTTTGCTAGCATGATCCAGCTTTGGTTACTGCAAGAGCTGCAGTAGTATGCTAGAGAGGTTGATTGGTTGGGTTATTTTTCTGGTAGAACAGGATTAAATACTTAGATGTGGATCCATGAAGAAGGTTTGGCTGTATCTAGACTAGTATAATATGAATAGATCAAGGTGATAATAATTGCATTCACCTGTGGGGTTTTGATGACTGCTCCTTAGGAGTAATTTGAATATAACCATGAGTAATCTCGATATATCCTAACCTAGATCTCCACATCAGTGTAAAGTTGCAGAGCAAACTACTTGTTATTTCACATTGATCTCAATTCATAAGAGCCCCTGGTTGGGAGCTTCCTTCTACTGTTGCAGCTCTCTCAAATATCCAGTTGTAGACTTCAAATTCTGTGGCTTTAGGACAGGGTACAGGTTAAAAAAAATTGAATTGTTGTAATTAATTTGTGACCTAGGTTTAATATTCCCATTTTTATTTCAGGGATATTTGTATCTCTCCAGACCCTAACCTAGCAGACCTCATTGCCATATGAGTACAGTCAATTATGATATTTTTTATAGGTTTCAAATACAGAAAGAAAGAGAAAAATATATGGAGAAACTAGTAAATAAAAGAAGGCAATATTTGAAATAATGCAAACCTCCCAAATGAATGACTTAAACGAACATTTTAATGATTAGGCATTAGGATGGAAGTTTCCATGGGAACATATTATTACCTCAGTCTCTACTTCAGTGTTCCTCATGTCCTCAATTGAAACAGCTGGAACTAGCTAAATTATGCCATTTTGTTTGTTTTTCATTTTATATTTCAACTACAACACCAAAAAGTCGATCTCTCTTTCTCTCCTCCTCCTTCCTTCTTGGCCCAATACACGTTTAATTATTTATACAAGTTGCATATCTCCTAAAGAAGAGATGGAGAGGAAAAGACAGGGAGTAAAATGGAGAGAAATTGTTTTAGGTTTCCTGATGTGGAGTTGATCCCAGTCTTGAAATAAATATCAGCCTTTTTATACTTCATTATATACCAGTTGGGGCGGGGGGGGGGGGTGGGAAAGGGAAAAATCATGAACCTCTGATAAATAATTCAGGCATCTCCATCTGTGAAAATGCTGGATTTGGCCTAATTTTCCTTATAAACAAAGACTGTCATCTGCTCCAGGAAATAAAATACGCAGAATTTAGATTTTGAAGGGGCATTTTTTCCGTGCCAAGGTCTGATGTATTTTTCCACACAAACATGCAATTAAAAAGCCAAACCAGGAAATTAAAACAGAAAATCAGGCAAGCTACCTTTCATCCCTGCTTCTGGTAAAATGTCAGCCAATTAAGACTACGTAGTTGAAGCACAAGTTGACAAGAAATCATTGTTGAGCTTTGCTAGGTTCTGCTATTCAGTGCCTAAATCCCTGATAGCAAATGTTAGATATCTGATAAAGACCCAGGAAGGAGATTTCATCATCAAAGGTTGTGATGGAGCTTGAAGAAGGACAAGAAGTAACTCCACTTTGGTCAGTGTTATGTGTTGCACAGAATGGATCTCTCTTTTAAATTTAAAATTCTTTCAATAATTAGTTTTGGCAATTCTGCCTCTCCCTAGAAATTTTGTCTTCAGAACTTCAGAGGGATGCCTATAATAAGTATGTGTTATTATTTGCAGTCACCTGAAATTAATGAATTCATAAGGTCTATTGGAAGCCCTGAGTAGTTTCTGGGACTGATGTTTCAGGTGGTGAAAGACTAAGGATTAGGATAGCCTGAGGCTTAGGTGAAATGAGACCTCACTATAGACAGTCTCATCTTCTACCTTCTATGGCTGAAGGAGAAGTGGGAGGGCAATAGCATGCAGCTGGCTTCTTAAGGTTTTAAGAAAACTGTCCCCTCAAGCATGGCTAAATGCCATTGGAAAGGCCTGTGAAAAGATGAGGTGGGAATGGAAGGAAAGTGTGGCAGGCTCTATCATCTAGGAAACAGTGTTTAGACTTAAATTTATAGACTTCAGAAGGACAGGAAACTTGCAAGGAAGGGAGCCTTGATCCACAACTTAGCAAAATGTAGCAAGAAAAACTGGTTGAGGGAAGTCTAAGAGATCTTGGGTAGAAAATGTAGTTTGATTCTGGCAGGCACATCAGACCTATAGTAGATTCTTCTTTGTGTTTGGCTTATTTCTTTGTTTTCATAGAGTTCTGGGGAAAAAAAATACAAGCCAAATCTGATCGCAGCTTGTTTGGCAAGTATTGTATTCATGTATGTGTGAGATTTCTGATGGGAACTTCTCAGGGAGAAATTGTAGCCAAATTATCTTCATTTCTCTTCTAGATTGCTAAAAATATTAATAAGAGTTGGTGCAAAAGCTTTTATGTAAGTTTAAAATTAGATTAGTTTAAAAGAAATTTTTTGAAAGGGAGGTACTTCTAAAAAACAAACCAAAAGGTCATGAGAGCAGAAAGGTAGTTTTCCTTCAGCAGCTACAATAGTGAACTCGGCTTTGCAACATCTGAGTCAAATATCTAGCTCTGTCAGAGAGGTGGAGTATCTACCTGAATGTCACACATGCCTATGTTTCTACTTAAGAGGATAAATTATTTTGGTGTCACATTGGGTGCCAAAGAACTGTCATGGTTTAGCCCTGACCCAGCTAATTTCGGCAGCTAAAACTGTGCAGTTGGGATTGCAAATTCCAGTCCCCCACCTCAGGGGAAGAGGAGAGGAAAATGAGAGGGAAAAAGCTTGCAGGTAGGAAATTAAAACTACAGCTTTAATGAAATGATGATAATAATAGCAATAAAAATTAAAATAATTAGAAAGTATTAAAACATTAACAAATATTGTAGATTGCACCCCTACCCCTCAAAGACCATACCTTACCACAAATGCTGTAAAGTAGATGTGAGGGAATGGGTCCACAGCTAGGAGGGAGCTCAATTAAGGAAGTGGATTCAGGGATGCATGGATCCGGAGTCAGGAGCAATGAGAAAAACAAGGTCCTCACTGGACAGCAGACATTGGAGAAGAGAGTGAGAACCTCATGATTGGAAACCTCAGTTTGGGATCATCTATCCTGTCTGCTCCTCCCTGCAGGTGCCACCTTTTTCACTAGCTCGAGGATAGCCTTCGTTACCAGAGGAATAAGAATAAACATTGGCCTTTCCTGCACACCAATGTTCTCTGTTATCACTTATAGAAAGAAACTGTCTGAAAAACATGCAGTTAGCTTTAAGAAAATGGAGTTACTTAGGCTAGACTAAACTAGAATCAGGAAACAGACCCCAATTAACTCAAAATACCATGTACATAAAAGACGTAGAGGAATATTTCATCAAAAAGTGTTCAGGAAAAAAAAAGCCAAAGCAACAGGCCTTAGTCTTTATTTTACAGATTCAAAACCCCCCAAATTAGCCACATTGTAAAATTAGATACATGTGGACTCTTGGAATGCATCCATCTTGCTGGACATTTATTCCAAGACAGTGCTGAGGTGTGACATAAGTTTGGAGAAAAAACAATAAAAAAATCCATGTTACCATTTATGAGATATTTTTTATGCATTTAGGAAGTCATCTTTCCAGTACTGGGTAGACACAAGATGTGATATCCAAATGTCAGGCAGCATTCCTGAGACTGCTGTGGCTGGGTGGAGTAAAGTGGTTATGACTAAGCACCAGGGCTCTGGAAGGTGTAGGCATATATTGAGGTTCACCCAGAGGAGCAGTAACAGGTCCAAGGTGGATAAAATGAAGTCAAGAAGTTGAGATAGGGAAGGAGAAGTAGGATTTTTTTGGTGGAATTCAGCCAGGCCAGCAATTCTGACAGCTCTCTGTTGTCAGCATTTTAGCCTCTGCACTCCCTTCCTGGTCTGTGGAGGTGCAGTGAGTGCTGGCCAAAGCTGTAGTACCACAAGAGGAAAGTGTTTATATCATGTGGGTTAGAGCAACAAAACTGACTGATTCCCCAAAGGGAACTGTGCTTTCTGAGACTTTCAGCGTTCTGTTTGGAAGATTTTTTTCCCTCTTTCTCTTTTCTTCTGAAGGTCCTCACAATATGAGCAGTAATTTAAAGAGTATTGCACTGACTGCAGAGAAAAGAGGAGAGGCTTTCCTTGAGGTGTCCCTTTCACTAGAGCAAAGCAGTCACTAGGCTGGTTTCTTCGATGGGGTGAGAGGAGTGTATGGATACCTGCCGTCTCCTTTCCTTCACTGTCAGACTCAGGCTTGCAGGGAAGAAAGAAAGAAAATGAAGCTCACTTTTGAGACCAAGGGAATGAGATGGGAATAACTCCTCTTTGCAGTTATTTCCAGTGCAAGATTAGCTAATTTCTGAACGATGATGCTCTGTTAGGCATCGGGGAATCAAGCTGTCCAGCCTCACGTTGCCAGAAAATCAGCTCTTTCACAAGGATCAACCTATTTCTATTTCATCAGCAGACAAATCCTGGGGAACAGCTCTGTGAGTGCATATATACGTGTGTGCAAGGTAGTTATGAAAGACCCATCTTTGACCTCCTCACTTTCAGCAGAAGGTTATTGTCTTAAATAGCACATCCAGCTTTAAATTCCCTTTGATCCTCTGAAACTTCAGCTCAGCCACCTGATATAATTTTCATCCTGCTCTCCAACTCCTTGCAATCCCTCCTCCCCATCCACCTCCCCCCAAACATTCGAAGACATTATAGCAGGAACTAATTTTGTCTGGACTATTATTAGATCATGAGATCAGGGCAACATAGAGGTCGTAAAATGTTTCATTCTCTCTGAATGGCCATCGTGTCCCTATCAGGTACCATAACGTTAGGTTTGCTTATTGTGCAGATTGCTTGAGTTGCAAATTGCACATTATCCAGCTTAAACACCTGGCATTTACATTCATTACAACCCTGACACCCCCCCTTTATAGCCTCCCGTGAGAGCCTTCCAATTGGTCAGAAGCGCAAATGAATGTTTTATGATTATGATGAATAATGTGAGGGGCTGTAGAGGGGAAAGAAAAAAAAAAGAAGAAAGGAAAAAAAACAAGAAAGAGATGGAGACAGAAGGAAGACTTTATAGAGTGCTTTGACGTCGCAGAGCTTTTTGCTGGAGAAGAGCAGTGATCTCTGTGGCTGGAAAAGGACTCATCATAGCTGAATGGAGCTAAACTAGAAAAAATCACTTTCAGAAAGTGACAAAGATGTGTCCTGATTGAAGAAAGGAGTGGGGGGAGGGGAAGAGTGTTGGAGTTCAGGCTTTGACCAAAGAGTTGGAGAGAGGGGTAGGTTCCTGGTGGTTTTTGTTTCTCAGTGATTTCTGGCCAATAGCTACTCATATTTCTATGCCTTGATTTCCCTGTAATAATACATCAGGAATGGATTCGGTACCCAATACTCCTTCTGCACATACTCACACTCACCCCACAATGAGTTCAGGGCCTTTTCAGCAAAACGATCTTTTCCTAGCCCTTCCAGACCTCACACTTTCCCCAGGATAAGGGACTTGGATAGTTGCTGATAACTTGAGGTAGAGCTAGATGCAGTTTTGGGTCACATGACCAGATCAAGAGCTATTGTTTCAGTGTTTTCTTTCCATGTTTGCTAGCATGGAGAAGGGTCATAGCTTTGGATTAGGAAGCTGCAAACTGAATGTATGAAGTCATTTACTGCACTGCTTTGGCTTTTTATTGGCTCCTTCCTTTCTGCTGTCAGTGGCTGCTGGGCCAACTCTATCTCAAGAAGTCACACTGTATTTTGAAACTGTGTGTTATATTTTTCATTTTATTTCTCAGTCAAGACCTCTTTCCACAACCCTAATGCCTCAAGATTGTTTTTCAAGGGGCAGCAGAAGGCGGACAGAGTTTATCTCTTGCTTCTGAGGCTATCTCCAGAGTGGAGGAGCCCTGACTATAATTTTGTTTTCAGCGAAGCTGTAGCTATTTTGCCATTGACTTCAGCAGAGCCAGAACTTCAAGGCTTAATTCATAGACTGTGGTCAGATAGAAAAGTTCAAAAGAACAGACTCTCTCTTGTGGGTCTTTCATGGCCTAACAAGAGCCTGAAAATTGCCTCTAGCTTTGCTAGCACCACATCTTCCCTCAGGAGGCACACAGAGACCATTCCAAGAAAGCAGGGAGAAGAAAAAAATAAATAAGTCTAAATTAGACTCTGCGTCTCCAGAGATTGTTTCCGTGGCTTAAACGATTTTAATTAATAAATAAATAAATGGGATTGAAAGTTGCCCGGGAGAGAGGCTGAGGTTCTGAGATATTTTTAACCCCCCTCTCCTCCCTCCCCTGATTTTGTTTTGCTTCATCTCTGAGTGGGATCTGATGGTTGCTGGTTGCTGTTGTGTTTGGCACAGTCTGGACTAATGAGACTTTACCATGGTGGAAATCTCACAGTGAGGGCAGAGATGGATTTCACCTTTTCATTCAGGGCTTGTGTGCATTGTGGGTTACTAGTCAGGCAAGGAAGGGAGATTTTAAAGGCCAGTTTTGTTACAGCCTCTATTTAGAAATAATCAAGTAGCATACTGATAATGAGACTTTATAAGCAATCTTGGGGGCTGCACAAAACTGAGCTGGTTGAATTTCAGACTGCTCTGTGTTGATTTCTCCCACTTTGTCTGCTACAATTCACTTTTAGTTACTATGTGCACTGAGCTCAGGGAAGCCATGTACGTACAGTACTGGGTCCTGCCTAAGTCCACAAACAAAAAGCTAGTCAGCCTTAGAAGACCCAAGCAGAAAAGGTAAGAATATATGCCAATGACTTTCATGGAATTAGCAGAGATAGAAAAGACATTACTGGGGAGCCTTCTGCATGAGATATTTAAAGCAACATAGCAGAGAGCAATGCTTATGAGGAGAATGAGGTAGATGTGGTTGTTTGCCTGATATAACAGACAGGTATCTGTCAGTAATCTTGTAATCTGCTGGTTAGCTAGGATCTTCCTGTCTAAAAGCACAAATCTCATTTGATTGTAGGAGAGGAATGATCTTGTTAACAGAATCAGAAGTGGACACATAAAAGTAGTGGCTGGCCTTCAAAGAAGAGAAGGTGCTTGAATCAGCAAGAAGTCCCAGTGTAAAATCTTAGATAGTTGTCAGAATATTGCAGTCTTGAAATCTTTGCATCCCTTCATTTTTCAGAATAATTCTTTAATCAATTTATTAGCCATTGATGAAAATAAACCATTTGCCTACCACAGACATAATGAGACATATTAAACAGGACTCTTGACTTATCAGTTTCTTACGGCTAAGTCCTACAAAACTCGATGGCAATGAAATCATCAGGACTTTATAGAAAAAAGTCTGGGAGGACATATGATCTATCTGATAATATTTTGATCTCATGGATAAACAGCTGTGAGTGTTTCAATACATCCTAAAGATTTTTCTTAGGTCATACTCAATTAAATCTTACAGATGTATATACATGCATATAACTGTAGACAGTATATATGTATCTGTTACACACAAGATACCTATGTAAGTCAAAAGGATAAATCCAAATGCAGATAGGACCTTGTTTGTTCACTAACGACTTGAAAATTATACTTGTATAATCGAATCTAACTAGAAGTGTTTGGCTGAACCAATGGTCTGTTTCCACCTCCAGATAAAGGTCAGCTTTGGGTGTTAAACAACAAATGTTAAAGTCCACCTAAGGGATAAGTACAGAATACACTGAGTTTCTCTCAGCTTTGTGATTGACTATGCCTAGAAGCATGAGGGTTATTTCCCTAGCACTTTTTAGTCAAGGCAGTGCAACTGTGGATGTTCTCATTATGCATATAAATGTCTAATCCTATTTAGAATTATGATAAGGTCTTGGCTTTCATAGAACCTTGTGGTAATTTGTTACACTGGGTAATTATGCAGTGTAGTTAAAAAATAAATAAAAATCTTTTGTGTGTTTCAAATGCATTCTCCCTTTCAGTTTACTGAGACTCTCAATCAAAGTGGTAATATATGCATTTTATGCAGGAATTTCACAGAAAGCCTGCTGGTCAGGATAATGGCTTCCTGGAAGAACAAGGACTGTGTTTTATGATCTCAGAACTTTGTTTCTGGGCACCTGTTTCTACAAATTTTGAGCATATGTGTCTGCCTGAGTATTGCCACCACATGAAAAAAGTAGATTTAGGTAGACATTCAGTTTATGCAACATGATTGTGAAGTTGCAGGTTGTGATTAGTCTAAAAACAAGGGAAAAGATATGCAAAAATGGATGCTGCTGGGTATTTTCTCTGGGAACATGATGGATATTCCATCAGTGGAAACTGTTCATATGAAAATTGGATGTTTTTTAAGTTGTGTTGCACCTTATATAAAATAGAAGGACCTGACGCCGAATCTGCTGTATGAGATTCTGTGAGAATTGTTTTCATATGAAGTCAGACTAAAAATCACAATGTCTTCTTGTATTCTTGGAGTCTGTGAATCTATAACAATTGGTGAATTTTTTTATTGTTGTTAATTAATTTTGTTAAACCAATTTTATGTTTATCCTGTTTCTAGTTGCTGGGTTGGTTTCGTCCCAGTTGTTATTGGCTTAGAAATTTATTGGCTGGTTTGTTTGGGTCATATAATGGTATTTGAAATAAAAGTGTTGCAGAAGTTGTTGTTCAGAATAAATTCTCTTTGAACTGAGTGGGATGTTATCAAATTTTAAGTGTTCTATAGAAAATGAGTCAATAAACCTAGTGCCATAAAACAGAAAACAAGATCTTTCCAGGGGGAGTTTTCACTGTTCTTATAGGACATGAGAGACTGGGTGTGAATCTCTCTTGAATTTTACTTTGTGTTTCAAAATATTTAGGGATGGCTGATAGTTTTGTGTTAAATTCTGACAGGCTGAGAAATGAGACAAAGATGAGGCCAGTGGAAGGAAGTGGAGGTCTGTTTCCTATAGTGATTTTTGCTAGCTGATGTTTTGACCCAGAATCTTTAATTATAATTCATATTTACGGTTTTATCTTAATTGTTTTATAGAATCATTAGCTTAGAAATACCTCTTGTATGGCTACATATAGGGCAGTGTTCTGACCAAAATTCTCCTTTTTAAAGTTTATTCTTCTTTTGCTATATTTTCCCCTTACTTTTTGAGGTTAGCCTCTTGTGGTTACCATGGGGGAACAAGGTATCTGCAAGCGGCTAACATTGTATGCATCTACAGGAACAGCACGAAGTTTCCACTCATAAGACCGTTTTCAAACTTGAGTAACAGAACATTCAATTTCCCTGTCCAGAGCTGCATCCTTTAGTTGGCATTCATAAATCTGTTCTTCATTTGGTATCACACAGGCCAAGTAGTCTAGAAAGATTTCCTTGTGCTTCTGGATCTCTTCCTTTCCATCTGCATCGTGGCCAGAACACTTCCTACTGTGAAACACAAAAAGGCTGCACCACAGACACTGGTGACTGGTGCACAGCTGGTGATATAAACTAGCCCGAGCTGGTCAAGCTGTGCCACTTCATGCTAGTTGAGGATCAGCAGGGAATTGTGGATACTTGATGGGACTTGCATGTTGGACAGGCTCAGCTCTCTTCTCCCAGAATTTCTTGACATCCTCTTATTTCTTTCTCCCTTTAAAAAAAAAACTTCCCAACTACCAGAGTGATAGTCCATCTCACTCTATCTTCCTCCTCCTTTCCTGACTAGATCATGCTGTGAGTCTGCAAAAGTTTAGCAATAATTAGTGCCGACCTCTAGCTGCTCACGGCTTGCTAGGAATCCAGGTTGTCAGCTCGGCCTGTCAGAGGGCTGAGAGGAAATGAAGCATTTGGAGGCACAGAGACGTGGGAAGGAGGAGGAGAGATGTCCCCGCGCTACAAAGCACATTGCTATTAAAGTGTCAGTTTTTTGGTTTACTGTTGCAGTTTGTGTGAAGAGTTTATGGATCAGCAGATAACAGTAATTATCACAGAGACTTTTCTGCTAAAGTCTAATCTAACCTTTTATAGTTTTGCACCATGGGGCCTCCTTCTCCCTCCCCTCCCCCTATTTTCAGGAGCTTATTGGGTGATTTTATTATTTTATTTTTATTTTTTATGACCACTAAATCATCAAAGTTGACACCAGACATCTTCACACACAAAAAAAAAGGATGCATAGATTAATTGAATGAGGGGGTGGATGATAGGGTTTTATTAATAATACTAATCTAAAGATTTTATTGTAGCAAAACCCAGAAAGAGATTAACTGTATGAAAAGGAAAGGAAGAGGGGGAGGAGGGAAGTGTAAAAAAACTCAGAAATATTGGCCAAGGTGAGATGTTGCCCTCAAATTTAAAGCACTTGAAAATTTATTGAATCTCAGTCAGGCCTTGCAAATACTGGTCCTAATCCAGAGTTATTCTGTCAAAGGCAATGCCTTTACTGTCATTTGGGGAACAGAATGGGAAGGCTTATCCAGAAACTGGCAAAGTGAAGAAAAATTTTAAATATATGATCATCATCACTGCTGGAAGGGAATAAAGCAGTGCCACAAGGCAAATTTTTAACAGTCTTTTTTTTTTTAATAAAAGAGGAATTTTGGGGGGATGGAAGTTTTATGAACCTTGTTGAGGTGTCTTTCTCTTTTCTTTTGTTGAACCAATTTTTCAATGAAATGTTTATAAAATATGATACGTCATTTCAACAGAGAGACAAAACCTTTCATTACTTTTATTGCTGCTGCCACATAGTTTGCTGTGCAAGCATTATAAAGAGTTCCTGATGGGGTTAAACTCTTACTTTATAATACATTTTTTCCCTCTCTCTCCCCTCCCACTCCTTCAGTAGGGAAAAAAAAAAAAAGGAAAAAAAAAAGGAAGGAGAATAGCCCTAGAAACTAATAATGCAAGAGAATGCATTCTCATCCCTTACCTCTTGTGTTTTCCTTCAAAACACTTCAGAAACATTGGCATGGGATTTTATTTTCCTTGTTCACAATTTCATATTATGGTAAAAATCATCACCTAATATTTATTTCTGTTTTTTCATGTGTATATGTATGGGTTTGACAGACTCTCATTCACAATTGTAACGTGGTGGCTTGAAGAGAACATGCCCAGTACAGTAAGCCCTCTCCAGACATCAGACATCTAGGATGAGCTGGGAACTTCTTTAAAGAGCTTTCAAATTCAATGGGGAAGTCTGGAAAATCTTCATTACCAGGTGGAAAGTTGAGATGAGACATCTTATTGACTGTCAGTGATTGCAGCATGGATGGCGCTGACCAGTGTAAATATAAAAGAAGGTCAATGCATGGCATGGCTGTAATGACCTGAAGCTCCTTGCACATCAGTGTAAACTGCAGTCCAACTCTGTCAATTCTTTGGGACCCTTGAGTATCCGGAATTTTGGAAAACTGTCTCACTCAGTTTCATTTCTGATCACATTTCTAAACAGGCAGTTGATGATCCTAAGGACACATGGAATAGGAATTGGTAAACATCTACTGCGTGTAGGATTTTAAGCTCATGTAGTCATGCGTAAGTTTTCTTGCTGTGACATAAACTACCTGGGGCTGGGGGCAATTGTTTGATATTTTAAGCAGGGAAAGGAGAGATAACTAATACAAGCCACAGGGCTGTCAACATCGTCCCCTTGTAAGAAGTTGTAGTTAACAAATTATACAGAGGGAAGTAAAAGTGCAAGGGAACTTGGAGGGACTAAGTAAAGAAGTTAGCTAATGCTTTCCACATGCAACAGAAAGAAATAAATCTCAACCATCCACACCCCCTAGTACGAATACTGGAATGAGATTGGTTAAAAGAGAAGCCAAAGCAAAGTGTTATTAAGACATCTGTGTGTCTAATGGAAAATTACTAGGCAGCAAAGAGGCACAAATCATTATGAATCAATTTAACCTCATTGAAAATTATGCGGTGTAATTCGTACCAGAGTTTGACTTGAATATGGACGTTTCAAATACGGTGGATTGTCAGGGCTGACTCTTCACTGGGTTAGCCTTTAAAGAGCTACAGTTTTCCATATGCCAATTTGAGAAACATTCATAGCAGAAGATCCATCCTCTAACTCTACGTATTCAGATTTATTATACCATGGATGACTGAGACAGCGGCGAGATGTATTTTTTTCTTTTGTCCTTTCCTCAATCAGTATCTGTGATAGAAATGGAGGACAGGGTTGGATGAGTTCCTGTCTATGTACTGACCTGTGTTTGATTCACAGTTTACTTATATTTAGGGGTTTAGTACTCTAAACCCAGTTCCAAGAGCTTTCTTCTATAGAAATGCCAAAAATCTCATGAAGGTTAGATTGTTTTGCAGTTGAGATACCAACCTGAGGTTTAGGAAATACGGTCCTATTTTGTCTTTGTTCTTGTTCCTTATTTATAAAATGAGGGGAGGTTTCACCACAGACATATTTCCATATTAATACACTAAAGAGCAAGGTTTCCTTGGACTCAGTAATTCTCTACAGTCAACTCAAGAAGCTTCTGTATTTTGTGTTTATCTTGTCTCCATGCAGGGCAAGTAGGATTCCAGGTCTCAAAAGGTGTTGAGGTACAGAAGTTACAGCTGAAGTGTAATTGCCTGCAGGTCCATCAAGGAACAGTCATGAAAGGGAAAATGTCATTAAGCAATACTGGGACAAAAGCCTCTGGAAAACCACATGGGGAAAACAATTCCTTTGTTTATGAAGAAATATAATAGCATTGGACAGCGGTCACTTTTCAGGGTATAAAATACACCGGGGGGACACGGAGTGTATTATTTTTCCTGTGTGAGCAGCAGCGTGGGTATGTAAATCCTTGATGCAAAACCCAATAGCTGGTGCAATCCACCTGCCACACCTTGCTTACAAACAAATTGACAGGAAATTTCCTCAACCTACAAGCCTGCTTCTGGTGCTCAGCACAGGGATGAACTCACCTTGGGGGACTATAAGATGCCTAAGACCACTACCTTCCTAGATGCCAGGCATATTACTTCTTTACTTGTTTTAACCCCGTCATCCAGAAAGTTCTGGTTCAGCAAAAATGAAAAAAAATACCTACCAAAACTTCCCCCAAACTTTAATCTCCCTCGTTAGAGTCCAGCCCTCTTCAGCCTATAGTGACAGAGGAGTGCCACAAAGAGTGAACATGAAATGTAACAGTTCACTTAGCAGGAGAGCAGACTCCTGGTATTTGAGGTCTCTGAGAAGCCTGTGTCAAATGGTAGATGTGGCACTGGTGATCGGGCTTTGGTCTTGCTGGATTTAGCACACTTAGAGGATTTGGGTTGCTCTACTCAACTGTGAAAACAAAGTTCCTTTTTTTCTGTGCTGTTCTGCATCTGAGAGAGAGAAAAATCAAGTAAAACACCTATCTTCTAGATACATGGAAGGGCAGTTTTACTTATGTCATAACAGGAAATATTTTGCAGAAAAAGAAAAGGTTTTCTCTTCTTCCATGGACTCTTATAATTACTACTTTTTTCCCTTCTCCAAGTCCCTCAAATTTTGACACTGTTTTTATAATGTCTGCCCCCTCTCTGTGGTCCTCAGCAGTAGTCACTCTTGTTTACCTAGGGCCTTCCTCACACACCTGAATATATGTTTTAAAGATTTAATTTCTTCCCTAGAATTAGCCCTATTCTATTTTCTCAAAAAAATTTGAAGGGAATTGTTTCAGAGAGGGTATGTGGCAGCTTGGATTGCAAAGGCTACCAGCATTTTCTTTCCTGAGCTCCACACCATGTAGCCGGTGATGCTGTTATTGCAACCAGACTTTTCATTTCTGAAATTAACCATGTAACCAAAGGCAGCAGCTCATTTTGTGGTTTGCTTGAAAGTGAAGAAGCCAGGGATGGATATCTAGGCCTTTTTACTTTGACTGCAAATTGATTTCAGCTCTTGCTGTGTAGTTTGTAGCTGGCCTTTGGCATCTGGAATAGCATTTGCTGAGAAGTATCTGGCACAAATTAAGAACTTTAAAAATTTTGCTTTGGCCACTCTTTTTACAGGAGTGAATTTTACTCCTAGAGGCTGCAAGCAAAGGGGGGAAAGCTGAATTCTGAGACATCTTGGTACTTCCTCCAAAGCCCCTTGAGAGCATCTCAGCTCTTTGCTGTAGCCCTTTGAGGGTATATATTTTAACCCCCTTTCAGAACTAGGGAAGACAGAGCTGGCTAGAGACGTGGCATAAATGCCTTTATTCATGGTTTGACACTCACAGAGCACCTAAAAGCCTTACATTTGATGATTTCAGACCTCAGAAGGCCTGAGTAGGTGTATGAGCTTAAGCACTTCAGTTTTGAAACTTTCGTCCTAAGAGACCTGACAAAAGTGGTGTTGCCAGGTTGGTGATGGAAGCAAATATAATACCTAGGAGTCCGGCTCTCCAGATGCCTCCTTTAATCATCAGTTACATTCCCTCTCTTCTCCTGTGCCACAGCAGAGTATGGCAGGCTACAATGTTATTAAAAAGTAGCAGGGATTTCTGTTGAATATGGCTATGAGGAATTACATCTTGGGAGATCCAGTAGTTTAAGTGGGTCTCTTTTTTTCATATTTCAAAGATCATGGCATCTGCTAACATTGAAGAAATCAAAATCACTATTTTTTTCAAGGAAACTGATTTCTTTGAATATTGAGATGGGACAGCAGAAAATTAGTGGGAAAAAAATGGAAAAAAACCCCTGAAAACCTAAAGATTTTGCCCAGAAATATTTTTAAGTTAGAAAACCCATCACCAAAAAGTCCACATCATCTCTGCTTCCCACTGCTCTGGGGAATCCATGAAGTGAGTTCAGCTGTGTAATATTAAAAGCAGGGAGATGTCAGCTCTATAGAGTGTGCATCTCCCCTCTTATTGTCAACTCTCTTCTCTTGTAAAGGAAGAAAATCAGGCAGCGTCTTTCTGGAGAATAGAGAGCATGCTTTTCTATATATAAACTTAGCGATTTAAGAACCTCCCTCTGCAGTGGCATTTAGGAGCTGCAAGTCCCTTTAAATACTAATGCCTCTGAGGACCATTCAGTTTGCAGGCAGCAGACAAACTAGTTGACTCTTTGCTTTGGTAACTTTCACCCCTGTTTTTTCTGCTATTGCTTATACACACATCATCCCTCCTAAATCTGGTGTGAAATATAAATTCCTCAGTCACAGTGTCCAAAACTTGCAGCATTCTCAAAGACAGGTCATTTCAGACACTCTAGAGCAAATTTATTCTGGCTTTGTTGCCTCGTGGGGGTGCATTTGATGCTTCTCACCTGACTATATCTTACTGGTTTTACCTGACTCCAAGGTTACCATCTCCACTAGTTCCTCCTGCAAGTTGCCGCTGAGAAACACAGTATTCTTGTTGAAAATTTTATTTACTTGTAAGGCCAATTGCATGTTTAATTAATTTCTGGCTGTAGGTCCCCATTTCAGTTTAAAGACCATTGGAAAATACTGTAGCAGCTGGGAAAGTCCTAGAAAATAACAGGGCTGTTTCAGTTTGATTAGATAAGCAAAGATCTTTGAATCCTTTTCTGTCATGCTAAAATTTTATGGAGGCAGATTCCATTCAAGAAAACAAAAAAAAAAAAAAAAAAGAGGAGGAAAATTATTGTTTGATTCTTTCAAAAGTGTCTGTTGTAGCCATAGTATATGACGGAAAAGGCGTTTTCCATATCTCCACACCTCTTGACTAGTTTGGATTATAAAACATTCTGACTATCTACCTGGAATTACTTCATGGACTATCCGAAGTCACATGAAATTGATTACTCTAGTAAAGCTTTTGTTGTAATTATATTCATCCAGTTTCCAATTACCTAAGCACTTTCCGACTCTTGTCTTTCCTGTGTTGGAAGAGGAATCACTGAGATGTTCTCTTTTTCCCCCTCTGCAGAGGAGTTTGTTTCAGAAATAGAAAAATCACAATTCAGTACTCTTTCTCCAACAGTGAGAGGTCACTGCTTCCAGACCTTTCAATTAGATGGGCAGAGAGTTGAAAAAATACCAGCTCCAAGTCAAAACTGTAGAACACCATCAAAGTTTTCTCTTGATAAATCTTATTAAGTTACCTTCGTAAAGCTGGTTCTTTTCTAGTTTTGTGTGGCTTGATACTGGTAGTATGTAGTTTAAAGATGGGTTTTGGAGGAAAGTTTCCCTATGGTCTCTTTGCTAATTTTCTCTTGAAGAACAGACGGGGCTCTGGGCTTTCCAGAACACTGTGTAAGATGATCACTGCTGCTTCATACAAGGGAGCTTCTCTATCTATGATGCAGGAGATCTCTGGTTGCTCCCAGGGTAGTGATTCCATGTGAACCACTCTTTCCTAGCTCTACTGTTCCATCTGTAAAATATGAATTACAGCTTTTCCAATGTTTGCATGCTTTAATCCAGACTCTCTTGACAGTTAAGTTCTTTGACTTCATAGGAGCTGTACAAATTTACACCATCAGAAAATCTGTCTTGGAAATGTTATTGACCTGTTCTCCAACTCTGTGGGTGAAGAAAATACTAAATTTCCATGAAATTAGAGATGAGGGAGACTAGTTGGCTTGGTAAGAGCGGACTTTGTGTGAGATGACATCTCTGAGGGAGAAGAGCAAGCTGTTTTGCCACAACCCCATGCTGTGCATTGCATGTATAAAACAGAACCTGACAGAGTGAGATGCTTATCAGCTGCAGTGAAAGAAGAGGAAGAGTAGTGGAAGCAGTAGGAGGGAATCTTCACAACAACTTTAAAGGAAACATGTTGGAAATATAATGAAAGGTCTCATTGGGCTGTAAAAAAAAAAAAAAAAAAAAAGAGAGAGAGGGGGAGAGAAAACAGCAACCAGCCCTGGTTGTTGTATTGTCTTGTTAACAGTGTGTCACTGAATTTAGCAGAAGGAAGCTTCTCCCACACATCTCCCCTCACACAAATGTAACTGTCACAACCTCCTGAGCTCTGAAGCACAGCTTTGATCCTCTGTAGCTCTGCCCCAGTTCTGCAATGCACATGAAGGGGAGGAAAGGGGAATTACCTAGCAGATTTTCTGGGGGAATGAAGGACACTGTTGCCAAAGCAGGGTTAATTGCCATGACGACAGCACTTCCCCAGTGTCTTTTCTTTTTCTGCTAGAAGGGTCCTCCCTCCTCGTGTCCTCCTCCCCTCATTGCATGTGTTGTGTTAATCTAATTTTGTCAACTCAGTGGCTAAACAAATGCATGGTAAAAGGGGGCAGTTTTCTGAAATGATACTTACTTGGTTATCTCATGATACACAAGTTGTGTAAGAAAGGACGATACTTGGAAAGGGAGCAGATGAAGAGCAATGTGAGATAAAAGAGAAAGGATTTTGCAAATGCTGACCAATTTTCGACTGCATCCTGTTGCAGCTAGGCAGATTGAACTGAGAGAAGTTGGTCATTGGAGAGTGATATGGAAAGGACGTAGAGGAAAACTGCTTCCAAGGATTTCCACTAAAGTCCCAGCAGTGACTGACAAAATTACTAGAGAAGAGGAGAAATGTTTCCTGGGTCCGCTGGCTCCCCAAACATGATCTTATAATAAAATCTGCTCCAGGCAAGACCCTGAGCAATTTTGCAAGATGTCTGACTCAACGAGATGTTTGGCTTTTTCTATATATTTCTTCACTTAATAATTCCTCTTGAGTCCATAAATCCAGTTTCCCTCTTTTTAAGTGATTTTTGAGTTCTTGGAAATCCTCAGGGATGCTCTTTCACGACTAGGTTATTTTTCGGTCTAAAATTCAAGAATTTCCAATGAAAGTAAAAATTAATTTCTTCCCATAAAATATTCTTTACCTTGATTTCCAGAGAACTTATCCTCTTAGAGTTAGCTCAGAAAATCAGATGTAAGCTGTTGGAACCCAACCTACACATGGTCCAAACAGTCTGTGGTCATATATGTTCCCCTATGTGCATCTTCTTTGAAGCATTAATGCTGACTTTTGTATAAAGCAGATTCCTCCTGAGACGTGAGGGAGAGAGAGTACACAGGGAGAGAGCTGGGTCTGTAATGGGGCATCTACACGCAAATGTTGTATCACCAGTTGCCAATCACCTTGAGCATCCATTGCCTATGTGGGGTGTGCAGGTAGCATCTCATTTCTCAGCCTCATTCCTTTGTATTTATTTAGTACAAAAATTTTCCAAATTAGCATGAATTTCCATGTAGATTCAGTAGCATCAGTTGTATTTCCAGTCAGACTGATGAGCCATAATTGTAACCAGTCCATCCTGAGCATTCAAATAATTCTCCCAGCATGCTTCTGCTCCCTGGAGGTGGTGCAAACTGAGGGACAGGGCACAAAACCCTGCGCATGACCTACTCTACAACTTCAGCTTCTCCTACTTGCATTTTCTGTGCATCTGTTTCTCCTTCTAGAAATTCCTGCTTGGCTGTCATGTTCAGGATGTGCATACACTGGGGTCCCAACAGGTGTTACAGCACAGTGTTATGTATTACTAGCAATAAGTAGCAGATTACTGCTGCAAAAAGCTAAATATGCTTTGTTTCCCTTAGCTTCACTGAACAGAAGGAACACCTATCAGCTCTGGTCTGTTCAGAGATCTGTAACCAAGCTGTTTCTTAACTCTGTATTAATATGAAGTCTTCTCCAGCTAAAAACGCTGTCTTGTAAGAAACACTGCACATTCAAACCCATCTTACATTTTAACAAGACCATCCCCTCCATGTCATTATTGAATGAAACTAACATTAACATTCAGCTTTAGGATGGATGTTTTTTAGTGTTTGTAGGGTTTTATCCCCTAACAGAATCACAGTAGTTCTCTCCTAGGCCCTGTTTTTCTCAGAGAAGAACCTTGAGATAACAGTTCAACAGTCCTCCTTTCTTCTTTTCAGCTCTGTTTCATGTTGTGTTTTCATTCTCTAGTCTACCAGCATTTCCCTAATTACGATTGTTTTTGAGAAGATATAAAAACTTCCTCTGCAAAATTCCTGCTCCCCTTCCTCTTCTGCAGCATGGAATTCTGTCATCTCTGGCTTCATATAGAGAATGGTGACCCAAGCATCAACATGCTAATCTCAGAGCCACAGGCCATTATTCTTACAGTTCCTAAAAAACACAGCCCTATTGACTGTGCCTTGAAGCTCTTATAGTGAGGAACAGAATTCTGATATTCTCTTTCCTTCTCTTGCCCTTTTTTTCCTGCCGTATTTCATAATTATATTTATTTGAAATTGAATTTTAAAGGTTCAGTCCCTAAAGGCAGTGAGATGTAATTTCTAGTGGATATTAAAACTGTGTAAAACTGCTCATATATCCCCCCATGAAGAACAGCTGGTACTCAGAGAGGAAAAGAGAGAAAGAAACTAACTCTAACCTTCTTGCCAGCTATGCAAAAAAAAAATGATAATAAATAAAAATAAATTCTTTTCCCTTGAAGAGAAAAAATAATGCTGAAGTTACATAAAATATTAGTGTTTGTGGTGTATATTCTAAAGAAGTATTCAACCATATAATTTAAAGTACTGCCATTGACTTCAGTGTTATAACACTGCCTTGTACTGGCACAAGGTCCGACATGGAACAGCTCAAGCTGTTATCATCAAAGTGTACAGGCTGAGGGACAGCTATGAAAACTGTGGCCTCACTGTAATCATGCAGTGGAATCAAAACTCGTATTTCTATCGAGGGTCCAGATTCCAATGCTCATATTTTCAGTTCATCTTCTTTTTAAATGTAGTACTGAAGCAAAAGGGTACAGAGAAAACTGCAGGTTTTAACCTGCGTAAATGTGGCAATAAAGCCTGAGTTTTTACATAGAGCCACAACGACAAAACAGACAAAAATGTGAAAGAATGGGTACCATTAGCAGCTGGAGAACTGTGACATAGATAGATTAGTGGTGGCATTCATTTGATCAACCTTTAGGTCTCTAAAGTGCAGGCTTCCACTTCTGACCTCTCTTCATAGGTAATGAAGAGGTAAGAAAGATAGAAGGCTCATGTTGGTCTTGAGCAGATATTTGTATTTGGTTGGATGAATTTGATTCTAGACCGCTTTGACTCTTGGTCCCATCCTCAATGGCTGTGAAGAGTGCCATGGATTAGGCCTGCAGAGATTGTATTCTCTCGTTGCTGACAGTTGATTACATTGTCTAACACAGTCAGAAACCTGTTCAATGTTTCATCCTCTCCCACCAAAGAGTAAAACTGAACAGCATATATTGTGCTTGTGTTTAAATATCTGTGTGTATTTCCATGAACAAATATACAGTGATAAAGATGAGGCATTTTTTGCCCTTTGAATTCCGGTCTTCTGACCTTCTTTTCCATTCCGTTGACCTATAAAAATATAATATTATTTAATTAGAAATGTATGAGGGGAAAACCATTTTCAACATCAACAATAATACTAACAATGTCAACTTGCTTCTTTATTCCTTTTGTTTTCTTTGCGAAGTTAAACTGTAAATTAAGTCTGATTTAGCCTTTCTGAGAAATCTTGCTGTGATGCAGATTTCACAGTGACCTAAAGCAGCTCACATTGGTTTGAACTCTGCAGCCTCCGGTAGAAAATGTTTAATTACCTTTATTTTGCCAAAAGCTGATCTGTTTATTCTGCAGTACTTGGGGGTCTCTTGGCCTCCCTCTGGTGGCCGATCTACAATAATGTGAAAGGAAGTGGGGGTGAAAAAAAGACATTTACTTGATGCATTACATCTGGGTGCTGCCCTTGCGGTTTGCGTTTATCTCTCTTACTATTTTCTAGGTCTGTGTCATCCTCTCTCTGCCTAGTACTTTTCAGTGAAACTCAGTAAGGTTGTGATCAGCTCAAGGTATTTTAATGCATAGTTAGTTGAAATAACAAACCTAATATTCAGTTCCCCATGGCATTAAAAATAAAGAAATAAATGTCAACATGCATACAAACACCCAGATGTTTGCATCTGTGCCTGGGGAAATCAGCAGGGTAGTAAAGCTGGAAGGTGGGACTCCTAATTAGTCTTACACTACACAATCTCACTCTTTGCCATTGTCCAAGCAACACACACTTGTGGCTTTAAGGCTTAAAACCCAAATGGAGAGTGTTATCAAAGTACTCAGAGAATCTGGGAATTCGTCTTGAATAAAGATACAGCAAATACTTTTTTTCTCTTTTATTTCTCATTGTTATTTTATTTTGCTGAAAGAAACTTTCTGAATGAAAATGAAAACAACTATTCATTATTTGCAGTAGTTTTGCTTTTTTTTTTTTTTGCCTTCTGGCTAAAGGCACATGGAACTGGATGCAGTTTTCTTTCAAACCCATCCTGTGTTATGTGTCTGAGCTCTGAATCTGGAGAACCTCCCTTGAACCTGGACTCAAAGGCAGTTTGCTTAGAGTGAGTTTAAAATATTCTGGTGATAAATTCTTTTCTTCAGATCTATGAATGTCAGTTCAGTTTCATCTGTGATACGAACCTCTACACATCTCAGAAACTAGAGTAAGTTTTCCTGGCACAGATGCAGATGTAACATTAAATCTGTTCACAGTGCAGGGATAGCCAAAAACTTCCTCCATGAGCGGAGTGAGCTCTTAAGCTGGCAAGAGCTTCATCTTGCACCATGGTGAGGATCAGGAATCTTCTACTGGTAGCATCGTGCACAGAATTCTGCAGTACAAATCAAGCCTTTCCATTCGCAGTATATGGTCCACTACTGAAGTTTCAGGAAGGGGTTATATTTAAATGTCTAAAAGTTAAGTGTCTAAATCTGAGTTGACTCTCTCTACCCCTTTTGTAATCAGTGGAGGAAGTGAAGGGCTTGCCTGTCCTTAATTATCTTAAATGCTTGTGTCATAACAATTCATTCAAAATCTTTAAAGGGATAACATCTCAAATTCAGATGTCAAAATTTAGGTGTTTACAGCACAGTATCTTAGAGGAGTCTGAAGCTTGTATTTAGGAAAAAAAGTGACTTATGATTTTTGGTTCAGGATGAACTGGAAAGTGTAAAATGCATTTTTCATTAAATCAGGTCAATATAGACAGAATTTGGTATTATGTGAGCTGATAAAATAGCATGTGTTCCTGCACAACAGTGTGGAGGAAGGGACCTATTCAGAATGCAGCTTCCCCAACGGTCCCATTCACAAGTCTATAAGAACATCTTAAACTGCCAAGAAAAGATAGCAACCTGATAAAAGTGACTGTCATACCACACATGGGAACCTACAGGGGACTGGGAACTATGTCCCAAAGTAACTCACTCCATTACTAACACTTGTACCACCTTGAATCGGTGCTATGAGAGAGGTTAGACTAGGTAGTTAAGCATATTGCCTTAAAAGAAATGTTTAAGAGGTATGGCTTTTGCATATCAACATCTGTATATAAGTCCACCTGACTCGAGCAATCAGCAACATATTTTGTTACATTAGTGAAAAAATTGCTTTTTTTTCTTTCCTGTTTTTTTTTTTTTGTTGTTGTTGTTCCAAAACCAAAGAAATAAGAGCTCAGCAAATGAAGTTTAAGTGATCTTTTTTTGAGATCAAAACTGCACAAAGAACTTCCTGGAAGATATTTGCAGGTACAACAATAACTCAATAGAACTTCCAATCCACGCACTGCAGCTTTGTTGCATTTTTACAGAGAAAACTTTTTTCTCCATTGGCAGAGCTCCTGAAATAGGTCTCTATTAATGTACTTAGGCTTCACTTTCTGGAATTCAGTGTCACTGCACTGATTGATACCGTCTAGTGGTTTGTTCTACAAGCAGTGCTGAAGACGACTTCTTATGAACCTGATCCAAATCTCCTGAGCACAGAGAATTTCTCCCTTGGCTTCAGAGGATTTTGAATCAGGTCCTTATTAAGGGGTAGCTCATGATAAAAAAAGCTGGACATATCCAGCCGGAATCAGCTCTTGCTTAACACGAGCAGAAGCATGTGCAAGATGGGAGGCTGATTACAAGGGTAAAGGTTAACACCCTCGATAATGAACATTGATGATCTGGTGTCCCTTTCCGCTATTGCAACAAACTCTACAACAGGGTGTCTCCACTTGGAAGGAATAACCTCCCCAGGTCAAAGAAAGAACACTGCGGGGGGAGGTGGAGAAGCGAGTCTTTAGTCTATAGTCTCTGGAAAGAGACATGTGTTTCTGTTTAACACAGAGTGAACAACTAAAGCATTGGAGTCAGCTGGAAATGCCGCTTGCAGCATTTCCTGTTCACTGGCCAGTTGGTAGATTACTAATAGCCTGTGTGGCATGCTGTTTACCACATACAAGGCTCCCTCCCTTTCAGAGGGAGGGCCAAGAAGGTCCAGAAAAAAAACTCAGCTCCCTATACCAAATATCTGCATAACAATTATTTAGATAGATGGAAATGCCAGAACGACACATGCAGATGCAATCTCTGGAGCAGATTTGGGGAGCGGAGGAAGCCGTATTGAGCAGCCGCCCCCTCCACCCCACTGTCTGCTACACAGCAGACCTTGCCTGGTGGGTTTTGAAGCATCTGCTGCCTTCAGACAGGGAGACGTGAGGGGATTATTTTTTCCTGTTTTCATTTGCTTTTTGATTTCGTTGAAGGAATTGAAAAAGGTTTACCTTGATACTCACTATCAAGGCATTCCCCGTGGATTTCCCCAAACGCACATGCAAGTATGTGAAGTGACTCTACATACCTCTCTATTAGCACAGTGGAGGCATCTCATCTTTTTGGTGACTGGGGTTAAATGGAGAGTAAGGATCCCAGTCTTTTCCTGCATAGTGATCAGAAAAAAGATGGTGGGCAAAACAGCTCTGTTTGTGTGCCAAAAAGTCACAAGCCATCCACAACTTCAGACAGCTCAGGTAAATGGAAACTACGAGTGTGATTCAACTTCTGGAGACAGAAAAGTCAGGACCTTCCATGGGGTTTCTATACAGTGGTAAATAACACGCACAGGCTTGTGCACTGACAAGTAGGTGACCCTGCCTGAGCAAAGCAGTTGGACAGAATGACCTCCAGGGATCCCTTCCAACTTTAATCTTTCTGTGATTACATGACAAGGGTCTATCCATACTATTTTGCCATTAGCACACTTCCTGCCATGTTTTGGGCCTGTGTTAATTAACATTCTGCCACAGTCCCCACATACAGTCTAGGGGATTGCACAGGCTGTTTCAGGCAAGCGGGACCCAGTCCACTCAGTTTTAGAAAGAAGGTAGAGAATTTAACTGCACATGTGCCAAGCTTTCATGACTACAGGGTCAAAGAGCAGGCCATGGCCGGGTGTAGTTTATTAGCATAGATACAAGGGAGCCCAGAAAAGTAATTTAAATTATTTTTTCTGGCTCATTTCTTCCTAAAGCCAGAAATTCAGATTGCAGAAAGGTACAGGTGGAGGCAGGAGCATGAAGTCACAGAATGTGGACCTTGATTTACATCTGGGCTGTGTCACTTCAATGGGTGTTGAGAAAGTATAGCTCAAGACAGTTTTTCATCATTTTTAAAGATAACTTCAGGGTATCTGTGGAAAAGGAGACCGTTCTGTAACATACCTTGCAAGGGAAGTGTGAAGCTGGTGACCTCTCGTGTGTCTCTACACAGAGGAGAGCAAAGGAGAGGCTTTATAGGTGCTTGTATTTCTGCTCCTGAAGAGTGTCTCCATAACTCAGCTCCTCTCCCCTGCACAACTCTGTCAATCTATAAATGCAGATAGAATCTTGTTTATCCCCCATGTGCCCTTCTCTCCCTCTTTCTGGGGCAAACATATGTGCATTTACATGCTTTGCTTTCCTGCATCCTCCTCACAGTCCCTGCCCTCTCTCACACCCACACACTATAAAAATCTGCCTCAGATCCAGTTAGTAAAAGGTGGCTCTTTCCTGCCATCTGGGTGTTCAGTGGCACAGATTCTCTTGGCCTGCCCACACACACTCGCGGGTGCGTTACAACCTCCTCTTTCCCTTTCCTCCTTCTCTCCCCCTCCCACGAGCTGGCAGCAAAAACAAAAGGGAAATCTTCAAAACCACAATGTCAGCTGCCTGTGTCAGTGTGGGTTGGGAGGACGGATCACAGCACACTCATCTCCCAGTAGGCAAAGGGGACTGTTTTTCAATAAATTTACATGCTACAGAAGACTGTGTAAGAGATTGCTTTGGGGAGCTCTGCTGAGTTGCTCTGGGCACGCTGAGCCCTTGACTTGCTCAGGAAGGGTTTCATGCCACCTGCTATGAAACTCTTAGGTTCTCCATATACTTTTCATTTCAGTACCAATGTCCGCTGTTTGCTTCACAGCATGGTTCTGTTTTCTCCTAATTTGAATGGAAGGCTGTTATTAATAGATCTGGAAATGCTGGATGTGGGCTTACTCTCAGGGAATTACAATGCTAGCTTTGCTCTGTGTGGATTCTGTACACACCTTGCACCTAACCTGCTTGGGTTTCACTTGTAAACTGTGACCTGTCTTGAGTGGATCACTGAACCCTTTTGCTTTTCTTTAATCTTTTGCTTCTATTCTGATTGAATCCAGTGGAAATATTCTAAGTTAGGAAAACAATTTGTGAAAAATATAAGGTTTCTCTGAGAACAGTATTTATGAGTTCATTTCACTTTTCCTGTATATTACATGTAATTTTTTTTTGTGAAAGGATAATATTGAAACACATTTTACATCTGGCTGTTCAGTACAGATCACATCATTTTGTTCAGAACAGAAGTAGAAATTATTCTTAGACATTTCTTCATTTAAACATGTCTTAATTGTGTATTTCCGGAAACTTGAATTGGTGTTGCTTTTTTTTTTTTTTTTGGCTTCAAGAGAAGGAGCAGAAATCCCTGTGATTTTTGAGTTCCTGAACCCCTCATGAAAGATTTATACCACTAGGAACTTAGTTGGACTGATCACTGGCTTAAATCTCAGCCTGGTGGCTGCTAGTGATTATTGAAGGGGGTTGATCTTATTCCCAGAACTGTTGCAGTTAACACCTCTAGGTAGCTCAGAAAAGACCATGACTATGCAGTCTGCTGAAAGTTAAGTCAACTCTAGGTATAAGACAGTCCTTCTCAGGGTTGCTATGAGCTCAGACTGGTGTCATGGAGAATCTATCCTGCTATATTATTCAAGCATATGAAATCTTCTTTGCTTAGTGACTGTCTTGGAATTTGGAGCTAGGAGAAGGTTGTTCGAGGAGCATAAGGAGAAAGGAGCTAGTCAACGTTTCATATGCCCACTGTTGACATGAAAGAAGTGGTTTCAAACTCCTTTTTTTAATACACTTTCTGTATGACAAATAAATTCGCCTCCCCATGGCTCCATTCCCAGTCTATACGTTGAGGATACAGCACATACAGCTGAGTGGTGAGGCAAAAGTACACAAATGTTAGTGAAATGTGCTATGGGAAAGGGGATGGATAAATTATAAGAATAGGTAAAACAGGGATGAAGTGACAAAGAACTGTGAAATCCACCTTCAAACAGAAGCACTGACATGTTTCTTTGGCATTTATGCAGCTCTGGAAGTGCATCAAGTGCCCAATCCATGGGAAGGCAAAGCCTAGAGCAGGATGGTCTGACCTGTGTCGTTTTAACACTTCATGACAGAGGAACATTCATTTGATGCAGAGAGGAACAGCGGAGCGTCCACGTTCAGAGAGAAAGACTGTAACCTATCACGGGGCTTAGGCCACCATTGATCAATATGGCAAAGTCAATAATAGCTTTTGATTCCAGCATATTAAGCTGACTGTCAGATTCATGTTTATTAGAAGTTTTTCCAAATAAGTCAGTCATACAAATTGAAAGAAAGAGAATATGAATCAAAACTCCAGGTAGAAGGCTGTGAAGCTGCCTTTTTTTTCCTCAGGGTTGTGTTTAAAGAACTTTTTAAAGAGGAAAACACTCACCTTTCCCTGTACAGAATGAAATATAAATAAAATCCTTTGAATTTATTTCTTCAGGTAAGGAGAATGAGGATTATCTGAGGGTTAAACTTTAATGGCCAAAGACTCATAATACATCTATTTTTTTATCCCTGAAAGTTCCATCTCTGTAAATCAGCCAATTCCATTAGTATCTCAAAGTCTGCTTCAAAGAAAGAGAAACCCAAAATACTTCAGGCACTACACATCACATCAAAGATATCTTGCAAGACTGACATGATTTTTTTTAAATTTCAAGAAAACATGAAGACTGTTATATAAATAATAATCCAATTAAAAGACTAAAATATGCTTTAAAAGAAGAAACTCAGAATTTATATAAAGACCTCTCATGTAAGTTTTATTTTTGAAGCTTTAAAACTGTGAAGTTAGAATATTTGGTCTGAAAAAATATTTTTAAAATACTATTAGGTAAATAATTCAGTCATTATAGGTGTTATACTGACAGGGGAAAGGGGAAGCACAAGATAAAAATACAGGACTACTTGACTTTAATCTTCTCTGTCTTTTTTAATCAAGAATGTCCCAAAACACTTTTTGAGAGGTAGGTGATAGTGGTACAGAGGCAGTGAATTAAAGAAAAACAGGCAATTAAAAGGTATAAGGGGGAGGAAAAATACTATAATAGAAATTAATTGAGTAGACAAGAGAAAAAGGGAAGTTTTTTCCTGATGTCAGGAAATATAGAAATAAGTTCTCAACCACAGCAGTGGCAAGCTGGTTTTGGAAATACACATAAAATGTCTGTCCTGGAGGAAGTCACAGTGACAAGTGCAAACAGAGGCAAGTGAGATTTGTATGTTTGGTGGAGAAATGCACAGAGCAGCATTTTGATTTTTAGTTCTTATTTTTTAATAATCAGTGGAGCTCAGCAAAATGAAATCCCTCCATTAGAAGAGAAAGGCCCTTGAACAGAGAGGTGAACAGACCTGTTGGAAAATTGTTGAGGCTGTGCATCAAAGTTCAGCCTCAAAGGAATGCGTAAGAAGAGTTACTTGTGTCCTTATCTAAGTGTCCTCCGAGATGTTACTGCATCTGATGCATTTTAAAATTTGATGGATTTCTGTGGGCCTTATCTTCTTTGTTCTGCTGGTGCTTTGCACTTCTTTCGTTTGATCGCAGCTTAGGATCAGTTTTGTGTAATGCTGGTAGAGCAGAGTGCATTGGCCACCTTGCTAGTCAATGACCCAGCAAGAGCAGTACAAGGACAATTAAATGCACAAGCATTTTTCAAAAGATTCTGGATGAACAGGTTTATCATAATTTATGAATTTTCAGATGGCCTTGAAATCTTCCTGCTCCAGTACTGTATCCAGCTATTCAGCATATAATCTGCTACGTTTGTGCATTTTGGTATGATCTGATGGGCACGTGATTCGAATGTCATTCCAGAGTAAAGTGACATGCTCTCCCTATATGCTAAAGGTGGTTTTAGTGAAGGACCTAATCCTGTTAGGAGTACTATTATTAAGCTGCCCACACTTCATTCATTCTTATGACAAAGAGTGTTTATCACCAGCACAAGTTTCAGAAACAAAAACCTGCAAATTTTCTAAACTGCTGATTACAGACATAAGGGCACACCCAGGGGAAAGATCATTCTGTAATTGCCATGTTTTTACTACACTTTCCCCAAACATCTGTTACAGGTCACTGTCAGAAACAGGTTATTATGTTACAGACCTTTAGTCTGACCCAGGATGATAGTTTTTATGTTCTGATTAACAGCATTAATCCAACAGCTCAGACACAACTTCTATAAATCCTCTCACCTGTTCTTCATCTCTTACCTGCCAGAACATCAAGAGTAGGGACAGTACAAAGGAAATTTTCCTTCTACTTGCAGTGGTTATCCTCGAATCCAACCAGTCTGCAAGTTTTATCATTCATTTTCCTCTAAGCCTAGCCCTATCTGTTATCATTTTCCCTCTCTGATCCAGACAGTTTTGCTGAAAGGATAGATTGTTGACACTAAGAATGAGGGCCACCATTGTTGTCATTCCACCAACAGAAGACTACAGAGAGGCATGTACAGAATCACAGTACATAGTTTTTTTCATTCCTGTGTTGCCGCTACAGCACTATTCAACAGAGGAATTTTTTTATTATTTTTATTTAGTTTGGGTCTTTTTGGGTTTTTTTGGTTTGACTATTAAAGAAAACTGAGAAATACCGTATTTTCAGCCTGCCAAACACATGTACGGAAGACAGGAAAGAGAACATACTCATAACCTCACAATGCTTACTTATTTTCATACTGGAATAAAAGTTAAGTTTGCATCTGTGGTTTATTGCTGAATCCCTGTGATGATGTTTTGAAACACGTGTCTTGTAGGCATAAAAGTGTTCTGTAAAATTGTTGAGTCAAAGTGGTTTAGTGCATTTCTTTCTCTTGTGACCCAAACAAAATTGTGCTCTACATTTGATGTACACGCATGAACTTGAACCCAAATCTTGTGTTAGTCTTTCAAAATAATTAACAGGAATAGCCTACGTTTCACACTGTGCTGTAAATCAAGATCTAGCCTTCCTTTCTTTGTTTTAGTTACAACAATTTTTATCTAATATTTTAGTAGAGAGAAAGAATATGAAACATTTCAGTACCTTCCTTCATGATGTTGAGAGTTTGATTGGGATATATACATATGACCTTTTCTCTTTTCTCCAAGTTCTATAACCACCTACATGCAGAAGGGCTTTTTAGAGTCTTTTTTGTGTGTGTAGCATGACCAATTCTCTGCTTAAGGTCCCCAACTTCTAGCCTACAGGCAAGAATGAGACAGAGAGAGAGTCCTTCTTTGTGGTAACTAACTCTCTATATAATGAGCCCCTTGCAAATTCTACTTGCATACTTACCGACACCCCCGCAGTTACTTAAATGGGCATTATTGGTCACTGGGTCCCAAGGTCATCCAACAGAATGCGGTTGTTAAAAATAGGAATGAGGGTTCAAAGCACAGGGTCAAGAGAGATTAATTGAAAAATCTTCTGCAGGCCTGACATCATCTGTGGAGTAGCAGCGCCTAGACACCTCCAGCTGCTGTTGGGTTCCTTGCGAATGTAAATGAATGGCTTCCTTTGTACCAGTGGGGTGTTTGCCAGGCTGTGTTGTTGATTTTATTTATGTCATAATCCTTTTTCTTTATACTTCTCTAGTTCATCTTCTTAAGAAATATTTCTCCTGGTGTCTGTTAACTTTCATCTCTGCCTTGTCCCCACCTTTGAACTTGTTGGACAGTTTCAATTAAATGTGAAGTTCTGACCAGCTTTGTAAAACCAGCCTCCTGAGTAAAGAAAATGCTGTTTCTTTTGCTACTCCACTTTGTGAAAGGGATGCCTTAGTAGACTGTGAAGAATGGTCATTGTTGCTCACACTTGAAACAAGATTTCAGAAGAACTCAAAGTGCGTTTCTTCCCTTGCAGACACAATTATTCACATTTAGAGGTGGCTGTTTTGTTGTTTTTCTTTATCATACAGCAGGAACTGAAAGATGTTGCCTGGAAGAGTCCATAACTATACTGCTTATTTCATCAGAGCTCATCTTATTTCCATTCTAATCATTTCAGCTCTAGCATATCGTTGCAAAAACTGGGCTCCCAAGAGAATCTCCATAGGTGAGCAAGGATACCACAGTTGAGAGCTAACCATAAATCCAGACAGGGAAGTCTAGAGGGTTGGAGGAGGTTGTCTTCTGCATGGGATCATAACTTGGGTTTCATTGATAAATGTGCATAATGAATATACATCTGACTTAATTGCCAGGACTCTATACACAGACAGAAGAGTAACAGGCAATTCAGGAGAGTGATTCTCCTGACATCCATGTTTGAATTAAATGAATTGTGCTCTAGACTTGACTGTTTCTCATGGGTTGTGAAGGTGACCTAGATGACTATCTTAGATGTAAATGCCAGTACTGTAGATGACTAAATCTGTACTGATGAATCTACTCCTAGTGTTCTGATGAAGATATGCCAGTACTGAATTACTTCTGTCTATTTGTGCTTTAGAAGAGCCTGAGATCATGGACTCACACATCAGAACAGCCCTCCTTCCCAAAGCTGTTTTTATCTGAAGAAGAAAGACAAGCAGAAGAACAACCCCATTCAAAAAACGTAGCTTAAGTTATGCACCTTGCCTGGTGTGATCTTGAAAATTTTTTACAGAAGTGGTAATAGGACTGAAGTGACCTGAATATTATTCCAATACCTTACCCATAAAATCAACTGGTTTCTACAGTTCAGAAGTTTGTTTTAGAAATTTGAAGTCAAAATAATTTAATTTCGAGGTTGCTCACAGAGTTGGACAGTTTTTAGACCATGATGGCTTTAAGAGGTGTTGAATTTATTCCCTTCTCTAATCTGAGGAGAGTTTTACCAGGGTAGAAGTCACACCGCAATTGCCAAGTTCCCATCTAATTACAGTATGGTGCTGAATCTGCCAGTCCCAACTTTTATTAGTCACCTCCTCCTGTAAAGGATTACTTCTCTCTTCTCTTTTACTTTTTTAAAGGAAAAATGTTATTGGGTTTTGAGGGCCTAAAACTGTTGGAGCCTGCACATCGCTAAAAATAATATAGATCTGTACTGAGGGACTGCTTGTATTATATTTTGGTTACATGAGGAAGTTTAGCTGCAAAAGAAAAAGGGGAGACTCATCAGTGCATAGAAGTCAAAAATAGGATGCTGTGTTTGCAGCCTCTCAGAAAGTTCAGACACCCATTAAAAACTTAATTTTTATTCTCTTTCCTTTGGATTCTCCCTCTGGTAAATTATTCTGCTTTAATACAACTCTCATTCACACTTTTCACCAGGCTTGTAATGTAGCAAAGAGGACTACCTCATTCTGACTACTCCTCTAGAAAGAGGTATGAGGCAATTGTAGGAACAAGACGCAGGATTTTAATTCTTCTTTAGACTCTGATTTCACACTCATAGCTTACTTAGGTAAAGATGGCAGTGGTATACCAGCCAGCCATCTGTGCAGGAGAAATAAGTTGTGGCTGTAAGTATGTGAAAAATATCAAGAGCCATCTTAAGGAGTTGTAGAGAGGCAGAAGGAATTCCACCAGCATTACCAGGACATGAAGAGTTAAACAGAGGTCCATTCATTTCAGACTTGATCTCTTTAACCTTCTTTATTTTATCCATAGCTGACGAGACCATTGAAATTCACCTGGAAGTGCTGAAAGGCTCTTCCAACCATCCTCTTTATAGAATCATCTGTAAACACGCATTTAAAAATTTCACGCTGTTAATGATTCCCTTGATGAGCTGCTTGCTGAGGCAGCAGAGGATGTTTAATGAATTAGAAATAGCCTTCTATCCAACTCCATCCTCATCCTCAGATGAAATTACTGGCATTTAGAATCAAATCTGACCCACGAACAGGGCCTGTTAGCCAAATGTTAAATTAAGTTCTCCATTGCTGCTATACTATCTAAATCAAATGAATTAAGGTATTTGGCATGTACACACCCATCTAGCCATTATAGCACAGAAGATACTTTCACTCACAAGGCAGAGATGTAGAAACAATGGCACTGAAAAGCTAAACAATCTCTGAAGGCCAGATGGCCAAAAAAATGGAAGGAGCAACAATACTCAGGTTGTCCCGCCTGCCTTCAGGGTGTCTTACCTACAAGACAGGCTTTCTAACTTGATTTATAAAGCAAAGCCTCTCACAGCACTTCTTAGGGTTGTCTTAACCACAGTTCTTGAATATCTTTTCTCATGGCTCCTTGAACATCCCCTCTTCATCCTTTTTTTATTCAAATACACAAACCGTAAATCTGTTTAAGTAACATGATAATGACCAACAGAATGGTTATGATGTCACTAAAATGAGCTATATATAACCAACCTAGTGTATTAGTGGGAGCAGACAAGACAAGAAGATGGGAGAAAAGAGAGGGAGGAAGAGTGCTTGGAGTTAAATACAGATGTTTATGAGCTACCTGCTCAGAGGCATTACTTGAAAGATAGCTGATCTGTTCTCTTGCAGTTCTGCTGCCCCTTCACCTTCTGTTGTTGATGTATTAGAAGTTTCATTTTGATAACAGAAGTATCCCCCTCCCCCTCCTTTTGGTTTACACTAGAGACCTACATTCTCTGATCTGTTTCACTGACATAGCACAATGGAGATACTAGATGCTGCTAAGAGATATTAAATTCAGGTATTATCAGCTCAGTAGTGTAATATTATTTCCTTCTCATCCTCAATAGATTGTCTGCATATGACATGCTGCCAAAGTGAACCGAATGAATGAACCTAGAGCACTTCATTGCATACTGAGCACAGGAAATGAAATAAATAAAGAGGAGAGAGATCCAGTGTCAAGTACAAAGAGGGACAAGGGATTTGGGAGGGCATCTTCTCTGTTCTGCTGGAGATTGACCTAGTGATGGGGTTGGATTTGTGTCTGAAGGACACAAAGCAGGAGTTTAATTTTTTTCTCGCATGATAGAAGAAGTCCTGTTAAGTGGGTGAATTAATGACAGAAAAGTAAACGATCACTTGAAAGATCCTAATTTGGTTGAAGGGAAGCAAAACCATACCAAACCTTAAACATAACTCTCCAAGGATGGTAGGATTGTATCAAATCACCAGCTTTTAGAAGATTGGATGTCATTGGATGTCCTAAGCTGGTATACTGGAGATAAAAGTAGTTTTGTGCCACAGTTTTTCTTCGTTCCTCGAATATAATCTGATTTTCCCTTTCTACTCTTTCAACTCTCTGCCAATTGGGGTTAAAACCCAGTTCCTTCCCTGCTGAGGCTGTGAAATTTCTTAATGTGTAGCAATCATTTCCAAACATTGTAAGGGACTACTTCCTTATGCACATGGGCATGGTCTGACTGCGTGGTGGGATCAGACCACCAGCAAAGGACAGTTGTTGGTGAGACACAAGCTAACCAGCACAGCTGAGGAGGAGTCATGATAATTTCATTATCTCAATTTTATCATTGCACAAATGGTTTTGTTCTGCCATTGAGATCCGTAAGTAGCTCTGACTAAAATTATAAATCTGGCTTCAAGGTAAAGGAGGCCTGTGTGATCAGAGTCTGTATCTGTCCTTCAGCTTTTAAACTCTGAGACAATTTTGAATAAATTAAGCAGTGGGAGTAAAAAGGCTCAAGTATAACCTGTTCTAACATGGATTCTGGAAAAAAAGTTAGAATGGTGGGGAAATGGCACTATCGGTGCTATCTCTGAAGAAACAACGTATTGATACTGTCCTTTATTAAACATCAGAGAATCCAGTCACGAGCAAGCCATTGGCAAACAGGCCTCATTAATTTTACAGAGTCAGAAATTACTTGTCACTTTTTAGGAAGTAGGTTAAAATATTGAGGTACAAGCTTCCAGCTCTGTTATAGAAGTAAACTGAAGTAAACTATGCAAAATTAACAGTGTTAACAGTCAACATCCTGCTAATGACCAGCACTGTAGACACTTGATTTTATGGGCCTCTAGGTAGTGTCTCAAGACAATCTTTGCATATGTACTTGACTATGCATTGTGGTGGATTTAGCCTGAAGTCTTTCACTTCAAGACTTTACCTACCTTTCCTCTATCTGCCCTCCTCTTTATCACTCCCGCTACAACTCTCACAGTCCATCAAGGAGAGTTGTCCCTGGTTCAGATTGCCACATTCAGCCAGGATCAATGCGAGTCAGTCCCATTTCCCTCTTATTTTTTCAGTCCAGTCTGTGCACCTGTTATCCTCAGATGGAAAAACTCATTTATCTGTAGGACCTAGACTTGCTACTTCAACAGAAACCTGGCAGAAGTAACTCATTAAAGATGAATCTAGAGGAACCTGCACCCAGAGAGCTGCCAATTGGTGCTTTATCCATTGCCTTCAGGTCTTTAACTCCAAATGCCAGGCCAGGAAACCAGCAGAGAAAGGACGCACCTACCTGATTAAGTCTTCATGACCTTCTCTATGAGCTTCAGACATGAAATCCTTGCTCTTGTAACCCACCCAAAACAAAGTAAACAAACAAGAAACTGTTCAACTCCACACGGACATGTACCTTTGTGTCTTGGGTGTAAATGAGATAATTCAAATTCGTATTTTCATTTTGACACAGAAGTAGAACCTGAGTGAATGCCTCAGACTGCTTCCCAGATCCCACGAAGAACTTATATGTATTTCATTTCTATTTAATTCTTGGAGATAAAGCAGAGATAAAAGCAAGCTGTCCATGTTCTGTAGCATTAGATGGTCCTGAGTTGGAAACTTCTGAGCTTGTTAGAGGAGCAATTAGTCGTAAAATATTCTTTTGTCTTATAATGACCTCCTACAGTTGCTTTCAAATTAAATGTGTTTAGAAAGTAAAATGAGACTAATTTTAAATACAAACGTGCAGATAGCTACAGGATCTATTAGCAGTCCTGGTCAGCTAATCCTCTATTCCTAGAGTTGTTTCTTAGAGCCTAATTTTGACTGCAAAGAAGAAGTAATACCCAAAGATGGAATATTTGGGCCTCAACATGTTTTAAGTATCATTTCGAACAGTTCTAATATCTCTTAAATTTACTGGCAACCAGGGTGGAGAGAGAGATAAAGCCATGCTTGTGAGAAAGATTGAAGGTAGCCCAGTTGTTTATTGTATATTTGTAGTTGATAGGAGACTTTTATGCCTTCTTTTCTTCATTTGGCAAAGAAAGATTTGAATCTGTGCCTTCGTTCTTCCTAAATGAGTCCCCCAATGACAGCTCTTTCATGTCCACACCCCATTTCCTTACAAATGTTTCATTATTTATAACAGATTAAGCTTTTTCAGCTGTAAGAACTGACAGGTTAAGGTAGATAGGATGATAAAGGCTCAGGAAAAAGTTTCTGGTTTGTCTGCTATAGAGGCCTGAACCCAGGGATCTCATGTGACTGCCTTAACTGTCTGTCTCTGCAAGGTCTCTGTGACTGCCGTCCAGCAAAGTAGGAATTAGACACAAAACTCCCAGGAGATTTAAAAACAAAACAGTACCTCACTGATTTTAGGCCATTCTGTCTTTCTTCTCTATGCTATTGAGGGTGTGAAATGAGGAGCTATCTGCTTTTTGACCAGTCTTATTGATCATGATGGAAAATTAAAACTACTGCTGATTTCTATAACAAAGACTTCAAAATATATACACATTTCTTGCTTTATAGAAATATACACTGACTTTAATAAATTACATCTCTATTGTTTTTCTCAGTTAAACTCTTAAAATTCTGAGAAGATTTTTTCTTAAATCAAATGGTTGAACACCCGTTAAATATTAAAGATATTTTTTGTAAGGTTAAAGGGCAGATTTCAGGGGTTTAAACCTCTCAAATCTACAGAAATTTGACAATGGGAACTATTTTTGTGCTACTACAGCTTGTCCTATAGTAAGAAGGGCTAGAAGAAGACTATGACTTCATTCATTTTGTTGCCTCCTGCATTATTGATGCTGGGATGGAAAATAGTAAGTTAAGAGTGAAGAGTTAAATAGGAATGTATCAATTGGTCCTGGTTCCTCTACAGCCTGTCTTTCTGTCTAGGACTTTTAGCATCAGTCACATACAATCAAAGGGTGTCAGAGTTCCTTTCAAGGACAACCTACCACTGGATAATTAAAAAAAAATACTACCACTATTCAGCACTTTTAGTAGATTTCTGGAGTCACACTATTTCTAGGAAGTCATTGGATAAATTGAATTATGTTTCATCTTGCAGACAAAGCAAATACTTTTTTTCGTGCTGACAAAAACAGTTACAATTGGCGATCTGCTGGTGCCCAAGAAAGTGCCTTTTTCTTCAGAGCAAGAACTCCTCTAGGGCTTGGGAACCTCAGAGGAAGCAGTGACTGCAAATACCTTGCTCTTGATTCCAGTAAGGTGAGATGTCCTCTGTCTTGAAAAAAAATGAGGATCATTGCAAAGTACTGTGTGGTACAGAAACAGGAGAGATTCCCATATTTCAAAGTGCTTGAAGAATTCAAATTCAGTGTACCTCGGAAGAAAACGTCAATAGAGAAACAAATAACAATTTAAAATTAAACAAAACAACAAAAGAAACCCCAGAACCCCCTCAAGAATCACTTATCCAAAGAGACATTGTTAACAAGGCGAGCTGGACATTGGTAGGCCGGATGAGGATGGTTTGAAGAAGAGTCTGCTGACAATTGTTGATCATCTTATGGAGTTGATCGAAACATTGGCTGAGCCTCTGTCCTCATTGTGTTCATTAACATTCACACCATTCACTGCCCACCCTCTTGCACTAAAGACATTTTCTGAGCTTGCTAATTTTCATGAAAGCAAGTGGGGTCACTTTCCACCTTTTTTCCTCATCTCGACAAGGCTTGTCCCCTAGAGAGCTGAGAAGAAAGGCGCTTTCTTGTTGTCATCTGTGCAATTATCAGCTTTGAACACGATGGCAATTTGTTGTTGTTGTTGATTTCCTTTGTTATGCAAATGTACCAGCTCATTCTCTGAGTGCTGTTTTCCCCCACACTGCATAAAAAGGAATATTACACATTTAATTTCATGTTATCATTTGTTTCCCTCTGAGATTTCCTCCAGCCATTTTTTGGTCTTCTTCAGGCTAGTGGGAGCTAAGCAGTGGCATTTTGAATTCTGACTTTGTCCCTTCTGTTTACTTTTTATCATAAAGGGGTATTGTCAATAGGTCTTATGTGGCTCCTATAAAACCCATTTAGGAATTTAAGTCTCCACTAAAACACAGAATTTATGCTTCCTTTTATGATTTATGAGTCTAGAAGCCTAAATTCTGCTTTTAATAATCTACCCATTTATATTCAAAGCAATCAGCTTACATGCTGCACGAGCCTTGCAGTTGTTAGTGCACAACTAAAGAGAATAAAAGCAGGAGGATGAAGGCAGAGGCCTAAGCCAGAAAGTTCAGAATAGAATTTAAAAGAAGACTTTTCCAAGGCTTTAAAATACTATTTCTCTCTGGCTCTGATTATGGTCCGTCTCCTGTATGCATCCTATATTTCACCCTTTGAGAAGAGAAGCAAAATTTGAAATCAAGAAGAAAGAATCACTTTTTTTGATCACGTAACCAAACCTCAGCTGGTTTGTTCACAAATCTAAATCGCTTAGGAAGTCAAACTCTATTTATTCAAAACTTACCAGTCTGTACAACTGAGTTAGAAACTGGTCAAAACCAGACTTGTTTATGATTTCTGTTCTTTTACATTTTCAGGCAAATTTAATGTAGCTTCTAGGGTTTTGTACCTTATTTTTTACAAAAATTAAAGTGAATGACAACAGCAGTGAGACTAGCCTGTAATAATGCTTAGAATAAATTAAAGAGACTGATGAATACTTGGGTGTTTTCTGTTTTTTTTTTTTTTCTTTTTGATTCATTACATTTCTTTCCTCTGAATTTTGAGGAAGAGTAAGTGGAACAGGAAAAAACTCTTACCACATATGACCAATTACTGGTAATTTGTACCGATCAATAACTGCAGTTTCATATCTCTTGATTTACATATTTTGAAGGCTATCTGTTGGATGTTGGTTTAATTTGTATTCCTTTTGATCTCACTGGAATAAATCTAAAATCTTCAGATAAATGAATGGCTGTGGAATCACACTATCATAACAAAAATTAGAATGTGCATAAGACATGCATAACACGACCCATAGCCCTAAAGGGTTAAAGTATTAACACAGTTTTTTCCCTCAATTTGACATCTTTTGCTCTGGTGCTATTATCATTGAACGCAAAGGCAATCTCACACATTGTACATCAAAAATGGGATCCTAAAGTTATCTATAAATTACAGAACACTTTTTGCTTACAAACTCTGTTGCAAATGATTTTATGCCTGATGGGTTGTAAAGGAGTTCTCACAGATCATTATTGGGGGTTTTGAGGAATATATATGAGAGAGGTTGCATCAGAACATGACCAGTTTAAAAATATCTGCTACTGTGAGTATTAACACTCCCTATTGATGAGCACTGTAGTGTTTTTAAGAAGCTTTATCTTCACTATAGATTTAGCAATATGCTATGCTGCGGTTGTAATACGTTTATTGCTGCAACTGTGGCTTATTCTGTTGGCATCCATAACAGTTTGGTCTGTCTCCTAATCTTAAATAAGTAGAATAGAAACATGCAGCAAGCTAGTCCCCAAAGTTCCCTTCAAACTCTCGGTACTTCAGGCCTGTGTGAGAAACTATTCAAAAACTGCACGTGAAACTAGGACCTAGGTACCCATGTGTTGTTGACTGCTAATTACAGCATCCTACTTGTATTTTATTCTTAGGACTGAGCAACAAAGTGTATGGGAATATGAATGTCATTCATACCATTTAATGCCTTTGCTTAAAGTGGGGGGATTTTTAATTGTCTGTTCGGGAAGAGATGACTGAGTTCAGATGTTTACCTATATCTTTCCATACAGAACTGCCAGTGCTGTCAACGTGGACTGCAAAGGTGTTTGAAGTATTCTCACCCTTTAGGTGTAGTAATGGTGCATGAGCGAGGTGAAAAGGTTGTACTCCTGGTAAGAAAAATACAAGTAATGGGGGAGCACAGTGACAGTTTAAATCCCTGAGGGCAGCTCATAATGAGGTAGCCTTGTAAAAAGAGGGTAATGGAGAGTCGGCCATAGTTTGGACAGCACAAAATCAAAGCAGTTTTCATTACATTACAAGACTGCAGCTGTGGACAGCCTTCCACCAGAGGTATCTTAGGCCAGTTAACCATTCATCAGCACAAACAGATGGTGTAGTCTGTCCCCTTTCTGCATTTAAAAAGGAAGTAGGGTTATTACTTACAGCCAAATAGGCTGAATGTGTAGTTCTGTTGTGCACTGAATGTCTTTCACTAGGGTCATGCCAAGAATGACTTTCACCCAAGCACAAAGCTTGGAGAGATCCCAACTTAACGTTACCATTGCTCTGCAGATCCAAGCCATGTCCTTTGCCACTCCTGCAATCAAAAAAGAATGGGGCTCACTGTTTCCAGGACTCATGAAGGAGTAGCTGTGTACAGGATTTTACCCATTTCCAGTCATGTGCTAGTTAACAAATATAGGTGATAACTGCTACCATATTTTTAGAAAGAGGATTTTTCTAATATCATAACCAGAACTTCCCTGGTGAATCCCTGCTTTGCATCTATACAGTAACTCTTACCGTTATGAGCGCTGTGATGAAGTGTCTTCACAAAGGACAAGCTTTTTCCATAACATCAGTCAGTATCATTTAGACTCCAGTGCCCTTGCTGACTATGTTTATAAAAATGACAGCTACAGGTCATCCCAAACTTTTGAATCAGAAGTAGCTGCCTCTTAGAAGGGCCACTTTTTTCTTATGTGTTCAGAGTGATAAACAAAGCCTATTTTGAAATATTCATGCCATTGGCCCACCTAGGATATAAAAGAAAAGAAGATAAATAATGAGCTAATGTTTCACAAAATACATCCTCAGTCAGAAGCCAGTAAGGATCATACTGATTTCCTATAAAGTTCCAGAAAAATAACTTCCTTAAACTTCTTCCTGCCATGGATAACAAGGTGTTTGCAGAAGCAGGAGATTTGATTCAGTGTTACTGGAGACAGCTGGTACATATTTAACCCTGCAGATATCAGATTGTAATGAGATACACCCATTAGCTATTTTCAAGATAGGTCTTAGTTCTCACATGGCTTTGTGCTGGTCAAGAACAGGTCTTCTCTAGAGTGGGTCATGCAGTTGCATTAGAATGGTTCTGGGTTTGGCCTTGTATTCTATCACTTTCAGTATAGCTATTTAGCTTGGAGTAAGCTGCTGTTAAATTATTTTTATATGGCTTTTGATTCAGAACTGGCATGCAGGCCTTGCCTTAGAACATGAGCATGGAATTCATCTCTACCATCAAAATATAGCACAGAGGTAAGAAAACAAGGAATTCCCATTAATATCTCACTTCAGATTCCTGAATTGTCCCAGACTTTCCATTTCCCTTCGGAAGGCAGTTTTTCCATCACCCTGATCTCAGTGTTTGTCCTTTGTTTTACCTTTCCTAACTTCATTATATCTACCTTGAGGTATGGAAGCCAGGAAACTACATAGTGGTCAACACATGGGTACTTCATATCTTTTAAGGAGAAGCAAAATCCTGTCTCATTATCAGTGCCTCCCTGATGCCTTGAAAATTTCATTGACTTTTTCAGCTGCTACTGCACATTGAGCCAAAAATTTCAGACACCTATCAAAACAAAGGTGAGGTCTCTTACCTGAACTGTAACTGCTAGTTTTGTGTTCAGTATTGTGAACCATCAGTGATGGCTTAGACATTTCTTTTTCTCAGTTGCATTAGATTACGTTTACCTACACCTGATTCATTTATCAACTCTTTGTACAATTTTATGAGATCTGTCTATAATTCCTTGCCAACAGGAAATAAATTTGACTTTCTAGAAGTAATTATCATATCTACAAAGTTGGATATTCCTCTGCTCATTTCTTCATGGCATGGTGAAAGACATGAATACAACTGCTTCCATGACCACTCATAATTGACTTTTCCCTTGGAAAGCCTCTTTCTTGAATCCTACTTTCTTTTATCCATGTTTACTGTCACCCAGCTAGAACTCCAGTAGGTTACTGAGGTAAAATTTCCCTTTGCTGGGGCTGTGCTGACTAATTTCCAACAGAAAATATAATTCATATACTGTATAATTTTATTGTTTATTATAAGACTGTCATCTTACCAGGGTGGAAGTCAGACTCATCAGTCAGTAGTTTCCGAGATTCTCCCCAGAGTCTTCCACAATCTGAATGAGGTCAATTTTTGATTACAATTTCTAGCTTGTTAGTATTGGGTTCGATGATCCTTCCATGGACTTTCTTGCACAGTTAGCAGCAGAAGCAGGAAGAGAGAAATGTGGTTAAACTTAGAAAAAAATCAACATTTTATTCCTCCCCAATTTTACTGAATGAATGAAATAGTATACTAGCACTGATTGTATCATTAAAATAGGATGAAACAAATGTCGCTTCATACCATGTAAAAGGGGGGGCAAACACCACCAAAAAAAAATGCAAAAAGTCCCCTCTCTTGCTATAGTAGAATATGATGCAAGATTTACTCCAGGGCCTTTTTTTGCTTTTTAGAATAAAAGTGTGATTCCTCATTCTGTTTCTGCTTTAGGAAGGGCATATCTGGGGCTTTCAGATATTAACACAAAAACATCTCTGTAATAAGCAGGTGTGAAATATGAATGAGTCTTTTCAGCTGATTTCTACTACAGGGATGAAGAGCTAGGACAGTCCAAAAAGACTGAGATGTACCAATCCCTTGCTAAGTATCTCATTTCGCTAATTCAAATGTCTCTGCAGTCAGGGTTGTTTGAACAGAATCAAATTTACTTGTAATGAGCCATATAGTGATTCTCTTGTCTTTTTTTTTTTCCTTTCCTTTTCCTCTTGTCTTCACATTAATTTCCTCAAAAAAGCACATCTGATTTTATAATGAGCTAAGTAACTCTTTCTCAATTACACCAAATTTTACTGCTCCTCAGTTGAAGTTTAAAGGCACGGCAACTTCAATATTATTAAAGGCTCTCCTCACAATGAAATCTTCAGTAATTCTTCACCAGTTTCATAAAACTTTCAGTACCACATTACTCAAGTAATACTTGAGTAAGGAATGCTTTCTATTAAATTCTTGGAGTTCTTTCTAGAACATCATAGATTCATGGCAGTGAACTCCAAATTGCACACAATGTTAATCTGCTCATTGCTGCACATATATAAGTTCTGTTTCGTAAGTTTACTCTTTTGGATGCATCTTTCTGAACATGTAACTTTGAAAGTGTGCTACAACTACAAAGTAGTGCACATATCTTTGGACTTAACTAGGTCAATAATAGGGATGAAATAAGAATTACCTTATTTCTGAATGTTCAAAAAATAAAAGAGAAGGAAATTAAAAAATGAGTGATATTTGTTCTTTCTTTTGGTTTTCCTATAACCTGTGTCCTCTCTAAAGCAGTTGGTTTACATTTCTCTTTTCCTTAGCCTCTTTCTGTCTGTCCATCACTCAGTATGTGTCTTTTCCAGCCAGATCACCTGAGTTTATAAATCTCTCTCATTCCTGCCCACTTTGCTCTCTCATTCCTCCCCTGTCGTTATATTTCCATCTGCCTGAAAGACACAACTATATTCCTGTGTATTTTCTATTGTACTTTTGGAGAATCTGTACTATGAACTTCTTCCCTTGTTGGGGGACAAAGAAGCCTTTAAAACACCATGAGATATTTATATATGAGCCAAAAATTGGTGCTCAAATACTTGAGAAATGTGTATGTGGGGGAAGATTAGAGGAAATTCCATATGGTCATAGTCCAGAAATAAAATACTGTCACATGTGAGAAGACCTCAACATGTCACTGATTCATGTTAAGTCCAGTAAAGACAACTAATATTATCTTGTTAGACTTCTGTGTATGAGAGGCTATAGAGATCGGCTTCCTGGTTCATGCAGTAGGCAGGCAATCCACATGGAGCAGCCTATACATTTAGGAAGCATTTCATCATTTTACTAATGTCTATCAATGTCAACAGTCACAGACTGCTTTCTCCTCCTGTCTCTAGAAGGCAGCTTTATGCTGAGTAAAATGAGTAGTCTTCATGAATCCAAAGCATGAAATGTGTTATTTATAGACAGGATTGTCTCACACCTTTGAATTTCCTGTTTAAACTGGAAGGAAATCTTGCCAGCAAGCCTGGCACCTTGTATTTGTAATTTTTCATACCCACCCACCTTCAAACTTAAAACTTTACTTTCATTCTGCTTCTCCTGATGCTGACTCTCTTTGCTGCAATAAAAAGAGCCACATATTCCCATTGTTGCTAGTAGCATGAGGACCTCTTCTCTGACACTCAAGGTCAAGGCAGTATGGTCTGCCCTGTAGAATCTTCCCAAACACTACCAATCATTCATCATCTGTCCTGTGACAGAAGAACTGGCATGAATCTCCTCAGATGGTTAAATGTAGTGCTGTATTCAGTTATGATGGGTCTTAAGTTGATTTTCAACACATCTTTGTGAATCATGGGCAGTTGGGGAATCAAAAGTTTGTGTGGAAACACCAAGGCAAACAAAGCTGAGTTTTACATAATTTTTGTTTATTTATTAGAGGACTAAATTCAGCAGAGTTGTCTGAATTACAGTGTGAAACATGTTTGGCAATAGTTTGTTCTACCTCCCTCATGGCATCTCTCCTTCTGGAGTAAAAGGGACTTACTTGGTGGCCAGCATGAGTACTAGTTTTTCTCTAGGTGGGAATTAAAGTAGCTGTGTGAAGCTCCTACAGTGAGAGGCATTTGTCAGTGGAAATACAGTATAACAATGCATCATCTTGCTCTTCCTGGACATGTAAGCATGCTCAGCTGTCACAGGAATAACCAGTGCAATGAGGTGAATTTTGTATCTCTCAGCATAGCTCGACTAATGAGACAGCAGATTCCTGTGAATTCTTTCCATTAAGAGTTAGGTATGACCTGTCAGAGCTCAGATGGCTATTTCCAGTGCAGTAGAACTCACCTGGCTTTTCAGTGTAGAGACACTTTCTAGAATACGACAGGAGCTTTCACCATCACAGCTTGGCTTCAGGCTTTCCCTGTGAATATCTGTCAGCTTCCTCTACATCCAAGGCAGTCTCTATTTAAGACCTTTGCAGTCATAACAGTATTGATGATCATTTTGACCCTTTTTAAGAATGCAAAGAACAGTCAGGAGAGACAAAGTGGATTCCAAGAAATTACGTGTGGTGGAAGGCAAGAACAGAAGTTGGGAAATTAGCATTAGTAAATGTACCTCAGAGCTGAGTATGAAAGTGCTTGTGTGAAGCGAAGGTCTTTGCTGGTGTTCTGTAGTCCAAGATCTTTTCTTCTTTTTTAAACCAACCCGAGATCTTCCTGCTCTGGTTCCCTACCTCCCCTGATTACTACTTGAAATTTCTTATGGTAAACACTTCTTCAGTTGCAGTGATGCCATACCAGGATAGTTGGGAGTCAAAGTATGAGAGGACAGGAAGAATAAAGACAGTCATCTTCTATCCCCTTTAATCTCCCACTTCTATGTTCCTTAAGTATTTCTTCAGTTCCAGTGACAGCTCTACTAAAACCAATGCAGGACAGAATCTTAGAAGTCAAAGGAATGTTGCCTATTTAAGGCAGTGCAAACACAATAGATGTTTGCTCCCATACATGCAATTTATCTAGGAATTCAGGTTTTGTCGTAAGCTATTATCTTTTCAAGAGAAATGCAGAAATATACAAAAAGCATCTTCAAGGAAGATGTGTCACAGAAAATACTGACTCCCAGAGTTCTCTGTCTCATGTCCTCCTCCATTGCAAAGTAGAGGGAAAATTATAAAAGGGTAATGATGACCACTTTGGACTGGAATATAATAGATGCGGAGTGGAACCAAATCTTCTGTTAATTTGAGTAAAATTGCAAGGCTTCACTTAGCAAAGTTCACATTTACTTCACTAATATCAACAAGTATCTCCCTTTGTTCAAATCTTGTATCTTCTGAGCAGAACAGACACCTTTCAAGCCTTAAAACAATTTTCACATAGCAAAAAAATTTATGGCAACTTAAAACATCCACATACATCCTGATAGTGCCCCAACATTTTCTGACAGCTGACAAACTAAAAAGGACGAGGCTGTCAAATACAAAGAATGGTTCCCGTCCTTTTGGCTGCTGTCCCTCTGGTTTATTAAATTAGGATTGATCAAGTTGTGTCAAAGGTTCCTCCTCTGTTTCAGTGGTCACCAAGAGCTTTCACGATGACTAATGATAGGTTATCCTTAAAAAAAAAAAAAAAAAAGTGGTAGGGGGGAAGAAATAGAAAGGATAATACAAGGGTTTCTTTTTTCTTTTCTTTCTTCTATACTTATGCTCCAATTAGGCACATTAACTTTATGACCTGCTAAATGAAATTCATTTAGTTGTCATTGTTCACATCAGTCCCCTCTGCTTTCCAACATCCGCCCCTCAAAAAAACCCATCATTTACTCAAGAAAAAAAAAAGATTTATTTGTGTTTGAATGAAAGACTGGATGAAATGTTTTTCTTCCTCTGGAAAATACCTAAAATATTTGAATTCAAATATGTATAGAAAGGAGAAACTGGCTACCAATGCTGACAAGAAACATATACCTTTCTTTGATATCTTACACAAATATAAAAACTGTTGGATTCCGGCACTAGAATTGAACTAGTAGTAGAAGATGATGTAATCATCCTCTATCAGTTCCCAGACAGGCTCATATCTCTCCTGAAGACAATATGTTCACCTTGTTTGGCTATTTAATATTAACATTCTGGTACCATTTACAGTTGAAGATATACACCATAATTTTCTTTGGGAGTTTATATCAAGTTTTGGACCATGGAGGCCATTTCCATATTTTTGTCATCTATCCATCCTGAAATAGGATGTGAGTTGTAATACATATTTCCCAGGTGTTAAATGAGATGAGCACCAGAAAGACAAAATGATCTCTGCCAAACAATTTAGGTGAAGGTGATAGGATGACACAATGACCAGAACGAATTTATGAAGATTATTTTTATTATTGCAATAGCAATATAAAAATTGTATCTCATTATCCTAGAAACTAGACAAGGACTGCCAAAAGCTTCAAGCGAACATCAGTTGTGTACAGAATTTAGGACTCTATCTAGCTATAAATACGTAACTTATTTTTAAGGGTTAATTTTCTCCTAAAACTAAAATAAAGAAAGGAATGGGGAGATCTTGAGAGATTTTAAAAGCAAATAAAGCCCGTGAGCAAGAACCCGTTAGAGTAACACAGATCCAGGGATGTTCCTTACAAGATCACACAGAACTTTCTGATTTCACCAACCCTAAGTCCTATCTAGAACAGATGCTTGCTCTTAGGAACGAATCATTAGCCTTGGTATCTCAGTGATTTTCAGCCATAACATGCCAGAAGTTAATCAGGAATGACTATCACTGCTCTAAATGTATCTGAGCCAGTGTTTGCATCCTGCCACTTAAATGATTCCTTAGGACTGGATAAACCAGTGAATTTCTTAGCTTGGTCATGATTAAATGATAGTGACAGAAATCGTGTAGAATTCAGTGGTTTCATTTCACACGGGGTTATGACACTTGCTGTTAGGATTTTGTCCCTTCTCTGACCTGAAAAAGAATAACTTATTTATTTCCAGAAAGTTTCTTCTGATTAACCAGTCCTTTTGTAATACTTAATAGCTTTTCAAAAAGGCAAGAGGTGATTGACTTCCCATCTTCCAATGAAACTCAGCAGCAACCCCTTCTCTGCCTCTCCTTAGAGCCATTTAAAATATCCTCTAAGATGAAAAAAATCCACCAATTTTGAAAACGTGAGTTAAATTAAAATAGATTGTACAGTATTCTGATTATGCAACAACACAACATTGAATTTGTCCTGAGCCTTTGTATTGAAGGATCCTAAAGCATGGTGTAAACAGTATTTTAGTCCTCCTGGCTTTGAAGTGTTAACTATTATAATTGTTCAGCCCATGGGAAACTGAGGCAGACACAGAGTGAATCAGTACATGTTCACAGAGAGTTGGGAAGAGCCCTGACAATTTTGATAATCAAAGGCTACAGGGATCATGTGCGGAGAGGTCCTGGGAAGGTGAGGGGAAGAGACAGTGACCTAATTACTTAGACAGATCATCTCTTAAATCACTTGTTATAATTGTTACTAGGCTCCCAGAAGTCATAAAACACATCATCAGTGAGAAGATGTCATTACTGTGCATAACCAGACTAAAGACCATCTCACAGAGCTTGCAGTTCAATTCACTGGCTCCTGATGTTTAAATGTAGCCCACTTGCATTAAAATGAACTTACAGAATCTAAGCTAATGAGATTTTCTGCCATTATTAACACCAGCTTCTCAAGGAAACAAAGCTGCCTGGCCCACTAGCAGCAGCCGAGGAGGTGGTATTGCAAGGCAAGCAGGTTTTGAGAGCAGAAAGAAGTCAGGGAGTAAGGGAAAGGAGGAGGAGAAGGCAGTGGCAGGGAAGTTCAACTTAGAAAAAAGTGAGGAACAACATGTCCAAATGCGTAAACAGATGAGGAGTGGGAGTGGAAGCAGAGACAGAGGGGAAGGAGTTGAGCACAGTTGCATGATCATAAACAATATTTTTGCCACTGATGAAGTCACCACCACCCTGGTGAGACACAGCAGCCAGTCAGCCATACTATTATTACACAGCAGTCACAAAGTTAAAGGTCTAAGCTTAAGGCACATGCACAAACCAATGATAATTCGGTACTTAATGCACTGACTTTGTTATCTCATGACCATGTGCCCATCTTTCAGAAGGAAGAAAATGCCAGGTAATAAAAGACTCTTCAATCTAAGGGAGTAAACATTACAAGAAACAAAGATAAGAAGGTGATGTTAGACAAATGAATTTTTTTTAAGCAGTGAATATAACTGTCTATTGAAAAACAAGTGTCGTATTTTTTATTAGTTTCTTTGAAAAGAGTACAGGACTCTTTTGGAAGACAAATTTCGTCTTAAAAAGTCATTGTACTCAATAAAGAGCTAATAGGAAAGTTCAGAGTCCTGTGCTATGTAGAGAGTCACACAAAAGCAGTGATGGAAAACTGCTGGCATTGGTGTTATGCCTTTCACTGATGGAAACCTGGGCTGACACCACCTATGTCTGTGCTGTCAAAGTAAATTTGGCAGAAGGCTCCTGAAAAATTTACAGTTGTATTTGAAGGATCTAGAGGTCTTCCGAATTTCTGAATGAATGCACTGAATTTCTGGAAACATAACTGCAGTGTTTTGATCAGGGTTCTGTTGGAAAGGTATGGGAAAAGGAGCAGACCTTAACAACAGTCCAAAGTCTTGTAAATCAAAACCAAATTCATTTGCAATTACAGCAGAGACATCTCATCTGAAAGTTTAAGCTGTATTTATGTGTCTTTTGCACAACTGTCTAGAACGATCTGTTCCTAACTACAGCCAATATTGTGTGCTAACTCTAGGGTTCACTATACTTCAGTAAATAAATAAATAAATAAAGCTTGCTAGCTATTGTGGCAGTTAACACTTTTTGGCTAGGCTTAGCTTTCCATTTCTGCATGTCATGAATTTGCACTTCGAATAATGTCAAATGCTTCTAAAATATACATCAGAAAACTGCAGATCTGTTAAGATTTCTAATCTTTACCGGTGAGAATCAACTTTTCATCGCAGACAGAGAAACCCGTTCCCATCTCCTTTCCCTTCAGATATTAGACTGTACAGTGGAAAGCCTCCAAGTGTCTGCTGTTTAATGGTAAATTGGCTTGAGGCACTAGCAGTACTAGTTCTAAAATCATTAAGTGAGCTGCCACCAATACATCTTTCACAGTCAAGCTGTAGATAAACGGCTGGTGAGATTGTCAAATATGGAATTCACAGTTATCAATGAGTACTATCCTCATTTTCTTATTTTTTTTTAAAACAATATTATTTCTTTCAAGTACAATGTAATTTTTCTTGGTGAAAAAAAAAGGTCTGTGATGGAAGAAAGCAGAGAATAATTTTTCTCACTAAAACAATCAACTTTTCTCCCTACTCCCCCTTCTCCAAGACCAAATCCCATCATATATTTGATTTGATAGCAAGGGGTAAAATTTGTAAAATCTTCTGGGATAAAGAGGAAGGAGATCTGAAAGGAAGAAGAATGGTGTGCATTTTTGTTGAGAGGAGGGCTGGATGGCAGAGACATTTGTGGCACCAACAATAGTGATCCTGAGGCAAAAGTACACCTCGGAACTACCAGGATAAAAACGAATGTGTCTTTCCTCATCCTCATACCTCGTTAATTAAAGTAAGTACTCTCCTTGAATCACAGGCTTGCTCCTGCTGCAGGTCAGCAAAAAACTTTCACAGAGAGTTGGAAAAAAAAAATTCCAAAGAAGGTGCTACATGAGCTCATTTTTCTGTGGCTGCTCTGGATCATAGTCTCACTGGGTGAGAAAGTGAAGAAGATTTTTTGTATGAGTGGTTCTTTGAACTGGTACATCTCCACATCTGTAATGGCATTGTTTCATGGCAATGGCTGTTAGAGGGTTTCCATGCAAACTGTGTGGTTGACAGTGTGCAAATCACATGAAAATCTATCTCCTATCCTGACAAAGTTGCTTCCTGCAAGACACGTATTGGAACGAAAAAGAGACATTAATAGAAAATATTGCTGTGGGTGCCTTTTTATTTCCCTGTGGCAGAGGTATCAAACTCATGACCCATGGGCTGAATCCAGCCCTCCACCTTGTTTTATCCAGCCTGACACCTTGTTTCTACCCAGTGGCAGCTCTGAGCTCCTGGCCCCTGCGCTCCTTCCAGTGCTGGTCACGCGCACAATGAGTGTGATGTGCGTTACGCTGCACAAGTAGGAGAATGGTGGGAGCCATGAGCCTGACACCCCTGCCCTGTGGGAACTAAGCTAAGTTTTCTCTTCACTAAAGAGGCCAAGATGAACATGTTATAATTACTTGCTATAGATGCCTAACATAAACGCCGTGGCATCTGCAACATATGAGTCCAAAGGAGCATTGAACGGTTGAATCTTTGAGTATTGGGCTACCAGATGTGTGCTTCCTCTGCAGCTGACAGAAAGTAGTAGATTTCCCCTAACCATCTGAAAATTTAACTGTATTTGTAAGATGCCATCAGTTTTAGGATGGAATCAGTGTCTTTCGTGGAGGTACAGATCACTCTTCATTGATTACAGTGTTGGCCAAAATAACTAGGTTAGAGGCTAGACGTAAAATTTGAGTAGTTTAGATAAGACAATCTTCCCTGTCTCTTCTGAATCTTGTAAGAGAAATGTTCCATTTATTTTTCACTAGGGAGGTTCATAGCAAGAGAGTCATTGGTGATTTTGTGTGCAAAATTTCTGTACCTTTGGTATTTTATTACTCAATTAGGGGATTTCATAACCAAACATATGGGTGAAATTGCCACTAAGCATGAGTCACAGGCATAGAAGATAAATATCTAAGACTGTCAACAGAGTGGTCATTTCATGTCCTTACAGATATTAACTCCCACCATAGTTAAAGCAATTGCCTGTATAGAAACACTTTATTTGCAGGAAGCATATGCAAACTCTGAGTCATTGTACAGACTCCCAACATATGTAGGGTCCATGAGGAACAAAGTTACAAAAGGTTGTGCACCCTCCAGCACAAGATTTTTTTTTTATTCCACGCATTACATATTACAGGTTCTCAGCACCACCTACAAGTCTGTGATGGAGATCTATGACTTATTTGAAAGTATTTCTCATACACTAGAGCAAAAAATTTTCCACCCTTCTCTAAACTCTGGTATTTCTGGTCTAAACTGTCTCAAAGAGGTTTCCAGTTTTTCAGAAATATGACATTAAACTATTGGGTGGGGTTTTCGCATGAACTTTTCATATAAGCCTTTGGGATATTTAAAATTTACTCCATATGGTTTTATTCTGGTTTATTTTATTGTTAACGGTTGGACTCATTATTCTTAAGGGTCTTTTCCAACCTAAATGATTCTATGATTTTATGATTTTATTTTAATACTGCCCTTATGATTAATTGCAAAAAGATGTTGTTAGAGTGCAGATTCACTCCTTCCCTCTTTAGTCTGCCTATGTCAGGGAAACAATCTTTTACATGAAGATAAAAAATATAATGAATGAAATATAAGGAATAATTGAGTTACTGTCATAATAGCAGTGTAAATTTCAATTAGAAAAAATATTTCCACTATAATAAAATTCTGGCCATAAATTTAAGAAATTATACATTTTTGTAGCCTTATATTTCTTTGCTGTGAAATGTCTGTCACTAAGAACCTGAGTATAACTGTAGAAATGAAAGGTCTCTGCTTATATACAATAACAAAGGGAGGAAAAACTGTCCTGTAAATACGATATCATTTTTAGCAATCAAGTTAAAATGTAAATTATACTTTGCTTCCCAAACATGCGAGTATTAAGTCAAGTTGGTTAGTTTGACATGACAAAGAACAAAACATGATTATAATCCTACCTGTAGTTCATCTTTGCCACCTTAACTAGACTAAAGCATTTTCTCCTATAATTCAAAAGAGCTGGAAGAGGCCAGAGATTAACAAATTTTGAAGGGTCTACATAGTATCATTCCTTAAAATGCAAGAAAGCAGTGGGTATGGGTTTGTGCTGATGGTCATCAGTATAAAGTAGTACACTTTTTTACAAGGTCCCCATTATAACCTGGTTTTATCTGTCTGAGAAATAAGATGGGGAATGAGCTGTTCTGATGGTGGCATGGTGTTCTACCCATAATCCAAAGTCCAAGAGTGGACTAAGCTGCAGTGAACCAGAGTTAATTTCAGTGAAGTCTTAAAGAACTTACACAGTCGTGTGTGTGCACCTACGTGCACATTTTGGAGTCAGTCCTAGCGGTTAATTACAGTGTGAGCTCATCATGGGAAATTAATTTTAATCAAAGATGACTGACCTATGAGGCAAGGAAAAAAAAACACAAACCAAACCATTTTCATTCTGTTAATGTTTCCATTTCTTCTACGTGCTAAAGTGTCTTTACAAACAGGGGAACAGCTTGAACTTCTTCAGGCAGCAGCCAAGTAGCCAGGTCCATAACTACTGAGAAGGGCCAGTGTATTTCACAAAATTATTCAACAGCATTATTCCCCTTGTCTTCCACATTCTTTTCTTAAATTCTTTCACAGAAAAAAATCTAAACCTGTTCCATCATCTTCAATAGTAATTATTTATGGAGTGCTATCAGACATCGAATTGATACTCTGGGTAGCTACTGAGAAAGAACTTGGAATGGCTGTACCCCCTTTTAGTCACAGCGTTACCACTGTAAAGGCACACGGTAGAGCCCTGGCACTGCTAGGAATGTGCTAGTACCTCTTATTAGTGTTTATTATCATAACTGCTCATTGTATTGCCCATTATGTTAATGAATTAGAACAACAGACCTAAATGTTTGTTGTTGTATAAAGCTCATTAGTCTCTGAGAGGAACTCAATGCAACATGAAGGTTGAGGAGCTGGGTTGCAGGAATATTACCAATTAAGTCCTATATGAACATGCAATTAGGTAGGATGACATGCTTGATTTACGTTGCTTTATGGTTAAGCTGGATAAACAGCGTATCGCTGAAGACTAGCAACCTGCTCCCCCTTTGCTCATCCCCACCCTGCTGGAACCTCTTCTAATGTTCCCAGTGGGAGGGCAGCACACAAGAACAGCTAGGCAAGGTTATTGGTGGCATCCTGAAGCACATTTAACTCTCGGCTGAGCTGAAAGGATAGGGGCAGCATATGTTCATGTTATGGCACTTGTTAGTTTAGTTACTCATGGATTTCTCAATAATTTTTGGTCTTCATGTGGCATCTTCAGTATCTCATATGTAAGTCTGCAGTGATGGTCCATTTACAAAAAACTTACATGTCATTGGGCTTTATCAAATAGAGAATTGGATTTAATTTAGATTTCTCCATTAGTCCCTTTCTCCTCTGAGAAAACACACAATTTTTTCACTCTATTATGTTGCAATAATACGGCATACACCACTGTACATCAGCATGCAGCATTGGTTGTGATTCTTGTGTAACATCACTCTTCCTTAACTTTTTTTTCCTAAACATGTTTACATCATCGTGTACATTCATCACAACCGAGAGGAGATGCAAGTGAAAGGCACTTTCAGAAGTCGCCACCTTCAGCTTCTCAGGCATAAATTGTTACCTCCCAACTGAGACTTTGTAACTGATCATATGAGCCGCTCTTAATTGTTTCAGAGCAAGGTGAAACTTCAATAATGAATTAAGCTATGGAATCAGCAACCATTAAATAGCGACATGTTGATTTTTCTTTTTTTTTTTTTTTCAGTGTAAGGCATTCTATTTCCAAAATTAGAGGTTATATGTACAGGTAGAGATGTGACGGGAGCCAGGAGACTGTCACTGAAAGACACACGCAGCTGATCAGCAATATCTTGCTTCTGTGTGAGGCACCTGTCTCTCACAAATGTGTCTTTCAAAAAAACACGTCTCCTTATTCTTCTGGCTTACTCCATGCCATCTTTGGCACCTGCACAATCAGTCGTTGACCTCTGTTTTCAATGACACTGGCTTGGCACTGAAATAAAGCAGGAGAGATGGTGAGGTACAACTGAGAGATAGTTTAAGTTGCAGTCTCCTACTGCCTGAAATGCTGCACAGGGAAAGCCTAAATAATAGAGCAAGAAAAAGAACCTGAGTTTGCATAACTTTTTTTCTAGCTGATGCAAGCAAGTAAAATGTTGCTTCATACTAGGACATTCTTTGTGTGGATATCCTGTGCCTCAGAAATTTAGTTCGCTCTTGGCGTTGTATTGACCAGAACAACATAAACATGCTATGAGACAGCTTTGGGTAGGACAGTAGGTAACTGCACACTTTTTGCCCCTAACTGTTCATGTGTAAGCAGTAGTAATGCACTAACTGCGGTTCCAGCTGTGCGGTAGGCTTTGCTTTTCTATTTTTTATTAAAATTGGGATAGAGGTGTCAAAGTGCTGTCTTCTTCTAAATTACTGTTGAATACTATAGTTCTGTCATAGTCTTTTCCCCTATTCAGCATTGAGAAATTTGCAGCTTCCCACGCTGTATTGTTTAAAAGTACAATGTTTTGACATTTCTGCTGAAAAAAAATATTAAAAATAACAACAATAAACTTAGATTCATAAATGGAGAAAAGAGTCTTCTTTAGAAACAAAGATAGCAACTAGCTTGGAAATGAAGTAAACAGTTAAAGAGAAACCTGAGAGAACAATACCTCAATTTTGAATGGAAGGGAGAAGTGGGTGTTAAGGTGAGATCTGAAGTATGTTTCACTTTGAAGGAAAAGAAAACCCAAAACCAACACCCACACGTAGAAGAGAGGGAGGCACCTGCAGTTGGATAAACAATTGAAAAGAAGCAGAGTGGCAAGTAGCCATGATGTGAGGTGTATTCAGTCCCTTCCAAGTTCTTTCATGGTGCTAGCCTGGAGGCAAGGAATAAGGGCTTGACAGGAGGCAGCTGTATAGTTTTCATCTGCATCTGACACAAGGAGTATTGCTGGAGGTATTTCTAAAGATTTTGTTACTGTCCTACCTTCTGCTTTCCCAAATATCCCACCTGAACATGTCCTTGTCAATGAATGGTTTGTAATCAACCATTTTGGAGTCTGGTGTTCTCACCAGGCTGGATTTCTTCAACCAGCCTCATTTAGGATATCTCAGCCACATCTTGAAAGACCCATATTTAACATTACAATTATTTAGTTGCCTTCTGTCTCACAGTCTTCATGCTGCTGTGACAGGAGTTGTGTGAAATGTTAGGATTAGAGGTGGCTTAAAAGCTCTCCGTTAGAAACATCTTGCCCATTTTACTTTACTCTACTCCAGATAGGTCACCTCAACATTCCTTAGGGTTCTGTTGATCACTTTAGGCTGGATTCAAACAAATAATGCATGATTGTGACCTTCCTAGTAAGTGTGAAGCATTATGAGATCCCCTGCACTTTCCTCCATTTTACAAAGAAGTTTTCTAATACAAGAGGATAGAAATGGAGACACTGTTCTCTGATACTTCATGTAAAGGAGGTGATGAAGGGTGAGAGGGAGTGTTATATCTGGGAAAGAAATATCTTTCTTTTTTTTTTTAATTTTATTTTCCATCTCCACTGAGGCTTTGGTAGAAGGATTGTTCTGTCCTGACTCTGTAGATGTTACCCAACAGTCCTATTCCACCTGCTTGCAGTCTTTTCCCTTGTCTGAATCAACTGAAGGTGAGAAATCTCTAATGTGGGATGATGAAAGTGAAGCTGACACTCCACAGCAATGGGATAAACTGGCAGGTCTGATTTTTCTGTCTTGTCAGAATATTGTTCCACCTTGCCTCATTTTTAAACCTCAGTTTCAAACATGGGGAAAAGACAAAAAGGAAGGGGTAAAGATACTTAGGGGCTGTTTCTGCAATAGTAATCTTCAAAAGCACGAACTCTGAGGAAGCAATTTGCTGTTAGACAGGTTTAAAAATAAAATTTATCATCTACGTTTTTGCATGTAGATAAAGAAAAAAAAAATCTTAAAAAAAAAGTCACTGTCCCCCACTCCTGGTGCTTCTGAAAGACATCACATCATGGCTCTGTAGTGGGAGGGCTATTTACCTTTTTCCATACATCTATGTTTGGGATCAGCATATCTGCTGTGCGTCTTTGTTTTCATATATCGTTTATAGGAGCTTGCTGTGAAATGTTTTGAACCTGGCTCTTTGTCAGCTGTAATTGTTTTGTCATTTTTTGTTCAAGGTTGGTTGTTGCTTTATGCTTTTGCAAAGTTTAGGCCTTAATTTTTTTTTAATACTGAAGATCCTAAACCAATAGCTGATACACAAGGACATCCTTGTTAAGGGATCTATCCTGAGTTTTCCAGTAAAAAGGCTGACAGGAATGTACAAGTAAGACAAATTCAAACTGAATCAAGCTATTTTCAAATACTGGTTAGTTATCATGGGTAAGGAGAAGCGAGTTAATCATTGCCGTGTGCTTCCTAACAAATTTGATGTGGAAGAGGTGTGAATTAATAACAGTCAAGAGAGTCCTGAACATTAAAATTGACGCTACAGCCTTTGCAATCCAGGATTTCCTGTTTCCTGGAGATCAGGATTTTTTGAGCTACAGATGGATCTCAGATGGACTTATGGCTTAGTCTCAACCCACCTAGCTTTAGACAATTACCTGAGAAACTTATACTGGTTATGCAATAACCATAGACTGTTAAGAGTGGGAAGAAGTAATCTCCAGAGACAATACAACCACTTAATATTTTAATTGCTTAGTTTTTTCTCTACTGAGTACAGTGAGAGCTTAGCATGGCTGAACTCCAAACTTTGGTATCTTAGTTAAATACTTGAAGTTACATAGAAGGATCTGGACCACTGTGTCCAATTAAATCACTCTTAAACCTAGGTGGATTTTACCCTGATTGTAATTCAGAACCAAGACCATTTCCTAATCACAAATCTGTATGAACTGCATGGCAAAGCACAGGGTGTTATTTTTGAGGTGAGCTGAACAGCAGGATCTTCTATGATATCTACCAGTGAGGTGAGAATACCTTTCAGTCACAGGAAAAATACACTGATGGTGAAGTAGAAGAACTTAGAAAGGAAAGGTGGCCTTCTTCAAAACTAAACTAACGGCAGACAAACTCACTGCCTTAATGCATACCGATTAAAAGGAAATCAGGATGGGTAATTAATTCTTCTCTCAAGTGTTTGTACAATTCACTTTCCCTCTGCTACATTTCCTCAGCACTCCTGGTGCTGAGCTTTGAAGAAGTTGAATAATGACTTAGATCTCTGAGTCAAAAGTTTATTTTCTTAAAAGATCTCTTCTCCCATTCAATCTATTCCACACACTGCCCTGCACCAAGCAGTACAATAAAATGAACTATAACCATAAATCCATGGGTGTTTTGAGGTACACCATTCATACTTTCTCAGAGTAACGACATGAGTCAGCCTGTAGTACCAGGGGAGATGTTAAATTTACGTTGTTAAATTTTCGGTCTTATCTCTATGGCTGCTCTGAATCCTCTGTTCTCTATATAATACAGTCTGCTAATCTTTTTTCTGTTTATTTTTCAAAACATAGGCCTTCTGCCTCCTACACCATTCAGCATCCTGCCCACCTCCCTTCCCCCTCTGACTTTCCCAAAGCAAACAGCACGTTCCAACCGAACCAGATTGACAGGTGTGTGACAGATGGATGGACAGAAAACTGGATCGGTCCAAACTCCTTGGCACTTGAAAAATTGACAACACAACCAAAGCAGCGTAACAGGGAGAGAGAGATTGGCAAATGGAATAAACGGTGCCCAGAAAGTTTGTAATTAATCTTTGCCCTGTCAAGTAATGGTCTGATAATGCTGGAATTCAGTGGGAATGACTTCTGCTAGTTCAGAGACATCCATTAGCGTGGAGTAAAGCAGGAGACAGTAATAAGCATTGTTCCTTTTTGTTCCTCATTTGCCTTGGCAAATGAGAGGAGTCTGTTAAAGTTGTGCCATCTTCACCCCACCTCCATTTTCTCAAATGATAAGTTTACACTTTTCTACTCTTCTGCTCACAAGCGGTAACACTCATGGGTTTGTAGCTCCCTTCCTAAAAATATGTGGTTTCATTTGATCCATTGCATGCTTCTCCTCTCCAACATGAACTGTGAGCTATTTAATGAGGTTGACACTGGGAGATACAGATTATGTAACTAAGAGGTTTACGCTTTGCAGAGAAGTGATGTTCTGTCACTTCTGACTTGAAAAAAACTATGTTTTCCTACCTTTGTGCATCATTTAGCTCTTCCTCAGTTTCCCTATATATAGTAAGGCTTTTCTCCAGCAGTAAGATACAGTGGAAGACTCTGCTAGGCAAGCCCAGAAGGAACATTTTTGGGCAGAACAAATGCTGTTATCATTTTGGGTTTAAATTGTGTCTTTCGTGATACGGGTGTTTTTTTACAGCATGTTATCTTAAGAGTAGGTCTGATTTAGCTGAGATCACAGGACCATCTATCCCAGTATATCATTTTTAAAAATAGTTAGTTGTAGGTGACTGAGGACATAATACAAGAATAGACAATGATTTTTCTCTCCTGAAATTTATGTTTTAAAGTCTTCCTGATCTGTCTTTCACTGTGCTCTGTTGATACTGTTAGACCTGTAAAAATGTGTAGTCTGTCTTTCTGAAATTTGTTTCTGTTGTCTGTTGCCTCAGCATCTCCTTCAAAAAGTCATTTAAATCTGTAACACTTGAGAAAAAAAAAATCCCTCACTCCTAACATGCTTGTCTGCTCACTTCATCAGCTTCAAGTATTTGGAGCAGGTGGTGGCATTTTTGTCTTCAGCCCTCCAATTCCAGCCAGAGGCTAAATGCAAGATGTCAAGAGGGGAGGAAAGGGAGCTGTTGGGCAAAGGAGCCCAAGGAAAGAGAGGCAGATATATTGCAAGGGTGGGGTGATGTTTTCTTTTCAAGCAGCTTGGTACAGATTGAGATACCCTAAGCCTAACTGACTCGAATACCTGAATCACCTTCAGATTGGCCAGGAGGGGACTGGCTGGGGAGTGGAGAGGGGAGCCCAAGTGCTCAGTCACATCAGTGCAGCTGCAGCACTGGGTGAGGGGTGAGGGGTGATGGGGGGGGGGGGGGGGGCAGAAGAAGCTCATTATGACTGATAAATAGAGGGCTCCTGTTGTCAGCAATGTCATTGTATTCACCTTTTTTAAGAGTCCCCTCTTTCCAGCTGTGTAATTAATTAATGGATTGGAAGTGCTTAGTTTCCAGTGATCTACAGGTTGACCTTGCACCTTCCCGTGATGGTTTGGGATTACTGTCAATGTGTCCGCTTTCACCAAAGGTATCTCTCTCTCTAATCATCTCTGTATCAGTGCCTGTGATAACAATAGTGGATCCTGTATGTCTCTCCATGTGCTTGTTTTCATACAGTTAAGTATAAACAAACACCACACATCTTTTTGCTAGCATTTTTACACTGATATTGCACCAGCATAAGCGTTGGCACAAGGTGCACGTGGACCGAGTTTGGGCCAAAGTCTAGCATTAAGATCACAGACATTTTGTCTCCTGGGAGTAGGGATGACCGTATCATCAGATTTCAGACTGCTTAAAATTGTGCATGTAATTCAGTCTAGCTGTTCTAGTTTCTCTGCAGACAATGAAGAGAACGGTGCTTCCACTCTAACACCTACTGCAGGTAATGGTCTCAGAATGGGATAAATCTCCAGGAGAAATGTCTCACTTTGTTTAAGGCAAAAGAAGTGTGAACAAATAGGGGTAGAAGAAGTGTGAACAAATAGGTTAAGGTAGGTATTTCACATTCAAGGTAGGCAAAATTAGATAAGACATGTTTCATCCTCATTAACTCTGCTTTGCACTTACGAATGAGATTAGTAAATCCATTTCTCTACCTCCCTTTTATCTCTTTATATATATGTATAAAATAAAGGCAGATAACGTCACACCGGTTTACTGGAATATTGCAGTTGGTTATGGAGACTGAAGAATCAGAACCAACAAGAACTTTATGTTTTGAGTCCATAACAGAACACTCTCTTTTTGCAGAGCGTGAACAAAATATCATTAGTTTACAATCAACCCAATGAGTGAAAGTGTGGATAGGTACACTTGGTGACCTGGCTGGTAAATCTGCCTGACAATTTTGCAAAACAGATTTAGGCTATTGATCAAGCTGGCTGGAAATGATCCTTTCACCTCAGGGTCACTGGACTCCATTTGACTTAGGGTAATCAGGAGCAAAAGTGGCTGTTATCAAATGATACAAGGAAGTTGAAGGTCTCAACCTAGTCTCTAGAGGAAGAAGTCCAGGGTATGGAGTTCTCAATCAATTTACGTTATACGAGGGATAACTGAGTAATAGCTATCACAAAATGATTATTTTCTTTTTTTTAGGGTTGAATATACAAGAATGCAATTCTGATACAGGATTGGAAAAGAAAATTCTGAAACATTGATCAAGAATCTACCAGTTTCTTGCTTCAATGTTTAACATTCTCTTATAAAAATAAATATGTTTGTTATTTTTTTAACTGAACTTTCCCCAGCTCTGCCAGTATAAAGCATTTAACTGCCTTAATAAAGTATACTACCTAATTCAAGACTCTATTCCCTAACCTCACCATCCCCAAGAGGAAATACACCATATGTAGGAGCAGGATTTATCTAAGCAAGTTGCAGGAATGTGTTCATAATTATAGGGTCAGGCACTTCACCACTTCAGTGTTCAGCTCTCATGTTTACTTACAAGTTTTGTTTCTTATTTAGTTTCCTAAGAAAAAGCCCATCTTTTCTAAGACCTTCACTGACTCGGACCAAAAATCCATCTTGTTCAGTAGCCTCTTCTCAAATGTGGCCGTAAGTGGATGCTCAAATAAAGGTATAAGGTGAAGACAAAAATATTTTACTAGGTTTTGACAGCACTCCTTCCATAAATTCAGGCTTAGGCATTTGCTGAGGTGAAACCTTTTCAGTTAGCAGCACCAAAGAGAATTCTCTCTCGAATTAATTGATTCTGAATTTACACAGATAATTTCTATCTATATTTAGGTATAAAGTATTTAATAAATTAAGTATTGTGTGAAGAATAAACTTCAAATCTGTATTTTGAATCCATTACAAGCTAGTTTTGCAGGACAGTCTGTGATTCTTTCGCTGGGAGGACATCACTCAGCCATCCATTGATCATCTGTTCCATGTCACTTGGTTTCTTCATGCTACTGAAGAATTTATAGCCCTCTATTATATTCTGCCTCAGCTATGTCTCTTCCAAACTGAAGAGGGGATCATTCTGCTATAACTAGAGTTTAAAGAGAAAGTTAATATTTTAAGGAAGGTCTCTCCTCTCCTCTCCTCTCCTCTCCTCTCCTCTCCTCTCCTCTCCTCTCCTCTCCTCTCCTCTCCTCTCCTCTCCTCTCCTCTCCTCTCCTCTCCTCTCCTCTCCTCTCCTCTCCTCTCCTCTCCTCTCCTCTCCTCTCCTCTCCTCTCCTCTCCTCTCCTCTCCTCTCCTCTCCTCTCCTCTCCTCTCCTCTCCTCTCCTCTCCTCTCCTCTCCTCTCCTCTCCTCTCCTCTCCTCTCCTCTCCTCTCCCTTTTTTGTTCATTCTTTCCTTCCCTCTTTTTTTTCCTCCATGCCCTTCCACCCCCTATTTGTGAGCTACAGTCTGTACGGAAATCCAGTCCAGGAGGCAACCAGGCCAGAGAAAACACAAATCAGTTCACAAGAGAAAACAATGAGAACTCCAACGCCAGTTTCTGAGACCAATTTCATTATGGTGCTGCTTTCTTTGCAGCCTGCAATTATGAAGCAATTATGGGATTTGGGGGTAAAGCATCTGGCAGTGGTTTCTGTCATACCCGCTCCATTCTCTCTCTCTGCCCTGTCCTCTGCATTTGTTAGATGCTGTTTGTATTTCTCCTCTTTAAATGTGCATCAGCATTTCAAATGAAACTTTGGACCACCGCCATGGTAGCCTTTTAAAAGGATACAGCACAAGATTCCTCAGTCTCCTTTCCTCCCTTGGAGAGCAAAGGCAAACCAGAAGAGGGATATTAATGTGCAAATTAGCGCAACCTGACTGGCTCCAGATTGCTACTTAGAATTTGCATATTAATAAATGTTTTTGTGACAGCATTTAGCAGATCAAGAAGGGCAGAGATTTTAAAAAGTCAACAATATTTTTGAGCTTTTCCCTTATATTTCCTTCTCCTCACACTCCCAGCCTCACATATATATCTATATCTCTTTATACCAAATCCGTATGCACTTAGGATGCATATCTATAGGTCAATCCATGTAAATCCGCCCAGCTCTTGACAGATGTGAGATTTGCAGAACTGCCCTGCTTAAAGATAGACAAACAGCTCTGTGCTGGTGAGGAGTGCAGACAGTTTTGCTTGTGTGTATATTTGAATGAGTGGGTTTTATACACACACGCACATGAACACAGACTTAGAAAGATAGATAGATGCAGGAACTGGACAGTATCCCTCCCCCACACTCCCTTTCAAATCTTTTTCCAACAGGCGCTTTTATCCCATTCAGCTGAATAAATTGGGACTCTTGAAACTGTGATCTTGACAGATGTGAGCTTTTTTTTGCTAGCTGCATTGGAAAAAGATAGATAGTGAAAACCTCCAGGGCATTTGGGCTTAGTGGAGCCAGTGAAAAGGGTTATTTCCAAGAGTGCTGAATAATGCATCCCTCTGAATTCCTCAGTTCTCTCTTTCTGTCCTCTTTTCTGTTTTTCCCTCTCTCTTCCTTTAAATGCTTTGAGGATGAAATGCTGAATGCCCTCCCAGAGTTCTTGCACCACCGCAGGAAAGTTGTGATCAAAACCTTCCCAAGCAATAGGCTTTCAAAGTGTCTCATACAAGTAGTCTGGTGGCCAGAGAAAGAGTGGGGAGAAAAGGAACGGATACATAACCAGAGTAACTTACACATAACCAGTGCATTAAAGGTATATTCTCCATCTCAGTTAATGACTTGTCACATCAGTCTTAAGCTGAGAAACTGGCTGATAGCTAGAATATTTTGTTTCGGAAATATCTATGTCAAGAATGTGTGTTCAAAGAGATTCTCATCTTTATTATATTTGTCATTTTGGCTTAGTTTTGTTTATCTATGATTGAAAAAACAACAACAAAACAAGAAGAAACTTGAAATTATCTCATTGTGAGCTCCTTTCTTTGTTGTCCTCAATTTCCTTTATACATTCCCAGTTAGAGTCAGGATTTTATGTTGGATGGTTGAAGCAGAATTAAAGTTTGGAGAGGAGACAATTCCACTTTCAGTCTGAGTTGAATCAAAAGGTACTACTCTTGCGTGAATCTGAGAATAAAATGTAATCTTTTTTTGGGAAATCCCAAAATATTTCTTATTTCTTTATTTCATATGGGGCAGATGATGGAAAGTTAAATAATTATCGTGTTTTCTTTTTCTAAATACCCTTATTTTTGCCCTCCATTTGAAAGATTCCTTTCTTTAATAAAGGCATTTTGAAATGAAAAGCCCAATTTTCAAAAACACATATTTTGGTTTGTTTTTTTTTCTTTTAGCATTTCCACAATGAAATACACTGCCTCTGACTGTGTGAAATGCAGTGTTTTGACATTTTTCCTATGCGAATGTCTGTCTAAGTGTCTTGCCTGAAAACACAGAGGGAATTACAACCACATCTCTTGAGACTTCAGTTAGCCCTTAATCACTGGACCATCTATCCTACTAGCAACCTTTAGGAGTTTTGGAGCAGAAGTAAACCCATGAACGGCAACATGGAGAGGGGACAAGTGCTTTTATCAGGGACCCATGGAGCAGAGAGGACTCCAAGTGAATTGCAGAGAGGAAGGCAGCTACTCTTCTGTGCCAGAGTTGGCATCGTCTATTTGTTCCTCCACGAAAAAAAAACAGAGATTTAAGAGAAGCATGACAGTGACACACACACCCCTGGACCACACATCAGTGAGCTTGCTGGCAAGAGCAGAGCCACCATAACCATGCAGTGTTTGTGTCAGGATTATCTGACTCTCAGTCAAGGCGTAAACAATCCTGAGGTCTTCTGTCAATACCAGAGTGTGAACTGAGAATCTAAATGTCTTCTGAAAGAAAGTTTGGGAGCTCTTCCAGAAAAATGTAGAGGGGGAAAAGAGCCTGGGCATCTACGCCTACAGTTACAAAGTCGCTACGACAATCACAGAGAAGTGCAGACAAAGTGAGAGTGTCTGCTGATGTATATTTTGTCATGTTTTATTTGGCTTGTTTTTTAAAATCTCAACTACAGCAGCCTTCACCGCTTCCCTCAGGATCTTGCTGCACCATCTCATTGCCGTGAGGCTTGCCTGAGGTATTCAGCCCAAGTTTTTCTCCTTTTTAACGCCACTCCGTTACTCCCTGCAATAATCCATTGTGGGTGCGATTTACTTCAGAACATCCTGGTTCTAGGTCTCTTTCTGAGTCACATTTGTGTGGCTAGGCTCTACCATCTCAGTGCTCCAGTGTTTCAGTCCAAAATGCCTCCTCATCCCTAGCTCCTGAGGAGGAAATTGGACACCTCATGTCCTTACTAAGCCTGTGAGAGAGCTCCAGGTTCATATCAGCCTTGATTTCACTGATCTTTAAGTCTATTTATTTCACCTAAACAGATTTCCCTTATTAACCTTGCTACCTTATCCTTTCCTCCTTCTCTGTTTTTTTTGCCTCATCCCACTTTCTAACTCCTTTTCTACTTTTCCTCTTTACAGAATAACCTGGAATATAGTTCCAGCTGCTTTTCATCAACCGTTTTCTACATCAACCCACAGAAAACATTCACCATAAAATCTTCAGAGCGAAGTCTTTGCTCTTGACACACGCATCTCTCTCATTTGGGGGAGGTAGAAGAGAAAGGTCACAAAACATTCTTGGTAGACATTGGTTACATCACTTTACTTATGGTTGGAGGGCACTTAAGTGCCAGTGACAAAAAATAACTTATCTTCCTGCAGCAGGAGGAATGGAGCCTTGTTTCCACAGTTATCCAGTGTCTCTTTTTTTTCTTATCACATCCTTCCTGTATATTACCAAATGTGCAATATAAAGAGGTAAAGATACTCTAGCTTTCTCTCAAATGAGGTTCACAAAGCTTTCCTTCACTCAACTATCTAGTTTCATAAATGTGTATGGAAAATAATGTCTTTTTCTGTGAAGAGTTTTCTTTCTCTCACTCTGCCAAATTTGTTTAAAATTTCACCAGTTGCTACAAGAAACATTGACAGAGAAAGAATAGGACAAGGAGATAGGTAATAAACATAATATAGTTCTGCAAGTCCTGTTTCCTTAGGAGAACTGAGTAGAATAGGATATTCAGCTAGGTCTTGTTTTCACTGCTCCTCCCGATCCCTTGTGTAGAGGGCAGATGGCAGAGGTTTCCCTTGGAACTCGTTCTGTCTGTATGTCTTGGACAGGTTTGTTCTGTCTGGATTTGTTAAGAGCAACAGCCTTTCCCTTCAGGTCAGTTATTAAAGGCATAGCATTCAGTTGTCCTGCGTAGAGTAAGATCTGCTGAGCAACAGCACTGCACTTGTATTATTCCTTTGCTATCATATTATTCATGAATATAACAGGAGGGAGACCAGTCAGAGCCATCCGTAAAAGGAACAGCTGTGTAATCTTTCCATTCGCACTTTTCCAAATACATTTTTACCTCTTTTTTGTCCCTTTCCATGCCCAGTTTCTCAGCCTCTCCTTCTTGACTCTCTCTGGTGTTTGTCAATAAATATTCAACTAATGTTTTCCTATGATAAGGATCTATGGGTGTCAGATAAGAATATCTTCACAGGATGAATGGTGCTGCTAAGTCTTGCGGCTAATTCCATGCAGATGCAAAAAGTCTGCTGGAAGTGACTTTACAAATGGAGTGCTCAAGCCTCTCTGTTTTATTTTTTAATGCAGATGAGAATTTAAAAGCCTGTGTTTTCTACAATTAATTTTATGTACTATTTGTTTCAATTATTTATGTTCCTTGAATGATAAATGGGAGAATGGAGAGGGAAAAGAGACTAAAGGTAGTGGGAATTTGAAGGAAGAGTCCTTTTTCCTCATTATTTATTTATTTATTTATTTGTTTATTTATTTATTTTAGACTGGAATATGAGCTGAGCTGATAATTAAGCAAATGCGGGCCCTAGCTCTTGTAGGAGAACCATTTATCGCCTACCAAAGCTCAGAAGAAAAAGACAATAACAGAGGATGGAGGTTTAGTAGTAATTTTTATATGGATTTATTGAATGCATTTTGGCAAACCCCCTAATTTCCCCACTTATGGATGGAAGGATGTAGTTGCTTTTTGCAAAACAGCAGTGGAGAGCACAAGTAAACACAAATTATGTAGCTGATGTGAAAACAAATTTTCTTATATTCTTGTAAACTTTTTTCACATGTATCAAGGTGGATCCTGGCTCAGGTGAGGGCTATATTTATTAGAGCCATCTTCATGCAAAGCCAGAAAAGTAGACTATATTTTAGGGTTGGAAGCAGGAGAAAGGTGTACATTTTATGCCTTTGCGCAACTTCTTGGCTTCTCACTTAAGCAGAAATAAGAAAGTGCTGAGGACAGCCTTACTCAATAAAGCAATGCCTGTTCGAATTAGTCGGCATTTGAAACCTCTGGAGAGAGAGCCTGACCCTCTCTGGTTTCCAGTCCATTTCTGAAGGTTTTGGAGAAGCAATTGGGCCAGTATCTGGGGCCTTTGAGAAATTGATTCTAAAGATGTAAGGGAATTATTTTAGAGCAAAAGGGAGGAGACCCCATTAGAATAGCACTGAAATCGAAAGGAAGCTGAACAAATGGAGATGTGTTAGGCTGAGTGTTGTTTGAAGTGAGACATTTTCCTTGAGTTATTGATTGATTTTTATATTGTACTTAACCTAAATCAGATCCTTAAAAATAAAACAAAATCAACCCCCCAAAAAAAAGTTATTTTAGGACTGAAAATAACAGCCAGGATTTTCCTTCTGCACATTCTGCTTCCCCAAAATAGTACTACTCACTTGTAAGAGAGACATATTGGCAGTAATGGATATTATTTTCTTTCAAGTTCATTTCTAAGGTTAAAATCAGAAGGTTTGTGAGGTTTAGAATTTTTTTTTTCTACCGTATAAATGTGTTGTAGCACAAAAAAGATGTGTTGGAAAGAAAACAATGGAGGTAAAAATTGCATGTTGGAAAAGCTTAGGGATGGAGTCACTTGAAAAATTGCCAGTTTTGGAGACAAACTCATGCCCATTTTAGAAACGTCCAACACTTACATAATCATATTTTCATTCATGGTCATTCCCTTGTGCTTTCATGGTCCCCCATGGCAGTGGGCCAGGGAGTGGGAGGATGATGCATCAGACACCTTCTCCCAGTTTTGAAAAAAATAAGGTCATCAATTTTATAGAGATTAAAGTTGATGAAATTTGTAATTAGAAAAATAGAATATCAGTTGAGAACTATGATGTAAATACAAACTGGCTAATCATTTCTAGGACGTAGCCACAAGAGCTATTTCTACAGGGACATTTGGAGTAATCTCCTCCACTCCTCCAGAGGTGTAAGGCCTCAACCATGACCTTCAGAGCTGGCTGAGATTATGGCTTTTAACACACCAGAACAACTTTTTCAGAAAGACAAGACAGGAGAGAGTAACAAAAAAAAATATATTCCATCAGACTTAGAGAATAAATGTTTGTCTTTGTCATAGAGGCTGTTAGATTAGTTCAGCTTCCATAATCTATTTAATTATTGTCTTTAATGGGGCAGCCATTAAGCAAACTATTTACTTTCTGTAAACATGATGAGAAGGATCTGCATTATTTGCACCAGCCTGCCACCTTCTGAACCAAAATCACGTACCCATCTCAGTGACATTCCTCTCTTTGTATAAGAGATGTTTTCATGAGGTACAGGACAAGACTAATTTCAACACTATTACATATTCAATTACTGTGTTCCCTTATCAGTGAGAGATAACACCTGGAAAGAAACCAGTGTCTTTATACCACTTCCCCGTCTTTTTTAGCCTCCTGGTACTTCTGTCAGTGCAATTTGTGAGTTCTGAGTTTAGGAACACTCAGAAGGCTGGGATCAAGCTGAAGCTGTAGATTTATTTTTATGATGGCAAACCAGATGAATTAACAAAGCCCTATTTCCCTGCTTGTCTCTGTGGCTAAAGAACAACCTGTTCCACTGAACTGCCCAAAGAGCTCAGAGTCTTTGAAGGTGCTGTCACTTTCTAGTGAAATAATAATTCAGCAGAGTAAAGTACCACCAAAATGGAGTTGTGGAATGTAACCAACTTCTGAATCAAAAGCCAAATCCATAGAGCTCCTTTTGGAATGCTTTATCTTATATTTGCTTTTTCAATAAATATTTTAAAATTTAAGGAAGAGGAGTCTCTAGATCTCAACAGAATCTGGACTTGGCCTAAATTCCAGTACAGTGCTCAAATGACTTATGACTTGTGGAATTTATTTTTCCCTTCTCTCCACACATTCTTCCTCCTCATTTGTGTTCTTTTATTTTCCTCTAGATCTTTTTCCTTTTATTGTGTTTATAGAATAGGAAGGGATGAGAAAATGTTCAGCTCCTAGAAAGGATTTTGACCCTGTTTTTGCTAGGTAGTCAGATGTTTTGGTGATGGGAAGTCATACAAACCAATAGCGAAAGAAATATCCAAAAAACACCACAAGCAGGTATGAAAATATGTGGGTGATGAGCCTCTGATTTTATTCTCTTAATTTTTGCGCATAAGGCTGTGAGTTTACGGCTTGCATGGATACGGCTATCTGGATGCTTGTTGTATGAGGTTGATAAGTGCTGGAAAAACTGTCTTCAAAAGTAATTGCTTAAATTCTGCTTAGCTACTGGTTACAGCAAGAAACCAATCATTAGAGCACCTAATAAGGGTGGAGAAAATAAGGTTCTTGAAATGATGCCCTGTGCCCCAAAGGGTTTCAAACATACTAGTGGAAAACAACTATCCAGAAATCTCTCTGGTTTTTTTCCATGTGTAATTTTTTCACCCTTAATTCACCACTTAAGAAACAGGAAGCCATGAAACAAAAGGAACACTACAATGCCAGTCTGCTATTTCCTGCTGAGTAGCAACAGGCTGCAGAGTGGACATACAGCTTTCTCTGGATGTGGCAAAAGGTTTCTTTCAGCCCCTAATTTGCAGTGTCAGAGTAACCCATTATCAAGACGATTAAATTTAAAGAGACTGCAGTAAATGCTAGCATACAGAAGACATCAAGCATCATTAAAATGTAATTGGAAGCAAAACTTAATGAGGTAAAAGGAAAGAAATACCCAGAATCCTTTGGGGTTTTCTATTCCCCCCCATCCCCCCGCCTCCCCACCATTACTTGCTTTGCCTGAGCCAGCAACTACTGTACTGAAAATTATAATTTGCAAACTGCATTACGATTTAGTGTTCCTTGCAGGAGCTAAAAAGACATGATGTCTTAGTGTAGCTTTGCAAAGCATATGAAGATATATTCACTGTAATTTTAGACTAAAAGTGAGCATGTTTTGTTTTCTCAAGTTCTAAAGGTTCTGGTAGAAGTAAAGCTGATCTAGTTTTGCTAATCCAGACCAGACAATGAGGACCTAACAGAAACACATCTACAGCTTTGCACTGATCTGTACACAGCAGTGGGCTTTGAAGTCGCAATATTCTGGATTCCCTCCTTCCTGAAGATAGCGAGGACAATGAAGCAGGGAAGAACATAAAAGGAAAAAGGCTGAGAACAGAGCAGCAACCATTGTGTCTAGCAAGCCAGGATAAAACCGCAGTGCCTCTAGTAGGGATGTGGATAGTAAATGTAATGTTTGTATAGGAGGTAATAGCTCAATAAGGCAGTGGGCTGACTTCCAAAGTCTTTAAAGGCTACCTGCTACAAAGCATCTGCAGTTCAGCTGGTACCATTGTGATACGTGCTGGTAGAGTCCCCTGGAGACAAAGAGGTTCTGTTCAACTCTGTCTTGTATGAGGTTGAGGCCAAGCTTGTCTGTCTTTCTTTCTTTCTTTCTTTCTTTCTTTCTTTCTTTCTTTCTTTCTTTCTTTCTTTCTTTCTTTCTTTCTTTCTTTCTTTCTTTCTTTCTTTCTTTCTTTCTTTCTTTCTTTCTTTCTTTCTTTCTTTCTTTCTTTCTTTCTTTCTTTCTTTCTTTCTTTCTTTCTTTCTTTCTTTCTTTCTCTCTTTCTTTCTTTCTTTCTCTCTTTCTCTCTTTCTTTCTCTTTCTCTCTTTCTCTCTCTCTTTCTTTCTTTCTCTCTTTCTTTCTTTCTTTCTCTTTCTTTCTTTCTTTCTCTTTCTCTCTTTCTCTCTTTCTTTCTCTCTTTCTCTCTCTGTTTCTCTCTGTTTCTCTCTCTTTCTCTCTCTTTCTCTCTCTCTCTTTTTCTCTCTTTCTTCTTTCCTGTTTTTCTTTCTTTCCTTCTTTCCTTCTTTCTTGCCTTCTTTCTTTCTTTCCTTCTTTTTTTCCTTCTTTCCTTCTTTCCTTCTTTCTTTCTTTCCTTGTGTGTAAGTCAAGTCAACCCATTTTCCAGAGGGGAAAATGGACCTGTTCAGTTCATTACATATCACTATCCTGGCCTTGAGTTAGTGATTCCTCCTTTTGAACATAGCTGCAGCTTTTCAAGAAGTATGATCATTTCAACTCAAGGCCCAGAGGAAGAAGACAAACAGCACAAGAATTTTTTCAACCTGTCCAATCCAGTTAAGGCACCAGGACATAGTCCTTAAACTAGCCAAGTGTAATAGTCTAAGACAGATCTGTGATGGATTTCTTTTTCGGTTTTATCTTTTAGAATCAAAAAAAGTTTTAGTCTCCAATTGTGACTCTAGATATGAATTCTGTACCTTTGTTACAGAACAGAAAAGTCAAACCCTGAAGAAAGCTGTCTGAGCTACAAATACTCTGCACCAAATCTGCAGCCCAGGTTGCAGTTCAGCCCTACCTATCACCACTCACCATCCATAGTTTTAGTGGCAAAAACATAATTTTAAACAACACAGTGATTTTAGAAAGGATTTTCCTGGTTCTCTCTCTTCTAATGTGGACCTCGCCCTACCCTGCTGGAAACCACCATTCTGCACCAAGTTCTTGTAGGATTTTGATAGCCAATCTTGTGCATCAGCTTTGGATAAGGCTTTCAAAAACAACAAAGTGACCTTAGAGCTTTGGAGTGATTTCCAAACAATGTCTGCACCAGAAGGGAGCTCTTGTGTACAAATACCTAAGCTCTCTTTGAGCTAGGAGATATGAGCACACAGCAGCAAGCCCAGCTGTCCTGTCCCCTCATCCAGAACTAGTGTTTGCACCAAACATCACTGTACTCTGTCCAACATTCAAAGAACTGTGTTTTGAAAGCTTCTAGTATCCAAGCCTTCACTGAAAAAGGTGCCCTTCACTTTTGTCTTTGTTTTTATCACTGTTCTTATTCTCTATCACATCTGTTTTAATATAAGTACTCTAAGGACCTGACACTGTTCCTTATTAGGAGGATGTACGACGTATAAAACAGCAGGGCTCTAATCTTGTGCACTTTAAGATCAAGTAAACAATCCAAAGAAAGGATTTTTGTCAAAACGTGTCAGCAGAAGCTTGACCCGGAGTAGCCTCATTCACTGTAAAGGTAGTGTGCCTGATATATGAGATTACAAATGAATTTCTGTTCTTTTTGTCAAATAGGTTTCTCTTGTTTCCTTGCTTTTTCTCCTTTGTTTTTAATTGCAGATACAGTGTCAACTTAATTCAATATGAGGAAGGAATAATAGAGTACAATGTGCAACAACAGTTAAATGGAGGTCAAGGGTTGAATAAGCTTCAGGTTGAATTTTCTTTTCACCTTTAGAGCTGTTCTCATTGGCATACTATTCTATACTGCCTAAATATGTAAATCTTCAGGTCTCCAGCTGCTCCAACAAGACCTTTCACTGACACAGTATTTTTGTTTGGTGGAAAATAATGCAAAATTGCAGGATGGAAATCACTGAATTTTTCATTTTCCTTAAAATATAGAACTACATGAAAAAAGTAAAAATCTGCATTGCTACATGTTTGTGTTGTAACACTGAATATAACTTTTATTAGGATCTGCAAACTTTTATTCATTGAATATAAGTGAACTGCCATTGCCTTTTTTAGACCTTTCAGTATGAAACGTAGTATGAGAGACTGAGTCAAGTTTTCAGTTTTCTGACCCTTCTGTGAAAATAACATTCAAAAAATTATGGGAGGGTGGGGATGGAGGGGAGGTGAAACGTTCATCTGTTTTATAGCGTAGTGGGGGACAAAGGAAACAGCTTGATTTTATATTGTGGTTTGGTCACACCCTTCACCACAATTGAGATTGTGATGCCAACATTTAAACAAAGTTTTGCTTTGGATGATTTGGTTTTGGACAAAATTAAAAAGCAAAAGAGGAAGGGTTGAGTTCTTTGCTGCTTCTTCATTACCTGCACAGGTCTCTCTGGTCTTAACAGAGTTTTGAGGAAAATTTTAGGTGTTACAATCTTCAAATTGAAAGTGCTTTTGATGCATATAACCAAAGGAAGTCTCTCCTTTCTTATACAAATGAGATCCAAAGGATCTCTACAGATGACAAAGTTGTATGTCTTGATGCGCTGATTATTTTTACACATCATTCTTAGCTTTGTAGGGCAATCCTCATTCTACTATGTTTCTTTCTATAAATAGGAATATTGTGTACTAGGAAACTGTAGCTAGTAATTTTTCGATGAAAAATGTGTTTGGCCTTTTAAAGGGGAAACTGAGGAATGGAGTTGGAGGTTCATTGTCCTTTGAAGAGCACCTGAGACATGTGGAAAGATTTCAGCTTCCTGTTTGATGTTTATTTTTAAAACTTCAATCAGAAGGAAGAATGGAGAAGAAAAAGAGAACATATTTTTTGACCAACCTGTCTGGCAGGGAAATAATCACTAAATTTAACTACTTAGATATTAATTTTCAAAAGTTTCCATGTGTTACTACCACACATATGTGTCTCAAACACAGATGCTGGTGGTTTTGAATGTAATTGACAAAATTATTTGGTTTTATGTTGTAATACATTACAGTGTTCTAGGGTGAAACTCTAGGTTTCCATTTCAATCACTGTGTATCTATGGGAACTCTTGGAGGGCGAAATCATTTTACTCCTGAAACTCAGAAACAGAGAGTTTGCTGTGGTTTGAAAGTACTTTGGGGTAGCTTGAGATTTTCATTTTACCAGCCTAGTTCTTTATAGAGATTAACCAGTGTACACTCATGATTTTGCAGTGGCAACACTGAGCCTTCTACAACTCAGATATAGATAAAGTCTCATCCCCTAAGAGTGCCCTATCAAAATTGAAGTTGCATAGTAACACCTGGGGCCCTGGGTAGACTGTCTGGAAATATTTAGGAGAAAGATCAGAAGTGAAGGAGAGGAAAGGGGATAACAGTTAAGCATCACTCTCCTGTTCCCCTTGTTTCCACCCCCACCATCCTCCCCTCATCACCAAAAAAAAAGATAAAAGCTCTGTATACACATTATCATAGAAATAGGTTGCCCTGCAGCTGCTCCACTCCAGATATATTAACTGCTCTCGAATCCAAGAAACCGTTGGACAAGCATAAGCTTAAAGCCAGCAGAATGACCGCAATGGACTTTTTCATTAACAACAGGATCACAGAGGAAGGATTTACTCAGGCGGAACAATTAAAAAGCATGGGGTTGCAATAAAAGGGAATGAGACTTCCACTCTTTCTCCATGTCTGCCTTTGAAGGACTCCTTCTCCCTTTCTGTCTCTCTCTTTTTTTTTCCTCCCACTCTCTTTTGTGGTGTTGTTCTAATCCAGGGCTCCCAACAGACTGGCGTTACATCTTCCCTTGAATTAGCATTCCCATTCCCCAGGGAGGTCTGCTGTGGTGATGACTAAGGGAAAGGGTGATAAATGTTAAGAGAAACACTTTTGCAGAGTGCTGATTTTTCTGTTTGTAAAGCACGCACCTGCACAAAAGATGCCGAGTGAGAGAAAATAGCTCCATCTCGATGGGAGACAAGCACACCCGGCGACACACACTTACTTAACATACATTATAGGGCTGCCCTGTAGTAGTGTCACACTGAGATTTGTATGGCAGAGCAGGAAGGGGGAGAAGGGAGGAGCCGTGCAGGGTAGATAGGAAGTTTGATTTGGGGTTAAGCCTGTAGATCTTATTTTGGAGAACTGTCCCACAGCTATGTTACCACTTTCTTTCATGACGTTATGGATCTCATTTTCTTCCTTCATGCCTCAGTTTGCCAGCATCAGTATGGTTTCTCAAATTGGGATAGACAGATGAGGCAAAAGGGAGTTTGAGTCATTGAATATCTGTCACACTCCAATAGTATATTTACATTTACAGAGAAGTTCAGCACATTCCTGATTCCCCAGATTGTTACACATGGGGTTTAAGGAAATGTAAGGTGCCTATAGATGATAAATTAAAAACTGGAAAAGTTATGTGGGATCTATGTATGTAGATTAACATTAGCAAACTAGAATAATTTGAAATTCCTCACACCATGAACTCTAACACAGAAATTTATTAGGACATGCATATCCTCATCACACAACCTGAGTGAGAAAAGCAAGGAGAGTGGGATCTTGGCTTCGCACTGAGGTGTGCTCGTCTTCAGAAAACAACTTTGCCTCAGGGACTGTTGCTTTTTTAATAAAAACAGTAAATTCTGCTTCGGTATTGGAATAAAAATGATAAATATGGGCAACACATCCACATTTGATGAATTGCAGGGCTAAATGTTCTCATACATATGTCTGAACCACTTCCTGAGCCACCCATTCTTGGCAACATCAACTTTTAGGCTCTCTATTATTCATGGCCACATTGTGTTTTCAGTATTTTCACCTGAATGGACAAAGTAAAGCCATGGACATTTTCTGATGGAAAGGTCAGTGCAGTCCCCGTGTTGTGGATTCAGCAAAGAGTGGCAAACATGCTCATTTCAGTGATGAATGTTCAAAAACATGGGAGAGGTCTAGTTTGATTATGAATATAAATATGCTAAGGATTTTATCTAAGAATATCACATTACAAAATGTACTAGGATGTCACAAACTTTGCATCAGTTTGAAAGCCTGTGGCTGATTCTTTTATGATGCTACTGAATTTTAGTCTATTCCTGGGGTTACTACTGTAAATTAAACTATTACACAGTGGAGGATATCTATATTTCTATAATATAAAATATTATATAAACAGGAAATATTGATGGGTGTTATGTGTATGAGTCTAAGTAAGAAAAAACACGGTGAAAAATGGTAAATTTACTAATTAAAATATCACAGAAATTGAAAAACTTGAAAAAGCTAAATATTCCTTACTTTAGTAGGATGCTTTCTGGGTTTGCTTATTCACTGCACTTAGGCAGGGTTGAAGACGGTAAGCACAACCTGGTTCTAGTCTGCTTTCCCAAAGCCGAGACTCAGTTCCTAATCACAGTAATACATGCCTGGAGAAGGAAGAAAAATATTTTTTAATCTGCTCCCATCAACTTGGGCAATTAGACAAGCTGGTCCTTCAGCAATGGTGGACATGACGTAACAAGGAGAGGGTTAGAAAACAAAGAGCGAATCTCCTGTTACCTAACAAGGCAAGATCGTCACTCAGTTTGTGTTGTACAGTCCAAAATTGTGGCTGGTGCTCTTATTTTCTTTTATGTGGAAAGTTGGGGTGAAAGAATGTATACGAAGTAAATACTATATCATTAAAATATCCCGGCCAGCACATTTGCTTTAGGATCCTTAATGGCTGTACATAGCATATCTTCAGAGGTTCTTGGAGACCTTTGCACAACCAGGTGTTTGAAAAGAGATGAGTGTGTCTGAGAATCAGAGATTTCTTTGGCTTTAATGGTGTCCAGAAAAAAGAAGTGAGTGCCAATCTCTGGACGTAAAACTGTAGATCATGCTTTCGTGAGATGCTAGAGAAGACACCTAACATCCTGCTCAGAAGGAATTTTGACAAAGAGCAAGCACTCTGGGCCAGCAAAGCCACTGACTTCATCCAGAGAGGGGAGGGGAAGAGAGGCAAAGGCAATGTTTAATTAGGAAGCTAATTTGATGACATCATGCCTCCTGGCCTTTATTCCATTAATGATGCTGAAAGTAGGCCACAAACTAGAGGGATTTACTCTTCCCTGTTGGGACTGTGTTATATTCGTCTGCTTGCATGGAAAATGCAACATCATTCCCAGTTGCTAACTTACTCCATAAACATTCACCATCCACTCTGTTCTTCCTGTAGTCTCATTTATACTGCATGCCTAATGCCCTGTATAAATTGGCTTTCTCTGCATACTGATGTGGTCATCTTTTTATTATATTTTTATAAAGAAATAGGTGTGGAAACAGTAGGTACAGTCACCTTCGAGGATTTATCTGGGGGCTAAAGTCAGAGTATAATAGCTGTATCCCAAGGTACCAAGAGCTTCTGAAATAGAAGCGGTAAGATGAGAAAACACAATTAATGTTGGCTTTACCTGTACCATAGGATGAATACTAAAGTCCTGAAAACTCAGTCCTGATATGGAAGGGAGGAGGAAGAAGAGGTCCCTAAAACTTGGTTGGACGCAATACCTATCAAGACTGGAGATTAAAATGCCTCGAGACCTGGTCCCTGATCTGACTCAGGTTTCCTGGTGTTTTATGATAAGGAATCTGTAGCGGTGCCTGTATCCCTCTCTCCCCAGTGTCTGCTGCTCCCCACAGACAAGGCGGCAGAGCAGAAGGCACGTCTGCTCCATGCTGCTACAGCTCACAGCCTGGGGTTCTAAGACAACATGCAACAGATGCCAGCTTTGGTTCCTGCTGGAGCCATCCTCTGCTGAGACACTGAGAAAGGAAGCAGTTTGGTTCTTCTGCTGTCACGATTGAGATGTTTAGTTGAGTTAGAACAGAGTGATATCTGAAGTCAGCCCCACATAAATCGTCAGAGCTCCTATGGCAGGACAGCAAAGGATGCATTTTGATGATATAAGTAAACAGCTCCAATGGCGAGCTGCCATAAAAAGGGACAATGCCGTCTCCTGCCCTTAGCTAAGTGTTTGTGCTCTCCCTGCTGTACCAACCTAGCAACCATCTGGCTTGAGGTGAATCAGCTCATGCAGCTGGTCTGACCAAGCCCCATATAGGACCCATGGGGAGTTGGACAAACAGCAGTGTCATCCTGGAAAAAGAGTAGGGAAAGGGATTTTGCCTCCTGCTGCCAAGAAAAGCTGTCCTGTGGATCTACAGTGGCAGCTGAAGTCCCATATCCTTTTCCCAGACTGCACAGAAATCAAAGTGAAGACTGGGAAAGTAAATGAACTGAGATGAGAATCCAGCATTTTAGCACAGAAAAATCATGAGTTATAAATAAAAAATACAGCACTCTAAGCTCAGGCATGCACCCACCCTCTGAGCCTGAACAGTACCAGCACATGTTACGTCTAACCACTCTAAAGGCCTGCTCAGCAATCAGCTGGGTATATTCATAGATGTTAAAGCCTTAAGGACTACTGCGATAATCTGCTTTGACCTACATAACATGGGCTGGAGAAATTCGCCCAGTAATTCCTGAAGTGAAAGGAATTGTTCTTCCCAGAGTAATTCCATTCAAACTAGGACTCAATAGATTGTGTGTATGTTTGTGTAGGCTTGTGTTTTGCTATGTATTATGTTGTGGCTCTTTTCAATTCTTTCTCCATCTCCCATTAGTGGCCTTTTTCCCTTCTTCTGAACACTTAAGCCCTCGAGGATTTAACAGTATTCAGAGAATACAAAATTCAAATCCTTGAGCATGACAACTTGAAATATCATCGCAAAAATATATTTTGTTCACCCTGGAAGAGAGAATCATAATAGTATGTGTCATACTCTGACCAGCCACAGTGCTTCAAATATCAGATCTACACCTTTGAAACTGGTTGAATAAACATCACTGTTGTTTGGTGCTTGCTTGCTTAGAAACAGAAGCTAACACTGGCAAATTCAGCACATAGCACAATCAGTTTTTATCATGAGTTTCCTTTGTGATTGACATCTACGCACCCAAAGCAAGGCGGTCTTCGTCTGTCCTGCTCTGACTGTGGGATCAGCTGTGCCATGTCTGCATGCAGGATGGAATCAAGTGGCCCTTGGTTTTAGAACCTCCATGTCTTCTGAACTGGCAGGCACTTATGGGATATATTTAGGCTGTGATGAAATATATACCAGTTTGTTCAGACTCTGACCACAGAGACCATGTGAGGGATATTTGCAAACGGTACTCAATATACATGTGACGAAGGCTCCCTTTCTTTGCAAGGATATACCTTGTCTTGAGAGATAGTGATCTGTGTGGGTCTAGTACTTGTTCCGGGCCACAGATAAAAGCCCAATGGGATGGAAACCTCTAGGTAGAAGGATTAGCTCCTCAGTATCAAGGTATCTCCTTGCGTTGTCTCTTTTTGGATGAAGCCTCTTCCCTCTTTAATCTGTAGCACAGGCCCCTTGTTCCGTCTTTCACAAGTTCTAAGCTACCTTTTGGCTTATGCTTCTGAACAGTCCTTCATGTAAATATTCCCCTGCCACTTCCTGGACCATGTATATCCACAGGACGATGCTGTTGATGATCCCTTGTCCCTGGGCTTGCTCTGCCAGATGGAGGTGTTTAATGGACATATGGTCCTCTGAGAAGCAATTGAAGTCCCACAGAAGGAAAGATAATGTGTTTTGCGGGATTTCTAGTGAGGGTTCTTAAGTTGAGGAATATTTGGTCACTACTTAAACCAGCCCTGAGTAGGAGGTCCTTTCTCTTACGTAACCCCAGGAACACCCTCTGCCCATGATCAGGTGCAGAATTCAAAGGGTAGCTCTCTCTTAGACTTTCATCCCAAAGTACATCCCCAGCACTCAGTGTTTGTCCCCTTCCCATCCCCAAATCCAAGCTTTGCAGCAGACTTCTCCTGTCCCACTCCTTTGAGCGAAAGCAGTGATAACCAAGAACCCAGCATGGGTCCTTCTTCTCAGCAATGCAGAGCGTTAAGACGGGGTCAGCTAGCCTGCCCCTTGTATGTTGTTTTATAAATATGTCCTCCAGTCACCAGGTGAGCTGTATAAAGATTTCTTTCTGAAATATGGGAGCCTGACAAGTGCTTAGCAGACGGCTCAACATCCTGAATCCGGTCTCTGTGAGATTCTCCTCTCAACAGCGCCGGCACACGCTGTTCTGATGGTGCGGTGCCAAGTGACTTCTGGGTCAGTGCTGATCTTTGGAAATAAGTCTCAGTGGGGGATTGATGACAGAGTTCTTCTGACCTGAGGGAAATCGGTAGGAGGAAGGCACCAGACGTGGAGCTGGTCTGCAGGTTGGAGAGAGAGGAAGGAGGATGAGGGAGAATGGAAGATGAGTGACTTAAATATTAAATCCTCTTGAGCCAGGGAGCATGGTGAGACCACTGAGCCTTTAGTTGTCTTCCTCACAGGCTGTTTTCCAGGGAAGGAAAATGGCTTTAATCTGCTAGAAGAATCCCAATTTGTGTTTGAAACCATATGTTTGCACTAGGAATCCAGCAAACAACAATGCAGTGCTTAACTAGTAGGTCAATGATGTGGACTGGGAATTCAGTTCTGCCTTCAATGTAGAGAGTTTATCTACACAGATTTATATTGTCATGGTGACAACGAAGAGTAGCATTTGCACAAGGAAGGCCCAGAGGATGCTGGCTCTCCATAAGGCTTACTCGGACCTTCCTCTCGCTCTAAAAACTGACAAGGTTTGTGGGAACATCTCTGCTTCTTGTTGCTCTTACTGTTGAACAGCTCTTGTCCAAAATGAGGGACTCTCCTTCTCCCTGGCCTGAGGACACTGACTGGATTCATTAAAGAGCTGTTGGCTGAACAAACGAAAGGGAAACAGCCCAATGGCAATATTAACAGCTATATTCTCAGGCAGAAGCCTACACTCCCTCCCCTAAAACTATTGCAGGTATGTAGATTAAAGTCTCAGGAACTTTTTTGTTATGACAGATGTGGATTTTGCACGGTTTCTTTCTGAAGATCCGTGGTGTCCTCAGGAGGGAATAACAAAGAACAGCTTCTGGGATGAGGCCCTCTATGTGTATGCTGTAGGTGAACAAATGTTATAATCACAGTGTGCAGAGCAAATTCAGCCTTCATCCAACAGCTGTTTCCCTGCCCCTGGTGTAATCTCTGAAGAATTACCCTCTTTCCTACAAACCAGAGCAATTCTTTACCCCAGCTTCTCATTTGGATGAGAATGACTCTGCAAATGGTCTCTCCACATGGAGAAACAAGAGACAGAAAGGTCTAATCTCAGTTGTAAACTATGTTAGGCTAACAAACAACACAACCTCAAGGTGGACTTTTTTCCCACTAATCTTATTTTGGTTTAGTCACTTAGGTAAAGCCTCATTTGTGACAATAAACAAATGTTTACATAGGGTATTTTTAAAAAGATGGCAAAACAGGTTTTTTTTTTAAGAAAAAATGCTATGAATTATACCATGGTATCTTTACTCTTGGAAGAAAAACTTAAAATTATGCTTCCCCTTACATCACAGGAGAACACAGTACAGCACCATACACAGAATCACACAGAGGAGCAGATTTTCTGTATTTGCATTAGAACTGTATAGGCATGGACAATCTTCTGTAGGCAAGGAAAGGAATAGATTGTTCCGTCATTCTTTACCTGATTTGCCCAACTGCTGCTCTGCATAAGATGAAACAACAGAGGAGTTTCCTTCACTTCTAATAGTGTGGAGCAAGCATGGATTTTTTTAAAAAAGGATTCTTGTCCATCTCCAGCTTTTCCTGTATTCAACATTCCCTGACTATGAGCTGAGGAAGACCTCTGGGGGAAACATAATTTTCTGGCATGAGTAAGATTTGCTCTACTGTTAAGTTGCTTCTGCAGAGGCAGAAAGCAGAGCATCAGAGATGGAGTAAGATACATCTGAAACCTGAAATGTTTCTGTTGCATCTCTCTTGGCAAGGCCTCTCCCCAGAGGACAGGGCAGTTGTGTTACTATTGGATGCTTGAAAGCCAAAACTGTATCTTAGAATCTTAGGAAAAGAAGGTTAATCCCAGTTATTAAAGGCCTGGTGATCTTATTGATCTTATTTATCTTATTGATCAGACTTGGGTTTACTGCTGTTTGCCATTAGGAAAGGTGCAGTGAGACCTAATCGGCCTCTTTCTGACTCCGTCACATAACAGCAGAATAATAGGTGACTTGGTGAAATTAAAGGCTAGTAAATTTAGGATAAATAGCAAGAAGCACTATGCTGTTTTCCAGTCCCCTATGGGATTTACAGCCACAGGAGGTCATCGAGACAAATACTGTGGCTGTATTGTTAAAGCAGGCTAGATAATTTTATTACCATTAATAATGTTTACAGTTATGTAAGCTGAGATAATGAGGCTAATCAAATCTCATGCTTCAGGGCATAAACTGATTGCCTGCAGGGGTCAGGAAGAAGTTTCTTTTTCCCCACACACAGCACTGTACAATTGGCTAAGTGCCATTGTCCGGGGGTTGCCTTTGCTGGGACATCAGTGTGTCGGCTACCACTGGAACGGGTGACAAAGCCCGGCATCACAGCAGTGTCTAATCCCCACTTTGCTGCACTCTTCTTTTCCTCTGTGTGCTCCTGCTGCCTTAGTGCTCACCTCATCTGCTGGTGTATCTCTCCTCCTCATTCCCTGAGCATACTGTGCATCCCCACCCTGCAACCCAGTTCCTCCCATTACCTCCACCTCCTTCTCTCCATGCTATTTGCACTTTTTCACACCTCCCGCATCAGCCACACTTTGCCTCTGTGCACTGTTGCAAGTTCCAAAGTGCTGGCTGGGAGCCCAGGCTAATAAGGCTGGCTGAATTTGTTTGAGTCTGTGCAAAGCTGACCCTTCATGGGGCAAGAAAATATGTTTGTGTAAGGTCTGGAGTTTATGATACAGGTTGTGAACCTATGATATTTCCTGTTTCTTTGCAGCTTTATTTTAATAACTTAGTGCATTCCTTGGTAGCATCCAGTGACTCCTCCAAAAAGTTTGTCATAAGCAACCTCACAAAAGCAAGGGCAAATTCACTAGAAGTCCAGCAAAAAAATAATAATATTTCTTGGTGTATGGAGACTCTGAGGAGAAAGGAGAGGTGATAAGTAAACAGCGAAGTGCTTTTGGATGTCTCTTCTGGGAAATAGGTGAAAATAACTGTCGTGTCATTGTTATTTTGGGTGAGATGGGGAAAGGAGAAGTGAGAGAGAAAGTGGCATCTAAGTCAAGTGCAGTGTTTTGGATCTGCAATGATTAGTCATTCAGATGTCTTGGCTGGCGTCTGACAGGCAGTTGAACAGGCTTTGGACTTGCAGAGCTATGAGTAGATAAAATCAAAATCAAGGCAAATGCATTTGAGGTCTTCACTGCATTTCTATTGATTTTGCCAAAGCAGGTCCTAACGGCCCCAGGGCCAGCTTTTTCTTCCCTGTTGCAGGCAGAGTGCGGTGTGATGGACTCAGAGCCTGGGCCTGGCTATGACCAAGGCTGCTTTTGCAGCATAATGGTCCAAATTCCTCAGCTGTTCAAGACTACCAGCCATTATTAGGTTCTTCTCACAAATTCAGTGACAGTTGCATGATTCTCTGATTTCCACTGTAGATGTATAAACAGGACAGGTGAGAGCTTGAAAGACTGCTAGGAAAGGACTTTTATAAAGTCTATTTGCTGCAGTTGCCTGAGTTGAGATAACTTGGAGGCATACACAGATCTGTGAGCAGAGCTGGTGAAGACGCACTCTCCCTAGTCAGAATCACAATGATTTATCTTCTTCCTTAAGCATCCTTCCCCAATGACTCAATTTGGTGGGGAAGACATCCCCATGCTAAATCTCCCACCCATATTTTACCCCTGAAAGTACACAAGAAATGACACTGAGAAGCACGTTTCCCTCCACAGCCATGGGTACATTCTCTCTCACCTCCAGGATTCCTGTTCACCTCATACAAACTGGGATGCTGCCAGGCTTTATGGAACCCTGTCCTTGATGTAGCAGAACAATCTGTCGTGCACTTTGAAAAGGTCTCTAATATAGGCACAACATGCGGGTGACCTCATCACTAAGAAAATCTCTTACTAAATAGTTATTTATTAATGCAGACAGATGCACCTTCCAATATCCCTTTCTAGCTGAATGCATTGAAAATTACTACTGTTTTGTGTAACTGCATTGGGGGCCACTGAGATTTCAGTTTTGCAATTAGCTGCTATAATACATACGAATTAAAATGTATTACAGAGATTGATTTTTTTTTGCCCCTCCTTCTCTTTAATTAATCCTTCTTCCTTTAGATTTCTCTTGCTCACCTGCTTTTACCACATCCATAATACATTGCCCTCGTGCCTGGGCTCATCTGTTGTGTACCAGGAGCGGTACCGCAACTCGTCAAAATGTGAGTTCCCAGAACCATTTGATGGGACTATAGATATGAGACACCTTTTTATGGAAGGGAGTAATGGTCCTAGTACTATAGACACTCACCTGGTAGCATGTGTTTTCTGCTCTTATCCAGATATATCCCTGGGACAGAGATTGTTCTGACAGCTGATATACCTTGGAGGATTTTGTGAAAGATCACCCCGTGAGAAACAACTATTTGATTTTGTATCTAAAGTTTTCCAATTAACAGAGATATGACATTCAATCTTGATGCAGTGGCGCTAGTTCTTAAGTATTTTAAAAGTAGTTTTGGTTGTATGAGGCCTTTATTTAAATTTACAGTCCTCTTTGACACATAAAATGGTGAATACAGGATTTTGTACACTATAAACTGGGCTGAAAAGCAGCAGGGCTTGCCTTAGAATTAGGAATTGAGAGGGAGCTGTAGAGGAAGGTTATCCTCTCTTAGGGAAACAAAAAGAAAAGAAAAAAAGTTGTCTCATAGAGCCAGGGTGGACTTACTATAAGCAGCAGTAGAGTATAATTGCCCCAGTACAACCCTTAGGTAGGCAGGCTAAACTGCTCTTCACAACAATGGTGTTTACTCCAATTTTCAGCTCCAATGGTGCAAATACACTAGAGGCTGAAGTGTTACAGCTATCCTGGTGGCTGCTGAACAGATAACATAACTCCCCCTGTCCTCCCCAGGACAGAAAGTACTCTTCACATCCAACCGAACTGAAAGGTCTTTTTCTTGCAAAACTACCTTTTGAGAAGTTCACTGGAAGATTAAGTGCTTCCTTCTGCTCCCACACTCTCCTCTTTATATTTTTATCGCTCTGGATGGCCAACCTTTCCCTCTTAAAGCTGTGCTCAGTGGTAGTATAAAACCTAGACAAAAACACAAAAGCACCGAAGACGGCAGCCAAGTTAGAATTTAGGTTGTGTCCTCTGAGCCATTTTTCAGAATACTGCAGGCTTAATTTGTTGCATGAGCATCTCCGATATTTATAATAATACCCTCTATTAAACGATGTGCCGTTAGCCATAATTTCCTGTGTGATTTACATATTTATTATTTTTATTTTTATATATATACAGAGGATGATTGTGTCTCTCTGAATCTAGTGCTCTCAGATGGCTGTAGTTGTTGCATTATTATTTTTTTCCATTCTTTATCAAGTGATTAGAGACAGATTGTGTTTTTTTTTCAGTTACTCTTTTAACAGGGTGGCCTAGCTGAAGATGGGTAGAGTGAAAATGGGTGCAATGCAGTAAACCTGGAATCAACACAAGGAACCCAGAAGGTCTGCTGGGTTCTTGCCTCATTAAGAACTCCATATCTGCTCACTGACTAACCTTGCAAATGAGTTCACGCTCAGTAAAGGAAATTGATTACTTTCCATTGCAATTAACATCTGGTCCTGGGTCAGATCATTAGGATAATTTGTTATAGAAAAAAACCAAAGAAGCTAGCTACAGGGTAATAAAGTTTCTTCTGGACCCAATTAAAGATGCATTCTCTGGTTATTTTACAGGACATCAGCCATCTCTTGGGGGTATTACCAGGGAGAAGGAAGCATTCAGAGTGGACAATAAGTGGTGGAATGCCATATACAAGAAAGAGATGTCAGGGGAATCCTTTACTTCTGCCTCTAGGAAATGCACATTCTCAGCTCCCATTTACAGTCTTAGTTTCAGAAATGATGTATGACATCTGTTTGGAGAGGAATGCAGGGCTGAAGGGTTAGCAGGGACTGTGGTTCTCGAGGGATTCCAGTTTGGGATTAAAAAGAAGTCTCTTTTTTAATTTCACATACCCTTTTGCTCTGAGACATATAAAGATGGTAGGTTTCACTGGCAGAGTTTTCCCAATCTGAAACAAAATTATGAATCTTGTCCAAGAACCAATAAATGGTTTGTTGGATATGAGACCAACTTTCTCCTTTAATCTAAACAGACAGAAGCCAAATTTTAGTCCCTTGTGTCAATTAGAGGGGGTGGGGAGAGGTGGGTGGGAAGACCCAACACCTAAGAAACCTGGTTTCCATTAATTTTCTTCCAACAACAGGTTTACATGGCTCTGGGGAAAAGACTTTAGGAACTGTGCTACAGTTACAAGTAGAAACAATGCTGTTCATATTCCTAGCAGCAAATGCTTTTGTAACAGAGCTGGTGGTGTCTATGACTTCGTGGTGTGTCTTGTACATTTTCCTGTGGACACTTAGAATTTCACAGTGACATGAAGGCTCAGAAAATAGGTCTTCCTGTGGCACAAATGCTAACCCCTGCCACTGAGTTCAAGGTTAATCTTTTTTAGCAGTGGAATGGCTAAATAATGTTCTTCTAATTATACACCCAAAACTGGGAAGTGGCACACCAGATCTAGATGGAAATTGGTTCTTCTCATTGCATAAGAGGTTTTGAAATTGCTTTTATGTAACTTTTTGGGTTACTCTTGTGATGGAATGTAAAACTGGGAAAAATACAACAAATAAACGTTTTTGAAAATCACATTCTATCAGGTGAATATGTTATAGATCATGATTTTAAGCTTCTAATTTGCTTTTTACGTTACTGCGTTTATTAGTCCTTTAGGTATGAACTGCAATTTCAAAGCAAAAATTAATTTCTAGTGACATTTACCCAACAATTCCTGTCTTGAAATTATTGAGTCATGACTATTTCAAAATTATAGAATTATGTGGTTTTATTATTTTGGTGTTGGTTTTTTCCCCTTCCAATGTTTTCTGCTCAGGTTGGGAGATTTTCTTTTTTTTAGCAGATTTTTATCGCAAGTACATTCTGCCCAACAAATCTCCCAAAAGTGAAGGGAGAAAAAAATCAGATCATCAGTCTAATGAGAGAATATAATTTTGAAGTATGAGTCTTCATTTACTTGTTTTTCATAAGATACAAGCAAACTCTCAACCATAAAATAAGAACCAATCATCAAATTCTTCCTGAAAATTTGAGTCAGATATCACTGAGAGTTTCAGTCGTTTGGGTGATCTCGTTGCAAACAGGATAGGAGAAAGCGGAGAGAGTTTGGTGCTTACATGGGACTCAAGTTGCATAAACTTCATGATGGCTTTATGCAGGAGATGTAAGTATCTGGCTCCAGTGGCTTCGAAGCATCTGACTGATAACTCGTATGGTTACAGATCTATAAACCTGCTGGTTCTCATGCACCTTTGCCACAGCTATCTATGTTAATGGGAATGGGAAATGAAGCATATATTTTTCTAGTAATGGATAAACATCAGGAGGTCCAGGGAGTTTGAATTCCTATTAGAGAAGACTATTCTACTTCCAGCTCTGGAGAAATTCAGATCTAGATTCACTGAATTTTTTGTAACTGGTAAGTGATTTTTCTAATGGATTGGATCTCAGATTTCAAAGACTCTCAAAACTGGAAGAGACTTGCATTTTCAAGATCTCATTCTGGAACTCAATACCACAGTCTGACATCAGATTACCTTGTATTTCGTATAGTGTACTAAGATCAGCCTAGGTCTGTGGTCATTCATGAGGAGAACATAGCTTCAGCACAGTAAAACAGTCTAATAAAATTAGTTTTCAAGCACTACTTGTCCAGTGTCATCCTCTGAAGAAACTGTGACACTGGGAGATGGTAGCCAGAATATCTAGACAGGCATTCATCAGAGGAAACACAGATGTCACATGGTATAACCACCTATATCTCAAAAAAAACTCTGTGCTCTGGGGAGAAGAGTTAGCACCTGCAAGATGATTCTCATACTAAAGCAAATGTATAAAATGTGGCACCCTTCCCCTCTTGGAAAGCCCATGTTTCCCTCTATTGCCTCTAAAGGAAATCTAGTGTGGCCAGCGCAGAAGAAGAAGTTTAGATATGGTAAAAGAGTCAAATTGAATGGTTTCCAAAAAGAGTGGTCTGCCTCAAATATGCGTGAGTTCATCTGACCAAGTAGCTTGAGGTTGTTTTTGGAGTTAGTCAGTTGGTAAGCAGGTCATTTACTGAAGTTTAGGCCATAATTCATCTCACCCCAAAGTGGACACTTGCATTTCGGCATGTGAACAGACTGAAGAGATTTCCACTGATTACAAGAGAAGCCTAGACATCTGCTTTCTAAATACTCAAACTCAAGTGACATGGTTTTCACTCAAGGTAGTTAAAAATCTCACCTAATTTCACTGGAAAGTGAGCTAGGTTGCATTTAAATCCCTCACTGGAAAGAGGAGTGAGTGAAGTTTCTGTTTCAGAAGGATTGAATATGGGTGGGCTAAGGAGGCTTGTAAATGAGCTTAGAATGTTTTATCACTATCTTGGTAATTTCTCAATAAATAAAATTAATGAGTTTCATTGCCATCCACATCCCCTCTGAAGAAGATTCAGACAATTCTATCTCTGGACCCACTCTAGTAGTCTTGATTCTCATCTGCGTTCTGATGATATTTTCTTTTAAAGAAAGGTTCATTTAATACATTCTTCCCCAAAAAGTATTTGCAATTAATTCTTATCAACGGCAACAGCTGATTTGCAAGATTAGTAATTAATTAACCTATTACCAAAGGAGGGAGGGGTGCCCTGATTGTCAAGAGGTTAGAGCTGCTAAGTGATGAATGGTTGGGTTATATCAGGACCTTGGCTCCCCTCTCTGATCAGTTTAGATGTTACCTAACCATGCATTATATTTGAACATGAATCACAGCTCCTCAGTCTTTATGTTTCCTAAGCCAAAACCTGACACATAGAACTATGGGTAGATCTCATTTATTACTGCTTAATTAAAGGCTCAATGCACAAAGAGACGCCTCTTGCTTTGGTTTAGCTAGCCAGCAAGATCCTAGTTGTACTGATGTCGAGGCCAGCTTTCTAAGTAGCTTTTAGAAATCACAGTGAGGAAGATCTGAGCTATTCTACAGGGAATTCTACACAACAAAAGTTATGTTCATAATTTTTAATTAAGAAATTACTTTTTTTTTTCCATTGGGCTGCACCATTGATTCTTTCTCATTCCTCACATTTCCAGACTATAGCTGTACAAGTAGCAAGGAACATTTATTTGCTTTTTCTTGGTTTTATTTTTCTGACTAAAAAAAATACTTTTTAAAATGTTTGGATTGACCTACATGGTATCTTTCAGCCCTGCTACTACTACAGTTGTGCTCCTCAGCACAAAGAGATAAATATTTCATCTTACCTATGATAAATCCATAGAGTTTTCATATTTAAATATTCTAGATTCTGCATTAGAGTGCCATTTATAATAAAAAATTTCTAAATGTCAGGTTTGTGCCATTTCTGAGAATGCCAATATACCATACGTAACAGCAAAACTTCCGCAAAAAAAAATCCAATACTTTTATTTCGTTATCTACCTTTTATTTAAAATAGTGAAGTAAGTGAAGTAAGTTCAAAAGAGTATTAATGTATATAGGCTGCCGTTACTCTCTGAGAGAAGTTCCACAGGTTTGCAGGGTGACAGACAAGGTGTATGGATGAAAATGATCAAACTGCATTTTTTTGGCAGACTCTTTCTCCTCAGAAATGATGTAAGAGCTAGATAATACATGACCCATCCTTAGGGGAGTGTGCCAGAGCTGTGAGTTAGAAGCGAAACAAAATTATTTTTGACTTAACAAATTCACCCTGGAAATGTTATGGGAGAGAGAGAGAGAAAAAATATGGAAACCCCAGATATTTTATACAGAATCACTTTTCTGACTAAGAGCATCTTTGAAAAAATTGTCCTGCACTCTGGGATGTTGTAAATCCAGCTTGATATAGTGCCACACTGCTCTGTTGCTGTCTGAAAACTTGCATCTTTGGTTTTCGTTTGTTTGAAGCTTGGAGTTTGGTTTTGGTTTTATACCATAAAGAAACAGCAATGTTTCATGTACAAGATGGGAAAAATGCAGGCAGGAAGCATCCTCTCCTTTCTTCCCTTACTCAGCTACACTCCTCAATAAGTGAGATATCTCCATAATGTGCAAATAATGAGTGGCCAATTATGCCTAAGGAAGGAGGGCAAGAAATGAGGGTCTGATGAATAGTAAGCAAGACTGACTTCCATGGAAATCAAGCCGAAAGCTGCTTTCATAGTTTTAGAAAGCTGCTTTCAACTGCCAAGAGTGGCCAGCCATCCTCATGCAAGGCATCATACAGCAGTGCCATAGGAGGCAGGCTCTGCCAAGAAAACTAAGCCTGGAGCAAAGGTGCTTGTTCCCTGCAAACACAACTGGAGAGCAGCATCATCACAACACCAGAGGCTTATCGTGTTCCTCTGCTTTCTGTCCCTGATGGCTCTAGTCTGGCTTAGCACATACTGTGGGAAAACTCACTCTCTGGGGTGTGAACCTGTCCACAATTCAGGAAGCTGCTGGGAGAAAAAGGTGGATATTTCCCAGATTCGGAAGTTTATCTGTTTTTTCATCCTACTTCCTGCCGCAGAAAAGGCTTTCAATAGTTGCAGCAGTTGAGATCTATATCTATTGAGAGATAGCAACTTGGTTTCATGAGATTTCTTTTTTACTACCCAAAGACAAGACATTAAGAAGAATATTTACTGAAAAATAAATAAATTGATATAGCACTTCAAAGAAAAGGTCAAAGCTGTCTATGAGACACTGCAGTGTTTAGTCTTAGGCTGAAACATGAAACAGCAGTCATAATGAATGCCTAATAAAAGTAATAATAATAATAGAAAGGAAATTATTAACTGCATGGAAATGAAATGTTACTTGCTATATTTAAGTGTTATGACAGCTGTGTCTGCAGCACTGTAGGCGTCTCCCCAAGACTCAGAAGTGTCTCTGAAGTATTGAGTCCCTGACCTTTTTCTCAGGGTGCAAATAGTCCTAGCTTTGCACACCCCTTTGCTTAAATATCCTAGAAGATATGGTCCCAGTTTTCACTAGCCTTGCTCCTATCCAAGATGGGCCTATGACTGTCTGTGTTTACTGTTGAAACAAATGCCATAAAACAATCTAAGACCAGCTGTGTTGGTAGATTTTCAAGGTGTGCTTCATGGAATAGGGCACATCTCTTAAATTTTTTTGTATTTTATTTTAAAAATTCACCCATTTTATTTCTCTCCACAAAATCCGCAAGGTTTTTATTATTATTTATCAAGACAGTAAGCAGGAGAAGAATAAGTGTTATGAGTATTCCTACATTTAAGGATATGAATGATATATCTCTTAGCTCAGTGCTTTCAAAGTACTTCAGAGATAACTCATGTAAGCTTGGAAGTAGCAGCTGCTGGTGGTGCCAAACAAGAGCTTGGATCTCTCTTTCTTTGACCAAATCCAGAAACCATGTTACAGGTATGCCAAACTTGTAACATGAGTTCATCCTACAATAATAAAACCTTTTGTGCATGGTCATGGCAGAAAAGTTTGTCTACATGGGGAAACTGGTAAGGCAGGGAAAGCTAGATTGGAAATTAGAGGGAATGCTAGTGTATTAAAAAATTCACAGTTATTTTCAGAACTGCTGTTTATGTGAGCCAATAGATGCCAGTGGGTCATAGGTGAAAAAAACACTGCCCATCTTACTCTGGAAAGACTTTGCTGCATAGACAAGCCTTAATGAAAAGGTGGGTTTAGTTTTTGATAACATGTCTGCAATATCCAACTGCTGTACTTATTCCTTTTGCTGAAACTCATCAAAGTTAACTGCATAAAAAAGTGTCTCTAAATAACAGCACAATGACAAATGATTACTTGCCAATATGAAATTGAAGTTTCAATTAAAAAAGGAATAGTTCTGTTTGAAGGACTTTTTTGTAAATTCCAAACTTCCAAACACCAACTGAAATCCCACCAGCAATTCCAAAAGCACACGTAGGGTAGTGCAGGAGGGCAAGTCTTTGGTTTCAAAGTGTGACTGTCCAGTGCTCCCCAGCAGCACATTAGCTCAGTGACCTTGTACCCTCATTTAGTTTTAGCCAAAATACTAAGCTTTTATTAAAGTTGGTGTACTTAAACTGTTCTCATTGTTGCCCACATGACATCTATTTCATTTTCTGAAACTTGAGATAACTAACTTTATGATAGTTATGTTGCATAGCCATTAATTCTCATTTCTTTCAGCTATTCCTCAACTCCAGCTTATGAGTTCTTCAATAAAAATCTCCCAAAGTTACCTTGGCGACTCATACGTTTGCCAAGCTGACAGATTTATGACAGTTACATATATAAATATTTATATGCTGCGGCAATGCAATTTTTAAAGGCAGATATACACACTCTTACCGAGACTTTCAAACAAGGCAAAATGCAGTCACACAATGTGACATAACCATATACAAGCCAGTGTGTATCAATATGGGCCTGAATACATAGATAGGCACACTAATGATCATTAGACCTTCTGGCAAGCGTGTAGCCTTCATATTCACAGGCAGCACTCAATGATTGTCAGCAAGATAGAATACATTAACATACATGCAGTAGCTGTAATACACATCTGTAAATTCTTCAGATACCAGAATAAAACCTCCTAACCCTTGGACAAAGCAGCATGGGAACACACCTTTCACAGGAACTGCATACGGTTTGTAAACTTAAACCTGACCTTTACACACAGGTACATTTGTTATTTCACAAGTTGAACATAAGACATCAGAGAATTTTCTACTCAACAAACCCAAGCTCAGTTTTTATATACATTTATATACATCACCATAAAAACACATAGCTGGATATCTTTTAAGGATTATAAAAAATTATAATTGGAAATAATTCTCTTTAAATTTTCCTGTCACATGCTCACATATATATGCTGCTTCCTTCTCCATAGACCTGACTGAACCTCTTTGTGTTGCAGTTGCCCTAGGCTGGTGACCAGAGCAAATCCTTAGCTTATAAATTCTGGTGATGAGTTCAGCCGTTTTATTGTCTGGCAGAATACATGGAGGTGATACTAAGTCCAAAGGAAAAAAAAAAAAAGGAGGGGGCTAAATAGAGGGTAGTCATTTATACGTAAACGACACAGCAATTTATAGAAGCCAGGGATCTTTTATTTTTGTAAGACGAAGGGCTTGCGTTATCAGCATCCTATGAAGCCAAAACATACTCTTAAGATACCATTTTACTAGCTCCATCTTCCCTCTCTTTGTCTGAACGTCTAAATATAAAATCACTTCCCCACATATACTTCTCTTGCTTTAAAAATAGAACTAAGATGAAGTCTTCCCCCTCCCCTGCGTTTGATGGGGAAATCTTGGTGACTGTTTAGATTTTGCTTATGCATTAATAAAACATTACAGGGAAGGAGTAGGAAAGAGACCAAAAATCTTTCCTGTGACAACAAAATGCCTTTCTGTTCTGCTGTTTCCACTTGAATTCACTGCTACTTCTTCTAGTCTCCAAAACTTTGACTTAGTGTGGTATGTGCAAGAAAGGGAATGATTATATATGTGCATATATATATGAGTATGTGTTGTGTGTCCCAGTCCCTTTCATGCACTGTGGGTGTGAAGTGATGTGACGAAGGATTCAGGACAGTCTATCATCATATCAGGTCTCATCATGCCACATCTGTCATGTCTAGGCAGCTGTGGACAATAGAGTAACAAAAGTTGGCAGGTTCCTAATTCAAATCCCAGCCCCAAGCTTTTTCCCTGTGTTTATGACAGACTTGAGACTTGGAGCAATATCTGTCAGGGTGGGCTCTGATTTTGTGTGCTTTAAAGTGGGATGTTTGAGGTGAAAGGAATAGAACATAAACTATTGCAGGGTAAAGAAAATACAAGGATTCTGAGAAGCAACAGGAAGATAAGTTCAGAGAGAAGTCAAGATAACCAGTCAGCCAGTGGCTTTACTCCAGAAGACTCAAATTGGGCTTCCAAGACTGCAGCATCTTTGCAGAACAAAACCTGGAAAACTCTCTTAGCCTCAACATCCCATCTGCAGTCTCAAAAGTAGATTTCTGAAATGCACTTATCTACCTTTTATTCTGTGAGAATGAGCAGTGCTAATAAAATGTGCTAGTCACTATTTTTACTACCGACAACAGGCAAAGAGCTGTGGCCATCTGACTGCAAGTTCAGTTACCTGGTTAATCCATAGCCCAAGCCAAATCACATGGAGAAAGGGTTAGGCAGTGCTGACATTAAATATTTGTGCCATTTCCTTCTTACTTGTATGTATCTTTCCAGATACTACAGCACTTCCAAATGACATGGGTTAAGCTATTTCTTAGGATCTGATCCAAACCCTTTTAGTTCCAAGGAACAGCTTCAGTAGCCAAGGTTTGTATCTCAATCCAGATACCTAAGTAGACTCTCCAGTTTTCCTATCTTATCTATATAACTTTAGGAAATACAGCACTATAACACTATCTTCTCATCCATTTTTCTGTTTTCTCTTTTCTTTAAAAGAAACCATATTAATCACTTGTCTTTTCCATTACTGTACTATTATACAAAACGTATTTATGTGTGTATATACATATATGCATACATATGGTCACAGATTCACAGCTCAACTATACATTTTCCCTGACTTTACAGCAAAGAGTAGTTTTAAAAGTTTAATTCTACTTAGTATTAAATATGAAGCATCAGTAAGGGTACAAGCTTTACCATAGCGTTCAAATCTAGGAACAGAGCTGTGTTTGAATAGTTTGTTGGACGTCATCGTTAGGAACGTTCCCATCTTAAATCACTTTCTAGGAATTAAAAATGGTTGTGTGCTGTAAGTGCTCATTGTGCTTTTGAGGTTTGGAAATTAAGGAAGCACAATGAATTTGCCGAATGGGGTCTACTGTTTCTTGTCTTATTTTCTTCAGGGCAGTGAATCTTAAAATATATTGCTATGTTTGCTGAATCTGTTTATGTGTGTGTGTGTGTATAGCCATTTTGAAGTAGGAACAGAAGTACAGAAAATCCTTTAGGAATTTAGTGTAAGTCAGTAATGGATTTTGCTTGTTTTCAGGCCTGGTTTTAAAACGTCTTGTAAAAAAATAATATCCCCAATGCATATTGTGCAGGAATTAATGTGGAACTAGAGCAAAATTACTCTGCCTCTTATGCATTAAAAAAAATCCCAGTGACACTAGGTTCAAAACATTACAAAAATGTGTTTCATCCTCCTTCTCTTTCTGTAATATTTAACAACTCAGTATAATTCTTTATTATTGTGTTGTTTGATATATAGGAAAGGGGACCTTGAACACAGAATAAATGCTTCTAGTATAGCTGTAAGATATGTGATCTGCAAAGCATAATATTACGTAAGTCTGATAAAGCAGAATGGTTCTTAAACCATTAGCCAAAGCAGGTTTTTGATGATGGGAGTTTAACTCAGTGATGTACCATGAGTTTATACTGGTTTAGCACTATCACCTGTATAAAGAAAAGCCATAGATAAAACTTATCTGTGTAGTTAGATGATATTTTTACCTCTAAAGGCTTTACTTGCCCTCCTTTTGTCATGGCATTTTTGCATCAATAAAATAAGATCTCCATTTTTTCACATTTATCAAAGGACTGAAACTACATAATCTTCGTGCTATATAAATATATACATGTTAAGGAAGATAATCTGATCTAAGCTGGCAGCGATTCAAGTGGAGCCTGGACCAGATCACTCCCTTTCAATCTAAATGTTTTTGTGATTTTACAGCCCAGAGGGTTGAACTGTACTATTTCAAGGACTGCTGCACTGAATTCTGAGATCTGTCCACTGTTTTTGAACACAGCCCAAGCTTGCAGTAACCTACCAGGGTAGGTCCAGTTTAAGAAGCAGGGCTTTGGATATGATTTTTTAAAAAAAAAATCCTTCCACTTACCGGATTTTGTTATTGGCTTTGGTGTCAGGAGATCTAGACTTTATCCTTGCTTGATTATTTATTTACAGTGAGAACACATGGAAAAGTCTTCCTCTTCTCTGTTTCCGTGGAAAAGTGCCTATTTGAGCCTGGCTTTGAGAAGATAAGAGGAAAAGTGAAGGGCATTATTACACAAGGTCTAGTGAATAACACTAAAGGTTTACTTTTACTAGAACAGGACACAGTCAAGACTTGTCAAAACAGGGATCTTGTCATCAACAAGAACCATAGAAGAGGATGCCTCTTCTTTATCCGTTGATCTCCCGTTTTCTTCGTACAGACATAATCCATTTCCTAGAAATATTCTAATTGAGTTAAACAAACACAGCAGCCGCTTTGAGATTCTGTGGGAGATGTTGGTTAGTATGGGACAATGACTGGGGGAAATAAGATTAAGTTAAGTAAGGAAAAAATTAAACTGAACATCAGGAGAAATGTTTCTTCCATGTTAAGATTTGGTAGTCTGTGATTATGATTCCGTAACATGAGGGGAGTTTTAGGGTGGGGTGTCAAACACACAGCTCCCGACATTCTTCTGCTCCTGCAGCATAACGTGTGTCACACGCTGCACACATGACCAGCACTGGCAGGAGCACGGGGGTGAGGAGTTCAGCATTGTCACCAGGTAGAAATAAGGTACCAGACCAGATAAAACTAGGTGGAGGGCTGGATTTTGCCCTAGGGCTGTGAGTTTGACGCACCTGTAATAGGGGATTCATGATGCATTTGAACAACATAACATGTTAGAAATTATATTTTTGTTTTTATTTACTGGACTATCAAGAATATTGTGATCTGGTCTGGCTTGAATTACATGATCTAATTAAAAGAGATTTAGTGGGCTAGATACACAGAACATTAAAGGTACACAAATGCTAGTGTAAGCTTTGTATGCAGTTACATTAATTTGCATGCCCAGTTATGAGAATCCTGCATAGAAGTCGGTTAATTGCACCCATTGAATCGCTGATTGGACATAATACCCTACACAATAGACTAATTTGCATATGCGTTGTTGCAGACTTGCATGTATAGTTATGTGTGCAACAGTGCTCCTATTTTGTATATAAGAGTGCATGTAAATTGCTTGAAAATCTGTCCCATCAGATCTCTTCTATCACTACTTAAGATCATTCTGTTTGCTAAGTAATAGATCATCCCACTCTGATACTAAAATGCATCAGCTCAGAGAGAGAATATCAATTAAATGAGTAAATAAAATGCTTCCAGTGGTATATTTTTGTCTTCTACCTAAAAGCCTCCTTTTTTGTAGCTATCATAACTAAAATTCTGGATTGTTTTAGGGCCCTTTTCTGGTATGAAAAGCAGCTTGTTCTTTCAGTGATTCTCTTATTTATTAGCCTCTTTTCACCTGGGTTTGTTTATTAAACTATAAACCTGATTGAATTCCATATAAGGCACAGTCATGCTAGTCCCACTAAATTCCATAGGATATGGGTTTAATTGAGGTCAAGACCTCATAGTATTGGAAGCTATTGAACTGACGACATATACCTCAAGACTAGGATCTGGTTTGAGGCAGTTATATTGTCCTGTAAGCAAGTTCCAAATAGAAAGCTCCAAAGGAAGTCACTATTATTTTTCTTGGAGCAGCAAAAACATCTCAGTTTATCTTTGCTTTGATAGGTTTTTTAGGAAGGCCAACTGAGCCACAAAATGCGGTCACCTAGAATACTATTAACAAAACCTGTTCTCCTGGTCAACTGGATCTTGGTTCACTAGTGATGCTCTTAGCTCTCCTTGGCTTTTCTTTTCTCCAGACAACAGCCAACTGGCCTACTTGGTCTCTTCTGTTCAGCTGTTCATTACAAATGGAAAGCAATGGGCCCTCCGCTGAATTTCTGTTGTCGTATCTCATTCTTGTTTGGCAAAGTAAAACACGCTGTCCAATAAAAAGAGATAGGAGGAGTTATACATAACTTCTAACTTAACGAAGCAGTTATACAGGATGATCTAACAGAGTATATTCACCCATTCATTCTCCTCTTCAATTTGGACTGCAGACAGGACTTTGGGAGAGTCCTGAGACAAACAGAGTTGAAGTGTTTGAACAAGTGATTTCAAAGCATTTGGTATTATGCGTGGGTTTTGATCTCAGCACATAAGTTTAAGGCCTTAGTCCTCACATTTTGTCCCTATTCATATGTTAAAAAGAGAGACAATAGAGAAGGAGTAGTATAGAATAAAAGCTATCTCTGTGTGTCTAGCTGCTTGGCACCAGGCTGGATTATGCCTGGACAGCTCTAGAGAAACCTCACATTCCTTATAACTTGGGTTCTACTTCCCATACCTCCATCAGAAGATGCATGGAGAAGAGTTGCATGGTCATACTGCATTCCTCCTCCTATTAGAGGGCTGAAGGATCTCTCCAGAAGGGATGCGCACCCATCGTAAAGCTATTTCAGACTGCCAGAGTGGGTCGATAGGACTGGCAGGAGCTGGACCCGATGGACTTACTTGCTGCAGTAAAACAAGATTGTAGTCCTTACAAGTAGAAAGATGTCATTTAAAGAGCCTGATGCACTTACAGGGGAAATGTTAATCTGCACTTGAAAACACAAAACACTTTGCAGAACAGCTTCCAAGCAATGAGTGTCCCAGAAAGCCTAAAAATTTTCACACTTCAGGTGAATGAAATATCAGCTCCCTTAAGATGGGGGCGGTAAGAAAATGGAGCATCCTTAGCAGATTAAGCATAAATTGAGTCTCAGGACCTCCAGGGATAGTCCCATTATTGTAGGGAAAAACTAAAATTCAATTGTGATTTGAAGGGAATCAATGAGGCAAAATGTAAGATAAACTCTACCGTTCCGAGAACAACAGCCAAAGCGAGAAAAGTTCCCTCACCAGTAGTGAAAAGCAATTGATATTTGATAAATGGACAAGTGAATAAAACCGGAGTATATTGGGGCCCAGACCCTGGGAAGTAAGTAAAGCTCTTTAAAAGGAGAGTTGAGATCCAGGGACTATGGGAAAATCATCTGAGTAACCACTGATGCCAACAAAAAGCCAAAAGGAGATGCCATTTTCTTTTCATTTGAGTTGTTGTGTCTAAGGCAAAAATACCATTCCCTACTGAAGTTTGTTATGATTCCTGTCATGAAAAACAAAACTACGCCGGCACTGGCCTTCTGTTCTATGACAAGTCAACTCTTGCCATCCAAGCCTATATCATTGAATCTTGAAAGCAGCCTAGAAAGAATTCACAGCAAAGGCTACTTATCTTTCCTGGATGCCAGGCTGCCAAGTTCAGATTTAGTCGACTTTTGGGAAACTCAGGTAAGGAAATAATAATTACAAATCTTCATTATTGTTGCTTGTTGTGGTTAGAGGTACAGAGAACGAGTCATAGAATCATAGAATCAGTGAACCATCTGGTTGGAAAAGACCTCTGAGATTATCAAGTCCAACTGTATCTGTCCCCTTACTAAACCATGTCCCAAAGAATCTCATCTATCCACCTTTTAAACACCTCCTGGGATGGTGACTCAACCACCTCCCTGGGCAACCAATTCCAGTATCTGACCACTCTTTCAGTAAAGTGATTCTTCCTAATGTCTAGTCTGAACCTTTCCTCGTACAGGAGATGAGTACCTGCTGGCCACACTGTTTCTGATACAGGCCAAGACACCATTGGTCCTATTGGTCACCTGGGCACACTGCTGGCTCATATTCATCCAGTTGTCAACCAACACCCCCAGGTCCTTCTCTGTCAGGCAGCTCTCCAGCCAGTCCTCCCAAGCCTGTAATGCTTAATGGGGTTGTGTCCCAAGTGTGGGACTTGGGTCTTGGCCTTGTTGAACCTCATCTGATTGGTCTCAGCCCATCGATCCAGCCTGTCCAGATCTCTCTGCAGCGCCTCCCTTCCTACAAGCAGATCAACACTGCCACCCAGCTTGGTATCATCTGCAAACTTACTAAGGGTTCACTCAATCCTTTCATCCAGATAAGCATATTGAACAGGACTGGACCCAGCACAGAACCCTGGGGAACACCACTCGTGACTGGTTTCCAACTGGATTTAACTCTATTCCCCACCACTCTTTGGGCCGGCCATCCAGTCCATTTTTTACCCAACAGAGGGTGTCCAGGCCAAGGGCAGCCAGTTTCTCAATCAGAATACTGTGAGAAATTATATCAAAAGTTTTACCAAAGTCCAAGTACACCACATTCACAGCTTTACCCTCATACATTAAACAGGTAACTTTGTCATAGAAGGAAATCAGATTGGTCTGGCAAGGATGTACCTTTCATAAATCCATGTTGACCATGCCTGATCACCCGATTGTCCTGTACGTGCTGTATGGTAGTACTCAAGATGATCTGCTCCATGACCTTCCCTGGCACTAAGGTCAGACTGACAGGCCTGTAGTTCCCCAGATCTTCCTTCCAGTCCTTCTAGTAAATGGGCATAAAATTTGCCAGTTTCCAATGAAGTGGCACTTCCCCAGCCAGTCAGGACTTCTGGTAGATGAGGGAAAGTGGTTTGGAGAGGACCTCTGCCAAATCCCTTAAGTCAGCTAGCAGCAGAAAATTGCAGATTTTCTCTGGAAAAATGAAGGTGTTTCTCAAGATTTTTTTTTCTCTTTCTAGCATGGTCTTCTCTGTTTCTTTAGCTATTTCCACTTTGACTGGTGTTGTCGTAGTAGGAACTATTTTTCTCGAAGGCCAAACCTTCAAATAATAGCAAAGTAATGCAGAGAACATTTCCATCAGAAAAAAACAGGGCAAAAGGAAATACCTTCATCTCCCAAGATAATGCCATACATGATAAATGTATCTCTTGATCACATTAAAGTGTTTAATTCATATAAAATTACAAAGACATGAAAATGAGCAGGATTCCTTTTGAAGTCAAGACATTTGACGTCATTTTGGTGGTCATTTCTCAGGGATGCAACTCTAGGCTTATTAATAATGAAACTAAGAACTGGGAGGGAGAATGCTTTTGTATTTTTGTGGGTTATTTTTTTTCTTCCCAATTTGTGGGAGAATCAACCTAAGTCACTTGGAGTTTGGAGTATTCTGACATCTAGAAACACTGGCATCCCTTGAAATAACCCTAGAATCACTCTCTTCTCAAAGAAATTCTTCTCTCAGTCATTTGACGCAATCACCAGAATTATTTTCTACCAACCTACAACACTCTTTTCTTTCAGGTGATGAGGTAAGAGATTAAAATCCTGTTTCCGTTAGGGTCCAGGAGTTTCCATATGGTCTTTACCCACAGCCAGCAGCAGCAGTAATACACACTGCTAAAAGTCTGGGTAGTTCTGTTGTGGACTACTCCATGTTACTGGAACCTTTCTGAGACAATATTGTGGCAATAGTAGCGTGCGAGTGTCTGAGACACCAGACATTGAGAACTCAGTCTGTGCTCTGCATGGTTTCAGGAGGGTTTGAGTTCAGTATACGACAGCTCTTCTTGGCATGAGTCGTATCAAGGCGAGATTTGCATTGAGAGATGCCAGTACATAGTATGGTGTTTCAAGGCATGACAAGTAAATGGAACAATGTCTTCATTCGCTGAAAAGAGGATTCAAGCACAGTCTTCTTGGAACTTTGACATTTGTTCTCACCTTGTTTTGCTTCAGCAATGTATGACAGATCATGACAGTTCAAAAAATGTAAAATAGTATCCAATACATGTTTTAAGAGGTATTCTTGCATTAGGACTTCATTAATAGTATAGTAACCTGAGCAACTGTAGTCCAGTCATTAATTTAACAAAGCTTTTTCTCTGCAAGTCTTCAGTGGCACTCAGCAAAACCCATTGGAAAAGTAGGAAACTCGTGGGTATATTTAGGAATAGCTCAATGACATGAGCATCTGGATTGAGTGAACTAGATTCCACACTATTCTGATAAGTTTATGGAATACCACTCCAGATCTTAGAAGGAAGAACTTACAGAAGTCCCTGGTCCCGTACTCTCCTTTTTCCCTTGTATTAAAGATCTATAATCTTTCACTACCAAATAAAAAATATAACCTGGGGAGAGATCCATCTGTCCTAACCTTGAACGCCAAAAGAGAGACATTTAAGTCTAAACTAGTTACGCTAGACTCCCTTTATGGTCAGTGGAAACAGTCCACTCCTGAGAATGATTCATTACATCCTGAGATAATGCACCTGAGATAACTCAAACGTGTGTTCCCAGGGCATGCTTTTTTCTTTCCGCTAACTACAAACAAAAATCATGACTGTCTGGCTGCAGATGTCTAGGTAGAGGTGATATTACTGTTATCTTGCACCCTCCTGAGAAGTCCCTCTCACCTCTTTCAGATACTGTATCTCTTTAATAATTTTAGTCTGCTTCACCAACAGCCCATCCTAAATAGTAACAGACTTTACATTTGGAAAGAACGTTTGAGTGAGATAGTCTATATATATGCTGAATCATGCTTAAAAAGTGTCTCACCCACAGCATTTCAAGGATCCCAAGCAGCAAGTGTCATTATATGGAAGTTCACACTGGACATTTATGTGAAGCTAATTCTAATTTCTGTGGGTGTGTGAATTCATGTGTAAGAGCACACATGACAGTGTAATGTGTATGGGAAGAATAGGTGAACTTTACCATTTCATCCAAGCATGCTATGCTACAGTAAATATCAGAGATAATGATATTGACTTTAAGGTATTGCAGCTTCAAATGTCAGTTCTACTCCATCCAAAACTGCTGGATTTGATTTATATCTCTTCCTCCCACTTCAAAAGCTCCAAAAGGAGGATTTTGGCAAGAGTGGCTCAACACAGACACACTTTGTCTCAGTTATCTGCCTCCTGTTTTGTTATTACAAATTTTTGGCTAGAGCTGAAGAACTAACTCAACAGCCCTTGTCCCATGTTTTTTTTTTCTGATGATTGTAAATAAATGTGCTTCAGGCTCAGGGGTAAATCAAATAGATGAAATACCAACAGCCTCAAAACCTTCACCTCTTGCTGAAGATGCTCCAGATGAATCAAAAGGTCAAGGAAGTATTAGTGATAGTTTCAACAGAAATTAAACCAGCCAAAAAAACAAAGAACTGATAAGAAAATTTAAACAGCACTTCCTAGTCCTTTACAGACATTAACTAAGTAATCCTCATTACACTCTAACGATATAAGAGGTACAATGGTGATATTAATGCTGAAGTCTAGTATTAAAATGCACTTTGCAACCAGATCTGCACCCTATAATTGAATTAAAATCCTGTATTTTACAACCCTAGAAATTGAAAAATATAGACTTAAAATTCCAAACGAGCAGGCAAAAGGATTTCCATCTAGCAAGAGCTTTGTTTCTTTCTAAGTCTATATAAGAAAAATCCATCAACTGCTAATTTGCATGGAGGGACAGCACATAAAGAGACGAATTACTTGATTCAATACAGGCATTTTACTTTGACGTTCCTGAAATGATGCATTTTCTTTTCCAGTCTTTGATTTTATTTTGTCTTTTAGAGGAATGTTGCAGTATATCATTCACCTTGCAGTATAAAGTAAAGATTACTGAGGAGGCCAGTTCAGTGTGGGTTACTTTACCTAAGATCCCATAAGGAAACAGTACCAAATAACTCTCTCCACTATGTTTTTCAGATTACTAGATGGATTTGGTCACTTTAGCGTAGATCTTTTTCTTTCAGCTCTTACTCTTCCACTATACAGTAAAGATAATCCGTTTTCTCTTAACTATCCTTTATGTGTTTGACAGAGATCACCTAGGTATCTCTGTGATTTTTCAGAACAGTAAGAATGGCCTTAACTAGTGGAGTCAGATATGTCTCCTCTATGGCTCAAAGACGATGGTGATGAAAGATTGCTTTTCTTAAAGAGTGATTAACAAGACAAAAAATAGATATACAAACTTGACGGGGAAAGATGCCAATGACAGAAGTAATTATTTAAGATGGTCGATGGAGATATAACTAAGAATAATGGGAAACAATTAAGCAAAGAGAAACTCACAATAAATATCAGGAATAGAACACTTACTGACAGTGAAGTATATTAAACCATGCTTTCCCAAAGGAAAGGTTGGAAAACCCGTTCCTGAGGAGACTCACAGGCACACTGGGCAAAACAGAGGAATATACACAGGAAGGAACATTCAGGCACTGGCAAGGGAAATGGCTGGATGACCTACAAAAAAATAGGTCTTTTTCTTACTTCTGGTCCTGGCAATTATCATCCTATAAATCTCGTTTCTTTCCCCATTAAAATAATGGAATATAAAGATGAAGAAAATATCATGAAACTTCTAGAGGACAATGGGATCGTGAGCCGTGAGCGAGATGGGATTGAGAATTATTAACATTGAAGTGTAAAGGGAAAGCAGAGGGAAGATTATGTGATAAGATTTTAGTAATAAGTTTGATATGGTTCATCTGAAAATCTTGAATCCAAAAGGTCATTTAGATACCGCCACCTCCTTGCTAGGACTGTCTGTGAAGGAAGGTAATGATAAGCAGCAGAGTTTATAATGATGGAGACTGGTCTGAAAGTATATTGTAGTGTTTTTTCCCTTGTGGTGTCTTCATTTCTGATTCAGAAAAGTACCAGCATGATAATGATGTTTCCAACTAAGAGGAAGTTAATCTTAGTCCTAAACACCTGTCATGGCAAAGAAATGTTTCCAAGGGATGTACCCAGATTTGCACTACCATTTGCTTGAAGGAATGTTATTTCAAAATTGTTCATATTCAGGCTTCTCACACTTTCAATTATTCTAGACAGTGTTAGTCATAGCTGGTGGTAATATACTACTGTAATTTAGAGGAACATAGTTTTTCATATTATTGTTATACTGTCTTCTATATTTTTTATTAGAAAAAATGAAGGACAAAGAGGTCATTTCACTTGAATATACTGTGGTTGGCATAGCTGGGAACAGACAGTCTGACTTTCAGGGCCCTAAAGGACCTCTGATATCCCCTTATATCATTAAAATGGGACTCACTGGTCAGTGTGCAAATGAATAAGTTTCTCTAACTGATCTTTATAAATCTAAATGGCTGAAAGTACCCAGCACAGCTGTCCAGAATAGTCAGTTGTGTGGAACTTTCAGTTTCTCTCCTTTGACTATAAAGCAAAACTAGAAGACTAATCTAAATGTAAATATAAGTGAATTAAGACAGATGAGTTTACTCCCAGTCTTATAACCAGGTCCAATGCAATGGTATGTGCACCTTCCAAAGAATATATTTAGATGTCCAATATTGCCATATAGTAGTTTGTTTTTCAAAGCTGCTGTATTTCTAAACATATCCCTTACGACACTTTATCATTATATTTTCCCACAGCTTCCTACAAACAGAAGTCCTGCTTTTTAGCCAAACTCCTATGGAATTGAGGAGGTCCTTGTAGTTGCATCTTAGACTCTTTATCTGGTCATTCCCCATGTTCTACCTTCCAAGTCCAGAGTTATTTTGATGTTTGATCCATGACTAGATCAACCCAGGCCAGCAACAACACATGTAACCTTGTGAGAGGCCTACTGCAAAGAGCCTTTGTCCTTCCAAAGTTGGTTGTTTAGATTAGGGTCTCCTTAGAGAAGGTCTTGGTCTTCCCACATACTTAGTGTTTTGCCCTGTCCTTTGGATTCTCATTGTAGCTGGAACCTTGAGGTATCTTGTGCCCAAAGGGTAGCTGAAGCATCACTGAGGAACACAACTGCCTTCCTACTCTTCTACCATGATTTCTACTCCTGCTTCAACACGGACCATGCAATGCAATGCAGGCTCTGCCAGCCCAACTGGACAGGAAGCAGAGAGCACGTTTTAATCTGAGTAGGCATGCCTTGCTTCATCGTGCTGCCCTCCAATACTAGCCATTTCCCAGCACTGGTGGACTGCGTTGGATTGACTTTGAAAGGTCAGCGGGAGAGAGGAGGCCAGGCAGCCACAGAAACCTGGCGTGTCGGAACACTATGTTTAATTACACACAAATTTACTGCAGTATGTCAGGAGGGAGGCAGGGTGCTTTTCCCATGGAAAGGTCAGGCATTGTGTGGTGGCTTTACCTAAATTACACTAGGAAGAATGGAAGTGAGACCCTGACCTCGTATAACGAATATACAGCCAGACCCCAGCAGACACAAAGTGCCCATGTGTTTGGTTCATCTTAAATTTAACTCCTTCTTTCAGTTGCTCTGATAAAGCAACTTTTTTTTTTCCCCACTTTTGGAAATATCCTTCATCTTGCTTTTACGAAGAAGTGACACTATTTCAAGCTACAAGACACCACATAGATTAGGATGCTCAAAAAGTGCAGGACAGTTTTTGGCCACACAAAGCCATCTCTACAAATATGAAACGGGCATTTGAGAGAAGTCTGGAAAAAAAAAGAAGAGCTTGAAAAATAGGGATGAAGATTTTCTTCTTTCAGGGTAATTTGATGTTTTTTCTTTGATAGAATTTTAAATTCTTCAGCCTTAGTGTTTGAAGAGCTTCCATAATGTCAGGAGGGGTAGTGGGGAGTTAGCCTTTTCTTGGTATAAAAATCTGAACTCAGAACGGATTTTTTAAAAAAATCGGTTTTTTGACTTATGCATTTATTTAGCCTTGTTTGATTTCGTTGTCTGACGGAGAAAAAAAGTGGAATCAGGGAGGAATAATAGTTGCTTTGATCGTTGCTATTGATCTGTATTTCAGTAGCACCCACAGGTCACCACCATGATGAAATTCCCACTGTGCCAATTGCTGTACATGTACTTATTCAAGAATAGTCCCTACTGAAAGACTGTCCAATTCCAAGTACAACTAAGAAGGATTAAGACAGGGAATAAAAACAGAAGTTGGGAGAAATGGAACTTACTTCACAAGGTTATAGTTAATTAGATCCTCCAATTTCCAATCTAGTTCTGAATCTAGTTCTAGTCTGGACATAGACTTATTCAAAGACATGATAATGTTGTGAACACTTACCTGGGGAAGGTGCCAATTAGAAAGTCTTGTAGGTAACTCACAGTGTTTAGGTTCAGATTACATTAATAGCTTGACATGACTTAACTCCTTCTGTAACTAACCAAATCTGATGGAGCCTATAAATTTACTTCTCCTTGGAATGGAAAATCATAACTTGATCTCATTTTATTCTAAGCAGTTGTTCTACTACTGCCTTAAACAATGAGTTTTGTATTATTATTTGGCATCTTGGCCTCCTGGGATATTCTTTTAGTTTGCTTAAATGAGAAATGAAGACAAGATAGCAGCGTTGACTTACTAGTGCCATATTTCTGTATCCTACTATCCAGCTTCTATTTATTCAGCAGAAAAAGTAAGTGACTTGTCGCTTATTAATGAAAGTATTCAGAAACAGTAAGGAATTTATTTCTGTGTGTTCGAACTTTCTCATTCCATTTGCAAATGCAAAGATAACTCATTTCATCAATCGTTTTCCTGATTAACTGTAAGAATTTAGATAACTCAATGAAAAGAAAAGGTGGCATGAGAAGGAAAAATTGCACAGTGAGTTCAGAATGAGTTACATAGTAAGAAAATAAAAATAGTAATAAATTAGTAAATGAAATCAAATAATTGGGGACTACAGGATTTTTTCCTTAAGAACCTTCACACAGGCCAGGAACTATGAAAACTAGAACTCAAAGGTTTTTGGTTGCTTTGAAATAACAGTAAATAAGCAGTATGTGTTTGCGGAACTGTTCTGCCTTAACTGAAGGTTGGACTATTTGACTTTGTAAGGTGGATCTGTGTCTTTAGATTACTTCTGATTCCATGTGCTCAGTTTTATTTAATTTTATGGAATTTTAGCATTCTCCTGGCCTGCAGATTTTGAGAGGCCTGGGAGATTGTCAGCAACTCAGTTCAACACAATTGCACACCAACTCAGTGATAAAATCTACGTTTTCCAGTGTAAATACAAAAAGGGCGCATGCCTATTTTGATGGCCTATGAATAAGCTAACCATGCGTGTTCTGGTGTTGTGAACTATTATCAAAACCTGTAGAGATCAGGATTGCTGTTGAGAAGCCTCTTTGTTGGACAAGATAAGTATCTGTATAATGGACAAATAGTTCTAGCTCTATAGGGTTTTTTGATGTCCAGATTCATTCCACCTAACTGAGAAGTCTTGACAATCTTGGAGGTCAGTTCACCCTTTGGACTGAAAAGATCCCTGGTTAGGCCTAATTCTCATCTATCTCTCTCCATTTTCTACCAAGTCAAATGATGGAAACTTTTCCTTTTTAATTTGGTGCAGAAAAAACAGTCAAAACCCTCCATTCTTCAAATACTGTCTACCTAAAACAGACACGTTACTTACCCTGTGTATCTCAACATTGTTAGATACTTTGGGAAGTCATTGAAATGCTATTCTTCCATTTTATAGTGTTTATAGGGGGTAATGAAATAGAGAGAGATTGGTCCAGAAAGGTTCAGACAGCTGTAGGTATCTAGGTCCATGAGTTCTGTGCATGCAAATCTATACACAAACAGCATTTTTCCAGCAGAGCAGACACAACTGCCTAGTCTAACCACAGGAAAGGGGAAAAGTTAATTTCATTAATCTAAGAAGAGATCAACATAAAGCCCTTCCCACTATTTCTATAAATGGTTAGTTTGCAGTTCATTTCAGCTAACTTGGTAGTCTATGTATCTTGAGTTAGTTATATGGAAGACCTTGTCAACAGAGAGAGTAAGTAATTTTCAGTGGTGCTTATACGGCCTTTTCCATTTATGAGATCCACATGTCCTCTTTCATCTACTTCTGCAGGCATTGTACCCTAGAAACTATTTCTCTCCCTAACACAAACAGTGTTTAACTTCATCTCCTTTCTATAGGGCACCAGCAAATCTTTTAATATCTCAGTGATGGCATTGATCACTCCTAGCCCTTCTCATTTGCTTCCAATATCACTTCCCTCAGCAAGGAAATCAGCAGAAGTAGTCCTTCTATCTTCTTAGCTGGTTGAGATCACAAGTTTGAAGTTTGAGTTACTGGCAATCTGAATTCATCACTCCCTGCAAGGCTGCCTGGAAATAGGACTGTCTGTCATGTACCTGTGCAGTGGGAGTAAGAATTACCTGAGAGGGATGTCAGCCATAACTCCATCTTGCAACAGCTCAGCATAAATACAGCAAAGCCCTCTGTATTTTTTCGGGGTGAGCAGGAAGAGATCACGGGTTTCTTACACTATTTAAAAACTACACTCTGAAGATTAAAAACCAAACCAAACCAAGAACACTATTGAAGACTGTAAAGCACAGAATCAACGCAACTAAACAAGTACACTGACATGCACACAATATGTTCCTCCACTACAGAGAGTCAAAGCTGAATTTAATACTGAGAACTTTTTTTTGCTTTTAAACTGAAACCTCCAATAATTGCCTAGTGTTCGTAGGAATGTAAATTACTCTTTTTGGTCTCTGTGTAGGGAGCAAGGAGATGAATGGGAGTCTAAATTGGTTTTGCTTCCTGTTCCCTGTAGTGGATGCGGGATTAGTCCACTGTGCCTCTTTGCCCTTCCATTTCCTTGAAGACATGGGGAAACCTTCATTTTGCCAGGAGTTACTTACTCATTAAAATGAATCAAACAAGCCAGATTGTAGCAGGCATTTGAAAACCTGCTATCTGTCAAGAATTTTAAATCTGAAATTAACATTGAGTCCTCCTTTAAGACAAAAACCTTGACCTTAAGTTGCGTAGTGATTGGCAAGCACTCCCCATCCCCTGACTCGATTAACATTTAAATGCCATTTTGTGTGAATATGAGTGGCGCCTTTGGAACAAACAAATTACTAATGTCTTCCTGCAGGAATGGAGCATCAGAAGTGCCTTATTAATTTGATGTCTAATTGAAAATCCCTTCCTTATTTTGGAGACTTCTATTTGGCCTAGGAAGAGTAGCCAAAGGGTACCTCTTGGCCACTACAGCTGATACCATAGTTAGTCTATTCTTCCTTTATTTGTGTTTTCAGGCATACTCTACAGTGGAAGAAAGAGGAAGAAAAGAGAAAATTTGACTTAGATGAGTACATACATATATATGTTTCGTGTTTGATTCTTCTAGGAATAAGCAATAAGGAACAATTTATGACTACTAAGCTTTGCAGCCTGCAGTACAGTACACAACTGCCACATCAATGAGAAAACAGAGCTATTGATACATTCAGGATTTTCATGCAAATTAACAGAATAGGTGAAACATGGAAGCAGGACTCAGAAATTCTGATTGAGCAGTAAGGATGTTGATGCTGTAGGAGATGAACAATTTACAACCCTGACCATTATCAGTGCCACATGTTGAGCTCATCTTAAAAATGTTTTCTGAACATCACATATCTTCTGGTAAACCGTGTCCACCTATTGGTGAGTAGACATTAGAGGTACCCTTCTCTACATGACTCTCAGAGAATAGTTTCATACTCCATTATGATCCAAAGTTAAACTGTCAGTGCTTTGCGTTTCAACAACATATCTGAGGGCCTATGCACTTGGCAGGGGAAAGGATAGAAAAGAATGCTTCGCCAGCCAGCACATTTATCTGCCAGCACTAATTGTGCAAATGGGGAGAAATTTGTAAGACGCAAAGGTGCTGCTCAGAGAGCAGCAGAATTTGCTGCTATATCGAATAAATAAATATGCATATGCAAATTACAAATGGGATGCTTTTTCTCTTTTTTTTTCTAAGATAATGCCCACTATCTCCTTCAAATTATGTCAATTTGACATTGTAAATTTGCAAGGTACACACAGGAATCCTGATACACCAAACCTGGTTCTCATTCTGTTTGGAGTGTTTTTCCTCCCATCTCATTAACTCTGTCAGTTAATTGTTGTTCAGCTGCTTTACTATATTCTATATTTAAATTTTGAATAAGATAAGATGAGATTTTATTTAATTACTCCCTTGTCCCACCTTTTCTTGCTAGAACTCCCATTACAGTCTGTCATTATAGACTTGCTACATATCATCTGTAGCTGCAAAGGTATATACATTTGAGCTAATCAGCATGGGCTGCTGTTACGGTCAGTAGAGAGAAGTACACTCTTTTATTTTGTGTTTCCTTTCATCTTAATGCTGTAATCTAAAATCCATCAAATGAATTGTGTCCCAAAAGCACTCATTTCTCTTTGTTGATTATAGAGAAAATAAAAAGTGACTAGCTCAGATGGAGCCATCTATGTTCAATGACCACATCTGTCTGGATACACTTAAACTCACTCTGGCCTCCTGGAAGAGAAGCATCCTAGAGGCTCCAAACTCAAACTATTATCCCCTACCCCTCAGCAGGACTCCTGAGCTCATTGTAGCACTGTGATATCCATGGTGTTAAAGGTTACTGTGTGCTTAGAGACTAATGAAGGTGTAGTTGCATCTACACATGACAAATCATGCAAACATGTCCTAGGTACTTCTCTGTTTTCAGCTTTATCAAAAGAACTTGCAGATGCCTTGTTTGAGTCCACTTGGGAAGATTTAAATCAGACTGTATGTTGACAGTGTGATCACCATTTTAGTGTTGAAACCTCCACCCCCTGCCATGTCAAGGAAACTTGCCCCAAAGGTTAATTAATCTTCATCTATCTGCTTTAAACCTTTCAGTACTAGTGGGATGAAAATCTCCTCCTGACTTGAGTGTTATGCGAAAGACTTCAGTTAAATATGTTCTTAAAAAATTTCTAGCTCAGTCAGACTAAAACTTCTATTTTTATATAAAGGAAGCATCACAGCTTTACAGGTGTTCCACCTTTCAAGCTGTCTCTGATTTTTACCTATGTTAAAAAGAAGCATGAATTGTACATCTGTCGGTTTATACCCAGCTGGACCATGTGATGTTGTAGTGTAGTAAGTGCTCATCTACTTGACTTCAACAAATGACTCCCATTCACAAGTGCTGAAGAAAATATTAGTATCTGAGCACTTTTAGGGGATGACTTCTCAATAGTTCTACTCATTTGTTGAGCTCCTGCATCTTGTTTTCTCACATAGATGTGATAATTCTGTAGACAGAGTACAGGTGACCTGGTCAAAGGTGTGTGGTTAATGCAGTTCATCACCTGTTCTGCTCTTTTTCACATGGTTTTGTAATTTACAAGATCACTGTTGTAAATCTATTGACAAACATCCATGCCATTGGTGCAGAAAGCCCATTAAATGGGGGTAACCGAAACAAAAATGGTGTTCTTATGTAGTTGTCTTTTTACAAGCTGGATGTATATTAAACAGCTTATCATGCTAAGGGATGTTTACTTCATCTTTTAAGTAAGATATGAACATAAATGCATTCCTTTATCTCTAAGGAGGATGATGTGGAATAAAGAGGGAAGTGTGTGGAGGTGCTTATCATGAGTAACTGACAACTTGGCTGTGGACAGCCATATTTGCGAGACATCAGCAATCTTAACATTCCTGAAAAAAAAGAGCTGGGAGAACAGCTAGGATGCAATTTTACCAATTGTTTTCTGTTATGTATTTCCTCTTGCTCTGTCTGAACGAGTATTAAATATCCCAAATATAAGGATTTCTTTATTTCCTGTGGTAGTTACAAACCAACATACTTTTTAGAAAATAACGACATCTATTCTTTCTTCATTTCATCTATGTCTTCATTTTCTTTCAGTAATGTCAGAATCTCAGTAAACTGATGGCACTTTGGAACCTGGGCATTATTTTCCATCCTGCAGCATGTCCAGCCAGTAGTAAAAAGCTCTTGAACAGATTACTGGCTTCCTTTAAGATTTTATCTCTCATCAGTTTCCAAAGGAATGTGAGAGTAGGCCAGAATTCTGAATGGGAAGTATCTTTATGGACTTGGATACTGTGACTTCATCTCTCTGTAGAATAGCCTGTTTTGAAGGATTGCCAGTATATGGGGAACAGCACCGGAAAATAGAAAGCAAATCAGGAAACAGCACATGCTGTTCTTTCGTTCTCTTTCTGAGAAAAAAATATTTTTCCTTTTCCCAAAAAAAGAAGATAATGCTATTAAGGATTCTTCTTTTTTTTTTTTTTTTTTTTTTTTTTTACAAAAAGAATGGTGAAAGAATGATCTACTTTAAAATTGAAAATGTTCAAAACTTCTTGCACAAAGAGAAATCTGATGGGAAAAAAAATATCTTAAAAAAAAAGGAGGCTCCTCTGTTTCTGAAGGTTTACTCAAAATAAACACACTTACTGTAGTGTCTGTAACATCTGTTAACATTCTGGTACCGTTTGTTCTTATAAACAACACAAATGGTTTCAGTTTTCCTAGAAAATGAAGATAAAAACAAGTAGTGGTATGTGCTATGAAATAGAGGACAGAAGACTGGGTGTGTGCATATCTGCAGTGAGAAGAGAGAGAAAGATCACGGAGGGGGGTTGAAATGAGTTTGTTTTTATTCAATCACTTGCCCAGCATCTTTGTCAGTGTTCAGAAAGCTTTCAATAAAAACCAAATAAAATGCATAATAAAATATGGACTCACAACAAAAATTCAAATGACCATCCCAGTACAAGCCCATAAATAAAAGATTCAGCTAGTGAGACACCCAGAAAATACATTTTCAAAGGCTTTTAAACTGATTAAGGAAGTTGGCTTCATGTATATTGATAGTGGAGAGTACACTTTCCTACAAAGAGCAGACAAGGAACAGTATAGCAAAGATTACTCAGACTGCAGTTTTGTGAGGCTGTTAAAACCAACCCTCCCAACAGGTTGTTCATAGAAGCAGACTGCCTTTAAATCTTAAAGAAAGATTTAGATATGTGTTCTTTTTCTTTCTTTCTCTTCTATCTATTTTAATTCCAAAAAGTTTTACAATCATCAGTGAAATAGCTCATTTATCTGCAAAATAAATTAGAATTTATTCTGTAAGCCACCCACATGTGAACCTGGAATTCCTCTGATTTTGTGTATGATGAGATTTTTCAGATGTCTCAAAAGCTGCATGTAGTGGCTGAATCTTCACATGTGGCCAAAATGTTCATGACAACTCTCAGTATTGTGGATATTGTAGTGTGTAGTAAGACCGACTTATTAACACAACCATTCCCTCAGTGACAGTGTTAACTTGTGTCTCATTTTTTTTAGGCTTTATGTTTTTTTCCTATCCTGACGTACGTTCAGCTGAACCACGCAATAATGTGATTAGGAAAGTGTCATAGACTAACATAGACACAACTTGGTCACATCAGCTTCATTTCTTTGATAAACAAACCCTATTTACTAAAAAAAGGAGTCTAACACTCATTTCAAAACGCAGTTGTGTTAAAGAACCAGAGATTTTATTCTGTCTTGGCTTTAAACTTGTTTCATGTGTTAGAGAAGATTGATTAGACATTTTTAAATCCTTTAAAATGGAAAGGTTGCATTTTTAATGAAGAATAAGGATAGCATTAGAGTATTTATTGATATTGTCATCAAATGTGTCACAATACTGCCAAACATAGAATCATAGAATCATAGAATCATAGAATCATCAAGCTGGAAAAGACCTCTGAAATCATCAAGTCCAGCCGTACCTGTCCTCTTACTAAAAATGTCCCTAAGAAACTCATCTACCTGCCTTTTAAACATAATACATTCATACCACCACTATAAAAGTATTGTTTGCTTACATACGTTGGGGGCATTAGGTAAACTGCCAATCTCTGCCTTTGTCACTCTTCTTAAATTCTTGCTCCCATCCGTCTGATCTTGCTGTGATGACAAATGTAGGTTCCATATTATTAAAAGTAGATTTTGGGCAATCACATGACTATGGCATAAAGTGAGATAGGCTTTCTATTCTTGTTTTACATTGGCCCAGCATGTAGGATAGGTATGGGAATGAAATGAAGGTTACTGATTCTACAGATGCTGTATCTCAGGAATGCCCCAGACTGAAAATGATTGAAATTTAGGAGAGGATTCGGGATAAAAATAAACTTTGTTACCTTTCTTTGCCCCAAGCACCAGCTTTGGGAAGGGCTGATGAGAGAAATTTAGCTGGGTGGACTTACTCTCTGATCTGGTAGAGCTGCATTTATTCCTTAAAAATATCTAATAACTTTTAGCGCCATGAGTCTCTTATGATAGGAGAATGCCATCCATCAACATAGGAAATGAGATGAAGGGAAACCTGAGGCTGCTTCGTGCCAAACACACACGCAGAATTGAGTTGTGCACAGTGAGTATGTCCAGGATTGTTGAATGTACCAAAATAAATGACTGTGTGGCTGCAATAATGGGGTAAAAACAGATGAATGCTAGAGTTGTGATAACTTATTCAATGGGAGAGTGTGTTTTTGTTGTGTGATGTAGCAAGGTGCAGCTTTTAACTGATTGCACTCTAGCACATAATTGCACTATAGCATATAACACACACAAAAATACTCATATTATGAAATAAGACAGGCACAGAGTGGAGAATTTAAGCACAGGAAGATTAAGTGACTTGCCCACAAGCATCCCAAGAGTCTGCAGCAGAGCCATGGACTAACCCCTGCTTTCTAGCCCTACCTCCTGCTTCAGTCCATCACTTGGGTTTTTTCATGCTGTTATCTGGCCTTTCTTTCCCTGAGGGCAGAGAAATTTCCCAGGTCACTGGATCATTTTGTCAAAGGAGATAGATAACTTTCCAGTTCCTCCTTCTCCCCACCCTCTTCCCCCATTAGCCAATCCAATTATAGAAAATCAAATATCTTTCTAGAGCCAGCCAAATTCAATTACACAGGTACTTCTGGGTAAATTTTGGCAGTGAATAGTTTGCTGGCTTTACCCAGGCATTTCTCTTTAATAAAATGCTCCAAGTTAGTCAATACATCTTGTTACAAAATAAAACAAAATCCCACATATACATGTGATCATAGATAAGCAGAGATATGCTCTTCAGACACTGTCTGGATATATATTTTTCGACTGTCTCCTAGGACCTCTATACCACTTTGGATTGTCCATCTCCTCAGGACTGAACATCAGAATGGGAAGTCCTGCCTTTCAAATTTGAGAATGAGCAGGCAAACACTAAAATTTTAACTGATCAAAATGTGTTTCTCCTTCACTTGGAAAAACAGAACATTTAATGTACAAATACATTTTAAAAATAAGGGATTTCACCTGAATGCTGCAATTTTTTTTATTAAAGAATGTCAGATCAGCACCTGGTGGGAGTTGGAGTGACTCATGCTCTCATTCACCTCTCTCTGTAGGCTTTGTGTTTAAGTTGCATCTTTTGTTTCCTCTGCTTTAAAGGGAGCTCTTCATCAGCAGACATGAAGCCCATCTGCGGATCTCTACCCAGAGAGGAGAAAGGAGACCTCTGGCAATTTCCCTCTAGCTCACGGGGCTGCATTGGAACAGACCTTTGTCACAATATCTGGGCTCTTCTGTAAAAACTCGGGGGTGTCAATACAAAATAGTATGTTCCTTTAGAGGCAAATATTGTTTATTGGGTTTCATAGATGACCAAATTAATGGCTGAACAAGTTAAAGGACACACCATGCTAGTAAAGGGATACAATAAAAAGTGTAGTACCTTAAGGAACAGTATCTCATACAATTGGTTTAGAAAACCCTGCATCAATAATCAAAACTCCACATATTATTCACAGATTTTGGGAAATGCAAACAGTCAATATTGCCCAAACTAAAAAAACCCTCAATTGTATGGCAGTTGTAAGATACTGCCTAAAAATGTTCTGTTGTGTCTTTAAACCCATTTGATGCATCATGCAGAAAAATATTACCTGTATACTCTCTCCCTGAGCCCTGTGGTTGTATTCTTGACCTTACACAACTCATCCAGTAAAATGAGACACTAGGGTGGCATTTGAAATGAAGCAAAGCTGGTATCTCTCCTTATTTTCTTGAATAATACTTTTTCCTCTCAGTAAAACCTTGTATTATTCAAATAGGGTGTAAAGACAGTGGCCCGGCCGAAAAAACATGCACTTAAAATGCCTAAAATACAGGATGCTAACCACGTACCCTGGATCCCTTTCAAACTACTTTAGTTATTCGACTTGTTTCATAAAGGACAGGGGTGTTAAATGTGAAAAAGTAAAAATATGTGGAAAGGCATTTTTCTGGTTGTTTTAACAATTACAGGCAGATAACACAAAATTGGTCATCTCTGATTTAAGTGACTGAAGTCATTCTTCTCACTTGTTTCTTCAAAGCTGAACAGAGCTGCTGTGAGCTGTTACATAGGTTTCTCAGTCCTGCCTAAGCAAAAGCTGCAATTCAGGGTTTCTTTAGTTTTTTTTTTTAAATGTGCTTTTCCCAGTGTATGAAATCAAAATTTTGACAGTTTTGGAGGATGAGGGAAAGGGGGAGAAAGGAATTAGACTTCCATTAGATAGCAAGAGCATCCAGATTTATAACTGTAAGGATTTAAAAAAAAAAATCCCAGAGCTTCAGAAAGGGTACAAGCTTTCACTGCCTAAATCAACTTCTAATTAATGGGGTTCAGGAAGGCATTGTCCCAATGAGTATGTTTTCCCCATAGCTGCCCACTGAAGGGTGCCCTGTTTGTTATACAGGAGCAGATAACATTGCCCACTGTCTGAGACAGGCTATTGAACTAAAACTTACTTGATCTGGTCCGCTGTGTCTGTGCTTTATTAATCTAATCTTATCTAATCTAATCTAATGTAATCTAATCTAATCTAATCTAATCTGATCTGATCTAATCTAAAGTAATCCTAATGCATTTTCCTTGTGTGTCTCAAGAACTCCCAGGTCTTGGCATTCTGGTTTGAGACACCCTCCCACATTATCAATCCAACTATGAAATCTCCACCCCAAAGAGTGATGTTCTATGTTAGAGGCATGACATTCTCAGTCAGAGCAGCCAACTATCCAGTGTAGGGATCAACTACAAATGCTTCGATCTGGGAGCAAACCCACCTTCGTGGGGGCCAAAACCAGTTGGTTTGTCCAGGAAAGGTGCAGCATGACACACAAACATGTTTCGCTGTTATAGAGTCAAGATACACCATCTGTGATGAGCTGTTTGAGGACACTGCAGGCTGTAGATGAGGGATCTTTCCTTGGACACAATGATATAAATCATGCCATGATTTTTTTTTCTCCCACAAGTCAAAGAGTCAGTGTTTTAAAGAAGACTTTGTCATATTTAGTACTGCTGTCAACCTTGCAGTTCTGCTGGCCTGTTAATAAGAAATTCCAAAATGAGACTATTAACCATTCTTCTCCCAGAGCTGAGTAAAGCCGACCAGTATAAAGCCCTACTCAACCTGGGTAGAAAGCCTTTATGGTGCAATGTGTTGCCCCAGGGTAACTACAAGAGAATTGGGAACCCACTCTACCACCTGCCTTGACAGCAGCACTTACAGGGGAGTGAATTTTAACTCTTGTGAGCTGATATGGATATTGAGGCAAACACAGATTGAAGTCCTTCTCAGAGTAAATAATTTATATTCTATATATTGCTGGTCTGGCTTTTTTTTTTCCTCTGGGTGCCGTCACAATATGAAGATACACAGAGCTGGCAGGAAATATACTCTCAAAACGGAGCAAGAAAAGCCTTGAGGAACATGATAGATAAAATTATACTTATTTTTCCCCCCTCTGCTAAGAGGTTTACTCTGCAATAAAAGGCATGGCAGGAACTCGAACCGATGAGTCCAAACTCATTCCAGCTCATGCAAGACCAAATAGCTCATCTGCATAGTCAGAATCTACTTCCCATTTTGTGAGAAATGACTGCCCTAAAAGATAACTTAGCTTTAATATTTGCTTTTAAGAAGCTATAGCGATGAGATGCTGGGTGTTTGCCCTATGCATACAGTTTCTATTGTGTATGCATATGCTCTTTCACTCTGTTCACCAGGAGATCTTTCAACAGAGCAAAAAGGAGAAATAAAAAAATTCCTCTCTGTCCAGATGGTCCAAAATGCAACTCACAGCTGGTTGGAGTTAAAAAGGTTGGGGCTGTTGTTTTTGTTAAACTATTCACTCTCAAATATAGATTCCTCTCCTTTAAACTTTTCTGCTTCGATGTTCTGATGCATATGACTTGATTTTACATGGGGGAAAAAAGCATCTATTGAGAGATAAGAATGTTTTGAGAGTCACAAGCACCTAAAAAAATTATTTCAACTTCCGTGGGGTACTCTCTGATGCCAGTTTTATTTTTTATTCATCACAATGTTGACCTGGTTAATTGTGCATTGAAAACAGCACTGTTTTCACAATTAACACTGGACTCATCTGTTCTATCAACAGAGGAACATAATGAATGTAAAACATCTTTCAGCTGAAACTTGCCATGTGAGATATGGTTCCAAAATAGATTATCCTCCCTGTAGTTTGAAGAATAAAGAATGAAAAAGAAAAGAATGGTTTCCCCTTTGTGAAAATGTAGAGCAACTTGCAATATCAATAAGTAGAAAAAATGGAGAGAGTGAAATTTTGCTGCTGTTCAGACAATTCAACAAATGTTTGATCTAGCATTCACTGAAGTCAGTAGGATTCTTTCCATTCCCTTCTTTCCATTCCCTCCCTTGTCCAATTGCAGAATCATTAGCCACATTACTTATAACTGTTGGGCATCTACATCTAGTATTGCCCTCTCAACTGCAGCAAACAAAAATAGAGAATTAGAGAACTCAGCTCTTCACTTCAACACCTGAGGAAGGGGACTGTGTGAAATTTCCATCGCACTCACCCAATTACCTTCATGCCCAGATACACAAGGTTTTCAGCACCTTTCCTTCGGTTCAAGAAGTATTTACCAGGTGATATTGTGAATGGTAGATCTTCAGAGGCAAAATGTATGACACGTTGTTCCTGAAGCCATAACCTTTGGATTTCCTGTCTTTTTGCTGCTTCACATTTGCGACATTAACATTGCATTAACATAGGGATGGAGCGTTTAATATGGGTGTGCAGTCATCTGCAAATCAGTTTGCAAAGCACTTTGGGATCTTTCTGGATGAAAGGTACTATATAAGTGTCAGTCATTATTACTATCATTATTATCATTATTATCATTATAAGTTCACAAGGAGACAAACAGCTGCATTAGAATAACACTGAGGGTAGACTTTTCAAAGCCACAACAGAGATATGAGTTCCACGAATACACAGTTAGTAGCAATCTTAATGGAATACTCAAAATGAAGTGCTTTGGCCTTGTACAAAAAAAGGATAATCTCATAACTACAACTCTAGCCCTTAAACTAGTGTATTTAGGCAATGGCATATAATATCAGCAACTTCCTTTCCTGCTGTGAAGGGTGATTCATATCAGGGCATGTGGTGAGAAATGGTGAGGGAAGTGACGGAAGGAAGATTTGTGGAAGGTCTGGAAGGCTGAAGCTGCATCAGGATTTCCAGCAGGTTTTGACTCTGTTGCATGACATGCATATTCCAGGATAACACTGGAAGATGCTCACCTTCTCCATAATTCTGCGCAAATCACCACAGAGCAAAACCTTTTCTCTGGGCAGGTGAGAAAAAGCAAACAAGTCTTTCTGGCATTTTAGAGATAGGAAATGTGTCAAAATAGACAATAATTTGTTGACCTTTCAACAAGAGGTTATATGCATTATCACTATATATTACCCATCTTCTGTTAGAGTCTCTGTCCTCACTACTAGTGTGCAAGGGTTTACTGCCCTTCTCTTGTACCAGTAAAGTTTTTTTCCGGATAAACTTCAAATCAAATTAATTTCTGGTGACATTCCTACTTAGAATTGGGGATTTTGAAGATGTGGGGATTTTGTTGGTTTAATTATTTATCTGCTTATTTTTAATACTGATAGTTTTGCCCATCGATCATTTCACAAACAGTTAAGCTGAAACGTGTCCTAAGGTATCTTTGATGGAAGGATGCATGTTGTGGATCCATGCCTCAAGTCATGCATAGAAATATAGCTCTGAATTGTGAATATCTCTAGAGATGGCACAGTTTTTGCTTTTAATACTGCAGTTTCAGCCACAATCTATCTTTCTCTTGGCAAGGCTAAAAGCGGAGTGTTGTGCTCAAATCAGACGAAATGTTTTAAAACATAATTATAAAGAAATTGCCAATATCAGTAGTATTTGTTACAGGGTTTCATGGCTGAAGTGAAAATGACCATAAAGTCTACTTATGTACCTACCTGAATATATATGGTTCTAGGGCTCATTCTCTGACATAGTGGTCTGTAATGATACACCAGGACTGAATCTGATGTATCAGAACATGCTTTAAAAAACAGTAATAGAACTACTGGCCTAGCCATATGCACTAGTGTTCAGGCGCCTACTTCCAGACAAAATTAACCCTTGATCTGGATTTTAAAACACTTAATTTTAATTCCTTAAAAAACAGGATTTATGCATTCAGCTTTTATGTGTTCCTGTCCATCTGTTCCTCCTCCTCGGGAACTGTGGAACCGCTGAAATTTGACTTATCTGTGGCATATTTGGGGTCTCCAGTTCGACCTTGGATTTTGAAGTCAGTGGAGCTAAAGCAGCATGAAATGTGGTCCTTCTGAGTGATTTGGCATGCTTCTTAGTTTAAAGGAGAGACAGATCATGGTACATGTTACATGCTAATGAAAAGGCAAATGCTACCAAGATCCTGCTGCTTTGCTGGGCAGGAGCATCCTAGACTACATTCACCATAGCTTGCTCTAAAGGAAGACAATTTGAGGTGAAGGGTGTCTGTGGCATTAGCTACATTGAAGTAAATAGAGGTTAAAAATATACACATTTTCTCTGTTTGCCAGGAAATTCCTGCCCCTTTCACTAAATCAGGAGAGATTAGGACCCACACAGGAACCATAAGTTCAAAAGAAGGGGAAAGAACAAAGTAACTTTTACTCCTGTTATTTTTTTTTTTTGCAATAATCCACTTGTCCCTATGCTATTGTCTTATAATTAAGGTAAAAGCCACTTGATACAGGAAATCTCTTTTCTTTGTTTTGTTTATGGCACTGATTGTGAAGGAGTTTGGGTTTGCATCTGGAGGTCTATGTGTTCTTTTGATACAAATAATTTAACTATTTTTTTTTTAACTACGCTCAATTTACCCTCAATAAGTTAGTTTTCAAGTCTGTAAGACTGAGCTTATATCTCCCACTTACAGAACTGCCATTCAAAATTAACATTGTGCCACTACTGTGCAAAGAAAAAAAGCCCTTTGCAAGTGTAAAGCAATTATTGAAAATGCATTTACAGATGTATGGTGATAGAGAACTGTACACAAAACTCAGCTGCAAATCCTAAGTGCAGCTATTTAGCAATAACGTACTTCTTTAGTAAGCTTTTTGGATTAAGGGACCAAAAGAGATTTGGATTTGGAATGAATCAAGCCTCTCCAATGTTCCTATTGGCCGTGTATTTCCAATCTAATCCCGCTATCATCTCTGTATATTCAGCTTGAAAAACAGCATTCGTTTTCCCATCTCTTCACAAATTCCTGGACTGCAAAGTTGTTGATTACAGTTTAGATGTTAACTGAGGAAGTAGAGGATGAGTGTGGGTTTCTTAGCAGTGGAAATTTTTGCTGAGGAAAAGAGGTGGCAAAGGATGTTTTTGATGAATAGATGCCAGTTTAATACTACTACATAAACTATTCCTACTCTCCCCTGCAGGGGCTTCCTTTTACAGTCCCACAATGTGTTAGTTTCCAGAGGCTATGCCTCTGATTATCTCAAAGTTGACAGCATTTCAAACAGTCAGCATCTCTGTTTTAAACTAAGCTGTGGTGATTGGCTAAAAGAGACAGCCCGAAGGCCTCCTGATTCAGGAAGCCACTTACACATATGACATCTTCCCCATACCCTCCCTTCTTCAGATCCACTCAATACCAGATTCTACCATGATAGTGCCTCTGGGAAATCAAAAAATTAATAATGGCTGAGAAAAATGTAAAGTTAATTGATGCTTGTTTTATTATGCAATGTAAAATGTAGTTGCCCATGATAGATCCGCAATAGTATTTCTCTTCCTGTGTCTTCCCTTTTGGCACCGCAAAGTCTTTTCATCACAGAAAGTGACTCTCATATGTATTTAATAAGTCTCTGGTCTAAATTAACACTATTGTTGGGAAAACAAGAAATTCCCCCCAACACATAATTGTTATTTTGCTTCATATCTTGAGCATGCCTTGTAAAACAATGAAGTTAATTTAAAGATTTTAAGACTTAGAAAGTTGACTCACAGTTAAAATAAACTGTACTGTAATTTTAGACTTAGTTTTTTTAGTGTTATATCTGGCAACGCCCTTACCTCCTCAGCTAAAATACACTCAGTCAATAGAATTGTTTCTTCTAATAATAAAGGGCAACAGACTTTCCCCAGCCTTTCTTTATAGAAGCTACATACACAGAATCCATAAATCCATTCCTGAAATAAGGGTTTCAAGTCCCCAACTAATTTTTTTAACTCTTCTATAGCTATCAATTTTTATCAGTATTCAGTTTGAAAACTGGACAGTTGTAAAAAGCACTGTTTTCTAGCAACATGCTCAGTAAAGCCATATAGCTAAGTCACTTTTGTTGCTTTTTCCTCATTAAGCCTTCACTCCTGCAACTCACAGTCCTCTTGGTCCAGAGAATCACAGAGGGAATTTACCGTGCTGGAAGTACGAATTCAGTTCTTTGGGTGTGTTGCTGTTGTTGCGTTCTGGATAAATAGTCATGCTTTCTTTCTGCTAGAGTTATGAGAGTGCTCTTGGGGAAGGGAGGAAAGGTGAATGCAGGACCTTCAGGAAGAAAGGAGAGTTTGAAGGAACGGAATGTAGAGACAGGATGTTCCAAGCATAACAGGGACATAAAAAGGAATGAAACATCATTTTGGACAAGTAGAAAGGGGGAGAGAAGACAAAAATGTTGAGTTGCTGGCAAGCACTAAATCAAGGAGGAGGGCCTTGAAGTCAAGGTCAATGCGTTCCATTATATCAATACAATTAATGGCATCCTTATGTTCAGTTATTTGCATTAACAGCAAAGTTAATGCTGGCAGAGATCAATGCTGAGATTAGTGATGTCCAAATCAACATGCTTTTAAGCAAATTATTTCCACAGTCTGTGTCCCTCCCCTAGTTAGCAGCATGAATTTTTGGTGGTGTCTGCAGCTCCCTCAGCAGATGCCTCTTAAGGGCTGCTGTCTGTTAAATATAGTCATCTTAATATTAGTGACACTTGCACAGTAAGCAGGACTGTCAGGTCAACAAATCCATTCACTGTATGTATGTCTGGTATGTCAGTAACGATGGCCAGAAACAAAAACTTCCTTTTTCATGAGCTATTAATATTGCTATTATTATTGAGAATATTTTCATTTCTTTTGCCCTTCTTTCCTCTGTCACACAATCTGATCTGCTTATTTGTTTTATCAAAACGACACTTCTGTCTCAGAGCATTAAACCTAAGAAAATAAGTCACATAAGATCCCTTGGCCAGTTCTGTCAAGGTGCAAAGGCAAAGCAATCAGGCAGTTGTGGTCACTAGTAGCTAGGTAATATAATGACAATGTGCTTCAGATGACAACACGCTTCCTGCCAGCAGGAGGCCTGGGAGCATAAGGTTGTCAGAAGCAACTTTGAGAAGATGCTGTTGGTGGGAAGCTGATGAGAATGAAGACAAATCTGTCTGTCTCAAAGTATCCCAAAAACTTGTTAAGGAATATACCCTTGACAACGGTGACCCAAAGTATTCTGCATCCAGACCACAGTGAAAATTACTACCTAGTCCTGTGTACCTGGCTGGGTATTGAACATCATTCAGCTATTCCTATATATTCTTCTCTGCTTTTGGGTCTTCTTATAGAATGTAGAAATTCTCCAGATTTGCTTCTCCCCTACAAACATTTGGACTTTATAGACATTGAGTACCTTTTGGCATTTGAAACATACAATCACCAGCAATGGTGCTTTCTTCAGCTCCACAGAGGCAACACCCCGATTACTCGATGTAGCCGCTGGCAACTATGGGCTGGAAAGATGCTGGCAAGGGCTGATCCAAGTAATTTAGACGTTTTTCTTCTGAAAAATCATGTTTACAAAAAAATGCATCATTTTTCAGAAAGAAATCATCAGGGAGGTCTTTTAGATTCAGACTTGAATTTCTTTTTGAAAACTAGTGACTGTGTGAGAAAGAGAACTCTGGAATAGCATGCATTTAGGAAAGTATCCAAACAACTCCCTTTTTGCTTATCAATCAGCTATTCTCTAACCTTGCTTTCTCTCTTTTTTAATCATTACAATAAATCTGTATACAAATTTTTCACTTTACTGGCAAACCCGAAGTTAGAAAATCAGAGAGGATTGTTTAAAAAATTCCTTCTTAAGTGCTATTCCAATGGAAGACATGAAAACAAATTAATCTGAAGTGCAGATCATTGGCAAGATTGGTTTTGGAGAGAATAATAGGATAGAGTTTTGGACATATAGCAAAGATACCAAACAGGTGTCCAGAGTCCTGAGTTCGCATATGAATGGAGCAGCAGTGATATCAGTATACCCTTTGATGGCTGGATAGGCAAGTGGGAAGTGAAGAGTAATATTCTTGGGTATCAGGTAGTATTGGATAAGCATTTCTCAAAGAAATTTCCCCTACAATAAAACGCTGTGGCTGTGCTACCTTGAGGAAATGTATAATCTACTTGAATTCTAATTTCTTTAATTTCTAGAGACTCCATAACCTTCGTCATAATAGGGCAAACTTCTTCCAATACATACGATATTTCATGATGCCAAGACATAGTGTCAGATAAGCAGAATGTTTTCTCATGACTCTTTTCTTTCCTGATAGTCCCACAATCCTTGCTAGACTGTTAACAAAAGCCAGAGGAAGATGAAGAGAAAGTCTTTGGGTTCTGGTTTAATTCAGAGCACCTGCTGTCTTTGTGGGTGCCAGAATTGTATAGACTTGTTGGGAGCCAGGACATAATAGCCTTGTGTCTGATAAATAGCAGCACTAAACGTGCTACAGCAAAGGCTTTCTGTACTATAATAATTGTAGGTGCTGACTTGGTGCAATATATCTTTGCCAGTGTGTAGTGATAGAATAAATAGCTGTTTTTAACTATAGGATCAGGACAAGCTAGTGCAGTGATTGAGGGAAAGTATCCAGCTAAATGCAGTCTGTCTTTGATGTCACGTCCTTCCAGCCGGTAACACCTGTGCTCGGAGGTGAGTGATGGATTCTGGCCATGTCAGCATCCGGTGTTCCTCCCGCACTCTGGTGGGGCAGTTTCGCTGCAGAAGTGAATTGTAAGGTCTGGTTCTGCCCTCATGGAGGCTCCTAGGCAAAGAAGAAGGCAGAGAGGAGGCTAGAGATACCAAAAATTTCAGGGAGCTGTTGAAGGGGAAACAAATCAAGGTCATGAGTTCAGTCTTTGCAATCTGGTCAGTCTTTTTGGCCAAGAGAAAAATAAGGTGGGTCCATCCCATCTCCTGGCAGGATTTCCCTCCCACAAAAGGAGTGCCAGAATGGTTGGTCACCACACTGACAATGCTGCAGGGACCAGGATTGAAAAGGGTCTGGTATCTAAGCTAACGTCAACAAATTTTTCCTGCCCACACCCTGGATATTTTATCTCACTCAGGTGGCTGCAGGATATTTCATGCAGACAGTTTCTTCCCTACTGCATTTTTTTCTGGAAGTAAAACTCCAGAGAAGAGCTCACATTGTTGCCTTGCTTCAAGAGACTGCTACCACAAAAATATTAGGCTTTGAAAATGGTGTCAAAGAAAAGGCACCCTTTTGGAGGGTCTGCCTGGGATAAGGTTTTCTTTCTTGTGTTCTGGAGTTTTACATAACTCAATTTCTTACAGAAGACTTAGGTGCATTAACAGTAACTCTAGAAAGAGACCTTTGGAGCATGGGGAAACATGCAAGGGAAGAGTCGTGCTTCAGCTTGACTGTTGCTGCAACTAGGCAGAGTGAAATTGATGGCAAGGAAGTTTTTGCTCTCAGCCACACTGGCAGCTGGGCGCTGAACCAGGACGAGGGTTCCCTCCCAGCACTTCTAACACAGCTCTGGCCTGCTTTGCAGACGGTTTTTTCTTCCTTCTTTTTCTTTTCTGTAGCTACTTATACTGAGAATGCTTTGCATAACTTATCTCTTCCCTAATGAGGAGATGAAGGCTTGGATGCAGATAATGGCACCAATTTAGCTCACCTGAAGTCTGAGCACTGGATCTCACTTACCAAATCTGCTCTGAGTGTGTGGGAGCTCCTATGAGCCTTTGAGATACAATGTATGTGTACCTGGGTGGTCAAGAGAGTATTTGGAAGTGAAAAGGCTGTAATTGAATGAGAGTTAAGGTGTTTTGAATTTTAGGACTAGTAGACCTAGAGAGAAGAGTTTTTCTTGAAGAGCAGGTCTAATAATCACTGTATAGGGGCTCTTCTCATGCAGATAAGCAGTGTATTTCAGAAAAGAGGAGGAAAATGGTACTTTGCTAAACTTTTAGTTGGTTTTAGACTTTTAAATATGTTTCTCACGCAGCAAGGAAAAAGAAGTAACCAAAAAAATCTCACTGAGGAAAGGTGAGATTTTTTAATTTCATGGTGAAAAAACAAAACAAGACAAAACAACTAAAATGTCAAATCCTTCCAACAGAGCTTCCTCTGTAAGGCATAAAAGCCTTTGAACAGCCCTAGAAACATTTTAGAAAGTAGGAAATTACTCCATGTCAAACTTCGACACTGTCGTTTTACCCAAGCAGTCAAACTTTTCATGAATTTGATCAGAAGAGTACAGGAATTGAAGGAATTTGCAGGGTGTTTAAAATGTGGCCATTGATTCTTGGATGTGAATTCCATCCTTACATACTGTCTGTGGGGCAGGGGATCTCATATAAGATATAATTTCATATTCATGCTATGCACATCAGCCTGAAATGAATTCAGTGTTGTTCTAGTCACGGGGTTTTCTGTAAGAACATATGTGCTATCCTGTGGAGGCAGATTGAATATTCACAGACTAATGTCCTGTCTAACTACGGCAAGTAGCATATACACAAGGAAAAGGTATCAAAAAGAAGGTGTAGCCTGCCTGTGATGGCCCTGATTCCTGAAACATCTCTATTCTGGACAATGCTGAAAGGTTTATCACCACATATAAAATTAGGCATTAGGCTTGCTCCATTGGCAACGGAGACAAAATAACATCTCAAGAGGACAGGAGGTATCTTACCCTCAGATATGCAACTTCTACAGACAAAAGAAGTCTCATACTTTAATTGAAACCTCTTCATAACTCTTTTCTGAACAAAATGCTTCACGTATTTACAAATGTCTGCTGGAAGTATAATACAGTAGAAAGGAAAGAGCCTAGGAGGTTCCTGGAGTTTATGGAAGACAACTAGTGCATAAACCAACTAGGGAAAAGCCCCACTGGATCTTCTGTTTGTGAATGGAGAAAGCCTTGTGGGAGACGTGACAGCTGGAGGACACCTGGGGTAGAGCAATCGTGAGATGATAGAATTCTCATTTCTTGGAGAAGCAAGGAGACGACCACTTTGGACTTCTGAAAGGCAGACTTTGGACTGTTTAGAGGGTTGGTTGATAAAGTTCCTTGAGAGGCAGTCCTAAAAGGCAAAGGAGCCAAAGAGGGATGCTCTTCAAGAAGGAAATTCTGGCGGAGCATCTAGAACTTAAACTGGCCAATTCTGTGACAGATAATTAAAAACCTGTTTCTACAAATACATTAACAGCAAAAGAAGGGCCAAGGAGAATCTCAATTCTTTACTGGATGCAGGGGTACAATAGTGACAAAGGCTGAAGTACTTAATGCCTTCTTTTCCTCAGTCTTTAATAGATGTTCTCTGGGTACTCAACCTCCCAAGCCAGTAGACAGGGAGGGAGAGAAGAGCAAAGCCCCAGTGATTCAAGGGGAAATGTTTAGAGACCTGCTTAGACAACTGGACGTTCACAAGTCTATGGGGCCGTATGGAACCAACCCAAGGCTGTTAAGGGATCTGGCTGAGGTGCTTACCAAACTTCTTTCCATCATCTCTCAGCAATTCTGTCTGTTTGGGGAGGCTGTCAAATGTTATGCCAATTTACAAGAAGCGTTGGAGGGAAGATACAGAGAACTATAGGCCTGTCAGTCTGACCTCAGTGCTGGGGAAGGTCATGGAACAGGTCATCAGGAGTGCTATCACGTGACACACAAAGGACAACCAGGTGATCAGGCCCGATTAATATGGGTTTATGAAAGGCAGGTCCTGCCAAACTAACCTAATCTCCTTCTTTAACACAATTGTGTATATGGTGACCTGGACTTTAATGAAGCTGTTGACACCGTTTCTCATGGTATTTGCTTGAAAAACTGGCTGCCATTGGCCTGGACAGGCACACCTGGCTAAAAAAAACTGTCTAGATGGCCTTAAATCCAATTGGCGATTGATCACAAGAGGTGTTCCCCGGGGCTCAGTGTTGGATCCAGTTCTGTTAAATATCTTTATCAATGGTCTGAATAAGGAGATTGGGTGTATCCTGAGTTAGTTTGCAGATTACACTGAGGTAAGTGGAAGGGTTGATCTGCTTGAGGATAGAGAGGCTCTGCAGAAGGACCTGGACAGGCTGGATTGATGGGTTGAGATTCAACAAAGCCAAGTGCCGAGTCCTGCACTTGGGACAAAAAGCATCACCAGTCTGGGGAAGAGTGGCTGGAGAGTTGCCTGGCAGAGAAGGACATTGGGGATTTGGTTGGTAGCCGGCTGAACATGAGTCAGCAGTGGCCTAGTTGGCCGAGACAGCCAATGGCATCCTGGCCTGTATCAGAAACAGTGTGGTCAGCAGGACCAGAGAAATTATTGTACTCCTGTGCTTGGCAATGGTGAGGCCACACCGCAAATCCTGTGTTCAGTTTTGGGCCCCTCTCTACAAGAAGGACATTGAGGGGCTGAGTGTGTCCAGAGAAGGAAAAGGAAGCTGGTGAAGGGTCTGGAGAAAAACTCTTATAAGGAGCAGCTGTGGGACCTGGGATTGTATGGAGAAAAGGGGGTTGAGGGGAGACCTCATCAGTGTCTACAACTGCCTGAAAGGAGACTGGAGTGATGTAGGTGTTGGTCTCTTCTCAGATGTGACAGATGATAGCATGAGAGGAAATGGCCTCAAGTTGTACCAGAAGAGGTTCAGGTTAGACATGGGGAAAAAAATTCTTTCACCAAAAGAGTGAAGAAATCGGGCCCTGGAACATGCAGTGGAACAGGCTGTTCAGGGAGACGGTTGAGTCACCATCTCTGGAGGTGTTCAAAAGGGGTAGATGAAGTTCTCAGGGATATGGTTTAGTAGTGGACAGGTACAGTTGGACTTGATCTCAAAGGTCTTTTCCAACTAAGTGATTCTATGATTCTGTGATTCTATGATTCTGTATTCAAAGACTATTTTCATTACTCATTCCTTTCTTCTGCACTCTAAGCAGGCACAATTCTTTTGACTGTTTCTCGTGGCTGGTGTTTTCTTAACCTATAGTCCTCCCTCCTCTGAATTCACTGATCAATCCATACATTTCTTCAAGTACAGTGCACAAATCTCAGTTCAGCTGAGGCTTTTTCAGTGTAAAAGGACTGCAAAAATTGTTCTTCATTTTTTGTCTCTCATACTTGAGATTTAGCCACTTAAGAGTCATAAGGAATGGTGTTAATGCATTGCTCTATGATAAAGTACTGTGCCAGTACCACTAGAGAATATTAAATATATCATTGTTTTTTCTTTTTTTTTCATCATCCTGTATGATTTCAGCATGTTCTGTAGCCTACTGGAGTTTGCTTTAGATAATAAAGACTGTTTAATACAAGGCAGAAAACTTCTTAGATGTTTACAGTGGTCTTTTCCAGTCTTAGATTTCCTGCATTTTCAATACACTTATTTGCTTACCTTTCTAATCTATAAAAATGTGTCCATGTGTATGATGCATGTTAATGTCCATATCTAACCATACATTTATTATTATAGCAATAATTAAGGATGTTTACAAAATTGTATTTACATGTTAATCCATGTTTGTCTAGATACATGAAAAACATCTGTAAAGATAACACTTGGAAGATTCCAAGCACTTTCCCCTCCTAGGATGAGGGGTTGTGTTTGGCAGGGCTGCTTCTGTCACAGGAGAGAAGGAGTGGAACTGCAGACAGAGCCCTGAAATTCTAATCTTTGTGTCTACCCTTGCAGTCAACCGACAGAATGGTGGCTGCAACATGAGTGTAGTATCTCCCCAACACATCCTACATATACCATATACTTACCATCCTTACACATATCTGAGAGTGTTTAGATATGAATTTTGTCACACCTTATCCAGAAGCACAATCCTCCAGGACAAACATGTGCAGGAGGGCAGCAGTCCCCAAAGCAGCCTTAAACAGCAGGAAAATGGCCATACCCTGCTACATACCAGTCATATGTGAAAGCACCTCTAGCCCATGCTGAGATCCATAAATCCCTGAACTTCGTTTACTTCCATGCCCCCTGTTCATATTAATGAGTTCAGTGGTTTTCAGCATAGGTCTACTTCTCCCTCTTCTGTTCTCCTTTCCAAGATTAGATAACCACAGGTGTTCTGAATTCACAGATTCCTATTTATTCATGAGCCTGAAAGAAAACGTTGGAAAACAAAAGCTGTTTCTGGCTCTGTATGGTCTCTCTGGTTGCCTGGTTTTTTTTGGATTCCCTATCAGCATATCCATCCTGCTACTCCTCCCCTCCTTCCCCCCTGTTGGGAGTAAAGTCTTTAAACAAGGAGACAAAAAATATACTGGAAATCAGCAGCCGGGCACTTTCTATATGAATTTCACATGCTGATGCAGTTCTGTCTCAGCCAAAAATAGCAACAAAACCAACAACAACAAAAAGAAAAAAAATGTTTAATGCAAATCACTTGCCACTGATTCTTTTCCAAAGCAGTACCATTTACTCTATAGTGTAGTGCAGCTGGCTGCTGGTCCCCTGTGGAGATGTCTGACTAAGGTACCATTTAGAAACAATTTGGCTGATCCATCATACATATTTTTGGCAGATCTTTTCCCTCTTTTCTTCTTTACTAAGAAATTATGACAGATGAGCTTCAGATACAGAGATCTGCTGCTGGGAATCATCTCATAGAGGATTATTTGAAGATCAGACCACCTGTAGATGTTCTATTCATCCTTTGTGTGACTGTCCCAAGCTCAGGCAACCTGTTGCAGCCCTATCTGTAAACTAAGCTCCACCTCTGGGCTTCTGCAACATGGGTAAAACACAGGTTCTGCTGAAATCAGTGGCAAAGCTCTGGCAACACTTTGTGCTGAATGTCAAATGCTAATCACCCATAGGACGTTTCTCAAATTATCCAGATACACATTACATTTTTTTTTTAATCCGTTAATCTGATTTTCGTGGGTACTTTCTTCCCATTAAACTCGAGACACTGAATTTCTAACTGACGTGAATGTTAGGTTTCTTTATATGTTCCATGAACAGAAAAGGCTCATTCCCAAGAGGTGTTGTTATTTTTTCAGATGACTGCTAAGGGAACCTGATACAACTAACTTTGATGCCTTGCCTAATAAAAACTGGGATTAAATTCAGATCCTTGTGGAAACATGAGGCTTTGTCCAACACTCTCCATTTACTCTGCATCTACCCATTGTTGTACTGCCTCCATCTACACCTTCACAGTACTAAAGTGGAAAAACCGCTCATCTGAACAAACCTGTTGTTGACTGAGGAGCTGATACTTTTCCCATTTGAGGAGCTTTTCTTGTTCTGATTTTGTTTTCAGGCTTACAGGTTCACTATGGGTCTCAGTCACAATATAATTTATTTTTTTAGGCTCTTGATCATGCTTAAAAGTGTTTTGATGCCACTTTGATTCACAATTAATGTGTGAAGAGCTGTTTTTCTGCATTAAGTAGTTCAGCACGGTTTTAAGAGGGAAGAATACTTTTTCAGTTAAGTCCCTGAGTTGAGTTTCAAGAAAACCAGATCCAATTGCTGTCTTTTTCCATAGACAAGAAAGCTGTTGTGACCTTCATGAAGTCAGTTAATCTCAGTGCTGGTGTTCCTGTAACTTTCCATCCTTTCCTATCCATCATCTCTGCTTGCACTGTAAAGTCTTTTGGCAGCTTAAACTTCCTGATAGCACTAAAATACAAATCATAAATTATAATCAGGTCATCCATATTCTCCAATAATGCATTTAAACAAAAACATCTATGGTTTTTCAGCTGCTTTTCAACCACTGTTATCTTAGTCACTTCAGGCTGAAATGAAAGATGGTAGTGGGTTGGATTCAACAAGCACAACCTTTAGAAGTCAGGTCTTGAGGCTGATCTGGTCGTCTAGAACCTTTCTACAGTCAATGAAGAAAGAGAACTATCATAAAGGAAGTTTTGTCTTCTATACCTTTGAGATATGCCTAAGGAAAAAAAAGAGAAGTCACTGTTTAGAGGTATGTTTCTCTTTATTTGATCATGGAAGAGCTGTAATGATTAGGTCAAATTTTATTCTAAACTGTTAAATTTAGTATTGACTGAGATTAATGAATCGTACGCTAAATGCACATACCTTTTACTGGGTATAATTTTCACTTTTTATACAATGCCCTGGATAAGCATGACACTGCTACTTTTTGATGATTCAGTAGGATGTATTTTTCTTATTGATCATCTTCTCTTTCCCATACAAGCACAGGCCAGCATTGTTGGAAGCATCATTTTTTAAGTGAGACTCTCTGAGCAGGTGTTGTCGTAGCAGACCCTAAGACGCAAAATGCAGTAGTAAAGAAGTTGTATGAGAAGATAGACCTGCATGTCACTGTGCAATCATTAAACTTTTCTCCTCATCGTCAGCCTACTGTACATTTCAGGTGTGGTAATAGCCCAAAATTTCTTTTTCTTAACATTTCAGCTAAAGGAAAACAGTCCACATATACATCTTTATTTTCCAATCAAAAATATTTCTGTTGACGTTTTTGAAACTTTAAGATTACATTTATCTGTCTGAAGGTTTAGAAATTAGCACTGCCATAATCAAGTCAATCTAATGATATCTGCTATTTTTGTTTTGTTTCATACATCACGTAGTCTATGAAATACAGTGGCATGAGTGTGTAAAGACTGCAAAATACGTTTTAGACAAAGACACTTTAGCAAGAACCTTGAATAACCTTCCTTATAGGGAATGAGATAAATTATTTCTAAGATTTTTATTTAAAATAATTATATTTAAAGGTGGCTGCATATCTGCATACATATGAATAGCATTTTAGACACAATACTTTCAATGAGCTCGGAAGAGCAAGAATTATTTTGTCCAAGAGAAACCGTCTTACTTTAAACCTACCGGACTCAATGAGAATGAACTCAGACTTGCCAGTTTAATGTTTTACTGGCCTGTTTTCTTTCTTTCCCCCTCACATGTACTCCTTCTCTCTCATATTCTTGTTAAAAAAGTCTTAGAATATTTACAATGATAGGATTTTTTTTCTTCTGTTAACTTATTGGCCAGCTATAAACTCATGATAAATTTGAGACATTAAATGTGCCAAAGACTACAAACCCAGTGGATCACCACATGGGACAAATAAAAAGCAGAGCTGCTATTTATCTACACTTGGAAATAATTAGTAACTGCAGCTCATGGCTGCCTTGCATGCTGGTTGCTCAGACACTCTCAGAAGACAATTAAATTTCAGGGTGCCTACTTATGTCTCACTTACTATTAATTTCTTTACAAAAATCTTCTCTGCGCTCCAAACTGTATATCAAATTGATTCAGATGTTACCTGGATCCTCCCAAGTTCCAGGCAGCTACTACAAATAGAGTTAACTGCATATCTATATGACATGCAGACCAATCTCTTGCCCACCAGTAGAAAAAAACATTAATCTTTACCAGTTTATCTTGAGCTGATCCTCTATTGTAGTCAGGGCAACTGACTTCTGGAGTTCCCTTCCAGCCCTGTTCTCTTTGATTTCCTTCAGGGAAAAGGAAGGTATTTAAAGCAATTTAGGGTGGGGTCTCTAGAGAGTGTGGTACACTTTCTGCAAAGGGCAAAGCAAAGAAGAACTCATTCTGCTGAAGTTATTCAATGCTACCCCTGCCAACATTTTCTTAATTATCTTTCTGTTCTATAATAGCAATTGAGTTACAGCTTCTTCCTGGAACTTCTATATCCTCCACTAGTGAATGTGTTTGTGTGTGTGTGTGTGTGTGTGTTTTAAAGAAGAATAAATTGAGTCCAATCACTTCTGCTTTGCTCAAGGCAGAATTTATGATGGTCTTCTTGGAAAAAGAAGCCATGAAGCAGGACAAGACAGTACTGCTGCTACACTTTAGCTGTTAAACATACATCATAAACTTAAGGTTCTTCTCTCCATACTCTTCAAAAAATCTCTCTCACGGATACTGTTGCTACTTGTCAGGATCACGCTCTTTATTTGCTCAGCTTTTCTAGATTATCTTAGATCTTGTGAACTGCATTCACCCAGGCCTCAGGTGCACAGATTTGGTGTTTTAACCCCATCCTCTCACTGCAGAGATGGTTTGATGACCATCTCAAAAGAAAACCTGATCCTCTGCACAGCATGTATGCCCGGTGAACTGAAGGCATAATTTACTCTGCTGTCTACCTAATCTTGTGTTACTTTGGAGAAGACAGCTAGATGGGAATCGTCTCAGCTAATTTTAGCTCTGTAAAAAGGAAGGTATTCAGTCTAAGGTACTATTCTTAGCTCTCTGCAGTCAATAGGGAGAGACAGACACTTTTGTAAAGCAGTGGATGCCACCTCTTGCAGCACAGGATGATTCACTGCATGGGGCACCTGACTACCTATTGATGATACAGCAAGTAGAAATGTCTGGAATGAACCTAATGTACCAAATTTGGATGGTTAAATTTAAGTGACATGAATTTATTTCTCAGATTCAGTTCTGTATCTGGCAAATGAGAATAAGCTAATCTCTCCAGCAGTGTTTCAAGAATATGTGCACTCAAAGTTGTTGTGGGCCATAGTCGATTCTGAGGAACCATATATTTATTTCTTCCAAGTGTTTTTCCCAAGAACTCTTACTAGCAGTACAAGTTGCTATCAAAGTCAATTTTCACCTCATTTTCTTAGCCTTCACTGATAAAATTACAGAAAATCTCTTTCTCCATCAGTCCCAGGAAAGCCATCAGTCACAGGCTGAACGTACAAGTAATAGCATCAAAGAACAAAAATAATAAGTTCTTTCCTTCCAGTAGATTTTTGATGTTTAGGACACATGAGCAACTTAAGTTTCAAGATTTAGAGGGTTCTCCCTTTGTTTATTTTTCAGTCTGATTTTCACATATTACTGTTAAATCTCTACGCAGCATGAGGAGACCCTGGGTTGGGATCAAGGTCTGCTGGGTTTCCTTTTACCAAAAGAGAATACAGTCATGGCAATATGACGCAAGTAGAGAGTGAAAACATGATTAAATATTTTGTCAGTGTTTAATCAAGTGCTCAGGAAAAAAACCTGCCATTTAAAATAATAATTCACAACCTTCTATCCAGCTCCTTGGTAATGAATAGTTACCAGCTCCCAAACAAGAAGAGACAGGACAGAGTGTGACTGAGTGGAGGTTAGTGACTTTACACTATCCTCATCTCCTAGGGTTATTTGACTTTAGTTTTATCTAGTGTCAAGTTCTACTTATATAAGGAGGAAAAAAAAAAAAAAAGGAACGGACGAATTTTCCTCTTCCTATGGAATGAAATACCAGCACTTGTTGAGTTGCATCTTCATTGCTGCCTTGGGGGTATTTGGTTTCATGAATCTGATTAAATTATTCTTCTCTCAGTATTTCCTTAATATTGCTTTATAAAATACACTTCTAGTGGCTTCAGTAGTGAGAGCGCTTGCTATACTTTCTCTAAAGCTTGCATGGTGCCTCCTGGGGCTAGGGGGAAGAGCCCTTATTAGAGTTCAGTGATAAAAGCTTCTTCTTCTAGGAGAATTACTTTGAAACAACTGAAAACCACACATACTTTTTCATAATTATTACAGAGGCACCCATACTAATGCCTCTCAGTATAACATACGGCCATCCTTAATTACATGGGCAGAAAACCTGTATCTACAGAAGTTTCAGAACATTGTCATCTGATTAGAGATACTTTCTGATGGAAGCTGCTAATAAACCTGTTTCCCCCAGTAGTAGTGAAAAACTGGAATATACTTTGTGGTGTAAAGTTGTGTTTTTATATAATGGAGGTTTCTGAGGCCCTGACCTCAGGTAGGGTAAAGCACTGTGTAAACATTCAAAGAGGGACTGTCTTTATTTCAAGGGCTGCATAGACCTCATGAACAGTGTAGATAAAATCAAAGTGGACTGAAATAAAGCAGAGGGGAGGCTAAGTAAGGCCACACTGAAAGTAAATGACAGAGCTGAGGGAACATCACCACCACCCTCTGCCTCAATCTCTCCACGGCTTGTCCTGTACTGCTGCACTTACTCATCAAGGATCCAGTTTTAATAGCCCATCAACTGCCCTGATGTTGCATTGTGCCCTTTGATCCGTTACCAGCTCCGACCATGGGGGTTTTGGACACTGGACTTTCTAAATCACATAAAAGTGTTAGAAGCATAAATCTCAAGGCAAGTCTTCGAAGCTGAAACTGAAGAAGCCAGTCATTTTTTTTCTGTGCATTACCCACAGAACACATAAAACATGAGCAAAGATACTATATACCAGGCCAATATACTGAAAGACATATTAATACAGTAGACAAAAGTCAAAAAGACAGACTCTTAACTCTTCTCATCAAGCTTTTTCCATACTCTTAGAAATTTCTGTCCATGGTATCACTTGTATGCATGCAGGGTGATGTTCAAGGAAACTTGGCTTCATCCTCTACTTAGTTCCTAATTGGGAAATCGTCCATCTTTTTGCAGCTCATGAAAGATCTTTATTATTAATAAATGTCTGCAAATGACTCTTAAGTTGCATTTCTTCTCTGAGAGTGACATACAATGTATATAAATGCATATAATCAATGTTAGGAGTAACTCAGCCATCTACAGCTGGTTTGCAAGATAAATGACATTAATCAACAGGATGCCTACAGAACTTTTGGTGAGTCATTTGTTATGCTAATTGAGCCACTTAAAGTAAACTGTCAATGAATATAATTTTTTGACAGCTGAGATGAGACATGGGGCTAATTAGTCAGCTGCCATAAAAACCCCTGCCCAATTTTAATAATGTAATATTTAAGAGAGAAGATAATGTTAATGATCTGACCAGACCTTTCTCCCAGAGGATATAGCAGCAAAAGACATAGCCCATCACAAAAATCAAGTTTCTCTAGGAAGAAAGAAAAACGAATGGCTGGCTGCACAGAAATGACAACCTTTGCAAGAGACTTGATGTGTCCCATAGGTTACAGCAAACTTTTTAATTAATACACAAAAGCCTGACTTTTGCTTTAAATTACCTGTGTCCTTTTAAATCAATCCCCCTGTTTTCCCTCACAATATTTTGCATTCACACGAGCAGCAATGAGATCATTTGGTCTGACTATAAGATTTAGTCCTAAACTACAAATCAAATGGATTGATCAGATGGATACACATGCTGAGTTCTAGAAGGCATGAGCAGCATCTTGGCAAGCCCGTTGGAGCTGGACTGTTGAAGGTGTAACAGTATGAAGTTATGACTGAGATCACAATAGAAAGTTCAAGATGTTACATCACTCTTCCTAATAGTTTTCAGAGCTTGGAATTGCTTCCATTGTTTCACAGCGCTGCCACTATCACTCCTTAAATTGTGCCAGCCAGGGGAAATAAGCTTAGTCTTGGGACTCTCTAACACAGTAGCAGAAGGTGTTTGCAATGAAAAGCCTTTCGGTCTTAGAGCATACCAGGAAATACTTTAAAAGAAATTACTATTCCTCCTGTACTCAGCTAGTGTATAGCATACGTAACTAGTCTTGATTCCACTGAACACATGTTGAGACTCCTGTTTTCTTAAATGACAGGACTGGGACTTAAGGCTGCCAGTGCATTCAAGGTGACTTTAATTCTGTAGCAGGTGAGCAACTACTCTAGTACTATAGCAAGTGTCAGTAGCAATCACCAGTCACCAGCTTCCTTCTGAAATTCTCCTGTTATGCTTGTTGAATACTTCCTCAAAACAATTTCCCGTTTATTGCAGATTTCCATTCTTAATGCCAGCCAGAAATATTGTGTGGAATCGAACCTGCCTCCTTTGCTCATTGCAGGCTTTGGAAGGAAAATAAAATGGACAAGCCACTCTTCTTAAGTGCTGAAATCCGAATTTTGTTTAAAACTGTGCAGTGAAATAAGGGCAGAGTCTTGAAAAGTGTGCCGAATAGTGCTTCCATTGTTATTGGTGTTGATTTTTATCAAATACAAGTGTTAGCCAGAAATTTTAACCTTGCTTTCTCTCTGTTCTTTCCTTTTTATGGATCTTACTAGACTTCACAAAGTAATTTTTAAAAATATAATACTTCTACTATTTCAGGATTTTAAAGATAATGGGTTAGTACAGATACCTGAATTTAATAATTAACAATTACATGGGGGGAAAAAAAACCCAGCTTTTTCATATACAAGGAAAGTACAAGTTAATATATCACTTAAAAATGGCTTACATGTCAATGGTCACATCTTTTCATCTGTCTTTTTCTTAGTCTATGTGTGGAGAAGTACCTACATCTGACATGATAATTTATGTATTTTCCTGTGCCATAACAATATAAAAAGTTAAACCACTTATTCCTGTGGGTTGACTTTCACTTCTTTTTTCTGTCACTCTGACATCTCCCTTTGACTTATTCACATACAATGCCATGTGCGTGCATGCTATTCAATAGACTTTGAATAAAATCTATGCAATTAACTGCATTTCCAGCAGCACTAGAAAAAACAACGCCCATTTTCAGCATCTACATGGGTTAACATGAAAGTCTGAGATGGGTGTCACAAATGTCACAAATTAGGAGCTGATGTTGTCACAAGCCTAAAGGGCTGAGCCGTTTTTTGCTTCTGCTTATAGGAGAAGATTGAGTGACACAACTTCATCATGAGGGAAAAGCCATTCACAGCAGAGGCAGAAGTAGAAACAGAGATTCCTTTTAGTAAAATAGGCATGTGTGAGCCCATATCTGGCTTCTTTCGCATTAAGTAGCAAAGGGATGTCACTATCTGCCAGATAGTTCAAGGTAGACTATTCTTCTTGCTTAATCTGAGCTAAAAAAATCCTTTGTACAACTTGTAAACACTGCTAATGATTGGGATGGGTGGAAAGGTCCAGAAAGGCTAGTCCCACCAAATTCCTTCTATCAACCACAAAGAAAGCTTGGCTTTCTCCAAGGCAATTCAGCTTAGGCAAGCATGAAGCAGAAGTGCCATCACGCAAACCTCCAGACTTGCTTAATCTGACAGGTCTGAAACAGATCAAAGCATTCTCAACTCTTTCCTTTCTCACTGCTTTTTGGCATCCTGGTATTTATTGTCTTTCCCTGTGTGAAGCAGTGGTTAAGTTGGAGTGGGTGATGCCCTGTAAACTGAAAGATCAGCGAGACCTGGGAAAGGTGAACTGGATATGGTAGACTGAGTTAAAAAACTGAACGATCTGTGATGCAAGGAAAACCAAAAATGTTGTGAGCAGCTAGCAAGCCTATTCCCCCTCTGTATCTACCATGATGAGAAATCACCATTCAATGGGGCTCAGGCAGACACTCAGATGCAGGTTCAAACTCTGTCCTGGGTCCAGTTGATTCGTCAAGTGTATCCTATACTGGGGCACACTCACCTTAGACATGGGTGTCAATTGATTAAGAAAGGTTTCTCTCCCAGAACCCAGCTGATTTCTTGAGGACATTTCAAATACAATTTTACCTGATTCTGTGCAGAAGATTTATCTCAGTCGGTGGTCAGCGACTCTCGTATGTTCCCCTTTTAGTCAACAGAAGATACAAATCTTCTAAGGCCTCCTCTGGCCATTTGTCTCTAGCTTTAAAAACATATATTTTCAGGTTTTGACATCTGCATTGTGCTTTTCCAAGTGATAGCTATTGGAACAACAAAGAAAAAGTGTCTGTGTTCTAAGTTCTCCTTAAAGGCATGCTTCCTTTATGCCACAGCAACTTCACACAATATTACCTCTTGAGCAATTTGTTGTTTTAAAGAGAGACCAAGTGTCACATTAATGACCATCTAAAGAAAAAAAATGCACACAGTTTTGGTGCAGAATTTTGATTCAGATATCTACTAATATCTGTTGAAAAAGTAAACTATTTGGCTGATCCTTGTTCAGAACTGCAAACCCTAACCCTCGTCAACAATTTCAGTATACTTTCTTCTCCACTAATGCTCAAACAACTTTGGAAGAGATTCCTTATTAAAGCATGCTGAGGCATAGGAAATCCAGGGCAGGAGGCAGGGGTGTTAATGTATGGAGTAGGAAATGAGATTTCCTTTACCAAGTACAAGGATTTTAAATGCAGAGATTGGCATCTGTATGTGTTGGGAGAATCTTGCCTAAGAATATTCTCCTTGAAAACTCCAAATGTTTTCCTAACTGGACTCCAGACTGATAACGTATGCATGAGAAGTGAGCCTATGACTTAAATTCAGGGTGGGGTTGAAATCTAAACTCACGTTTTGCCACTATCCTTAATCCCTATAAAGACCTAAACCCTCCCAAATTTTTCTGAGAAAAAAAGAAGTGTGAAGAAAAGATGCAACTTTACAGCCTTGACCTATTTCTAATCCTGTTATGATTGCTAGTTACTGGGCTCCCTTCCAAAGATACTGTTTACTTTAGGGCTGATTTTTCTCCATCCAGATTAAAATTCCAGTGAGTTTCTTTCATTCCTTTAGACTGTAACCCCAAATGGGCCATGGAGTTTTATTCAGAATATAGTAATTAGATAATGATGCTCTCAGCAACCTAGAGAAGCCAGGCAGTTTGTGTATGAGTCGATTGTATGCACAGAAAAACACACAGGAACTCCTGCATACGATTCCGCATATTGCCTCATATGCACACACAGAGATAAATGTGCTCCTTGAATATGCTCATGGCTACATCTAAGCTATGCATATATGGACTAAACAATTACACTCACCTACGAGCCTGTCATAAGGCAACAGAAATTCCAGCTGCCTTTGAAGTTTCACAAAGAGCAGGAAACGGAGTCAACAGTGCTGGCCAGCATCACATCATTAATCATCTATTAGCTAAGGTTGTGTGCTCCTGTCACCTGTCACTTTGTAATGCATGCAAATCACTCCAAGAGTAACATTTTCAGTCTGGCGTTTCCAGGGCCAGAGCTGGGATCAACTTGTTCTTCATATTCAAAATAAAAAGGAAGTAAAGAAAAAAGCAGTGAGATTGTTAGAAGGAAATAGGGAAACTGAAAGAAACAAGAAAAGTAATAAAGAATTGGTCAGGAAAGTTGAATTTAATATTTATTTAGAAATGAAATTAAAATTGTGAGGTTTTTGTTATTATGAGGAAATATTCTTTTTTAAATTATATATCTGCTTTATAGCTTTTAAAGGGATGGAACTGTAGAGTTAACGCTATTTTCCTGCTAGATTTTGTAGAAAGGGAGGGTATAGTCGATATTTGTTTTTTAATTTGGAATTTACAGATTAGAAATTTTGTCTACCTTTGGAAATCTGCATCTGAACTGTTTACTATTAATTCATGTTGTGGTCAATGAATGCAAATAAGATTTTTTTCAAAATATGTACAATCCTCTGATCTATGGTTTAAACTTATACCTTAGGACGAAATTAATTGCTCATGTGTATGGACATATTTAATTTTCTCTTTTGATTTAGAAGGAAGTTGAGAGTGACAAGCTTAGATGTACACTACTACTGTACGTACTATGTTAAGTGTGTTGAATCTCACCCTGATCAATTTTTAGCCCAGTTGAATTGTGGTGATGCAGAAGAGACAGAAAGTGTGATACCAAGCTGATTTCCACTATTATTTTGTCATGACTTTTCAAAGAACAGGCTAATATAAAGTCCTTATAACCTAGATCTGGGAAGCCCGAAGATGCAAGATTAACTCTTCAATATATTTATTATGCGTTGTGTTCATTAACCAGGCACCTTTGAGAAAATTAGTGTTACATGACCAGCTTCTACAGGAAGACCCTGTCTTCTACATACAAGCCTTCCCTACCATAGCGAAGATTCAGCTTCAGTTCTCTTTGGGTAGGGTATGTCAGACCAAATGTCATTACTACAGCAATCTATATTTGATCTGGTCTGCAACAGCCTGTGAAGGGAAAAAGATTACTTTAGGGTTAAATGTATCTCACTGTTAAATAAATACCTGGAATAAATCATCTGGAAACGTGCAGTAGTTCAGGTGAAGGTATTCATAATTTTCTCATCCTTCATATCTGACTTTCATAAGATACTCATGTTAGATTCCTGTCCAATCCCCTCCTTCACTGGCATCTTTCTTTTTCACTGTTTTCACTTCTCCCTTTGGCCCACTTTGGCAAAATATTTCCGCACTTCTCCGTATTCATCCTCACACGGATGAACATTCCTTCAATGTAAGCAAAGGACATCGTCTGACTGAAAAGAGAGGTCACGGACTTCTCTCCCGCGGCTCCCCCTCTGGAGGGGATAGTAGTGCTCTGGGCCACACCACATCTCATTACTCCAGGAAGGCACTCACAACTTAATCTTGCTTATACAGGAGGGGAGTCAGTAATGGGAAAGCAGAATATGCCATCAGCAACCCTCACCAAGGTTCAGTTCTCTGACTTTGCCTTCAAGGGAAGCTGAGTATAGAAGCCTTGTTTCCCATTTAGAGGTTGAATTTCCTTTCTTTTCTACATTGAGATAAATCAGCTTTATTCTTTAATTCCTTTGCTATTAAGGATGTGAAAATTGTTATATTTCTGCAGGGATCAGAAGGGAAAGAATCCCTCTCGGAGTCTAAATTAGGGTGCAGCACTCTGGGGAAGGGGGGGAAGTATCCCCAGGCAGCCCAAAGGATATGTATTTTCAGGAGATTTTGAGGCTTGTTTCTTTGGCTAGATAAACTGCAGATGATGGAGGCAATTAATCACGGACTCATGGATGCGTACATCTGGAAGGGACCTCAAGAGGTCATCTCATCTATCCCGCAGCATGGAGGCAGGATAAATATACACAGACCATGTCTGACAGATGTGTGCTTGCTTCTCCCTGCTTCCACTCTGGACGATCTCACACCATTATCCATCTAGTGAACAAGCTGAATTGAGGTTATGAGGAGAAGCAGAAAATATAACTTTATAAGCCTGAAGATTTCCTTCTTAGTGTCTCTTGGGGCCTGAATCCAGTTTTTGGCTAAAGGGAAGATCCGATTCTCAGTGTAAAATCTTACAGAAAGAGGGAGGTGTAAGTAATTTGTTCATTTTTTTGCCCAGGTACTGTTCTGAGATGTAAGACCTTTTTGATTGCTTGTTCAGTAGTAAAGCTCTAAATTAAATCTTAGTTGGATGTGTGCATGTGTAAAAAAAATGAGGGAGCAAATGAGGAGAAAAAAAAAGTTAAAGAAATCTGAAGAAATATAGGGAAAGAAGAGTTAGAAAGGAAGGCAAAATGTGTAGGATGAAGGGGGAAAGGCAGAGAGGGGCAGGAGGCTGACTTGAAAGGAGGAATGAAGAAACAAGAGAGACAGAAAGAAGACATACAGACTGAAATGAGAATGTGAAGAAATGTGATTTATTCAGCTGGCCATTTCTAACAGAGAGATCAGAAAGATTTTTTTGTTGCTGTTGTCCTTAAGTGACTTCTCCCACTGGCTAACATCTCATTTTATGGCAGGTAAATAAGCCTGCCTAATTGGTCCCTTGTTCAAGAATGGGAATATCGAGCTCAGCCTGCTCCTTCTGAAGTGGGATCTTGTCCAATTTATGGTCTTAGCAGATGTGATCTCTTCAGGGTTCCACTGTAATGATAAATTGAAACATTTGAATGCTGCGTTCCCAGGTCCGGGCATCCAGCTTCGTGAGTGGGAAGAGAGGATCTAATCAAGCTTCCTTCTGAAATGACAAATTGTGATTTCCAGATACATGACTTAGTCCCATTTGCAAACCTGACATTTGTGGAGGCCTAGGGTGGGTTAGGTGAAGAAGGATGTTCCAAGGTCACTTGAGTCTGAAGGACTCAGGACTAGGAGTCAAGATCTCATTCAAGAATGAAAGTCTGGAAATGCACCTTGAGTCAGAAGCACTTTAAATTAAGGTGACACTTACAAACACTTTATTAATAATTAATAAGTGATTAATGAAAATTACTTTTTAGCTGACAAATTGCTCGAAGACATTACAGTATGTTTCAGAAAGGCATGGATAAATATTTTTATGCATTCCTGTTTATAAATGCTTAGTAATGGGCTCTCAACTTTCAGGTGCCTCAGCATCATTTATCCCCATCATCTTGGTAGCATGCTATAAAGACATCTTGTAATCATTTATTTTCAGAATTTATCCCTATTAATCATGTATTAATTATTATTATTAAGAAAACATTTGTGCACTCTCCTCTTAGTCTGAATTCTTGCTTAACTGGATTCCTGGGAATGTGAAGGAGCATCCAGCTTACATAGCTCATCATGTTACTATAAAGTCAGGTAGATGGCTTTCAGGCTGGTGCAAGTTCGTAGTTCATTAGACTACCTCAATTTAATCTAATTGACAATTGAGCCTAGCTTGCTCTGTCCTTGCTGTATTTTGTCCTGTGGAGCAAAGAAAGGATCTACAAGGATGTGTGCACACTGCTAGCACTGCTAAGTAGTGCTGCCATTTCTGTAGTGTCTGGGCCCTACAGGATGGGAATTCATTTCTGAAAGTTTTTGTACCATGAAACAGACCAGTGGGTTATTTCTTGTACCTGGTAGAAGGCAAATCAAGGTACAGATGTACTGAAGTCCGGATCTAGAAAATGTTTTAGGCACCTATGAAAACAAATGACCTTGCAGCTGAAAATGGCTCTTGACTTGCCCACAGCTCAGTCTTATGCTGGTTCTTTACCCACTGGGCCTTTCTTCTGCAAGGTCAAGTTTAATCTGTCAATGAAGAGTATTTACAGACAAGGAGGAGATGAGCTGTGTAGATCCTTTACACTGGGCACTGGCTGAATCTGTCCCTCTATAAAAATCAGAGCAGCATGAAGGCTACTGTTATTTATATTTCTCTTAAGGAGTGACAAGGTATAGGGAAACCTCAGGAAGTTATGAGGGTAGCTGCAAAAATAACCCTAAATCACAGAATGAATTTCTGGACCCAGGCTGATTTTCTGTCCGGCAATAGAGCAGTCGACATGACTGCCTGATCAGTGATTTTCAGGTGAGTTTAAGACAGCTGTTCCTAAACGTGAACTCAGAGCCTGTTGCCTTTAAGGTCCCTCAATATCAGGCTGAGAAATGGAAGATTAAAGGAGTAACCTATTAAGGCCAAGTAGTGGAGACAGCACTTGTTAAATACTTCAGTCTTCAGGTCAGTAAAAGGGCTGGATAGTCTCTGCTCTGTCCAATGTAAACAAGGTAAATTGTGGCTAGCAGCTGTCTCAGCTTGGAAATTATTTCAGAAAAGAATATCAGTTTGTTCACTATATTTACAATAGAGAGAGAGGACAATATTCCAAAACACATCCACTTTCTGGGAAAGTTTTTCAAAAACATGCATTCTATGGAGAGTGAAAAAAATCAACCCATTTGCCTACAGCATTTAATCTCAAGATTACTTTCTTGTGTATCTATAAAGCCGCAAATAAAACCTCCTGTTCCAATTGGCTCAAAGTTATTGAAGAGAGAGGAAAAGAGAGAGAGAGAGACATAAATAGGTGTTAAGGCACAGAATAGTCACAAAATCCCTTATTTCTTTAGGAAACCAAACTAAAACTAATTTGAAAATTGAGTCAAAGATTCCTACAGTTGTCCCTGGATCCTGTGCACAGCTCTGTGACAACAGACCATTGTGTAGGACACAATAGCTCTGTGACTCCCGAATTGAATTAGTTCTGCCTGTTCATGGCCAGTTTGTGCTCAATTTTTATTCTGGTTGCAGCACACGTTAACCAGAAGCATTTCTCACAGACAATGATTTCTCCATGAGTAGCTGTGGAATATGCACAGCACAGTGACTTCCTGAATTCATAATTATGAATGCTCCTACTGGAAACACACAACTGCAAAAGTTATGCTCTTCCAGGCAGAGAACAGAATCAATTCTTCTACCTGTCTAGGTGCTTGTACTCTCTATGTCAGACTGCAGAGAGACTCTCGATCGTTACTTGACTTACTGCCTCAAAACCTTGGTAAACTAGGAAATATAAATTCAGTGGCCAGATGTGGGGAATTAGAGACAACACAAGCAACCTAACTGAGTTAGGAATTGAACTAAGGTCTGAAATTGACTACCTATCCTTCCAGCTAAACTCCTTGTCTAATCAAAACCGTCCACTACAACCAGCTATTGAGTGCCTCACCTTACTGACGGATGGCTGAAATCCAACTGCAGTGCAAGAAGTGTCTCTCCTATGCATAGCTCTTAAAAAAGTCAGTATCTACTAAAAAATAATTTGACAGGAGCTTATCAATAAGATAAAAAAAAATCTCCAAAAGGTTCTCAGTCATTTTATCAACCCAATAGTTATGACTGATATTTAAAATGATACCAGCATTCTAGGACACAGTGTTGCCTAGAGAGGAAAGGAGAGGAAAAAGCTAAGAAAAAACAATTCTGTGCTCTGTTCCCACATTTTTTTTCCGCTGGGCTTGCTGCATGACTTGGGTTATTCATTTTCTCTCTGCCTACCTGTAAAATTAAGGTAATTTGGGGAAACTTGCAGAAAAATACTTCCCACAGAAGGTCTGTAAGGCCTATGTGTTGTTAATCACACCCATCTGGAGCTTTTATAAAAGGATAAGGAAAGGGCGGGTGTGCAGATAGAGAAATGCATGTGATGTATACACACGGGGAGCTTGGAAGGCACAGGAGACTGGGGTTTGCCTTAGTGCTGAGCTGCTAAGAGCAAATGTGGATGATGAAACAAGAGCTGGAGATTTAGGAGTCTCTTGCAATCACACAGCTCCATCAGACCAGGGCTGCTGACACGGTGATCCCTCCCATAAAGTAGCCATCACATGTTCCCTCTCCAGGTAAACTCCACAAGTGCCTGCTATGAACTAATCATTTTCCTCCTGCCTTATCAAGGCTGATGCATGCTCCAGTCCAACAGCATCTGAGTACCAGATGCTGGAAATACCTTGCATTCTCTATAAGATACTCCAGGTATAGCTAGTGGTATGTCACATCTTTGCGGATATTACGCGAAAAAAAAAGCAGAAACACAGGTAATTACAAATAGATTCAGAAATACAACCTTCCATCCTATTCCATTAGCCCTGGACTCCTTTAATTGGCTAATTCTCAATAAAATAAAATGACAGCAGAGTCTCTCCTGCTGTTTAAAAAATATGTCTATACATTATATACAGATTGCTACCGATTTTTTCCCTTCCTTGTATCATTAAACTGGTGTTGTGTCTACTGCTCTGTAAATGTGTAAATGACAGCTTCTCTTACTGATAGTAGAAAAGTTTGAATAGTGTGGTTTTGCTGTAGATGAAGGAATGGAGAGGGAAAAGGAAGACTGTCTGCATGTCTACTGGGTGATGAATGCGTGGTTGATGGTGTTAAAGCAGAAACTACTTCCTTGAAGTCTTGGAGGTATGTTCATTGACAGACTCCTACACTCATGAAAATGTTTATGTGTTTAAATTCTTCTTTAGGATCCTGATCTTCCTTCCCAATATTTGGCAGAAAACATCTAAATAGAAGTTAAGTACCTTGGCACTTATATATGTCACTTGTATTTCTCCCATTCCCAGTGCATTATTTTTTATACATGGAGTCTTACCGTGGGTCAGTGTTGCAGAACTCCTTCAAGAGCTCATGAATGCACAGGGGGATGTGTGATTGTTCTGCTAAGGCACATCATAAGAACAATAACCTGTGTGCGGCATCATTAATGGGCAACGTCTTTCACTGGAGTTCTTCCAAGCAAGGAGTCAGGCTAGGAGGCACACCTCATGCAATGATTCTGCAGCACATCCTACAGACACACCCCCTAGGGTCCACAGTAGGTCAGTCTACCATAGACCACATGGCCATACTGGACAGAAAAGGGTTTGTGGCATTTCAGTGTACAGGCCTAATTTACATGCAACAGGAGAGCACCCATTGTAAGTGATAAGGATGAGTCACTTGGGAAGCAATTGAAAATTTTTTCTACCCTTTGGTAGTCTGGCCATGGCTTTACTTCACGAAGACTGCAGGACTTTCCTAAATCAAGGGGATATTGCCTACATACCCGGGCTGCTGTAATTCCACCTGTGTAGACATGTATATCTAATGGAAAGCAAACAGCATATAGACAAAATCTTCCCAAATAATTAAGTCTACAATAAGCTAACAGTCAAAATAGAAAATCATACCTGTTTAGCCTCTTTGAGAGAGGCAAAACCAAGACCCATATGTTCAATGATCTGAAAGGGAATTCTTAGTAGAAGAACTTAGGAAAAAAGTGTAGCATGGAGTGATTCTTGCCTGTATGAACCTCTCCAGGGTTCTGGCAATCACTAAACCAAAAGGCACACAAAACCTTTTCTGTCCAAGGTGTCCCAGAAAGCAAAATGCTTCTTATGAGATCATCAAGAAACTGCGTCTACCTTGGTCTTTTAACCTTTCAGTACAGATTAAACTTGCACTTAAAATCGGACTGAAGAAGTCTTAATTTGTCCCTCAGTGTATATTTAGAGCCACGACAGATCCTCTCAGTTTCTACTAAAAGCTTACAGTGGACAAAAGAAGTGAAGAACACTTCGGTGTTAGGAAGAGGTTTTACAGAGGGAGGTGCTCTAAAGAGAATCTGAAAAAAAGCCACTCTGTCCTGGGGCCAAATTCTGAGGCTGGAATGACTTTTTCTTCATCTGTACTGTGATAGTGCATTTCTGCTTCCAAGTGACTTCCCTAACATTTCATGTTTGCCTGCTCATTATGGTAGCTCTGGTTGTGATTAAACTCTTCCTTAATGAGATAACAAACCCAGTCTGTGATAAATGTTCATCAAGAATTTTCTTCTGTGTTAAGGGACATTTCCATTTGCTTTGACTCCTGCCTCACTCTATCTCCTCTGGACAAGAAGAGTCTTCTAGTAGCTTTCAGTATATTCAGAAGGAGACTTCATCTTCTGGTTAGATCTACTTACAGACTCGTGGCTGCTGGGAATGGTGAAGACTGAGGGGCTGGGGTTGTTTCCAGGGCTATGTTGAGGCAGAAGCTTGATGTTAGCCAAAGAAAATTGTATGCCGGGTGGTCTCATGATTTAACCTTTTCAACATGTTCAGTTATGAAAGGTCTTTGCAAAGCCTTTTAGACCAGGTGGCTTCCGGCACTTCTCTACTGAAATCTGTTTTTCTGCTAAAGGCAAAGATAAGGAACAGCCTTACTGACAGTAGTTTTCTGGGCATGGACTGTTTAGTTGCAGTTAGGAAGGGTCCATGAATGCAGAGGGAATGCAAATACGACAACTATTAGCACTTTCCCCTGGAAGACAAATGTGCTCGTCCTTATGTTAGCCTTGTCCATCATAAAGCTGGCAGTAATGGTCCCAAAGGCTTGCATTCAAAACACCTGGTCTCAGCTGAGGACAAAAACTCCACAGAATAGCTCCACAGACTTCAACAGAGCTGTGCAATTTTACACCAATTGAGCACCTACATCAAGGAACCTTAGGGTAGCTTGGGAGGCTTGGAAAATCACAAACTCTTAATTCTATCTGACGTATGTCACTGATCTAAGAGAGAGAGTGGATGTCATTATCTTCAGAGTCAGGATATATACCTATTTCCAAGGATAAGCAGTACTGCCTGTATCAGGACAAATGCATCACACCATAGCATTGTCATCCATTGTAAGACGTGCAGATCTTATTGCTTTGACCAGAGTGGGTTAGGCAGTAGGCTACATGGTGATATCCCAGGCTGCATGACAAGAGTTGCACCCAATGCCCACTTGGTCTATATGTGCATGCCCTTGTTTCAGTGTGTGGAGGCTTTGTCTTTGGAAACAGAGTACTCTCCATATCCATTGGAGAGGAAGTGTAGTAAGGAGAGTAAATTGTGCTTCTAACTCCATTGTCAAATGGCCATAAGACAGGTCTAATCTACCTCTCCTCTTCCAGCAATCTGTAATTCTTTTCCCTTGCATAATTGCTTTTAAAAATAATTTTTACACTTTTTTTTTTGATAAATTTCTTAAGGTTTTCTTGCATTTATTTACGATTTTGGTCCCCTTAACATTCTGTGGCACAGAGTTCCTCCAACAAAATACAAATTACATAAATAAAAAAAATCTTACTTTGACTTCAGACTTTTCCCAGATACTTTATTTATTTATTTATTTATTATAAAATGAATGATTGTTAACTGTCCATTTACAAATCCCACATTACATTTGTGGATTTTTTTATACATTAATTTGATTCCCAATCTGTTGTCTCATTTCAACTTGGGTATTTAGATCACTTTATTTTCCCAATTTATGAGAACTATTCCTTTCTTCTGATCTTTACAGTCATTCTTTGCTTTGCCCTTTCTGGTTCTACATTATTCTTTTTCCAGATTTCTGTTGAATTTCATGCAACATCACAGGAAACAGAAACAAAGTCATTTAAGGATGGGGACTTTGGAATATAATTTTCTTGCCTTTTTAATTCTATTTAAAAACTCTGTGTTCAAAGTTCACCGTACAGAAGGAGAAATAATAAAATTTTTTTTTTTAATTATTTTTTTAAAAAATTACAAACCACAAAGATTCCACACCCAAAGAAACTAACTCCAGATTCTTTCTCGGATGGATAGGTGTTTTCACTGTCAGGCTAAAGCTGAATACACAGCTCCAGGGCATTGCTCCAATATTTCTGTTCTTCAGCTAGGTGATACTTCTTGAGTGTTTGCACAAGAGATGCATCACGGAGTGGGGGGAAGGAGGGGTGGAGAGAGAGGAGTCTGTCAGCAAGAGGCCCCATACTAATCTTCTCCTTCAAGATGGGGCCCTTTTGGAAACCTGTTTTAATATTCATGGTCTTTAGGTAAATAGTCTCTGAGTCAGGCTGTCAGTTTCTGCAAATGTGGCTGTCTTACTGAAGCTACTGCACATTTATCAGTGAGTAAACAGTGACAGGAGTAGGGGGATTAGAGAATTAAATTAGTGTGTAACCACTCTCCTTCTCAAGTTTTTGGCATTGCCTCATGTGTGTTTTGTTCCAAGAAGTTTTTTCTGTTTTCTTTTTTTAAAAAAAAAAAATCTGTCTCTCTTCTTTTCTTTCTTCCTCTCACATACACCCATGTCACACACTTATTTGAAATCTCTAAGGCTCTCTTCATTATCCATTTTTAAAAATTACAGGGGGTTTAATTTTTTTTTCCTTTTCAAATGAGCTTTTTAAAATAACGATGAAGCAGGCTGTAGGAAAGGATCAGGAGGTGCTTGCTGACGCTGACCAGCTCTGCTCTTTCCCTCCTGGTCCTTTGAAGTTTCTCTGGCTGGGTTTCCCAATTGAACAGCTCTGTTCCAGTGAGAGGAGCTGGCACTTCCCATCTGTACCAGTCTTATTTTTTCCTCTTTTCTTCCCCTTCCCTCCCTACTCCCCACAGGGCATGACATAGACTCTGCCACCTGCCTTGCACTCGTCAGGTTTAAGCCAAATATGCAAGTGCCTTGGCAGCACCATGTTCTTGACATCCTTTGTTGCCATCCCCTGACACCGACACACAGACACGCGATGGTCACCCCTTCCCCCATTCCATCTGTGAAAGGAGGAGACAATTTACTCTATTCTGGCAGCTGAAGCCAGACCAATTGCAGAGGATGCCAATTAGGCCTTGGAAACACTAACCAGGTCATGTCCAGCGAATTTCCCACCGACCGTTGCAGAGTTATTGGTCTTGGTGTGGATGCTGAGGGCTCCTGGGGAAAGAACATCCCGGATGTTTAAATACCAAGGACCTAATTTATAAGTGTCTTAAGGAATAGAGAACAATTTGGGGTGTCAGAATCACAGGTAGTTCTTACACCAGTCCCATAGCATGTGCCACCGTGTCATAGCACAAAGAGAGCATATGTTGAGCATCCTCTTCTGTTTGCCATGTCAAAGCCAATACACCGGGAGCCCACGGACAAGGCACCAAATTTCAGGCTCTCTTCCCAGCTTAGAGAAGAAAAAAGGTGGGAAGGAAGGAGAAAAGAAACCACTTCCCCATGTATCTCCTTGCCTTGTGTTAGGTTGATATCCACTGGCATGTACACTGCTACAGATGGGACAACAGTATCTTGTTGAGTATCTTATTCACTTTGACTTGTATTTTGTGTCCTCTAAGTTCAGTCAGGTTCGCCAAGGTGGGTGGCAGGGAGCCAATGCAGTAGATCTTCAAATTCATTATTAACACCCAGCTCAAACTGATGCAGGCTTCTCTTACAAATCTCATAGTAAGCTTTGTCAGGAAAAGGTTTCTTTACAAAGCAGAAATTTTTCTCCATCCTTTGGCAGCTCTTACTTCAAATTTGGGGATTGACCGTGCTAGGACTGCTCTTGTATGTGGGTCATTTGTACTAAAGCCTGCAAAAGCCACCGCATATGGGAGTTTACATAGGATTTGTCCTTTACCTTTAAGGTCTGGCCTGTTTTATATTATGTTAGAGGATCAGGATGGCAGGTGGGGTTGTTAAATTTGCTGCTGATGGGCAGAGGAGAGAGGCTGCTGCATGCTTTCATGTGGTCCCTGAAGTCCTTTACAAGGGGTAAGATAGGATGAACTTCTCTATCTGCCCCCCACTTACCCTATAATTGCGAACTTTTTAAAATTGCTTCTGCATATTTTCATAGAGAAAAGGCATAGCTGGAATAGGGAGAACATGGGGCAAATAAATAGGGTTATTTTTACTTTTCTATCCCTGCAAAAAACATCAGAGTGTGAAGAGCTCCATAACAAGCCCCTGAACTAGACAGAAAACACATTTTGGCAAATTTGTTATTGACCATGTGGGCAAATTTGCTGTTGACCATGTGGGCATCCCTGTGACGTTTCCTACAACCACTCTCCATGGCTATCAATCTCCTGCAGGACAGGTCATCACTCCCGGGAAAAGAAAGATGGACCCACAGATGGCCTGAGATCAGAGGGTCTGTAGGAGTGAGACAACTGTCATTTCTAGATGCCAGGGGAAGAAAGAAGAGAAGAGAAGAGAAGAGAAGAGAAGAGAAGAGAAGAGAAGAGAAGAGAAGAGAAGAGAAGAGAAGAGAAGAGAAGAGAAGAGAAGAGAAGAGAAGAGAAGAGAAGAGAAGAGAAGAGAAGAGAAGAGAAGAGAAGAGAAGAGAAGAGAAGAGAAGAGAAGAGAAGAGAGGAAAAGAAAAGAAAAGAAAAGAAAAGAAAAGAAAAGAAAAGAAAAGAAAAGAAAAGAAAAGAAAAGAAAAGAAAAGAAAAGAAAAGAAAAGAAAAGAAAAGAAAAGAAAAGAAAAGAAAAGAAAAGAAAAGAAAAGAAAAGAAAAGAAAAGAAAAGAAAAGAAAAGAAAAGAAAAGAAAAGAAAAGAAAAGAAAAGAAAAGAAAAGAAAAAAAAAGTTGTCCATGAATTTCCATCCTTCTACACTATCCCTCGCACACACATTACCCTGATAATGACATCTACCCTTGGGAGATTTACCATTTGGAAATTCCACAGTAGATGGAGAATGCAGCTGCTGCCCCTAAGCAAGCACCCCAGCCGAACAAATGGATCTGCTGCCATGGTGTAAAGGCCTCTAAGCCACATGTGTTCTCCCTGCCCAGGATATGTTCCTCCTCATGACACATGGCATATCTTGCTAACCGCAAACATGCATATATGCCATCCAGCTGGGATGGGAACAAGAGCAGATGCTCCTATTAAAAAGGCCATAAGACTCAGTACCCCTGTGCCCCGTTTAAAGGAAAAGTCCAAAGTGGCTTTTACAAAGACAGGCTCTTTTCCTTCTGTCACCTCCTCTTCCCTGGGGTCAAATGCATAATCAGTGATCCCCGAAAACATTTCTGCTTAGTTTCATGCTTTGTGGGACATCATTTATTGTCATGGGTCTTGTCTATGTGTTTCTAATGGTTGAAGCTGCTGTTTTTTTTTCCTTTGCTTATTGTATGTTTGAAAATATCCTAGTTGGGGGAGGATTGGATTTTTCATGGACGGAATGAAGTGAGCGAAGTAGGTGTCCTGCTTTTACAGGAGGTTAGTCATGAGTACAAAACTGAACTCAGCTATGGACTAAACACAGAACAGGATCTTTCCAGTGGTATCAGAAGGAAATCGTTTATTCCTTGGCACAGGGCAGTGTTTTGGGAGAGAAAGTTGTGATGAGGTGCATGGTATGCTGTCCCAGAAGCCATCTGTATTCCTCAGGCACTCCCTTGGGTTTAGGGAGGGACTGTGTCAACAACACAGTGTTTTCACTTTCCCTATCTACTCCCAAAATGGCCCAAAGCTCAAGGTCTCTCGAGTGAGTATGGTCTCAGAGAATTTGTTTTCCTCTTGTTAATGACCAGACTTGCTACACTGGTAGTGAGGTTAGGAGGATGACGTGGCAGCTAGCAGGCACCTACTCAGGATTGAACTGTGCCCTCAAACAGGACTGAAGGTGCCAGTCCTCCCTGTGAATCTTATCTTTCTTCAGGTCAGAATGGAAAAGGAGTGTAAAGGAGGAGAGCGACAGAGCATTACTTCCCATTCTGCATATGTCATTAGCTCTTCCTACCTCTGGTTTTGGAGCAAGCAGCAAAGGGAGAATGGGAGCAAGGCTCTTCTTTGCAAATCAGTATTTCTCTTAAAGACTGGAGGTTATGAATCATATCTTCTTCTCCTCTCAAAAACTTCCTTACTGCTCGTGGTTATCTGAAGGTTAACCGCAGCCCAGACAGACAGACACTAAAACAAAACCAGAATGAAAATCCTGTGTGTCACACTGCAACCTGAAAAATAGCCTGGGATGGTCCTGTGGCCCAGGGATGGCTCTTAATGTGATGCACTTGAGAGAAAACAGATCTCTGGCATAACCAGCAATATGATTAAGAGGTTTCTTTTTTTCCAGTAATGCAATATTCCAGCCTAACACATGCAGGATTAATCAGCCTCTTCCTGTAGGCTGGGAGCGGGGCATGTGTGAGAAGTTACAGCCCTCATTTAAACCCAACTGCAGAGGATTTTGCAGGGTTTTTCCTCGTTCTTCTCATCTGCAAAATGCCACTTTGCTGGTTTATATCAGTCGTAACAGCACCACATAATGTTTTCTGAGCCAAACTGGCCCTTATTTAGAGATCAAGGGATAATGAAGGCACAGTGGAATGGTATCAATGCAGCTGCTGAGAAATTTTGAAGCTGGATTGCAATTTGCCCACATGGGGTCCTACAGGGAGAGGATCAAAGTGGTTTAACCCTTTTGTTCTCCTCCTCACCCCAGCCAGTCTCTGGTCCCCGGCACTCAGAGTGAGCTAGTGAGACTCTTGTTTGGGATATTGCATGGAGACTGTACGGGATGCCTCAATTTTTAGCTTGTGGCAGTTTTGCCATGTGGATTCAATGTTTGAAACTGATGCCTCTAGTGCCTGGGATAAACCTACTGGGTGCACTGAACCAGAACAGTTTGTCTTTTAGTCCTTATTTAGCTTTCCGGAATATTAAAAGAGCAAAATGACCACCCCTGCAAAGCAAGAACTCCAGCTACTTAGACTGATTGGATTAGCAGAAGCGATTGGATTAGCTGCTAATGAGTAGTTGTCACTTGAGCTATTGCATACACCTCACCGCATTACTAAACCAACATCAACTTGCCCTCTGAACACCTTCCCCTGCTTAAGCTCCATTTACTTCCGAAAGCATAGTTTAGCCAAAGGTAGTGATTTTTGGCATGCAGGGGGGATAGCTGTGCGTGTAAGACTCAGGTTTGAGGGATGCAGAAGACTGTACAGATCTGCAGGCTGAACGAAAGCCTTAGTAAGAAAAGGTAAACCAGAGCATGCCATTGCATATTGCTCTGTATTGGACATTAATATGTTAGGAAGGAAACAATGTAATACACAGGAACTAGCACATTTCCTGGAGTCCTGGGGTTTGGGGAATCCTTTGGATTTTTTTATTGGATTTCTCAAAAGCTACATAAGCTGCCTAACCTCATCTTTCCTGTAATTCAGCTCATTCTGATGGTGATTCAATTGGAAAAAAAAATAAAAAAAAAGTCTTCCCTCTAGGTAAAGGGGGAAATCAGGGAGTTGTGTGTGTGAATTGTGAAAAGCCACACATGCACATGCACCCCCTTCTTTGCAAAACAAACGCCTAAATCTGGGAATTAGCATGACAAGATTAGAGGGCATTGTTAGGCAGATGCTGTAGGTACTTTCTTCTATAACTTTTTTTTTTCTCTTTCCACATTTCTAGCACTTTTTTCAGTTTCAATATATTTTTCACTCAGCTTTGTTTTCACTGTACTAGTTTTCACTCTTTTACCTCCTTCCCCCACATGCTCTCTGCTACTTTTTTCACTGCCTCTCTTAATCACAGCACAAACTCAATAGCTTTAGCAACTGAACTGAAATTTTCAAACATGATATTTTAGTGGTATTGAAATTTGAAAAAACTTGCCTTCCCTTCCCCAACTCATGAGCATATCTGGTAGATTGTGTACCATAACAAGCCAAAAAGCTCTTTTCCCAGCATTGTTTTGAGTTTGTTTTTATTAGGGGAAAAAAAAAGTTCTTTTATTGTTTCTGTGCTTCCCTTGCCCATAGTATTGGAATTCCACTATCCTCTTATTTTGATCATGATAAAAGTTGCACATAGAAAATACTTGGGTTTGTAAGTGTCCAGATGCCAAATAATCAGCAGAAAAGCTAAAATAGACAAATGGAGAGAGATTACATCAGCTTCTAGAAAACACCTTGTCCTCTCTTCTTCTTTCTTTAATGAAGGACTACAGCTATAGCAAAGTATCTTACCAGGCAAACAGGTGGCCAGTGTGTTGGCTGGATCAAAAAAGAGCATAGGAAGTGTTGTAAGCCTGGTTATAATTATTTCCTTGCTCTTTCCTGCTTACTCTGTCTCATGTATGGTTTAGTTTTCCAACCCTCCCTCAGCCTGCTCAGCACATTTATTTGGACATAAGATGAAGAGCGTGGTAACACAATCCTGCTTAACAACACACGGCCCTCACAAAGTGCAGGAACTGCTCTGAGGGCATTTGGGTGCTCGGTTGCTTTGTCATTCTTCAACACTAATCTCTCCCAATACTTGTTAAACTAAAGAAAAAAAATCACATTTCAGTTATCTCTTTTCCTTATCAGATTCATAGACAAATTCCAGGTTTCCATGATTACAGTACTGAGGAAGAGACCTTTTGGTGCAAAGCGATAAGGGTTTGGCCCACGTTGAGGGGAGCAAGGTAGGCAAGATAAGGTCAGGAGGGGGAACTGAGCATAAACACCACAGTTACTGTTTCTGAAACACTATTTGCCCAGATTAATACAATTTGTGAAATGACAATCCCTGAGGTGGCTTTGTCCCTGCAAACATTTGCTTTTCGGATTAAGCCTCATTTGATTTTATTTTCTATTTCTTTCCCTGAGAGCCCTGTGCCTGTCTATGAGTCCTGCTGACGGACTCAGAAACTCTGTTCCACTTATTCCTCACTGAGGTGGAACAGGGAGAACCTTATTTCTTTGCTTTTCCTCCTGCTGTCCTGGAAGAGAGGAGGAGATGGAGGGGCTGAGAAGAGGTCTTTTCTCAAACAGATATCAGCAGCCTTTATGATCCTTTCTAAGTTGTTGGAATTTGAAGAAAAACTTTATATGTACTGATTCTCTTTTTTCCTGTTTACATATACATTCACATATACACTACATATATATAATTAAGTCAAACAGTTTACAAAAGATCACTGTATAAATATAAACAAATTTTAGTCTCAGTCTCATAATTTGAGAGATGGGAATTTGTTCTTCCAGAGCAGCAGAGCAAGTAAGTTTTCTGAAACTGTAAAAATATTCGTACGCCCCTCTCATGTATCACTGTCCCTGAAAAATCCTTCTTCCCTTCTCCCTACCCTATTTCTCCCTACAGATTTCTACCTGGACATACCCAGTTTTTTTGGAATCAGTTCATCCCTTTTCATTTCTATCTACTTTGTCTTTTGAGTGTCCCAAGTCTCACACACCTGACGTTCTAGTGGGACGTGTCTCTGCCCATGGCAGGGGTGTTTGAACTGGATGATCTTTAAGGTCCCTTCCAATCCAAAACATTCCATGATTCTATGACACCATTCAAGTCCAGACCTTGTCCCATTACTCCTCTCTTATTTCCCCAGCTAGCTAGCTTGATTTCAGGCTGGAAGCCTTTCAGAAGTAGGCAGTCAGAGAATCGCAGAGGATGATGGAGAGAGGAAAAGGGAGTTGCAGGCCTAGTGAGGCTATGCTGCTTGGTTTGAATTGGGGGAGAGAAGATATTAAATAAAGTTGCTAATTCTTCCTCAAGCAGATCTTTTTCTTATAGGAAGGACTTCAGGGACTCTCATTCCTCTGGCCTTGTTTTTACCAGTGCCTGGAAGCTGATGCCACTTCCCTGCAGCCAGATCTCTCTCAAGGAGGGCATCATGCTGCTGAGCCAGCGAGACAACTCACCCTAAACCTCTACCTCAGCCAGGCTGCTGGGAGCTGGCATCCCGGTCACAGGGCTGGGAGGCAGGGAGGAGAGAGCCAGGTGGCAATTTCTGCCCCATTAACTCCCTTCTCCCCGCAGTGAGGGTTTACATAAGAGGGATGTCATGTGCTTGTGCAGGGTGCAGGATAGGGAGGACATCTGGACTGCTCTGCTTCTCAAGCAGTATTGCTTTGAACAATGTTACCAGGTAAATGCCTTGATAGACTACACCACATCGCCAAGATAGCATTACTAATTTGATTATGTCGCTATGACATTATTAACCCACTCAACCATCCTTTGGATGCTTCGCTGCATCCTGAACTTGCACTACTTTTCCTTCCCAATGACAGGCTAAGGGTTCTTTCTCCCTAATCTATTGTTCTACACGACTACTGCTTTACAGAAAGATTTCTCATAATACTCAGCTTTCCTAACAGCTAGCTTGCTCTCTGGCGTTTTCTTCTATATTTCTGCTTGTCTACCTCTTTCTGTCTTTTTCTCCCTGTCTAATCATACTCTCTTCTATAATAATTGTGTAAAATATTTCTTTCTTATTTTGTAACCATATACATAGTGTATGTTCTTGAAGAATAGCCCAACCTCTCTTTCATTTTTCTTTAAAAAAAATAAATCTCTAAATGTATTTTACATTAAATCAGTATTGGATAAAAGGCAAATGCATTATCTTTCCCACTCAAAATTGTGTTGTCTAATCTCTGAGATGTGGAGGTATACCCCTGTCACTCCCCTTTCTTCTGCTGCACCTATTCTTTCTCTCTTTTCTCAAGTGTTAGGATGTAGACAGTGCAACTCTCCCCCCGCTCTTATAGCACAGCTTAGAGCCCGGTAGAATGAACTTTCCCCAAGAGTAGAATTTGACTCCCCTTGAGCCAAGAAAGGAACTAGGCAGAAATATTCCATACAAGGTTGATCATCTCATCCTCGTAATGGCTGAGTTTTTCAGCCTGAAGCAGAGGATACCCTACTAGAAAGGTTTCCTCATGTTGTATGTAGCAAAGGGATAACCACTAAAGTGAAGGCTTTCAAGCAGCTTGAATCCAAAGCCTCAGTAATTGTGTTGTGCCTACGTCTGCTTTCTCGTTGGGTGTAACTTGTTATTTGCCCTGGTGCAGCTTTTGAAAGACGTGGCATATACACAGAAGTAAGCATTACTTGAGATAGTGCGACTCAAATGCATTTTTAAGTCTGTGCTAAATCAGGACCTCAGAGTGTTCCTAGGAGGGGATTTCTTCTCTAAGGCGTTGTGCAGAGCTGTCTCTTCGTATCATGTGAATAACCGTGATATTGGGCTCTTAGTGTTAGAGATGCCTTCCTCTTTTAGTTATGCCGAGAAATCATTTTACTGGGATCTTTTCTCCCCAGACATCTCTCTTTTTCTATTCTGCCTCACATCCATGTTTTGCAGCAGCAGCAGCAATGCTGTAGCAATAGCAGTAGTAGCACAGGGTCTGAATCCTTCTGCATTTGGGATGAGGGTGTCTCAGACTAAGCAATTCATTCTGTCTCTAGTAGTTCCCCATTGCTTTTTTGTACTGTAGTTTGGTCTTCTCGTGTGCAGTATGTTTTCTCTGTGTTTGGATATTTGTTTTCTCTTGTCCATTCTGTGTTGACTCTCTAGTGTTCTAGAGCCTACAGCATGAGAGCTCAATGCCTTTCCCTTAACAGGGACATTGACATGGTCTCCCTGCTCAACATCAGCCATCTCTTTTCATGACCCTTTTCAGAAACCAGTCTCTTGGAAACTGGTGCCACTTCACTGTGTCTGGTTGGGATTGGGCAGCTGAGGGGAAGGGGAGAGAGACAAATTCACTTGCACACATAGGAGATAGGTAGATCATGCCACTTTTCTGCATGGACTCAGGATACACTCAACCAAAGATGTTTACAGCTTTCTGGTATGGCAAAATTCTGGAATATTTCTTGAGCACAACAGCTTAGTGCCCATGAAATGTGTCAGAGACTGGGTCCTCTATGAGGGCACACACTATGTCCCCTCCATGGCATTATCTCAGCTGCTCATCTGGGCAAAATCAGTTCGTTGAATTGACAGAAAATAACAGGACAACTGGGAACAAAAAATAAAGGGAATAGCTTTCTCCAGGACTAACAGGTTGAATCATTTCTGTCTCTTACAAGCACCAAAACACATCTAGGTGAAGGTGACAAGACTGCCTGGTCACGGGGAGGTTGATGGGGGATAGGGACTAGCCTTGCCCAGTAGCAGCAAAGAGCTGTTACACAGGCTGAGCCCCAGTGCACAGCTGCGCTCTGAAACAGAGAGTTTCAGGCATGAGAAGAAAAGTAAAGTAACAATACAGTGGCACAAACTGCCATGAAAAATAGCACCTCAGTACACAGAAAGACTCATTCCTACTCTCTGTTCTGCCTTTAAGGTTTTGGGGGCTTTGTGTCTAAGGAAATGCAGTGCTGAAATGATCCCTGACTGGAGCACAATGCAAATATGAAACAATGATGACTAATATTAAAATGAAGCCGGACAAAGCACCGAGAAAGTAATCCAAGAGGGAATAATCTCACATCAATTCCTTGGAGCCCCAAAGCGGCAAGTTATTAGCTCTTTATAGATAAAAAAAAAAAAAAAAAGAAAAAGAAAAGGAAAGGAGAAAAAAATCAAAGAATCCCTTAACCAATTTGACTAAGAAATAATTTAATAATAGTAACAATTATAGTGGTAGGAGTAATAGAAACAATAATACTACGATGACTTCTAATAAAAAAGAGAAATAGTTTCTTCGTACACTCCTTCAAACAGCATTGCAACATTTGTAATATAAACATATAAACAGCAACATTTGAAAAAGAAACCTTTGCGTTTCTTTGTTCACTAGCAGCCACCAGGAAAAGTACCTACCCTCACCGACCATAAGAAAGCGAAACGAAATGCTAGAGAGGTCTGGTGATGCCAGCTTTTATTTTGAATCACTGATTTCTAAAGCGTGTTCAGCCTGAGATCTGTTTCATTTGCAGGATGCTCAGAGGAATCAGTCCTAATGTATTCTTTGGTCTGGGCCATAACAATACACAGTGTGAAATAAAGGGGACTTTATATTATTTACAAAAGTAAGCTAGTCCATGTCAGGTATTGGTGAGCAGCTCTATTTCTGTGAGTGTTGCATTCTCTGCTGAACTGGAGGGAAAGTCAACAACGGAGTTAGATATTTTACCCTTGTTTCTCCCCCTTAGTTCTGACAAGTGCTACAAGGGCAGGCTTAACTTTGTCGGTTCCCTCTCCTCTCTCTCAATGCCACCGTGGGCTGCAACTCTCCAAAACTAGCTGCATGTTGTCCCACAGTGTTCATGCATGTATAAAGCACATGCTCCAGAGAAACATGAAACAGAGGAGTGCTGATGCACACACGCTGCCCGCTGCACCGCAGAGACAAGCCAGCACTTCTTTGTCCCAGATAGCCAAGCAGGCACCGTTTGCCATACCCCGCCACAACACACGCTCCTGCTTTGGGCCACAGAGCCTATAAACAGAGAGAGATGCCCGTACAGCAGCAGCGTACTTTCATCACTACTTAGCTTGCCACAGCACAACAAAATTATTACACACAACCCTACAGTTGTTTCCTGAGACAGCTTTCCACTGAAAGTGTTTGCTGTTTCGCAGACAGGCAGCCACAGTACAGACACAGCAGCTCACCATGCATGCGTGTGCTTCAGCAGCGTAATCTTGAGAGGTTCATGTGTGTGTTACTATTCAAACAACATGCACACTTGTTTATCCTACCTGCTCCCTCGCTTAACTTTTCCTTTGGTCCACCAGACCCCATACTAATCCACAACGTATGCATGTACTTGTATCTAATCAGGCAGTTTATACTTAGAGACAACTTCAGTGGACAACTGACCACCAAAACCAACACAAGCACTAGCCCATACACCTATGAATAAAGGAAGAAAAAACAAAACAAAACATAAAAGAGCAGTACATTAAGAGGAAAATAACACTAAAAAGAGCTAAATTAAGAGGCATGTGCTCTCCTCTGCTTCCTGAAGGGCTTTTCTCTGAAATCTTGGAAATGTTAACAAGAGTTAACCAGGTGAGACAGTCAACAGAAGGGACAGTGGCTGCGTTGGAAGCTGCTCTGCAACACCTGTCCCCTCTTACACGGAGCACCGTTCGGGTGATCGTAATTCCTCCTCCACCGGGGAAGGGAGGAACAGATTCCAGCAGAGATTTTCCGTTTAATTGCTCTATAATGCCATCTTGTGGCTTTTTCACTCATGAAGTCGGCTGTTAGTTTCATTCTGAACGAGGCGATTACCCTATAAAGGCAGAGATGGAGAGTTAAAAAGAAAGAGAAAAGGAAACGGAAAAGGAAAAGGAAAAGGAAAAGGAAAAGGAAAAGGAAAAGGAAAAGGAAAAGGAAAAGGAAAAGGAAAAGGAAAAGGAAAAGGAAAAGGAAAAGGAAAAGGAAAAGGAAAAGGAAAAGGAAAAGGAAAAGGAAAAGGAAAAGGAAAAGGAAAAGGAAAAGGAAAAGGAAAAGGAAAAGGAAAAGGAAAAGGAAAAGGAAAAGGAAAAGGAAAAGGAAAAAAAAGGAAAAGGAAAAAAAAGGAGCAAGTAATTACCATTTACTGTTGTGTCAGGGCAAGGATGGCTGTGGGTGGTAGTTTACTCTGCATAAAATTACTAGAATTTAAACACGTTCCCAGTGAAGATCTGAAACTACATGCATACCACTAACCTCAGTAGACTTCTCCCATATAGTTTGCACATCACTCAAATTATCAGGTGGTATGTCAAAATATGTTATTATTAGCATCATCATTGTCATCATCATCATTATTTTTATTTAGCAGGATGGGAGTGGAGAGAGATCCCATTTCTGAAGAAAAGTAAAGGTGGTGGTGTTTGATTTTATCTCGTGCATAGCAGGACTAGAGCTCTCATGGGGGTCTCAGAACACATGTCAGTCAGAGAGGAATCACACTCAGGGCGTGTCATCTACCATTGCGAAAGATGGAAGATTTGTAGGGGAGCCTGCAGGAAACACTGAACAAGACAGACAGCGCACACACACATTTCTCTCTTAACACTAGATATGCAGCAAAGTGAGGAAAAAAGTATGAGTAAGGAAACAAATATGGCAGGAAATCAAATCACACCAGACTTTGGCTTCAAGATCTTCTCTCCCAAGTGATGAGACCAAACTCTGAACAAGAACATTCAGCTAGGTTCAAACCTTACGTTCTGTGGAGATTTGTGCCAGGGTTCATCTACGTGTGACTGTGGTATGTTTTGTGAGTCAAGGTAAATACACTATGGAGTCACATTTTTCCCGCTGTATTCGTTCCATAATTCCAAACTAAAAGCAATAACCTAAGACTTTTCTGGTCAGATTCAACACAAGGGCACCAAAAGGGTGCACTTGCCAGATCCAAGGTGCTTCCATACTCTTAAAAAAATCCCACTAGTGTCAGAAGTGTGATTTAATCCTATTAACTTCTAAAAAAACAAGATGGCAGGACTTCATCCTAGGTTGGAGAAGGTACCAATACCTTTAAGACCATGTATGCTGGCCTCCCTTTATGGCTCAGTTAGAATGCACACATGCTGAGATGCACTGCTAGGTGCACTCTCCATCATTGATGTAACCCGTACTAAAGGCACACAAGGGCTCTTACAAAAACACTCACTGTGCTTTTGTTAGAGGTACCCAGAACAGAAAATCTTCTCCATCTTTCTTCTCCTTCCTTTTCCACTATTTCCCATTAGTTTTGGCAAGTGAATTGTCACATGCACAGGTTTTTTTAAGAGATTTGAGACAGCAAGGGCAGCAGAAATAGCCACTTACAGTCTACTTTGTTCAAGGGGAAAGACCTGAAAGGTGGCATTTCAGGCAAATTTGAGGAAAGGAGTATCAGTAGAACCCTCGCTACTATATAAATTTCTGCTTCTTCCTTATTTAAATCAACCCCTTGATTAATCTCTTTTAATTACAGGAATATTGGATGAAAATAAATTAATTAAAGAGAGAAGAGAAGAGAAGAGAAAAGAAACCCTATCCTCTTTAGAACTTCAAATTAACAAGGAAGACACAGTTTGTCACTACTCCAACATAAACTAGAGTGTTTTGCATTAGTTTCAAAGGAAAACGCTGAGATTTTTATAGCAGTGGTTCTGAATGGTTTCCACAATGGCAGTTTTTTATGAACTTACTGTATTCTTGCAAGAATTGTCACATTTGAGCTGCAGTAGACACCTTCCATCATCTCATTCAGTTATATCTGTGTCAGATAACCTTCGCACGTGTCCTGTTGCACCTGAAAAAACAGTTAATGTTTTGTTGTTAATTTAAAAAAAATTAATCTCTCATAAATTTTAACTATTTACAGTATAAATGTCTCTATCTCAGCTAGTTACCTTGGGCTTTTACAGTGAGAGGAGAAAAACAGGTGTTTCTGGATTGTGATTCATTTGGTCTATTTCGGATGCCTTGTTAGAGTGAGATGATTCATAAGCAATGTTCAATTCTCTCCATTCAGTAGAAGAGACCTGGCTCAGTTATAGGCATCTGGTTTGTTCAGATCGCTCCTGTTCTTTGTTCTGTTTTGGAAGCCTTTTCCACATATTCATCTCTTCTTCATTCCTAACCGAAACTTGATCATGGTCAGTCAGTACCCACTAGTTTAAACTGAGACACTCTCACTCATTTGGGGCATCCAAGCAGCTCCAGGCTGCTATCAGCCTTTGTCAGCCTCAAGGCAGGTCAAGGGAGAAAGTGAGGGCATGAGAGAGGCAACAGCAAAGGACAGGTGTGGATCCTTATGTTCTGTGTGTCAATATGACCTGATGCAATGCTTTATTAGCCAGGTCAGCTGCTATGTTGTAAGAACGACCACGAGGTGGTCATCCACTCTATCTAAGTGCGAAAAAAAATACTATGAAAATCCCACTAAGGCATTAACCTCAGGGCACCTCGTTTTTTTTGAAACAGTTCTGATTTCTCATTGGGTGCAAATCTGGCTTTCCTTAACAAACTACATGTGAATTATCTCTGAACCAGCCAAAAATCCTATTTACCACCTGCACCTAAACACGTGGCACAGAGTTTGGCACTTTTCCAGTGAGAACAAACACCAAGGACAAAATCATTTATAGGATAGCTCTAGTCAGAGCTGTCTTGGTCTCTTGTTTGCAGCTGAGAGATTACACGGTGTTGAAACCAAACACAGACTGGGGAAGTAATAGGCCTTGTTATCAGCAACAGCAGAAGAAAGGGTTTTATTGTTGTTGTTGGGTTGGGGTTTTTTAAAGTGTATTTCTCATGTAGATCTTACTATGGGACTTATTGGAAAACTGCTCAATCCTTCAAATTAAACACAAGATAAACCAAAACACTGTTCAAATGCAATAAAATAAAATACCATCCAGGAAATAGTCCAAATCTATATTAGTATTTCTTTTCATTCAAAACCGGGCCTAGCAGCTGAAGCTGTCTGGTACAGCCACAGCAACTATAAATGCTCTGTTGCACTGGGTTATAAATGCTCTTTCACAAGGTGGAGGATGGGGTTGTTTTCTGTGCTTTATCTAATCTTTCTCTTTGTGGTGTGCCTGCCAGCAGCAATACTGGTTATTAGTAAACATGAGAGTGATATTATCCTCTCAGGTACTTTGTACATGAGGTCCTACAAATGGTGATCAGACTCATGCCTTTGTGACTGTAGATTTATCAAGCAATGCAAAAATGGCACCTTTGTTTCTGTTGAGTTTGTGAAGGCAGAGGAAGAACAGTGCAGAAGCCCTTCTCAGAATAAGAAGCTTCTGGACACTTGACTCTTCTTGACTGCCATGGAGTGGCCACTCCTGGTATCTGCAAGTGCGTAGCTTCATGCCCCAAAGGGGCATGGATGAGCCCAAGGGCTCATTGCAGTTTGTCTTTATGGCTGCTTCAGTTTACACAGCTACAGCATCAGCTGTCATGCAGTTCCATGACTACATTGTTGACCTTGGTGATTTCTCATGCCATCAATTCATTCACTGAAAGGAGTCCTGCATTGTAATCTGTACACTACTGCACTGAAATTCCACATTTGCCTTGTAGTTCCTCCTTTCCTACAAACACCATGGTGAAAAGGAGACGCTCTACTCCTGAAATGCCTTGCATAAAGCATTTGTTTATTTTTTAAACTATGGGATAGAAAGGGATGGAGGAAAACGTATCACTTAGCCCTGTCCTATGTTTCGGCATCTTGCTGCTTTCCCAGAGAATTTTGGACTTGAGACTAGGAATATAGATTCAAAGTGAAGGTTTAATTTGGTTAGTAAGCACTGCTATGAAGCCATGAGGAATGCTGGAGGATGCCATAGATTTTTGATGGGTCTGGCTGTAGCAACGAGGTATCAGGTAGGTTTTTATTGTAGGGTGCAAGTACGATTGCCAGACAGTCTGATTAAGTCAAACTGATCCAAATTTGATTCATCCAGGTGAGCAAGCAAAATTGTTTAACCAAATTTTAAGGACGTATCAATCAGAGCACTTAGTCCAGGATGTGCTTAGTGTGCCAGCCTGAACTTGCAGCAGAGACTTGGTAAGGCTGCTGGCTTTCCCAGATGACTCGTGCCCAAAGAAAGTACATCTTTACGGATTGATAGAAATAATAAAGAATTGGACCCTGCAAAGACAGCATTGTGAAGGTGTTTTCCTTTTCTGAAGCTGTTCCTGAAGTGCAGGATGCACCCTTCATATCCTGAAGAGTATGAACTGCTTCACCCCCTTCTCCTTCCCTCTTAAATTTTTCCCTTCCCCACTTACTGCATTTAGCATCCCATGAAGTAGGCACTCCAGCACTGCCAATGAAATAAACTGCCTGCCACCTGCCTGCCTATCTGCAGGTCCATTTTTTTCTCTTTCTCCCTGCTGGAAATATGTTGGTCAGAATTCAAGCTGATCGCTACCACCTGCATCAGGTTGTATTTCAGCTTTGCCCAGACTAGTCCCAGTGAGAGCTCCAGGCTTAAGGTTGAAAAGAACAACAAGTCTGAGCTCCAGAGGAGAAGGAAATATGAATCAGGATATCAGATATCCCTCTACTCTTTTGTACCTGGGGCATGAAGAAAAAAGTTTACAGGTGGTAGCTGAGCTTAACTGGACAAGATCCGTATAACAATAGCTACACAGCAAAATCAAATAGGCCAGGACCTGTTCACCAAACACAAGGGCAAACAGCGTTGAACAGAGCTAATCAAAGTGGCTAAACCCTCTGTCTCCCAAAACAGAGTGGCCTCATCCAGACTTCAGATGGAAGCATATCTAGTCTGAGCTTTGCTCCATATCAAAACATTGTGTGGAAGAGCACAAGTTATTGTCAACTAAAATCAAGCCAAGGATCATGCTAACAATAAAACTTGTTGGGTGCTCTCAGTGTGGTGCCTAAACCTGTGCCCAGACATATTTAATCTACGGTTAGAGCTGTGGCACCATGTATCAACCACCTAGGGAGAGGCATTATCTTATCGCCAGCTTTACTTCTGTTCTACTGAGAATATTTAAAATGCTTTGTAGGTTCAAAATGAAGAACTAGTGGGTTAAAATTTGAAGACCTATCAACCTGACCAGGACCAAGAGGCAAAGTCCTCAAGGAGGTGTGACTCCGCCTCTCTCTGGAGCTTAAAACCATGGATTCTGCCCTGTAGATTTTAGAAGAACTTAGCCCAGAAACTTGTCATGCTAAGTCAGCCCTTGTCTTGGAGATCATGCTTCCTTTTAGAGCACAACAAAGAATGTCTTTAGCAAACCACGTGCAATTCACTTTTTTTCCACCTTCATTTCACATTCTGGTACAGTGATTAGATTAATTTTCCTATGGTAGGCACCTCTTTGCTTCTTCTGTGCAGTATTCCTTTGTCATTGTGCAGTAGTATTATTTGCCAGCTCAAATCATACTGGGGATGCTTATGTAAGCCACACAAATACAGCAGGAGTCAGTTGTCTCTTTGAAAGCAACTGGATCAGTAAGAAGTAAGGTATAAACGCATGCAACTCATCTAGTCTCAGATGCACGCTTCGTTATCTAAGCAAGTCAAGTCACCCCAAGCTGTCTCTAGAACTAGAGGTGGCTTCATCTGACTGACATGGACGTCCACCATAAGATGAGATAAATCACAAGCCAGGAGAGCCTTTTGCATCTGTTGACACTACAGGTAGACCGAGGGGACACTCTTTGATGGAGACACCTATATCAGATACCTGTTTTCATTCAGATGAATCCGACTGTTACAGTGTAAGCTAATGAGATGCAATTTTACAGTCCAAGATGAACCAAGGATACAAAAGTCTTCATCCTCTACATGTACAAATTGTGGCAGATGCTAAGCAACTTCCTCAAGAAGTCTTACATGGCAGAGCCAACCATGAGAAAAACAGAGTAGAAATAAAGGTGTGTCTTTTTCCATGGGAGAGCCTGTGTGTGTAGGTGATTTCCCCAACTAGAGCTCCTCAGAACTTCCCCAGAGCTCCTATGTTGCTCTAAGGCAGCCTGATCTCCAGCGGCAGCCTGCTGCCTATGTACCTTCAAGGGGTACTTCACTCATTCAGCAGAGGAACAAGAAAACAAAACCAGCAGGTATGGTCTGGTGAATGTGAGGAGCAGAGCAGAGATGGACTCATGTGCTTAGATGCCACACAGAGAACACAGGATTTACTGAGCTGTGCTCCAAATCAGGGATGAAGCATCAGTGAGGCATACAGGGTTGCACAGGGTTGCCGCTCTAAGGTGCCACAGTGACAGGGTGAACAGTTTCCTTTTACGGTGGCTGAAGAATAGGTAAGTAATGGATTTGGCCTCCCTTAGCTGCTGTACTGATGATCAACATCCCCAGAATCTATACTCTGCATAGCATGGGGCGCTGTCCTTCAGGCCTGATTACACAAACTGAATTCCTCCTCAGACAAAAGCTGGAAGATGACCTGCTTTGCTGTATCTTCAGAAAAATCAGAATAACCTTGACTATTAAGACACCGCCTGAGACTGAGGCTACAGCACAAATACTAATGTTGGGTCAGTCTTGGCTCAATTTCATCCTAGTTCGTCATATGGACATCTGAGCTTTTGCAGGAATATTACATTAGTCTGTCCAAGGCTTTTTTGAGATAAGATGCCAAGGAATGGTCTTTTAGCAAGGCAGCGGTGAAATCTGAAACACAAAGCTGTGGATCTGCATCCTTGTGTGGTACTTATGTTAGTCTGCAGGGCCAAGAGCAGTCCTTGCTAGTACATCGCTGCATGCATTATCTCATTTTTCTCCTTATTTACATTCCTCGCTTTTGTTTTATTTCTTCTTTCCCTCAATTTTTGTCTTCTTCCTTTCTTCTTTTTTTCCCCCTTTCCTTCTGTTCTTTTTCTCCTCCTTCTGATTGATTCTCCCTCTTCATTCCTTCCTTCATTCTTTCCTCTATTCTCTCATTTATTTGTTCTAGCAAATTTTCAAATCTATAAACCCATTACGGCAAAGAGACTGTGTTGAGGCAGCCTCTGAGCCTGCAGATGTGGTGGGTCCTGGATTCCAATAACAGAACTTATTTGGAAAAAAACATTATCTGTAATGTGGAAATGGTTTGGCTTGAGGGTAAAATTTATCATCATTACCCTAATATCATCTCAAGTCTCAGCTCTGGCAGCAGCTAAAGAAAACACCAAGGCTTAATTCAGTCAGCGCAAGGAAAGAGAGACAGAGGATGGAAAATATGATTTATGATGGAAATCAATGCAATCATAATACTTTATGCTTGTAAAATTGGGCTGTTCCAACTGTGCTCATGGATTGAATAGGCAACTTTCCACCAAAAAAAAATCCTGGCAAATTAGAATGCAGTAGTACGATGGCGCAGCTGGCAAAAGGGATCACTTTCAGGGTTTGGGGTGTGAATAGGAACAGGTTTTATTTCGCTGGGCTTTTGTTTTCTTTCCTTCTCCAGGGATCAGGCATAATTATTTACTCGAGGTCTATCTACATAGGACAATAGAAAAATGCTGTCCTGCAGCTCTCAGAGGGTGGAGGAAGGGCAAAAGAGAAGGGAAGGATGACAGTCTGGAACACGACAGGAACGCTGACTAGTTCTCCAACTAAATGGCAAAATCCTGGCAGGAGCATTATCCCCAGTGTAAAAGTGAAAGGAACAACGTGACTCATTCCTCTGCAGTGCGGAGTACCTCTCAGAGACCAGCTGAAGTATATTTACAAAAATTTGAATCAGGCTCTTCAATTCAGCTAAAGGCAGGCAAAAGTTATAAGGCTTGGGAAGTTTGCTTCTAATGCACGAAACTCAAAAGTGTCTGAACTTCTACATTTGACCAAATCATGACTCCAATAAATAAAATAGAAATTGCAGAGATCATGAACAAACTGCTGATGTAAAGTTGAACTACTTCATCTGTACTGTAAAGAACATGCCTTGTCAAAATGCTATATGCAATTTCCTAAACAATGCTTGAAGGATGTTTTGCACTTTGGTTATATGGGTGGGAATATACCGCTGCAACATTGCCTGTCTCTGGAGAAGTAGAACAGCTCAGCAGCCCCAGAAACCAGGATAAGGAAATATAGTTATTCTTAGAGAATGCAAAGACAAATGCTTATTTATTCAAATCTTTCTGTCAAAAGGGAAGTAATTGGTATCCAGGACTTGCAATTCAATGTAAACTGTGCCCAAACAATAATGAAAAGTGAGCATTTGCAATATACTTTGATATCTTTCCAAAGAAACCTATCTTTAGTAAGACAGTTTTGAAATTATTTTGGTATTTCCTGATTCTGGAGAAAGCTTTGTGCACAAAAGGTGGAAAAATTATTTTTGTGAGTTCTTCCTTAAAAATAATCAAGATGTCCAGGTATCAACATATGATCCGTCTCCTCAGAGCTTTAGATGTCCATGCAGGTTATGATCCTGTAACATTACAGGTTTTTGGTCTGGTGAATCACATCTCACAATGCTGATATTCCTCAAGAAGTAAGCAATCTCCTTCTTCCTCTCAGCCCAGCTATCCTGTTTCCCAAAGAAGATTCTATTGAGGACCGATGGAGAGAAATACACTGTGATGTGCGGTTCTGAGCACCACGCTTATACAGAAACAGAGGATGTGCTAAAGCAGACACCAGAAAACCCAAGTGAGGTCAGAGCTCACGGCACCAATCCCTAGGAAACAAGGTTCCGTTGTGTTCAGAGGGCATAGAAAGTTGGTTTCTGTAAATGCTGTGGCTGACCAGACAAAGTAGTCTCTCTGTCTCTTTCTGGATCTCAGTAACTCCATAAGGGTTAGGTGATGCCTACCAGTATTTGCTACGAAGAACCAGCAGAGAGGAATGTTGCTTAGGATGACTCTGTCCCTGAAATTTCATTAGGCAAGCTAAAGTGCAGCTTCTGTCATGGAGGGCTCCCAAAATACTCGGCTGCAGGCAGGTTTGCTTTCTGAAAAGGATCATTACAATGAAAGGTGAGCAGTGTACAAGAATAATGCAATGCGTCTTCCACTCCCAGGGCTGGATCTATGTGTGTCTGTAACTTTAAATGCTTGGAGCTTCCAAGCACTGCACTCTTTACAGGAATGGATAAAGAAATAAAAAGACAAGGGAGCCTTTACTCTATTCTTCTCCACCTGATCCCACTGGTACCTACAAGGACATCTCTCATCTGTGGTGTAAGAAAACTCCTGTCCCTCTCTGAGCTGAGGTTTTCAAGTGAAACCAATAGGAGGGTGGTTTATGGCAGTTGCATCTTACTCTTTTGGACACTCTGTTATTTCCTGTCAAGATCTGGCTCTAATTTTCTATGTCCCCTTCCGTGTACCCACAGCTTTCTACAACTACCACACACCTACACAGAGTACACACATCTGTTTCCCAGAGACTAGGTTTTTAAAGCAGGGTGTTGTCTGATGGACTGATTTCCCTGAAGGAGTAACAAATGGCTATACCAGCTTCTATAAATCTATCACATTGTTCCCACTCTCTTTGTTGCTTCTGGAAAAGTTTGACAGCAGTGGCAAGGGACTGGGGAGCAAAAGGTCCGTAGAATGAAACGGAATTAAAAGTATCACAGTATCACAGTGTCATAAGGTTGGAAAGGACCTCTGAGATCATCAAGTCCAACCTATAACCCGACACTAACACCAACACTAACATCAACCATCATCTAAACCATGGCACTCAGTGCCTCATCCAGTCTCCCCTTAAACACCTCCAGGGTTGGCGACTCCACCACCTCCCTGGGCAACGCATTCCAATGACCAATCACCCTTTCAGTGAAGAACTTTTTCCTCAAATCAAGCCTAAACTTTCCCCGATGAAGCTTGAGTCCATGCCCTCTAGTTCTGTCACTGGTCACCCGAGAGAAGTGACCAACCCCTGCCCAACTACAACCTCCTTTTAGGTAGTTGTAGAGAGCAATGAGGTCTCCCCTGAGCCTCTTCTTCTGTAGACTAAACAGCCCCATCTCCCTCAGTCGCTCCTCACAGAGCTTGTGCTCCAGCCCCTTCACCATCTTCGCTGCCCTCCTCTGAACACATTCCAGTATCCTAACATCTTTCCCAAACTGGGGGGCCCAGAACTGTACACAAATATTCAAGATGAGGCCTGACCAGTGCTGAGTACAGGTGGACAATAACTTCTCTGGTCCCGCTCACTACACTATTCCTGATGCAGGCCAGAATGCCATTGGCCTTCTTGGCCACCTGGGCACACTGCTGGCTCATGTTGAGTTTCCTGCCAACCAGCACTTCCAGGTCCTTTTCTGCCTGACTACTCTCCAGCCACTCTGTCCCCAGTCTGTAGCTCTGCATGGGATTGTTGTGTCCAAGATGAAGTACCCGACATTTGGACTTATTAAACATCATCCCATTAGAATCGGCTCATCTCTCCAATCTGTCCAGGTCCCTCTGCAGGGCCATCCTACCCTCTAGCAGATCAACCCTTCCTCCCAGCTTGGTATCATCTGCAAACTTGCTGATGATGGACTCAATCCCCTCATCCAGATCATCAATAAAGATATTAAACAGGACAGGACCCAACACTGATTCCTGGGGGACACCACTGGTGACCGGCCGCCAACTGGATGAGACACCATTCACCACCACTCTCTGGGCTCGGCCATCCAGCCAATTCCTAACCCAGCACAGAGTCCTCCCATCTAAGCACGGGCTGCCAGCTTCTCTAGGAGTCTATTGTGGGAGACAGTGTCAAAGGCCTTGCTAAAGTCCAGGTATACCACATCCACAGCCTTCCTCTCATCCACCAGGCGAGTCACATGGTCATAAAAGGAGAAAGTCTTGGACACCTGTGGTGTTATTGTTGGGCAGCCATCTGTCCCTCATTTGATGCTTGTCCCAGACAAGTCCCAGACAAATACAAGGACGCTGCATAAACTAGGTTGATGTATGGGGCCTTGATTTATAAAGTTGTCCTTTACTTTAAAAACAGAAGGAAACATTTTTGAGGGATGTTTCCCATGTGTTGTTGATATCGGAAGTGTTGCACTTCACATTAACTCCTTTTGCAGTCTAGGACTGTTACCACATCTCTCTCTACCCACACACTGACTAAAGTACAGAAACATCCAGACCAGATATGACAGTATTTCCTCTTCGCACATACACGTCCTCTCCACAAATATGTATATATATGTGCATATGTATAGAAAATTACTTAAAATACGCTAGACTGATACATATGCATACCCTCACACATGCACACGCATCCTTCACACGCATAAGCGATGAAATTTTTCATGAGATCGATGTGCCAGGAGCAGAAAAAGAACAAGAAGAATCTCGTTTGGTACTAAACTCTTAAGCATACTATCCATCCATCAGTAGAAACACAGGTCTTTAAGGACCTGATATCTCCAAATATTTCCTCCACTAATGACAAAACACCAGTTTAGTAAGGCAAGATCTTCAACGACCAGTGAAGGAAGTGCAAAGGGATATCATTTATGTTCTCTAATACCTTCCTTATTTAAAAAAAAAAAGACCTCCTGATACCCATCCCAGACTTATTTTCTGTATGAAAGTTGAATTGGCAGAAGAATCACAGTGTTTGTGTAGGAAACAAGGAAAAGCAGATTATCTTTGCCAATGTGCTTGAGAAGTGTCTTCTGTTACGCAAACTGATAAAGTTTCTTGGTCCGCGATAATATTGAAGCCCACTGATATCAAAAACCAGGGAAAATGGCTGTAACAAATCCAACTGTAGGGTTCTTGCTGGAAATTGGAAAACGCACATTGCACACCCAGTTACTTCAAAAAACTTGACCAGACACAAACCAGAATCAGACTAGGAATTATTGGGGATGTTTTATGATTTTCACTGTGTAAAATATCAAACTATGTAGATCGAGCCAATTTGAAAATTCAGTGCCATTGAGTCAAAACATATTCTTGGTAAATAAATGCCCAGATTGTATAATCATCATTATATCCAGCCTTCAACAGTGAGTCTTGCTTACTTGTAAGCATAATTGTTGAGACCGAATGTTGCATCTTTACATCCTTGGAGGTGAATGTTCATTTATGTCAGAAAAGGGAGGAACATGAAGGTCTTATTGGTCAATAGAAGACTACAGATACTATCAGTCTAACATATCTTGCTACTGAAGTCATAAAAATAGAACTTATTGCAATGGTTAGTATTTTGCTTCATATCACTTAAGTTTTTAAAATTATTTCACAGTAGATCAGGAATGGTTATCAGCAATGACAAGGTGCCTCTTGCTAACACTGCTGCTCTTGCACAAACCTCTTGGGGAGGAAGAAGCAGTGGCGACACGACTGAGCAAAGTGGGGAGTGACAATGTTTGGAGGAGATTTTCTCAGGAGGGGGTGTTTGTTTTTTTGTTGGTATAGACAGGAAGCTTAAGACGTTATCTGCAGGCTACATTGTGTGCCATTTTAAACACAGTGCTCTTAATAAATACCGACAGCAAATCAGGACAAGAACAGACGCAAGTTGTTTCAGGCGACTTCTGTCAAGTGAACAGTAATGCGGCAGGATTAGTGGCAATCCTCTCCATATTGCAGAGAGCAAGTCGCCTGCATATGAAGTGCTCCAGGCATTGCAATAGGTTTATCAAGGGGTCCTTGATATTCTGAAGCAGACATGCAGGCTGCAACATTCAGTAGCTTTTCAATTCAGCCATCTCCTTCTGAAAATTGAGTGGCAATACTGGTGGGAGTAGGAGGCAGTTGATTTTAATTCCAGAAGCATCCTAAGAAGCCCACATCTTAGTCGTTCCCAGACTGCTCTCTTTACCCCTATGATGTTGCTAATGCAACTGGACTTGCTCTTAAGAGCAATAACCAAAATGTTAATAGCACAGTATCAGCAGGGTGACAGTTTGAGCCAGTGAACCATTAACTTCCATTCCATCAGATGCAATCAAAGTCAAAGTTCAATGGGCCCCAAAAAGGCAATGCCAGCTAACCCCAGTATCAACATACTCCCTTAGACCAGATGTTGAAAATGCAAGCTCAAAGGAGAACCCTTTCCATTATCATTTTGTTGAATGAGCGCTAACATCCTAAAATACGCTATTCTTCTCTCCATCCTGAGAAATGGAATAGGTGTCTTACTGACTGCGGGTTAGCTCTTTGTATATAAAGAAGAAACGTTGTGCACATTCCTAAATAAGGATCTTTTTGGACTGATAATGCCCATTCTTCCTTTATCTTTCAGCAGCTTTATGCCATCTCACCAACTTAAGACTGCCTAAAATCTAGAATTAACAAATATTATTGGGTTATGAAGTTGAGGGAACCTTCATAACACAGGCATCTGTGCTTTTTTTTTCTAATAGTGCCATCAAGGCTGGTTGCCACAAGAACCTATCTGGTCACTGGCAGCTGGTTTGAATCACTTTACACATTAACACTGAGAGTGACTCAGTCTTTGGACACCTAAAAGATTTCTTCCAGGCACAGATTGGATTGTTTACTAGATCCTCATCCGTAGCTGAGCATCTAAGTTTGTATTTCGAATACAATTAAAGAGAACATCAAAAGAAAAGCCTATCCATTTGAGACCTGTAGACTGGGAAATATTGAAAAGCCTGGAAATTGGGTTAAAAGTAGTATCTCACCTTCCATGGAAGCCATTTCTAAAATCTATCACAATTTCTTCTGGGATTTAGCTGTGCAGCACTCCTTTCTAAGAGTTTTAAAAGAGGTAATTAACAAAATACATTTTATGATCTCTTTGAAGCCACATGATGGGGTCTAGCTCCGATAATTTTTGCTGTGGGGCTCCTGTCTTGCCCCACCTCCATCTTAAGCTCAGAAAATATAATTAAGGGAAAAGTAGTTTGGAAGTCATCCCTAAGAGAAATTCTAGCACTGCAAGAGGGTTCATATGGACTTGCAAGTTTTTCCTCTGCCCATTCCAAATTCATACCTTAGAGGAACTTTCCTTTCTTTTTTTTATCACTTTTTTTGGCCTTGTTAGCCTTCCAATAAAAATGCTGTATTACACATGATTCTGAAAGAGTCTGTGCTCCATGAAGTTTTTATGTGGTATATAAAATACCTTAATCGGACATATACAGAAAGAGGCATACACACAAGAGTGAGAGACAGCAGGTACACCTGAGACTGAAGTGCATCCTGTTCATAAAGGGAGATACAGCGCTGACGGCATTTCACACTGAGGTATCCAGGGACCATCACATGGTTTGATGAAACCGAGGAAGCTCAATAGACTTTCCAAACCTAATTAGTACTTAATGATCTGGAGAGACACGGATGTCCATCACCTCTGCTTCAGCCCCTCTGTTCTTCCTCAGATTCTTAATTAACCTTTAAGGAGATGATGTGCTGATGAGTTTCCTAGGATATTGTATTGATTTTTTTCACACACGCACGTATACATACTCATGCACATGCTCACCCACACCACACACTCCAGCACACATATTAAAGAAACTGTGATACGAATTCTCAGCTTCAGTGCAATCCACACAAAGGCTCTGCTGATCAATGTTTATTAATGGAGCGCTGCCTTGAAAATTGTTAATTGATGGCAATGTACAAAACGTTGTCTGGAATTTAACCTTATTCATCATTTAAGTATGTTGGAAACTAGAGCGTGGTGTTAATTAATAGCATTAGAACAAAGTCGGATCGTTCTGCTGTGGATTTGAAAAACAAAATCATATGCGCAAAGAGAGGGAGAAAAAAGCTGTGATTAAATATAAAGCCAGAGTGAAAAAAAGTGAGAGAAAATGGAGCCAAAGCCAGTGTCATATTCAAGATGACTCACTTTGTGCCTATAATGAAATAAAAATTTTCTCATGAGCTTATGTAATATTTTACAGTTGTGTCATATTTAATCAACTCTGAGTTTTAACAAGTTAAGGAGAAGGTGGGGGAAAGCTGCTACCAATGGAGTGAAAACAGATTAATAAGTTTTGAAAAGTTAATAGCCAAGTTTTCAGATTAAAAAAAAAAAAGAAATCGATGTTGGTAGCTGAATTCACCAGGGGAAAAATGACAAATGAAGAATGCCTTACTTAAAGTTCACTTAATAACAATCTAAATATGTGGTGATAATGTAGTATGCAATGCTAACAGCCGCACTTTTCCAGGCTTGTCTAGAAATTTTCAATGACTGTTTGTTCTCCAAGTCATATGCTTGATTAATGAAAACCTATCTGCCCAGATATTCATTTAAGAGACTTATTACCATGGGCTCGACACACTGCACTTTGAGTGCATGCAGCCCCTTAGTGACATTGCCTGCTGGAAAACTGTTGCCCTTGCTGATCAAGGGTACTCGAATCACTTGAGTCTGGGCTCAAAATTTCAGCGTACAGGCTTCTGCCATATGTATCAAGGTTTGTGGACCATTGCTATGGACCAATCTTCTGGTCCATATAGGACTTTCTGTGCCTGGAAAGACATGCAGCTTGCCTCAGAGCATACCCAGCACACAGGACAACAGGCAGACAGCATGGACGTCCCTGACTGAGTCATAATGCTGTGCTCTTGTACACTAAAGCTCAGCTTATGTCTGTGATCATGCAAAAAGTCTGTGTAGAGCATGGACTGAGGCTGTGCATCTTATTGCATCTGCCTTCTTGTGCAATTTCTGTGTTTATACAAATATAGGGTCTTATCCTTAAAGAGATATTTTAGTTACTTACAGGTAAGAAAATGCTGAAGATAGTGTGAACATGCGGTGCGCTGCCTGCTCCAGAAATCCTGTCATCTAAAGAAAGATGATAGTCCAGGGAAACAGAGGGAATGAAATACAAAGCATATTTTCTTTAAAAAAAAAAAAAAAAAAAAAAAAAAAAAAAAAAAAGAAGAAAGAAGGAAGGAAAAAAAAAGGGAAAAAGGAAAAAAAATACCAAGGATGGAGCAGAGTCAGAATTACTGTCAGGATTTCCTGAATTTCATTGATAAACTCTTCAGGGGTTAGTCCAGTCCTCTCCTTTCAGTTTAAAAGAAAAAAAACATGCCATTTTGAAATAAGGAAAAATTCCATCTGTTTTCTATATTTCAGAATCCCTTTTTGCCCTTATTTTCACAGAAATTATTTTAGATGAGCAAATTTCTGACTTTGTCTCTTTCTTAAAACTTAGTTTTCAAATGATTTTTCTTTCTATTGGGAACATATTCATTAATTTCTGCTTGGGAGGATAAGGCATGAAATGATAAAACACGGAGCCACCCATAGGTTGTCTAGCCTATCTTCACGCCCCAAGACAGCATTGGTTCTGCCTATGTCATTCCTTGAGCCTATAACGCTTGAGTCACTCAGCTGTTTTTGTCATGGGGCTAGATAAACACATAAAGCCCAGAGGGAGAATGGGAAATGGATAGTGTGGAAGGTACAGCACAAGAGAGGGCAATTCAGACCACAACATTAGTGACCACAGAGGATGTCAGTGACAACCAGATGCTATGAGAAGGCAGAGATACTGACTTGCCTAGATCTCTGAAGATAAGAAAGGGCCTGGTATTGTGTGTGCTATTGAATTAAGCTCAGTTTTTTTTCTGATGCAATTAGTGACTGCTCATGAGCAGCACACGCTAATGATTGGTTGTAGGAAGCTATCCAAAGGGTACGGAAGTTTTCTGAAGCATCTGGACTATGTCAGTAGCAGGACAGTGCTTTACAGAAAGCACAAGAGATAATCTCCTGATTTGCACTTTGTGATCTCTAGTTGAGGTCTGGTTTTCCTGGTATCACTCTGCTGTGCGGTTTCCCTGAAAGCTGATTCATACTTTATGCTCTCTTCTTCCATCACGTGCTTGGGGGAGTGTAAAGGATCACCCTCACTAATTGTGAAAGGTGGCATGTAAAACAAGTCATGTAAAAGCAAGCAGCACCAGTTCTCAATGAATGAAAGTCTAGTGTGGGTTGCAAGAATTCTCTCTTACTGGTGGCTATTAAGCTCTTCTGAGAGGAAAAAAGCAAATAAATGTCCAAGATGCCAAGCTCCTCTTATTTCTTGCCCTGTGGTAAAAGCTGACTACAGAACCTGCAACATCTGGATAAGCAGAGAAGAGATATTTTCCCCATTTCTCTCAATTCCTTTTCTTCTAATACTTACTGAGAAAAAATATTTTTTACAGGGCTGTGAATATTTGTTTAGATGAGCAACAAAAGTGAACACATGTTGTCTGAAGCTAGGATAATAAATGACTAGTTATAAAAAACAATGGCTTTGCATTTAGGAAGACTGTTCAATGGCAAACCAAAGCAGCTTTTAGGTATGGAAATTAAAGAAACAGACAATCAAATACACAAATAAATAAAATGAAAGGAAAGAAACACATCTTTCCACTCTGTAGACTCTCAGGGTTATTACAGAGTCAGAGGTGGCCATCTAGATCACCAAAGGCAACCCACAACTGGCAGCTTTGTGACGGTGTTCTTAGCAATGCTTACACCCAGGCCTGGACATTGGAATGTGTTTAACTGAGCAAAATAAACATGATAATCATGATCCTAGGGATTAGCCTGTGGTCTGCTTGAAAATCACTGCAGCAGTTTTGGACACCAGAATTACTCTTTATCAGAGCTGGTTTCACACAGAGATTAGGCATCAGCAGGGCTCTCCAAAGTGTACCCAGCACACTCCCAAAGGCTTCTGGGGTCAGTGGTGAAGTACTTTGTAAACAAACTCCTGGCATGGATCTCTCAAAAAGGCCCTTCCTATTCTAGCAAGGGTAGTGTTAAATTGTGGATCACTGTCCTTGGTTCAACTTCTTTCTTCAACTCAATGAGTGGCAATGCCTGTGGAGGAGTCTGTTGTATTCCCCATCCTTCTCCTCCTTCTCCTACATATTGACTGTATAGGTTAAAGACTCTTTGCATAAAGACCCTTCATTTATCTCTTGTATTTGACATATGGTTCTTGGCATGGAGAAGGTGCAACTTTTGTGGGATCTTGATCTTGAAGAATGAGCACAATGCAGAGACTGTACACTCTTACTTCCAACAAGGGTCAACCCCACCAGAAAGGCCCTGAAGAAGACAAGTGCTAAGCACCTCCAGGAGCCAGACAGCTATAGTCTAGCACAGTGGGATATTCCTTGCCTTCTTAACCCTGAGAAAGAAGTCTTTATTATCTGTTATATAGTAATATCTGCACTATTAATCCTTGCTTTCCATAGGGAAGAGCGGGAAGTGTCTTTTGATTTTGAAAACAGGTGAAGTATAAATGATACCAACTTTAGGCTTATGCTAGCTTGACTAGGAATCGTGCCTTTACATGGCACAAGATAAAGGCTGCTGCTTTGTGGGAATCATCCCCAAATGACTTGAAGTAATCAGCTAGTCTTAGAAAAACAAGACACTGAAGGCTTTATTTGTCTTCTAGACTTAGGAAAGTTGTGCACAGTGGGGATCAGAGTGGAATCAGACAGCGGCAGCTCCTGATCTGTTTAGCTAGCAAATATATTTTAATCAGGTAGCACCAGTGGTGGTGACGGTGGCATTAGCTGTTCTCTGTACAGTAGGATGCACTCAGCTCTCTGGGAGGCATTCACATGCTAGTTTGAGTATCACCTCACTTGTCGGTAGTAAGTACCTCTTGGGAAACAGGGCTTATTCCACATACCTTAGTTAGCTTTGCTACAACACTGTCACGAACACAAGGCATTCACTCTGTCCTTCCTATTCCTAGATGTCTTCCTTCAGTGACTAAACTTCTGTATGCCTATTAGCAAACAGACTCAGCTTCTCATAGTGCTACTTGAATGACATCCTTGTTAATAAAAAAGGAAAGGGAAAAAGATAAAAATACCCAAAACTGACTCGGGAATCCTAGGGACCTTTTCTCAGTACTTCTGCCTTGACAAGTAATGTGTTGATTTCATTCTTTTCCTCCTCCTGCTATTTCCCTGCCTGCTTCCTTCTTCCTTCCCCACTCACTCCTACAGGTATAAATAACCTAAAAAACATGTAGCTAACCATGATGTGTCAGTCCCCGCTGTGCAATTTCCCATCTGCTGCCTCCTTCTCCTGTACTGCAGGTTGAACTCACACTCCTGCCATGCTGAGTTGAATAGGTTGTGTGCCTATGTTTGAAATTAAGGACGTTAGTGAAGCCCTCTGCTGAATCCGGGAGTTAGGTTGTGACATTGATGGCATATAGGCAGTCGGCCTTTTCAAGTGGGAAACAGAACCATTTCACCGTGCAAATGCTGCGTATTAATGAAACAAACAGGAGCAAAACCCATTGAAACAGCAACATTGATAGCTGGCTGGTGGCAACGTAGAAAGATGTCTCCGCTGGATCTTCTTGTGACCAAGATAAAGGCTGCTGGCTTGTGCGAGCCTAAAATGGATGTTGATTCAATCCCCTATCCTTATTCTATGGCTTCTTTGGAAACGGTAGTATTTGCTGAAGCAAAATAAAGCAGTCATTAACAGCATGAACCTACATATTCACCTGCCAAGACATCGGTAGCAACTCAGCAATGCTGTTTCCTGAGTACTGACTGTTGGATTTTTATGATATTGTTCTATTGGAGCTCTTCAGATCAACTGTTTGAGAGCTGTCTGGTTGCTGTAGTCAAAAAAAATTAATAATAATTTACCCTTGAGATCCTCTTCCATCTCTTTGTCCTAGTCCTTTTCGGAGGCAATTATTCATATGATATATACCCCAGTACATGGTCTGTCACTCTTCCTCCTGCAGTTCTTGTGGGATCAATGTAACTTTCCTGAGTGTGCAAACCTCTTTATACTGCACTGACGAGTAACTTTACTTAGCATATATACTGTAGTTATGGGTGTTTTGTAAATTCTTACATGATGGACCCCTCTGTGGCTCAACACTTGTCAGTAATCGGGCCATTACTTCACCTCCTTCATGCTTTATTACTTTGACTATGTGTATCTTTGGTGGTATGCAATGATTAACATTTAAAATCTGCCTCCTTACCAATCTAATTGCTTGTAATCCAGTCTCCTAGTATATAAAGACCTTCAGAAATGTGAGGGTTAGTGCTATAGAACAGTGAAGCTCCCCTAATATTAGAATAGGTCTGCGTTTCCCTTTTACATCCTTAAATCAGGGCTAATGAAAGGCAGATGGGCAGTTTTTTAAAAGCCACAAGACAAATTCATGCCAGTCTTCTGTGGCAGACCTCCCTGAAAAGTTACCAAATTCATCTTGGTTGACCATGATCTTGACATTTAATGAAAGTGTCAAAGTTTTGAAAATGAAATAAAGGTTTGAGTGGAATGATTCTCAAGATCCAAAAGAGGGATTTATAACCAGGGTCTAATTCTGTCATCAGTCTTCCAATCTACTGCAACAGCAAAGTAAGCCCAATTAAAGAGACAACTTATTCCAACATTACCTCTCAACAAGAGTTTAAATACCACATCAGTAGTAACACAAATAGGGAGAAATTAGGTCTATAATAAAAATGCAAACAATTCCATTTATGCTCCCTTGTCTCATTATTTAAAAAAAAAATTGACAAAAGCAATTATATGAGGTTCGTAGAATATTTTGATACTTTGGACAAAAAATAAGTGAATACATAAGTAAATATTTATCTCTGAAATGGCCACCATACTGTAAATAGCAATTAGGGTAACTCATGCTTACATCTTCTTCCATAAACCATAATCCTAAATTAAACTGCATGGGTGTGGTAGGTATAACAGTCTCTAGTGTCAGTGAAAAAAATATAGTTCGTCATTAATATTTGCCTACAAAGATTCTTGAGAGATTTGATATGTCTGGGGAAAGTATCTCTCCGGAGAGAATGACATGAGCATAGAAGATGAAAACACACTTCCTCTGGCAGAATCTGTGGACTGAAATCTTTGGGGTGTTCAGGATCTGAAGGAAACAAACAAACAAAAAGATTCTCCATAGACAGCAATTTGTTTCATGAAAAAACATATGGAGCTCCAATTCCCGATTTCTCTGAAAATAAAACCTAATTTCACACTAAATTGTTGTTAAGACTCAAGAGCAGAGGCTTCCTCAAGAGTGCAGCCAGCCACCCTTCCCCTAGATTTCTTTAGCCGAAGAATGAGGAATAAGATAGTCCTGACATTGTGGAGGAGTCGCAGTGAGATCTTCAGGATCTTTCTGTTCATCTTCAAGTCATACCCAGGAATAATATCTTCCAGTTTCTTCCCCTGCCATACTCCAAGGGATTGTCAGGGAGACCAGGGGAAAAAAATCAGCATTTAGTACAACTTCTGTTGATGTCCAGCATTCATATGTGGCATACCCTTGTCACCAGAAGAGCAATCTATTTTCTCAATCTTTACCAATTTGAGTTTAATTCTGGGCAGTGCCCCTGAGGGGAGAGAAAAAAAAAAAACAACCCACCAAACAAACAAAAAAACTATGCCTATCTCATCACTATCCCTTTAGTTATCCTGTCCCCTACTGCAGCAAGAGACCCGCCACTAGCAAATTCCCAAACCACCCATTTATTTCCCGAGCTATGTTGTGAAGCCTCATTCTTCAAACATAACAAATCCAGCAACTTCATGAGTTGAGGTATTGCGGATTTTGCCCTGTGACTGCAAATAGGATCAGCCTGTACAAATGAAAGCCTAGATCTCTGCTATTGCAAGTAAAAGAGTCTAGGTGAAATATCTACTGAGGAATATATTTTATGTGTTTTCTTTAACTGTCCATCCAAATCGTGCTGAGTGATAGTCGGGTGCTGCTAGGAGGCACTGATAACGGCTTTACATTTATAAAGTACCATCTGTCCAGATGGACCTCCAAAGTACTTTATACACTTTACTAACTGTTTGTTCCAGCTCCACACATCACCTTATATCTATCCATCTGTTTACAACCATAGCCATACAGAGAGCATTTGTTTCACCACTAAAGCATGGCTATTTCAGATTCGGGATGTGACAGATGTTTAAGAGCTCACATCAGTGTGGAGTAACAACTTCATGGAGCAGGCTTGCTTCTCTTCTGCAGCTCTGTTCACTTTGGCATGAATTAAAACTACGGAGCATCCAAAGAATCTTCTAAGGAATCAAGTCAAAAAAAAAAAAGACAAGGGAGTGATTTTCATGTAGCTAACCGAATTTCAAATTTAAGCATCCCATTGCCCCAGCTGCTGTAGATGTTAAAAGTTCACATAAGTATGTGAGGAAGTTCACAAATTCATGGAAAATTTTCTTCTCACATCCAGCTCTGCCTCAGAGAATTGCAGTGACACTGAAGAGCTTACTTTTGGCAGAGCTAGTCCCCTTATATCACAGATGGATTTGGGGTATCTGTGGAAGTTTTCATATTAAAATGTCCACAGAGAAGACTCAGCAGAAGGGCTTCTTAGTTAGGCAGTAGCATGACAATGGACATAAGTGGATGTCAGGTTTGCCCAGTTTTTAGTCCCCTTTTACTAGCTGTACTGCTGTAAAGACCTGAATTGAGAGATGGTGGTTGGACCAACCAGTCTGCAGTTAAAACACCTAACCAGGAGATGAAGACATACTGAAAGGAGAAGGAGTTGGTGAGGGGTATACTGTGAGCCCCAGGGTACAAATGTATATGTGCTCTTCCCAAGTGAAATGGAATAGGTTTACTCAGTGCTTCCTCATGCCAGGAATTTTTTAAACGAGAAGCAGTGTGTCACTTTAAGCAGTCATTTGACAGTTCTGTTCACATTTGAGTTTAGATCAAAATTAGATTTTATTAAGTTCCAATTCATACTTTGCTATAGGAGGCATTTAGATTAGACAGCCCCCTCTCTCCTGAAATATTACCCAAACACCTGACATGATAGTACATGGTCAGATTATGATTTTTTTTTTTCATTTTTGTCAAGAGGATATGTCCAGACAGCAATCTATATTTCTGTGAAATTAGGATCCATTCAGCACTCTGTAAAACATCTAAACCAAAAGATGAATTGTTAACCATGATTACCATATTATTTATTATTATTGTGTGATGTTGAGGCTATGTTTGGAACAGATGGGAATCCAATTAGCTTAGTTCTGCCTTTGTCCGTTGGATGAGACATTAATTTCAGGGCCACTCTCCGCCTTGTCTGAATAGCTACGAGAAAAGAATTATGCCCATGGAACTTGGTGGTTTTGAGATGGTTTGTCACTTATATTTTGTTTTCTCTTGAAAGGACACTACTGGCTGCTAAGCAACAGAGTAGCTGTGTTTACATGTACATTTGTCTGTATATATGCACATATACCTAGTTATGCAGACATATAGAGTATTTATTCAAGGACAGGAGTCTCATCAGGCTGGCTTTCAATTGAGAGTAATTCTATTAATTAGGGCTGCAGTTACCATCCCTGTTCAGTTTCCCCCACTTCACCCCTCCTCTTTTTTCTTCTGTTGCAGCTATTACTGTTTTTAATTAAAGTGCCAAAATGTTCACTCCTAACTATAACAAGAAAAGGGAAAGACAAAAGGGCAGAAATGAGGAGAGGAGCTCTGTTGAGAAAGACAATTTGTTTGGCTAGGTCTTTCAGAAACAGACAGACTTGTCAATGAGTCCTCTTCAGGATGGTATCCTATAACCAAGGGAGGGAGCAGAAATGCTTTTAATAGGGCTTTTCTCTCAGCCAGGGATAATCATACCTACAGAGAAGTCTTAGAGCAGCCGTCTGCTTGGAAGCAGCTCTGTTGCACATGTCAGTGGTATTTCTTTTTCTTCTTTTAAATGTCTCCTCTTTTTTTTAAGCTGTTACGAACCCTTAGACTAGAAATTATTTTTCAATCTATCTATATTTTCCTGTACTGTATTGATCATTAGGTTATTTGTATGCCGTAATCTCTGTCCCTGGATTTTAAATATTACTTATATTTGATATAATCCCCAGATTTCAAAACTGTGATCCAGGCCCCGAAATTAATACATATAAATATTCAGGCTTCAATAATGTTTCTCCATTCTTCATCTTTAAAGCAACTTAAAAATATATATTCAATACCTGCGAAGGGGGAAGGTGATTAAGATGTTGGTTGTAGGGAAGTTGAGGTATAATATACAATACTGGACTGAAATGTAAACACAGAAGCAGCACCAACAAAAGTGTTGATGGAAATTTGGCATGTGTAGGTATGAAAACGGGCTTTTCAACCAAAATAAACACTATGGAATGAATGTATTTGTTGTTGATGTCTAGGTTGAAGTTATCTGGGTGTTGAAACACCACAGCAGGGAAGCTCAGGATAGAAAACCAGTTTTCAACTAAAAAATAATGGCTTAACATTTTCAAATGTTCTCATTTTTTATGGGTAGTAGTAATTACCTAAATGTTTGCCAGAAACTGGAAAAAAATAATTTGAACTTTTTAGGTTTTTTTGTTGTCGTCTCCTCCTTTGCTTTCTACCTGTCTCTTCCCAAAATGTATGTGAGAAATTAAAAACATCAGAAACTTGTGCGTTACGAGCCACATACTTTCTGGCTCTGAAAAGATGAGTTTTTAAAGTCTCAAATTTGCATCTGCCAGCTTTTCAAGATAAGCCGCAGGGCTTGTGCCCACTGCTCCAGAGGCTCCTGATTCAAACTCAGTGGCTTTGTCAAGAGGGTGGTGACTAGTTTTGCATACACACAAACTGGCAGTTTTGTGAACCACTCTGTGCAGAAATCCTTGACTCCCATTCGCATGCATCAGGCAGTGTCTCTCATTTCAAGTGACATCAGTTTATTTGACTTTCAAATGAGAAAACTAAGTATCATGAACAGATGAAGAGATAATCAAAACATCTTTGTCCAGGTTTTTTGAAACTGGTTTTGAAAACTGAAACTCCTGAGCAGTTCTGCCAGTTCTCATAATATTTTTATCATTAGAACACAACAACAACAACATTTGCTAATCTGTTTCCTAAGTCTCTTGCCTTTGGAGGCATTTGAATTGGTGATGATTTACCTTAATAGTCATTGAATATAACTCAAGTTTCTGACTACTAGTGTTTTCAGAAAAGTTTGAACAATGTTTCTTGTCAAATAAAGGAAAAGATCAAAATCTAAACATATTCTAAGGCAAGCCTCAGAGCTGATAACTGTATTGCATGAGGCCCCCTTGATAGCACAGGCATAAAATCGTAACTTAAAAAAAGGGGGAAAATATATGATAGTAAAATATTTTCCTGGATCAGCAAGTCTGATCCCTTGCCACTGCATGAACTTGTCAAGGTCCATTTTGAGCTTGCTTTTGTACCTTGCTCCCCACTTTTCCTGCCGGGCTGCTAATCTGTTGATGGAAGCTAATCCTTTTCCTATGTTCTAGGTTAAATATATTAATAGATGATCAATGTAGTTCATCATTCCAAAGAATTTATATTTAATGACTGGCTAATTGTTAATTCTTTGTAATTATTCTTAACTATAAGCTGCCTTTTCTCTCCCTCTTTGTATATGTGGATTGTTACCTATGCATGTTTACTGTCCAGGCTCCATTGGTGAGCTGTCATTGATCAGCAAAAGGATATTGTGGTATTTCATATTCCTGATTGGATAAGTAGACACATATACGTCTGAAAAGGGAGCACTCATCTTCATTTAATATTTATATATACGATGTCTGCAAATGTGGAGTTTTTTTGACATTCATTGCTATACAGCACAATGTTTAAGTGTTCATAAGAAGTGCACAAAGTGGGTAAAGAAGAAATTATAAGCAGTTTGCTCCTGTCCTTTGAAGAGGGAATTTACTTTATTTTACTGTCTTGCACAGTTGGCTGGTGCATGATTAAATGGTGTCTGGTTTTTGTTCTCAAAATGGCTGCATTTCAGCAACATCATACAGGAATTTCTGTATTAATTCAATGTACTGTGAAATTCCATATCACTCTTTGGGATGTGGTTGCAGATGAAGCTTATTTGTGTCTAGGTTGGTACCTTTTAAACATAATACCCCTAAGATTACGACATTTCATAAAGATGAGTAGAGGCTGTCAAGATGAGAAGGTCTAGCAGCATTTCTTAGGGGATTTCAGAGACTTTGCCAGGCAAATCCAGAACTTCAGGCCTTGTTTTCTTATGTTTTTGGATTAATTATCTGGAGTGAAAGAACATCTTTGCTCTGTATTTGAAAAGTGACTCATCACCTGCCCTGCCTAACCTCAGCTAACAATGTTATCTCCTCAGGTCAAGAGAGAAAGGCCAGTGCTCTTGTTGCTGTAGGTGACAGGTTCAAACCCTTATAATCATACACGACAGCACTTGCTATACTTCTTTTTTATGAGATTTTTTTCAGCCTCTCACTTTCATCTCCTTTATGCAGCAGGTCTTTGTTTTTTACTGTTCATGACTTCCCTCGTTCTCCATCAGCGGTTTTGCATTTCAATTTGTTGGTCTAACGAACAGTTTTCCTTCAGTGTTTTACTCACATATTCACGGTCAAATTTTCAAATCCACGGTGTTAATTTGAATTAAATTTGTGGATTTGAAATAAAGACAGAAGCATGTTACAGTCAAGTGCGAGCACACACAGTCGCTCCCACTTGGCCTCTTTTATTTCCAGCTTCGAACCTGGAGAAAAACACACACAAGTAGAAACACAAATACACAGCCCTCAGGATACAGCTACATCGTGTTTCTTCAGTTCAATATGTATCTATCTCCAGCACTATGAAAATTAAGAGGAAGCCACCTTAATCCTGCTCCTTCATCACAAAGTCCTCTTCTTTCCTGTAAATGGGCAGTTACTGGCTTTTTACCTTAGAGGGGAAGTAAATAAAGGAAAAGGCAAAGAAGACACCTTTCCCCTCTTTCATAAGTTGCACGTCAAATTTCTTGTTATTGATATGTGGATTTAAAGTTTTGTTTGACCATGAAAATATTACAGTGAAAATAAGATAATTTCTAGATCTGGAAATTCCTGCCAAACTACTGTGATTCTTTGGCTGGATGCAACTTCTTTCAAATTCTGCTTAGACTGGGATATTCTGACATCATGGATCACAGGGTGAGGTATCCAAGAATAATCCCTTGCTCTCATTAATAGTGTTTTCTGAATTAATGCTGAACATTCTCTCCCAGTTTCTCTTCTGCCATCACCTCTGCTTTGACTGAGTTTGTGCTGCAAGGAGCAGAGGGAGGCATAGGGAAGAATAGCCATAAACCATGAGATTTGACGTTTGTATCCAGGAAAGAAAAGATACTAACAGGAGCTGCACTGGCTGGCAGAGAGCTAACTAACTGGAACTTTATCTGTGTGCCTGGTTGGAAACACATCAAGGTGGATGGCAGTGCCAAACAGACCAGTGATATGGGAGGAGAGGAGAACAGTGGGGAGATGGCATCCTTTCATGGAGGCAGGCTTTCTTTTGTTTGTGTAGACTCATATGCTCAACTCTTGTCAAGCTCTGCTGTACCTCAGTAGTGGGCTTGCTACTGTACTGTCAACTGTGTTTCATCTCTTTGAGCAAACTCAAACATTTGTTCCTGTGATTTGAGTTGGGAAGAGGTGAGCACAACAGAGCAGCAGCCTGGAATACCAGGAGATATACACTCTGGATCACAACACTCATGTAGAATCAGCCCATGCTAAAACCTTGTCTTTACTACACAGTAATGCAGTAACAACCTCTGTGTTCAGTCTCACACCACTTGGATCTTGCAAAAATTCTGATATCATTTGATAAAGTAATACACGTTAGCTCTTCCCAGGATTGGGTGGCAGGTCTGGTCCTCTTGGGGATGAACGAGATCCAAACTTCCTGTGAAATGAGAAGTGCAACCACATGAATTAAGTATGCCACCTTACAGTGGGTGATGAGATTCTGTTGCCTGTGCCGCCACTTTGTTGTTTTTCTTAGGAGTTAGTTTGCCTCATTATTGTTGTTCATGCTACTGTTGTTTTAATCTTTCACGGGAGATTATATAAAACAGCCTCTCCATGAAACACAACACATCTCCAGGGAACATGATGACAGCACCATATCTTAAAAAGCCATAACGTGGAGATGCGCTGAAGAAAGTATTATTTCCCAGTAATAAGTAAGTGCAGTATGACATCCAGGAAAGATACCCTATTGTGACAAGCTTACACACTAGTGCAAATCTGAAGAAAGGTACATTTAAAATCACAGATGTTGTCATGCTTGCTATTTGAAAGAATTTTCATTCCCTCTAAACTACATGTGCAGCCAGAACAAAGCACCTTAAAGCTTGGCAGGCTGTAGCCCATACCTGATGCTCTCCAACTGTTAATCTTAAGCTGATTTCTCTTGACGTGTCCATTACAGAGGACCTCCCTAAATATAGCAGTTCTCATGCATTTTGCTGGATTCATACTTTGGTGTACTCCATCCCTAGTGGACTCTGACCTTGATGAGTGAACAAGCTGCTAAAGGGTTTTCTTCTTTCCTGATGTCATGCAGAGTTTCCTTTCTGGGTTATATATAGTAGATGGGAGACCTGATAACAGGCGTTTTTCAGTCTTGCAGAAGCTGAGGCAGGAAGGGAGCCTGACCAGAACTCTGTGACTGCTTAGTTACACAGGGACAAAAACAATCTCCAACTGTATATTGCAAAGTGTGCTGCACCATAAAGCTCATCAGAAATCACTGTATTTGTGCCTGGATCAAAGAGCACTGAGGACCATCCTGCTATCATTCATACTGCAGCCTAGGAGAAGGAGCAGGAGTTTCCTTTCTGTGCTCCTCCACTAATATGCTTGGAGAATTCAGGCTACTGAGCTGTAACTACATTGGGCCACACTTAGAGGTCTGAAATGTCACCTACAACCCTGCAGCTAGTCACACTCCCAAGTGTGACTGAAAGTGTCTAAGTAAAGTGACATGCATGTTAGAGCCAGGGAATGGAAAACTCAGAGCAGAGTGCAGGTCAGCCTTTTCAAATATATCCTGTGTGCCTTGGTTTCCTCAGTCTGATCTGTGGACAAGTTGTGCCAGCAGCCACTGCCCTCACTTAGGTCTTATTAATGAACTCTGGGACAATTAAGTCAATTGATCCCAGAGAAGTGCCACTGTTACAACCATCTGTGGCAAGGGAAAGCACATTCCCAAACAGGGAGAGTGTGGAAGACCTAATGAACATTGAACACAGTGTTTTCTCCACACTGGCTTTGTCATTGCTGGGCAGTCTTGCCCTGACAGAGCTCCTGTCCAACCAGGAACGTACATCCATTCATCATTAGTCTTAATGCAAGCTGAGAGTTTTAAAGCCAGGGCTAAATCAGACCATCTTAATTTGCAGGCTTAATGCATTGCGTATTATCCATATCCTTCCTATGGGATTTATCTTGATTAAGTGCTAATTTGTAGCTGGTGGTATACCCAGTGAAGTGACTGATGAGAAGGGTGCCTGGGCAGAGAGTCTATGTTTTGACAGAGATGAAGATTGGGAATGGGAAGTGCTGTTCCCACCGCAGACACACAGGAAGGCAGCACAATTTACTCACATCCTCCTCAGCCTAACAGGTGAACTTTCCAGAAGGGTTTAGCTTGGATTGTTCTTCGGTTGCAGTGGAATCCAGAGGTCTGCTGTGAGAGAAAGAACCAGACGCATAAAGGGTTTTGGCCATCCTTGAAAATCTGCCCCTGGTCTATTATATATCCCTGTATGTACAGAACAGCATGGGCCAGAAAAGGTGCAGCTCCTTCAGATAACCAGCTGTAGGTGGCTGTGTATACATCCCAGCTTGCACATATTTAGTTGCTTATTGAACCTTGACTGCATGTGTCTATAGCTGAGCTGCTTGCCTCATCCCCTACAGTGACACCATCCCCTGCTCACATCCTCCTTCTCTCTCACTGCTTCATTCTATAACCACCAAGTTGAGTGGATGAGACTATTTTAGACATGAACACAATCCTGGTTTGACCACAAAATAGATGGCAGAACTTATCAGCAGTATGAAAAAACCCATTTGAGATGGGCACTACATTTCCAAGGAGCCAGGAAGCAAGTTTCACTCTACTGACCATTATTTTGGAGTGAGAAACAAACGTTCCACCTCAACCAGATGCAGCAGATGATTGATCTACATCAGCATGTAGATTTTATGGTGCTTGAGGAGATTCAACCTTTAAACAGAAATAGGCTCTCAACTTTTGCTATCACAGTGCTGGTATTTCACTAAAATAAAAGCCTTTATTTCAATTGTGGCTTTAGTATCTGAAATTGTGTCTTGTTCTGTAGGCACCTATCCCCCAAAATTCATAAAAGCCCAATGAATATATGCATTAAACAAGTCTTACACACAGAAATGCACACATGGATGACAGGTCAAGCTATTTCATAGTCTTGATTTACACACAGGTGAAAAAGAAGTTTGCTCAACTTTCTCTGGTATGGTAATAATAAACCTAAAGAAGACATCCAACAGTCTCAATTTCAGCCTTACACTGTACGGAGGTATTATGCATTAGCAGTATTTCTCCTTTTGGCTGTTTTTCCAAACACTAAAAATAGTGGACAGTTTCTCAGCTGATGGGTACTGCTTCCTTTTACTAGGGTAACTAATGACAGCAGTTGAGGTGTAAGGGGGTGTTAGGTAGAAGGAAGTTAATTAATTTCAGGGGTTTTAATCTCTTTTCTTTTGTACCAAACCATAAAACAAAAATTCTTCAGGAGCCAGAACATGTACCTCCAGTAATCGAAAGAGAGGCAAGGATCTGACTAATAGATATTACGTTCCATTATATGGTCTTGAAGTCAATAAACATTAGGTTACCTTCATGCAGTGAAAAAAGACCAGATTTATTAAAAAATCTTATCTGGAGGGTTTGCATTTCAATAGGATGTGAATTTGCATATTTTAACAATAACCTCCCATCATTCTGTCTGATCTGTGCTCAGTTGGCCATACAGATCACTTTATCTTGAATAGATTATCACCGGTTTAATAAACCCTTCATAATATGCAGGTATAACAATGGTACTTCATTGGATAAAGGAGGTATTAAAGTTCTTTTTCTGGAAATAGGGGTGGCCCAGCTAGTGATTAACTTTATACCTCTGTACATCCCTGTGCTGAATACAGGATTGAAGGAGAGTATTCCCATTATTCACATTCAAAACGGACCAGCTCTTCAGAGCTCGTGTTAACTCCTCATTTCCCATGGCAACATGTAGATGTGGGAATCAACAAAGCCAGTGCTGCTGGGGATGTTATCTCCAGCAGTAGCCATTGCCTGAGACGTCAGGAAAAGGCGGCACCTTTTCCCCCAGCTCAGGCCCTCTCCATGTGCAGACCATGGTTAGTGCTGAACTCCTTCATAGAGAAGGTACATTCTCAGTACTAGATGGAAGTAGGGTCAATGCACAGCTCAACAAAGATCCAAAAAGGCTTCTAGGCAGATAGCTTAGATGCCCTGTTTTCAATGAAAAGCAAAATTATCTTATCTCCTCTCCCAGGCTTTGACTTACTCCCTGTTTCCACCTTCCACACAGAAGCCTGATTTCCACTGGTTGCTCTTTACAAGAGATGAGTCCATCCCACAACTTCTGCATTCTGTCCTGTCATCTCAAAATATTTATTTGGGAGCAGCATGCTCAGACCTTTCACAGGAGTAAAACAAGTCAATGCTAAATCATAGGGATAGTTTTGCCTCCTGCAGTCTCCACAGGGACAGACTATTATCTACATGTTCCTGCTGTTGAAGGCTCCTGACCACTTTTCACATGAGACACAGGACAGAGCATAAATGCCAATGTACTAGTGATGGGGGCAAATATAATTTTCAAGGTGTCCTGCATTTTTTGATTTCTTCATTTTTGTTCCTTTATTGATAATTGCACCCTGACTTCATAAAAGCCTGATACTCCTCTCTTGGGTACCCATTACAAAGCAGGAAGCTGTGAGCTTTAGCTGTCCACATGTAAAGCTTAGACAACCTGCAGGCCACAGTGGCATTAAACTCAACTTTATAGACCTTAATGAGAGATAATTTTCACTCAGGACCAGTGGACTGCTGTCATGCGACCCTGGGATCTGGACTGTCTGACATCGGACCAGCTGGGAACAAAGGAATAATGAATTTTGGACCTGAGTGTGTATGCATGTATGAAAAAGAGAGACTATGTCACACACACGTTCCCCAAGACGCTCTTGAGAGCAGCTATAACTTTTTAGTCTCTTTCCCTCCTCTGTTTTCTTTTTCGCTGTTCAAGCTTTGTTTGTGCTTGCTTTTCCATCACGAGCTTTTGCTTCTCGAGAGCCGGCATGCTGGTGTGCTGCCTGACAGTGGGAGCACTGCAAGGCTAGTGAATAATTGAAAGTTATTGACCTATAATAACCTGGCATTATTGACCATAAATGATTTAGTTAAAGCGCGTGCACACACACACACACACACACACACACACACACACATACACACACCATCTCACATGAAGGAGCTGAACTCCCTTTGTCCAGCACTGGCTCAATAGAGCTTGTAACCAGGGAAGAAAGAGGAATTTTTGCCCGGCATGAAATTAATGTAAATCAAAACAACATTCTGATGATGTTTTAATAAGATTCTTGTGGGAATGAGCACAATACCTGAAGCCACAAATAAGTTTTCATGAGTCTTTTACTCAAAGCTCCATGAGGGCACACACCTCTCCTCAACTTCAGCAAAGCTCACAGATTTTAAGGCTGAGTAGGACAATTTTCATCAAACAGCCTGACCTCTGCCATAAGGTAGGCTAGAGACTAATGAATACTAAGACCAATAACCTGTCATTGAACTGAAGCACAACATTTTAGGGAGAAGGAAAATCATCTACTTTTGATGTCAGACTTCCCACTCTCCTATTATTTTTCATATCTGCTGAGCCAGCTTTTCCCCTCTGAAGTGTAATTGCTGACATCAGCTCCTTTGGAGCAACAAAATGTTGGTTGCTCTGCTGGAAACCCTGTTCAAGCTTATGCAAGGCCTCAGGCACCCATCATCTGGTTGGATTTGTAGGGTAAGACATCTCTGTCTCTGATGAAACCCCAACAGTTTCCTGTGTCTGAATGGAACCCTACAAAAGTTTAGATGTCTGGGCTGGTGAGTTCGGCTGGATCAGATAAAGATGTGAGAGAGTAAACGTTTAATTAAGCCAGATTTCTGAACGAGATGTAGTCCCAGCTACTAACACAACTGCCATATGCCTTCCTAAGCTGGCAGCGTTTGTGTGAGGATCTGAGTTTTGTGGTTGGCCTCTGTTATAGAGTGTTTCTGCCCAGCTTTTAACAGATGAAACTTTGCAGCTTGGCCCTCTTCCTGATTGTCTATCAGTGCTCAACAAACAACCATAAATGCCTCTTATTAGCTTTATAGGTACTATTCATTATATACAAAGTAGCCAGGTTAGCTGTGCCTGGCTTACTGTGTTCTTCAGGATCAGAGGAACAACAGGAAGGATCTCTTTGGTTTCAGATTTGTCTGACTTGAAGATCTTGAGAGTTGATGTGAGGAAAAAAACTTTTGACTCTCAACAGTTCTGACCCCAGGTAAAGAAGCAGCTCTGAACTGGCATTTACATCACAGAAAAGTGTCAAGATGGAGGGATTCATTACCTTGCTTTTCAAAGTTCAAGACAGATATTTCCTGCTGACTCCATCAGGCATTGGAAGCACATGGCGCTGCTCTCACAGTCCAAAATCACTGCAGTCAGGCAATCACTGGAGTCAAAAGTGCAATCCAGTCTGTGTACCAAAGTAACTAACTTCTGAGTACATTATAAGTACCTAATGAAGCAGGCTTCCCAGAGTAAACCCTTAATTTCTCTACCTAGGAAATTGGGTCTGCATAATTTAGTTGTCTAAATTTAGGCAACCAAGAGCTCCCTCTGGAGGTCTCCATGCAACCCATTTTCTTTGCATGGACAAGGCCAGTGCTTTCTTCAGGGAGGCATTTTGTGAGATATCTGTGATTTAAGTACAAGCTAAGTCATCAAGAAAATAGGATCTTTCCTAAAAATTCTGATTTTCCTTCCAGTATTAGAGACAAACTAAGGGGGAGGTCAGGTAGAAGGAAACAATTGAATTTCTCTCTAAAGTCAAGTAAGGGACAAGAAAACATAGGATATAGACTCCTTGCCTCTTAAAAAATAACTGAGAGAAATGCAGTGTCTCATCTGCACGTGCACATCATTTCTTACCCATGCATACTCCTGAGATCAGCCCAAAACACCTGACTATAAAGGGACATGACACCAATGTCCAAGATGGCTTCCAGTTGTCCTTGCTTCCTCTCTGTATAGTTGACTATTATACTTGCATTATCTGTGCCTTGACACCTAGAATTTGCAAAGCTACTAACAAATACAAATTCCCCTTTGCACACACCTCATTTAATCAAAACCTTGCTGGTTTAAGCAGTCTGTTTTATTAAATTACCAAACTATGAAGACATTAACTCAATTAGAAGCAGCAGTTCTGTAGTCTTGAACAACTGAGCAGTAATATTGCAGCAGTATACGTTATGCAGAGTATGGCACATTATAATAACACTGAGAGCTTATATAGCATTTTAGTATCCTACAATTCTGTAGGAATAATATCTAATTAATCCTCACAATGGGCCCTAAAGTTAAAGATTACTGTCTAACCCCTTTTTCCATGGAGGAAACTAAGTGGGAAAGAAGACAATAGGTAATAGACTTCAAAAAAGAATTCAAGGCCATATTTTTCCACACTGCATTCACAAGAAGTAGACTTCACACATTGTGAATTGCTCCTTTCCTTCTGAGAAAATCAACATCGAGTGACCATTATCTCTTTCGTGTCTCAACATTGTAATGTGTAATGGTCTCAGTTTATTTTAAAATATGTCTTCGTTTTTGAGGGGTTGGGGGACAGGGAGGAAGACCCCACAAGGACATAGAAATTTTAGAGGAGTGGGTTACAGCCATTACACATAAGCAACTTCAGTAACTGCCTTTATTGCTTTCTGTGGCTGTCTTGTGCTTCTGAGTACTTTCCAGAATCAAACAGGCATGGTGTTAAAAGTCAACATTAATTCATGACTATCATTTCCCACAACTGTGTTAACCCAAGAAATTTTAGTTTTCACTGTCAGGGCAGAAACACCCATAAGCTCACCTGTGTCACCTCAGTTACTTGATCTGACACCAAACAACAAGGATGGTCATAGCTAATCTAACTAGGTCTGGGTGCCTATGACCTTTCATAAAGACATTTCAAAGATAGAAGTGTTCAGATGGGAAATATTTTTTTATGCGGGGCACAAGATTTATGATTAGAAGTATCTTGGTGACAAAGCAAATGGCGAAGATCTTCTTGGAAAGCAATGTGCAACACTAAAAACACTTGTTGATCTCAAGTAATGGTTACTTTGGGGTATTATATTTTCTTGCTAAGTAAAATCAACAAAGTTCCAGGTCTCTCATACAGTGGCAACAATGAGCTATTGACAACAACACATCCTAAATGTGAAAATTTTGACTAGGGAATTAAGTATGTACAGTTTTCTTCTACAAAATTTCATAAAAGATCTTTTCTTCTCTCTAGTTTTCAGTAGAAAAAAGGAGTTTGAAACAGCTTTGTATATTTTTACTAGGTTTTAAGAAGTAAATAATGCAACAGTAGAAACAATGAATAGCAACAGCAAATGGACTTGATTTGAATTTCAAAAAAAGGATGTGACAGATTTATGATCATTATTTACTTTAAGCAAAGTACAGAGTGAAAAGAAATAGCTTAAAACAGTGAAAAGAAAACAAGGCTTCTAACAATTAGTATTGCCTACTGTAAATATGCATCAATCATAAATTATCTTGAGCAATCTTGTATGATAAGACAATATAAATAACAGAGATTTTGTTTTCACATATTAATTTTCTATGAGCTATATTTGGAGCATTAAGAATTATCTTTTATTGTGGAATTAAATTTTTTGTTAAAAAGTTGTTCAGGTCCAGAAGTTAAGGATTTAAGAAAAGCTTTGCTGTCAGGACAAGAGCCTGGTGGTAAATCTTGAAAAAAACAGAAACACTGGCATTGTTTGTAAACTGGGCTAGATTAGGGTTACCTTTAAATACAGAGAGGTTCTCCTTATACCTAATTCTAAGAATTAATGAGAATATTATCTACAGCAGGGAATCTAAAAAAAAAATGTTCTTAGTGGTCATGGCTTCAATTTATCTCATTTCATATTTACACAATATAACACCCTATTCACACTGCAGAGAGAGAGTACAATCTGGCCCACATTTTCAGATATGCTCAGCACTCGGTGGACCAAAATCTTTTAATTATCTGTGTGTGTATTGTAGAACACCCTGTGTTTGAAACAGAAGTTTCCTTAAATACTGTGATTTTTTGCTTGGCTTTCCTTTCTGTGGTTTTTTTCACTCTCAGCACCACATCTTGAGAATGTTTCTCTGCTGTTATTTCGGAAGGACGCTGGTAGAAAGCAGCAAGTCTTGTCCTCCTCCATGTTAGTTCAAATCTGTCAATGCTGCTTAGCCTTGCTACCAATCCACACAGAAGAAACAGACCCTGGGAGTTCAGATATATACTGTAAAAAGGTTAATGGCTAATACCGCCATGAAGTTTATAGCTGAACTTCTGGTGGCTCTGAGCAACGCTCTGTCTTTAATCAAATGCCATAGCACAAAAAGGGGGAAGAGAGAGGAAAACGCAGTTGGATGAGTTTTCTCTTCCAGATGAGGCCTCTCTGGTTTGCCTCTTCCAAATTTATCCAAGCTGAACGCACTATACAAGCAAGCAAGAGGCTCAAGCTGGCAAGAAAGTGAAAAGCAAATGGGAGTGAAGATGAAGGGAGTAAATAACTTGGAGCTATCGACTGTGATGCCAGAGGTGGCATGCTGCTTCCAGTCACTAACAGATGTGGACAGGTGAACCTTTACACCAAATCAATCATCATATTTATTCTAATTGTATCGTAATAGTCCCCCAGGAGCTCAGTTCAAATGAGCTTGACATTATTAAAATTTTAATGCCCAGTTTTCATAGCTGAATGAATATTTAAAGGGTATGTCCCAGGCTTAAGTTATGATGATGAAGAAATTAATGGAATGTCTTGTTTAATGCTTTGGTACATGTTGATGCAAAAAAAAAAAAAAAAAAAAAAAAAAAAAAAAAAAAAGAAAAAAAGAAAAAATGTAGTTGTTCAGGGAGGAAAAGAAAGAAAGGCAATTTTGGGGCATAATTAGAGGAGGAAAGCATCATTAATGTGTTAGTATCAGACATTGCTCTTGTTGGAGAACTCTCCCTGGAGAGGAAATACTTAGTATTTGGAAGGGGAAAAATCAGGGTGTGGTCAGGGACCAGAAGAGAAGCAGCTCCACGTGAATGACAGATCAGAAACAAATCTTTGGGATTATCAAACCACATCCCTACATGGTAGAATGAGATTGCTAGCCTTTGCTGGCCAGAACAGACACACAAGAAAATCACCTTTGTTACCCAACCAGGGTGTTTGTTTATTGTGAGTACCCAGATCAGCTTTGAAGGATGGCATAATTAATCAGTGATACTCATCAGACTGGTAATTATGTTATAGATAATTGTCAAAACATACGACTAGATGATAACTGTTACACATAGAGGGGAGCGAGGGGGGTAGCTCCTTTTGTATTGGAGGGCCTGATTCTGTACAAGCCGAAACTAGCACAGGGAATTGCATTGAACCAGAGCATCTGAAAAGATTGTGGGTTTTCGTTTTGGTTTTTAAGCCTTTCATGCTTTACCTAATTCAGGAAGTGTTTGGGAAGCTAAGAATTTTTGGTTTATCCTCTTTTTGAATGCCGTACTAATATTTGCAAGGTTCCTGCTTGTGTTTATTTCTTTGCTCTTAGGAACAGAGGGCTAACTTAGGTGGCTTGATGGGCTTAAAATCACCCCCTAACATGCATTTCCTAGCTGTGAAAAGGGATTGGAGAAAAAGTTAATTCTCTAAGTCCTTTCACAGAAGATTTTCTTTAAAGGGGCACTGTCAAGATTAAGATAATCTTATTCTTTCCCTCAGTCTTTCCTTGGTTTTATTTTTCACTTTCTTAAAATTATTTGTTAGTTTCTTTTTGCAAGTTCCTTCAGGAACTGATGCCCTGATCCCAGTGCACAGTTAAGGGGTTTATCTTTAGGCAAGGTTTTCACACATCTAATTTGGGATGTGATTTCAAATCAGTTTAGACAAACTGGTGGAGAAGTTGATATAGCTGCTGGGGGTTTCTTTTCTGACTATACAAGACCTATTTCGGATCATTTTAAAATAAGTATAATATATTTGTTTATTATTAGAACTGAAAGGAGAGCACAACCATACCACTTGTATCATGATAGGGACAAGCTTTGAGAAGGAAGCCCCTATACTTCAAAAGTGCCACAGTATCCTTTTGGAATAGGCATGTGTCTGCTCCTTTTGGGGTGCAGGACTGAGGTAGTGGACTGCTATTTGTTATCCTCTAGCAAGTTTACCCCACAGATAACTTTACCCCTTGGAAGAAGGGAAGTTAAGGTGGGAGGGAGAAACTGAACGTGGCATCCTCAAAAACAGGACCAGTATTGGGGCAGAATGACTTTCTGGCTCGGAGTGGATCTAATCCACTACCAAGGAAAACCCTGCTTGTAACCTTTACACTGTGATAGCCTCTTCCAGTTTCTGGGGAGATTATGCCTTAATTCAGCCCCTGAGGCTACCTGCACAGCTGTATCAGTTGAAGAGCCTTTATTTCATGATTCTGGCAGTGGGTGAAAGCAGCTAGTTAATTTACACTCCTTACGCAGTTGTTTGTTAAATGGCAGTGCTATGGAAAGCATTTCTCCATGGGCAAAAGGGCTGGCTGTGGTTCTTATCTTTATGGCCAGGCATGCAAAGCCGCAAGCACAGAAGGTCTAATCTTCTTGGATGGACGTTGGCCAAGCTCCTTTTGCTCTCAAAGCACTGAAGTCAATGGGATCTTGGCCTTGCCTAAAGTCCACAGAGTCAAGCCAAACAACCGTTAGTGGCAAAGGTGGAATTAGGGTCTTGCTTCAGAAGAAGAGATAAAGCCTAGAGAATGAAGGGCACAGCAGGGAAGAGCCAACAGCCAGAGGTCATGGGCTAAGGAAAAGGAAAAGATAAGAACAGATGTTCATCTCTAACTGAGGGGCAGGGGTTATGTCTATAATGCCTTAAGTAATACATCTGTCTCCCTGGCCTGTTTGCCTGCTCTGTTCCCATCCACGCTGAAGAGGCCTCTGGCCTTTGTGCAGACTGCCCAGCATGCACAAAACCGTGACATGCCCAATATGCAAAGAATACTCTGCCTTTTCCCTTATTTGCACTTCCTCACCAAGGCAGCTCCTGACCATACTCCAAACTGTGCCTCTGCCTGTATAAGCACCCGCTGCAGGCTTTGCAGGGCAGCCTCAGAGAAGATCAATGCAGAGACCATCCATGACACAACTCAGGTACAAGGTCGGGGAGAAAGCAGTGCAGGCACACATAAACTTACAACTATAAAAACACAAGCTGAGTGCACGTTGCAAAACCGACCCAGGAACATCAGCATATATTTGCATCACTCATTTAAGTCCTATGTTGCCATGTAGACACACTTATTTGTTAGCCATGTTGGGTAGTTTAAGGTTATCTTTGTTGTATCTACAAGGATTTTCTTCATATGAGGAGACTGAGCTGTTGCTCTGCCCTGAGAATATTTGGGATCACAATATCTTGGCTAAAAGAGAATTTAGTTGCTTTCTATTAAATGCGTGCAGAGTTGGCTAATAGAAAATGCCAGGGACAGCGAAAAACAATTTTAGGTAAAAGGTGATCTGGGCACATTTTAGAATTGGATGTAAATTGTCTTGAAATAAACTCAAGTGGGAAATTAGAAAAGAGGTGAGATTGTGGAAAATCTTATCTCTGTTGATACTATGGAAGAAGGGAGGGAAAGACAGCAGAAGACTGACTTAGTTTTATATTCCTACTTGATGTGTTTATGAACTGAATTTCACGTTGTGATTGCTCACAGTAGCAGCAGGGAACTAGATTTAATGAGCAGAGTGTCCTTTCAAAACGTGTATCTCTGCTGTCATGATACACATACAAATAGATCATTTTATATTGCTTAGCACCACCAGTGGGCCAGTTCTGTGACTCTTTACATGTTTGAGCATACTCATTGAATCTGCAGGGACTTTTACATACATAGGGAGTCTGAGACTACCGACACATTCCCCAACTTGAAGTCACTATCCATCAGACTCCCTACCTTCCCAGGGGAGAGAGGTCAAGTGTTAAAGACAGGCAAGAGCCATGAGTGTGAACAAACCCCCATCTCGATGGCCAGGGCAGGAGTACCTTAGGGCATGCTGTTAGTGTGGTGGCACAGTTTAGCAAGTGAAAGTACACCCATCAAACATCATTTTTACTGAATGACTGCCCAGAGCTTTAAGGGGATGCCTGTTGTCTCCATCACATGCAGATTTGCATGTGAAAGAACACTTATGAGATTTAAATACTGAAAAATAATGAACCGCTGTCTCTCTTGTTTTGGAAAATAAGGCTTTGTTATTCCAAGCATCCTGTGTTTTGTTCCTCTTACTCTCCTCAACCCTGCTGAGGACTAGGGTGCCCCTTTACTGATTATCACTTCACTTAAAACCAGAAGCATCATGAGGTTGAGCATTACAGTCTCAGCTTGCCCAGGTACAAATCAAAGGATTTGTTTGATTTGTAAAGGTTTTATTTTGCTATCAACAAGATTAAGAATTTCTTCAGACTCAAGCTCAAACTGCTAAGGAAGAAAGTTTTGGATTTGAAGCTATAAGCTTCTGCACGTGAACCTGAACTGAACTTAAGACCCCTCTAGGTTCATCTGTATACCGGAGACAAGAGGAAACATAAATCGATAGTTAGATGGATGGATTAAAATGTGTTTTATATGATATATAGAAAATACTCTCAGAGTGCAGGGATGGCCGATAGCAATCATTCTCAGGGGTAGGCACCAGAGCATTGACTGATTTGTAAAGGTCAGGCCCTTCAAGGTTTTTTTTCGTCACTCATACACTCCCGTTTAAGGTTCTCCCATCTCATCTATTTGTGTACATGTCTATGACACACATCTCATCAGGTGAGGAAGAGTGTGGCAGGGAAGAATTAAAGAGTCCATTACACAGATAAGGTTTGGGATTGAGACATTTCGGATGTGATGTATTCCTAGTGAGTGCTTCCTGCATGGCAACTCAATGCAATTTTTTTCAAACTTTCTTCTCCCAGTTCTTTCATTAATCCAACATTTTATCAATTTGCACTGCCCACATAAAAGTATGTTTAGTGTGTAATCACCTGGCAATTAATACAACCACAGCACTTACCTCTATTCTCAAGGGGACAGGTTTTTACTCTGTGCCTTAAAGCTGTAACGTACAAATACAGAAGGCCAGTTGTGTGAATAACGTGTGCTGGAGAAGATCTGTTGTTTCTATAATGTGCACAGAAATTTCCTCAAGCAGAGGACCTGGGTTCTGACTTTGTCTTTTTCCTTCAGAGAAAGGAGATTATTTTGGATTCACTCTTATGGCTATCTAGTTTAGATAACTATAATTCAATTACGTCACTCAGAAACAGGAACAGAGTGATTTACTTGAACTTTCCAATTACACACACACAATTCAATTGTAGGTGATTTTCTTGGCCTTTCCAACTTTGACACTAATATACTTTGCATTTCCTTAGGGCCTTCAATCACTGTAGATTTTCCTCAATTCTTTAAAAGTTATGAAACACTCCTACAAGCATATTCATGCCAGTACTTTTACTCACTTAAACGGCTGTTTTGACTTCAGAGGAATTACTGTTGTGTATGTGGTAGACCCCCAAAAAGATGGCAGAAGTCGTAGAATGAGATTTCTCTCAGTATTACGGGGGGAGACTTAAACAGGAAAATATTTCCCACTGAAAAATGATAAAATAATCATATTTTATGGAAATTTCAGGGCAGTTATTAGACTATTCATACTTCCAATTAACCTCTTAGCTATGTCATGAGATCAGCAAGAACTACATGACATCTTTAGGAATTAAGTTGTTCTGGGATGGGATTTTCTTTCCTGAGGCTATACAGAATATACAGAGACATAGTAGTGACCAGTAAGTGTTTGCTAAGACCTGTTAGCTCACATCAACCTCCCACCCTTTGTGATTAGGTCACAGCAGTGTTTCATCATTTATCTAGGGGGCTGATACCTGAACAACATCAAAAACAACAGAACATGACTGAGCGGGAAGGGTTTGTCATTTGCTGTTGTATCTGTCCACATAATTTAAGTACATAAGTGACTGAAATTTTGACTGTTTGTTTGTTTGTTTCACACCACTATTTAGATAAATTTTTTTCATCGGTCACCTTCATGGCACAGTACGGTATCTTTATCTTCATTGTACTGAAGAGAAAGCTGAGAAAGAGGTCATTGTAATGGTATGTCCAAATTCCTCCAAAAGGCCAGTGAAGAGCTGGAAATAGGCCCTTTCTACATTGTACGGGTTCTTCAGGAACCTCAGGAAATACAGACAATAGAATACCTTTTCTTACACATTTGGATACAAAGCCTTAATCAAACATTTCAATCTGTTGTCAGGGAGAATTCAAATTTCTTAAATCCTCCAAGGAGGAATAAAAAGATTAGTAGTAGATAGATAATCACTGTGGTCATCTCCCATGATCTTATGGATCATACAATCTCTAGAATCACTTTTTCTCTCCTGAAGTGACTTCTTCCTGAAACACAACCAGTAGACTATCTTCAAGACAGCTCTTGTCTGTCTTGCTCTTGCGCGCCTTGATGTGATCTTCCTAATCATTAATGGAATTTCAGTGATATTCAGTAGTATCCCTTTCTTCTTGCTTTTTTGTTTCTGCCTCAGTTTCCATTTGAATCTATTCAGGGTGTCTTCAACTTTTTTTTTCCCTCCTTTCTTCTTCCTTTTATCTTTGCATTTGTATACTCTAAAGCCTGGCAAAGCCTTAGTCCTGGCTAGAAACACCAGGTATCTTAATGACTAGTGAAAAAGTGAGTGAGAGGAGAAAGAAAAGGGAAGTATGACCAGTAAGAACAAGAAAGATGGATACACTGAGAAATAAGCTGCCTCTGCTTCCTGCTTTTCTTTCCCAGGTGATCATTCTACCTGCTCTAAATTAGTATCAAAGCCAGAGGGAGTAGAAAAAGGTGGTGGTGGAGAAAATGACAACCTTAGGAAAAAAAAAAAATCATGATGCAGAAAAGCGTCTGTCCCTTGTCTAATTCCTGCAGTGGCCTGTAGCTGATGGTGCTGAGAAAAATACAGCAGCAAGCTCTGACATTTCATTTCTGTGGAGAATTGAAAAAGGGCTTGCCTTAATTCATCGCTTCTTGTAACTCAAACTCTTTTTGACAGGAATACCTGTGCTGTCTTTTAACAGTGGCACTACAATGGCTGTAATTGGACATGAAAAATGATGTCGTGTTTCCACTTGCAGGGAGGAATTGGGGTGGGGGTAGGTGGGGCAAATGGCAGGTTGGTGTGAGAGGATGACATCTGGCATTATTTGAATAAATTATGTTTAGGCAAAAGGGAGGAAAAAGCAAAATGAAGAGTATGAAGTGTAACAAGTACAATCATCTTGTCCAGGGTGTGCAAAGGTGATAGTGAAGGTGGTTTTCAGCAGAGAAGAAAGTGTGAGGGATCGAAGAAAAGTGAGAATTGTGATGCACCTGGAGTTCTGTCTCCTCCACCAGCCCAAATGCTTATGGCATTTGCAGAAGAACAACATGTAAACCCTGTTCCTGAAACTCCAATTAACAGCTGCAGTACCCATTGCCCATAGTTGCCAATACAGACAAGGAATCTAAAATGCAGGCTTTGCCTGAGGCCACACTGGGAACACAGTTGTGAATAAAACTCTACTGTGCCGTCCATTTGCCACCCATTTGAAAACTAGGTCTGCCATATATAACCAGAAATCTGAATTAAACTTTTTTGGCTCTTGCCTCATTCCCATTGTTCCTCAGTGGTCCTCAGCACATCTCTGTTATGGCATTGCTGTTGAGTGAGGCACTTTAAAGTAAATCTGCGGCCAAACTGGACTCTGAATCATAAATGAGGATAAATATATTGTCCTGATATATAATGAGTTTGTGACTATCAGGCATTCTGGTTCCATAATGCCAGGAATTTTCACAGTTTATATAGGCAATAAAAAATGTGAGTGAGGTCCTACAGGATAAGAGGGAGGCTAAAAAGACCATAAGCTTTTTCTAGGTTAACTAATGGTAAAAACGTATGCTTCTTTCACTGTGGCAGCCCAAAGGGAGTAATATAGAATAAGAAACTGAACTATATTTCGAAGAAGAGCACAAAAAACACCCGTGATCAGAGGAAAGAGGGGCCATTGCAGTAGACAGAAGTGTAGCATACTCTAGAGGAGAGTGTAACACAGTTCTCACCCTGTCCATCTTGTCATTTCAAATGTTGTATCAGCCTACTTAGGTCTTTTCCCATGTTGTCAAATCTCTTTTGAAGACTTCTATTGATAGGGATCAATAAAACCTCACAGTTACATCTGTAGTTGCCATGATCCCTTGTGGATATCCACATTATTAACCAAATTTGCTTACTGGCAAATCTTCTTCCTCTTATCACACACTCAGGGCCCTCCAAAACAGGACTGATAATAAAGATGTCCATATCAATACTGCCCCAACAACTATTCAGAAAACCACAGTTTGGAGTATAAAATTCTGTTACTTTGCATTAAACTTATAACAATTTCCAGCTGAAGAATAAATAGAGAGTTTGAACTTCTGAATTTCCTTCTTCCCAAGAAGGCATTTTCTCAGACTGGTGAAGGTGGAACTATCTGCCATTTTATTTCCCTGCTTGGCCCTTTTCTGCTCCACATGCTAGCTCCTTACTCCCAGAGTGCCTGTAGGGAAAAAGAAAATTCCATAGATGGAGAGAGGAAACTAAATTATTTTCCTCTCAGTGTTTCTCCCTATAATTGGTGTCTTTCATGTCAAGATGATCTCAATTTGTATTACGGGCTCTGTGCAGGCAGTACTTTCTCTTTGGTCTATAAAGAAATTGTCAAGTGTATAAATCATAGTGTACATTGAATTACACTAGCCTTTTACTTATTAATTTCCCCAGTTTTTTATTACTCTGTTAAATGCTTGTTCCCTCCCTCTTTTTTCCCACTTTCTTAGAGATTGTCTTTTTCTTCTTATGCCCCAATAAAAAAAAAAAACCATAATCCAAACTTATTTTTGCTAAAGGGTGTTATGATCTCCTCTTCCTTTTGCAAATTGACAACATACAATTTAACAACAAGTAAGAAGAACTCAGTCTAGTCTTTCTAAAGGCTAGATACAAAGCTTACTTGATTTCAGTGGGGATTTGCTGGCCTTTAGCAGGCTTCAGATGAGTACATACGTTGGTAGATTTATGGAGTGTTCTGCATTGCAAGGTCTGGAACCCAGACACTGACTCTCACGGCTGTACACTGCACACGTCCTGTAAATTCCTGGCTACTTGGGATGTAGATTCTGACTGTCTTGGAGTGAACACCAGGGAGTTCTGATCACCCTCGTCTGACCATTTGATTTATATTAGCCATTGTGTCCACATTAGGCACCCATAATATACAGCTTGAGTGCCGCTGTCAGAAGTTAAAATCTCTACAGCCAGACTTTGCTACATAGATGGTGTCAACACAAACCAATTGTGGTAGTTGAGCCTCTGAGGGAAGTAAATGCACGGTATCTGGGCAGTCTGGCTTCATTATCCTGCATATGAGAACCAAGAAGAAGTTCATCTCACCTAACTAGACTGCCTTTATGTCCAGTGGAGAGGAACAAGCACTGCAGAAGACCATTCACCCTTCTCGACTTAGACACCAATGTTAAAGAGTGACTTAAAATTAGACTTCTTAGCCATTTGGAATTACATAACATAAATAATGCTGCTCATGAATGTGAAGTCAGATCTTTAAATGCCTGCAACATTTACCTGCCCATATATAGTTACATGAGCCCAATGGCAAGATGTCCATCTTGCTGCTGCTAAATATATCACCTCCAACATTTGTGAGTGACAGGTCTTTAAGCTGTAGATACAGGGGCTGACACTAGGTTTATCTAGTAGCAGATCCTTTGTTGTTTTTAGCACTTTAGTTTGTTGGATGATACAGGCATACAGGAGAGCAGAAATTGCTCAGTAGCGTATGGAGCCATTGATCCTTCTCACACCGAGTGTGAATGTAACTGTAGTCAGTTTATGGCTAAGTACATTTTCCTCTTGAGACAACAATGCAGCAGAATCTGCTAGGCTCTCCATCATCTTAACCTACTTGTCAGCCAGCTTGATAACTTTTTATTACTAAATATGTGTGCAGAGCAATTAGAATAAATCTAAATGATTATGAACCAACTTCAAAAAAAAAAACAACAGGGAAATCAGGAGAAAAAAAGAAAACTAACTGCCTTACTGTCCAACTGTGATTAACCACAAATACAGGAGGGACAGTGTGTTCTGATTTGAGCCAAAGTAGAATCAGTTTCCTAACTTGGCAGCTAAGCCTCATCTAAGTAACTTCATTTTCTGAAAGATAACCATGTGTTTTTCAGACAATGTTTCTATCTGGAAGTGATAACACAGGGCACTGATATGCAGAAAAGCCATTGCTATACTTATTCTGTAGAAACCAAGGCCATCCTTGAGTTGGTGAAATGCCATTAAGAGAAAAAGGAGAAAACATCTCACATCTGCAGGGAGAAGTAGACAGGACAGGTGATACAAAACTGACCAACAGAGTATTCTATTCTATATACATCATACTTGGTATAAAAGTGAGGGATCATAAGAGTCAAGCTCTCTTCTTTGATGGCTTATGTCCAGTGAGGACCTTGTTTACCTTTTTGCCCTGATCCCAGATCCATGAGCTTCTCAATCCAGTTCCTGAGTCCAGCCTGGGACATTTTGCTGCGTCTGCTCTGCAGCGTCTATGGTGAAGTAGTCATTGAAAGTTGGGGTGGGCGAACGGTGATCATTTTGTATATTTGTATATATTTTATTATTTTCTTGGTAATAGTATTAGCCTTTTTACTATTTCATTAAAGGTTTTCTAGTTTTAGTTTCCAACACACAAGTCTTTTTCTCTTGTTTCCCTTCCCTTTTCCTTAGAAAGAGGGGAAGGGAAGAGGGAGCCCGGCTGCCTGTGTTTAGCTGCCGATCAAGCTGGGCTGGGGTTGAACTGTGACACCTGAAGGCACCCTGTGACACTCATCAGCCAATTTCTGATTTTACTGAGAAGCAATAAAATGGGAAATTGCTATTGCCTTCTGACTTCCTTCTCCTTGTGATGCCTGTTTGAAGTTGCATGTTCTTTGATTGCCAAATCTGAAGGATAATTTCATTCAATTCAGGGGTGGTCACATACAGAAAGATATTTTGAATAGTCCAAATGGACCGTGTAAAGATTGCTTTAAATAACATGGAGGAAAAGACAGGAAGGGGCTTTCAGATGAAAATCTCAGCTTATTCTCATCTAATATGAATCTCCAGCTATTAACAGGAGGGGTATATCCTCATCCCTGTTCATCAGACACCCACATTGTGTGGTGCACTATTGGTGAACGTGATCATGGGCACCTCCTGGGAGTGAGCGGCTCTGAGAACAGCGATGGCCTGCAATGCTTTTGTTGAGAGTTCAAGGGAAAGGATAAGTTGGAGAACAGAGCAGAGAACCTATTCACAGCACGATGGCAAGGTTTTTATGTGCTTATGTTGTGATGCAAGGAAGGAAAAAAGTGTTTGAAAAAGCAACAGATAAGTTTTGTTTCTTATCCTATCCTCTCCTCACAAAAGAAAAGGTCCTAGTAGTCAGCACCCCTGCAGCACATGGACAAACCACATCCAAGTCCCATTCCCCGCGTATGAAATGGAGTCTGATATGTTACAGGTAACTATTGTACTGAGCCAGCTGTGGAGGCAGAAATCACATTTCCATTTTCTTTTATCATGCCAATCTCAAGAAATCTTTGCAATCTAAGTTTCAGTGATGTCAATGTTCTGACAAAGCATTTCAGCTCTGATACAGTAAAGTTTCCAGAGAAAACCATTAGAAATTTAAAAACTTACGTTTGAAATTTCATGACCTTGTGTGAAATGAGTGAGATCCCTCTCCCAAAGAGATTTAACAGAACCCTCATCAGGTAAATCAGGTGACACTGATTTAACTTGGACCAAGAAACAGCCTGTATTCGTTAGTTACTTCGTAAATTCTGCTGCTAAAAATGTCGCACTGTAAAAAAAAAAAAAATTATAACCTAAAGCAAACCTCTGTATATGAGTTTTTTATTTCACCGTTATTTATATATCTCTCCTTGCTCTTTCTTACAGATGAACAGACCTATCCAGGTGAAACCAGCGGACAGCGAAAGCCGAGGAGGTAGTTGACTGCATTGCTTTCAGACATAGTGCTAAGTACAATTGTTGTCTCTGGCTTCTCTCAGGCAATGTGCTGATCAATTAGTAACGTAATCACTGCCAACAAAATTCCCTGTACAGCAAAGATTCTCTTTATTAAATCTCCTTTACTTCGTCTCGCTTTCCTCATATTCAATTATTATTTGATTTTAAAAGGCAGGCAGGTGCCAGAGATTGCCTGGGAAACAAATAACTGCCTCGTTAAGAAGTGAAGCATCAGGCGCTGACTTAACAAAGTTTAACAACAGTGACGGCAACGTAGATTTTTCAGACCTATGTCAGACTGTGCTGCAGAGGTGTTTAATTTGGTTAGGATAAAGCAGATATTTTATGGTTTCTCTGACCTCATTGTTTCTGCTTATACTGCAGCAACTCAACTTTTGGAAAAAGCAAAATCTGAGGTAGCAGAGTTTTGTGCATCTATATAAGCTTATCTGGATAAACCTTTTGTGGAAACTGAACAATTCTCTCAGTGTCAGAGAGTTATTCAGGATTTGCACAGGTGTAGTGGAAATCAGGAGCTGGTCTTTTGCTTTTCCATCCTGCACAGTGGATTTGGAAGGCTTTACTAAGTGACCGTTCAATAGATCACCAGTGATAAGGTGTTTCCTGTAAAAGGTTTTCTACCAGAACTGATGTGGTGATACTTTACCGTACTCTTCTAATAGGGCCCTGTTTGTCAGATCAAACACAGAGCTCACTGAGAAAGTGTGAGGTGGTCTGTAATGCTGGATAAATTACCATTCTTTTTGTTCTTTTGTCTGTACATTTATACGTATATACATTCATATACATAATGACATGGTGTCTCCACCCTCTGTATACCTATCTCTTTGTGAAAAATATAGAGAGGCTTTTGCCTCTGTATGCAGTAAAAATACTAGTGCTTATGTATCATATGAATGTGGGAGTAGATTTTGTCATTTAGTAATGATGTGGCTTTTAGATGTGTGAAAACTCTTTAATTTTCACTGTAGACTTAAACTCTTCCTCATTTATGGGATGACTGTCTTTGTGCTGGTATTAGTGAAAATCCTCAGTGGCAACTACTTAAAAGGAGTAAAATGCCTCACAGAAAAAATGGCACTGAAATTGTACTCTTTTTTCAGTTGAAAGCTTTGGATACCAGAAGCTTTGACTGCGTCAGTATGAGGCTGAAACTCTCCAGTGACTCAAGTCATTGGAAGACTTTGTACGTAGCTTGTAGTTAAAGGGCTGGTGTTATGGAGTGGGGAAACCAGCAGGTCGGCAGAAACTCTATAAGGAAAAGCTGTGGTGCCGTGTAATTGCAGAGCAGGAGAAAAGCCGAGTGCTGGAAAAATGCCAGAAAGTTCAGGGATAAATATTGCACTTTTAGAGTCCCCGTAAAGTAAATTTGAGGCAATTTGGCCGACACTGGGCAGAAAGTGTTGGCAAGTTTGCCATGGCAAGTTCTGCTATCAAGGGCCGCGACAAAATTCTAACATGCAACAAAGACACGTCACATCATACAGCATCGTCTGGTAGTTTTTAACAGAAACAGGTCAATTTACCATGTTTTCTTTCCCGTCTGATGATTTGGGTCTGTATCTGAGTAGAAGTGGGTAAGCCATGGGCAGTTGTCAATGCTAGTCTTCTAGGGGAAAGGGAAGGGCTCAGCTGCTTGGGCAAATGAGGGGACATTATGCACATTCCAGTGGAACTCCTGCCGACAGCAAGAGTGAAGGGAGGGCCTTTTGTCTATTTAATTAGACATACCAAAAAATAATAATTAGGCCGGCCAATTTGCTTAGTGCGCCTACGGGGTATGTAGCTCCCAATCACTCTTTCTTTTCTTTTCTTTTTTTTCTGTTTTTTTTAATGCAAATCACTGATAGAGAACACATGCCTGGTATTCTGGGAAGGGTTTTCAAGCTCTTTTGCTAAGAGCAGCTGCTTTCAGTGGGGGTGGTTCGATTCAACATTGTTTGTCACTCCAGTAGTTCCCTCTTCATTGTATTTTAGTTAATTATCTCTCCAATATACACAAACCTCATCTTTTGTCACTCTCCCTACTCCCATGTTGCTCCTATCAGTGGTGATCATAATGCAAGGGTCAAACATGTACACTCATCATTGGTGTGAAAGACACGTTGTCCTAATTCCCCACAGTCAGGCTGCTTCTGGACTGGTGATGTTTCAGGATGGCATGACTCAAGGGCAACTATGGGAGAAAAGAACATTTGGTACCCAAGGGAAGCATTGTATGAAAACTTACATTCTTCACAAGCCCACCAGTTAAAGCAGGCAACACAAACAGAATGCTAAAAAGGAGTGCATTTAAAGACTTCATCTGGGTTGTCAGATAAAGATCAACTTCAACAACAAAGTAACTTAAGTTGTAGCTTATTGTACCCCATCCGTGTATGGGACGTGGGGGAATAATGGGGCTTGGAAGGGTGAAGCAGCTTTTCTGACTAGCAGAAGTCATTGGTCTGCCTAAAGCCCACACTCTGAAAACACCTCTGCCATCTGGATTATAGGAGATGTTGGTGCCAGGTCAAGCTATTAAAGAAAGAATGCAATGCTCTTTGAAACTATTTTGCAAGAAGATTCTACTGGAAATGGCAAACAGTATTCTTGAGGAGTGACATTGTGTTTTATATAGGGACAAATATCTGCATTTTGCTAAAACACGGAACTTTAACACCTCCAGTGAGTTTTTCCACAATCTGAGGCTCTCAACTAGAATTTGCTCAGTGTTTTGTTCTCTTGTTCTGGCACATGGATATTTTTGGTCTTTAACTTGTATCTTTATTCTCAATTGAAATGAAAATGGGTGTGTTAACATTTAGTGTGTGTGAGAGAAAATTTAGACTGTCAGACCATCTAGGTTTATGGAAGAATTCAATTGTTGCTTGGCACAAATTACATTCAACTGAACAAAATGGAAATGTCTATTCCCCTTACTAGTTTTTCTGGTTTTATTATTTTGTTTGTTAATCCCCATATTGGACTAGGAATAAGACAAAGAGTGCAATCCTCTTCAATATAAACAGGCATTATTTACATTTGCCTAGTCTCACAGGAACTAGAAATTAATGTGTTCTCTGTACATTTCCCTAGGGAAACAGTCTAAATTAATGAGAAAATTTTGTATTTTTCATTTCTGCCAGTTTGTGCATATGTGTATAGTCAAGCTATAAAATGTTATATAGGAATATTCCTTCTACAATAATCTTCGGGAAGTTTCATATATCTAATTGGAAGGTCAGAATCATTTGACATTTTGTAGAGACTTTAACAGTGATGGAATTGATAGAATGTGATAAAAAGGCAACAATTCTTCACTGTGTTTTGAAAATTCACAACGTACCTCCAGCTTTATTAAGGGTGTCTTAAAAAAACCTCATTGACATTTGTGTTGTTCAAATTTTATTTTGACTGCACAGAAACTACTTTGTCATAGATTAGGCAGTCCAACATTCTTTTAGGAATGTAAGCTACAACTCTGTGATAGATTCTGAACATCACAAAGCCCATTTGAACTGACAGAATTTTCGGTTACTTTCATCCTGTTACTGATGCCTTTTTTCTCAATTCCTCGTCTTGCATTCAACTCTAAAAATAGTCTACAGGTATCAGTAACTTAAAGTTTTGCAAACTTAGAGAAAGATTTCAAGTCTGTTTTGTGGTTTGAGTAAAAGTTTAGAGCCTTATTTTATCTACAATATCACTAGCTCTCACTAGACAATTCTCTCTGCAGCTGGCAGGGTTAATCTATGATAAAAGCAGCCCTGAGGTCCCACTAGGTTGTACAGAGAGTAACATTTTTTAAAAGAAAGGATTCTTCTGCTACTCTAGTTGTACTCCATTAGTGATGCTTATATGCTCCATTGCTCCCACATTCCTCTCAAAGGACAGAGGACAGTCCATAAAGGAAGGCATGCAAAGGCAACACAGAGTGTTATCCAGGCACAGTGTTAAGTTCCCTGCTAAGAAACACTTCACAGTGGTTTTGGGCTCCTCCTGCACTTTATGGAAGAGGCGTAGAAAGTTTCTGGGCTAATGAAAATCAAAAGGCAAATTCCAGTGTTTTAGAGCTGAAAGACTGTGATATCCTGCAAAATAGGGTGTTGACAAATTTACGGGAGATTCTTCAGCCTTTTCTGCAAGCCAGACTTCACAAATCTACTAAGGCTTCTGTCTGTATTTGTAGTTTCAAGCAAATTTGTTTCAGTATGTTTGGGGGAGGTATGTGCACTGAGTCTTTTTTTTGTCTGCTGTTTGAGGATGTGACAGCAGCAGCTGGAAGGTTTGGAATTCATATTTCGACTCACTTGCATAGTTTCTCTGCACATTACCCAATGTGCAGGCTTTGAAACGATCTATTTGGTTATGGTTTATTCCAGCTTCAGAGCAAAATGTCCAAGCTCTCATTTACAGTAAACAGCAAAACAGTTGGGCCTTGCTCATGCACTATGACTGTTTCTTTTCATCAGCTCAACAATGACGATTGAGCCAGAATGGCCTCTCCATGGTTTCTAATCCCTATTTTCCTTTTTTGACAAAAGTCTGGATCTATTTCTTACTTCATTCAGGCCATTTCTATCTCTCACTAGCTCTCTGCTGCAGCTGGCAGGATTTATCTGCGACAAGCACAGCCCCAAGTTCCAGTAACTGTTTGGCATTCAGCTGTTTTCCATTTAACTGAGCAGAATTCTGTCACTTTTGCTGATGGCAAAAACCTCACAGGAAGCTTCCTATCCAGGTACTATCCAGATCCAGGCCTGTTTAAGTGTCAAAATCAAGCAAGTCTGGTTGTCCTCAGATTGGTTTGGCTTCATACTTGCATAACAATGCCACAGAATATTATTTCCCTCTTTCTTGGAAGCACTTAGCAAAGTGTGGGTTTGGTTGCTTAGACCTTCAGATCGGAAAGAAGAGTGTTAGAGATAAGTAAGGAGATGGAAATCTCGACAAGAAGAGAGTACGGATAAGTAAGGAGATGGAAATCTTGAACAGAGCTCAGCATCTCCTCTTCTGTAGTGCTGGAGGTCAGGCTATGCCTGCATGCAAGAAATCCTGAAGTCTGGGAGTATCTCATTTCTTTCTTATCTCTGAATGATGTGTGTTGCATGACACATCAAGCTCCCTGAAAGCCACTTTGGCAATTCTCTATTTTGTATCCTTTTGGGCTTCTTTCAAAGACTTCCCACCCCAGACGGTGGAGAGGAGGCTGAGGAAATGTCCTGTTTCCAGGTGTTGACCCATACAACCTGCCTTTATGTGACCCGCCATAGCATTTTCTTTAACTGCTCTTTTATGGTCCCAACGGTCATTCAGCAAGAGCAAGTAGATGGCACTGGCAAAGACCCCAGAGATACAGATAATGTTCTCTCTTCTCACAGCGGGGGGGAAAGATCCAAGCTTACTTCTCCAGCATCAGCATGAGCCCAGTGTGACTTACCCTGATCTCTTATGGCTGAGGCAGACCAAGAACAGAGAGGGCTTTGCAAAGGTCACAAACGTAAATCTGCTATGACCATGGCACTTGGGTAACAAAGACTACTAGTTGGACAGTAACAGGTCCTGTCTTCACATTTTACAAGGTCTCGACTCAAGACCTCTGGACAAATCATTTACTACAACCAAAGTCTCCTATGCCCCCTTCTTTCCCTTGGTGCCGACAACAGTTTAAACATCACCTCTCTTCTTCTTTATCTTCCCTTGAGGTTTGAAAGGACATTTCCACCTCCATGCCAAATCTCCTTCCTAAGTCTAATCCATCTCCTCTTCCTGAGATTTGCCCCAAATATTTAATCAACTAGTTTTGACTTTTCCTGCTAGAGGAATTAAAATAACCCAAACACAAAATACCACTTCCCCACCCCCAAACGTAAATACGTTTTCTCTGCTAATTACATAGCCAATAGTAAATACCACACTGGTGATGAGTTGCAGTACCTCTATGTAAAAGGTAAAGAGAAGGAATGACTATTTAAAAATGATCTAGTATTCTATTTAAAAAAAATTACCTCATGAGTCAAGGGGAAAAAAAAAGAAAAGAATAGTCAAGAACCTAACTAAAAGGTTTTGATATTAGACTAAGAGTCAGTTTCTTGCCTCAGAAGCTAAGGAAGTGTCAGGACCAACAGAAAATCTTGGTGTTATTCACAGGATGGGATCCTGAGGAATGGCTGCCAGAGGTACTATGGTATTAGGAGGGAGAGATTTCAGTGTCTTGAGGTGTGTTTGTCTGTCTGTCTAGCTATTCAAAGGCTGAGGAAGGAGCTAGGCCTGGTACCATGAAGACCACTTGAGATATCCCACAGTCTTGAGCATCACTATGGCCCTTTCTGTCCTATATGTTCTGGTTTTCTCCTCATGTGAGGAGGGATTCACTGAGTCCAAAGCAGAATCAAGAAGCTCACTCCCATTTGGGCATTAATCCTTCCTCTTATTTCAGGTGAAACAACTGTCTTTGAAAGGCAGAGTCTAGCTTTAAACGCTGTTGTGTGTCTACAATACTCAATACCACTGATTCCATGGGAACCTGTCCTTTGGTTGTTATTCCAGGTCTGAATATCTGTTAAAATCTGTACCTGATCAAAGAAGAATATTTTAGTACTAGTAGAAATCTTCTCTTTCTAGCTGCGGCTTGTTGTTGTACTGATTATAGTCAATGGGAAAAGAAAATTTCTTGATTTATTGCGGAAATTCAGGGTTGCATGGCCCTACTGACTGCTGACACCTTATTGTCCTCACCGGGCTGTATTTTCAAACACGTAGAATGTAAACGGGTCAGTTAGAATCATAGAAAGCAAATGAATCAGTTAGAATCATAGATCTTCTGGTTGGAAAAGACGTTGGACATCATCGAGTCCAACCATACCCATTATCCATTAAACCATGTCCCTCAAGAACTCATGTATCCATTTATTAAACACCTCCAGCGTTGGTGACTCAACCACCTCCCTGGGCAGCTGTTCCAGTGCCTGACCACCTTTTTGGTAAAGAAATTCTTCCTAATACCCAGTCTGAACCTCCTCTGACACAACTTATGGCCATTTCCTCTTGTCCTATCACCTGTCACTTGAGAGAAGAGATCAACACTCGCTCTACTACATCCTCTTTTCAGGCAGTTGTAGACAGCGATGAGGTTTCCCCTCAGCCTCCTCTTCTTCAAGCTAACCAGTCCCAGTCCCCTCAGCCGCTCCTCACAGGACTTGTTCTCCAGCCCCTTCACCAACCTCGTCACCCTTCTCTGGATGCGTTCCAATACCTCAATGTCTTTCTTGTAGTGGGGGACCCAGAACACTCACTACACTCTTGTACTGAGTGAGTTAATTCAAAGCGATCCTGGATAACGCCCATTTGTACTCTCTACTGTCTGGTTAAACTTAACTCTGGCAGAGAAAAGAAGCTCCTATGGATCCTCATGTGTAGTAGTCTATATTTGATAACTCTGCTGAAGGTTGGTGTGGTTCACTCCACACTCAACTGCTGAAAAAATGTAAGGGACATCAAACTTTTGTTCACGTACGCCCTTTCCATCGTGATTGAAGTCAATGGAAATGTTCCCATCAATAGGAACTGGAAAAGATCCACAGGACATTGTGTTCTAGCACATGTCCTAAGCACAACCTTTTAAAATCAAATATTAAGGGAACAAAAGGAAAAAAATATTGCATATTTTTCATAAAATATCTGTAACCTACAAGTTTGCTGACATGAAGGAGAATCTAGAGCAGATCCTGGGAAGAGGCTGGGTAGATCATCATCTTAAGGTTTGGATATTAGTTCTTTGACTTTTTATCAATTATGTAACTTCAATTCTTTTCTGCTTCTCACCCTTTCTGCACTGCTTGCTTAGGTTGTGATATGCTATTTCCTCATTTCTTGCAGTTGGTGTCTTTCTCATTGATGCATGTCAGGCTGTTAGTGTCATAAGGTTAAGACACCAGTGAAAGACTGTAGCTGTACTCAGAATTATGTGTACAGGACCAAAAATCAAGGACCCTCTCATGGCAGAGTGGTATATGGAAGTTTTCAACAACAGGGCAAAAATAGAAAAAGTGGTAGGAGGAGAATAGAGGAAATAAAAAACAAAATCCTATAAAAACTTCAGCCTTTGTAAATACAGCTCAACCTCCTAGGTGAACTCAGGGACACATTACAATCCTAGTGTCTTTTTTTAATGTAAAGGTTGCTTGTCAAAGGGTTTTTATACAGCATTAATAATACATTTATAGATATGCTCCACAATTAATTGCAAGGCATTTATGGCACTGAACAGTTAGAATGCATTATGGTAATCACTCCTCCTGCATTGACTTTATTGTAAAGGTTTTGCTGATCATTATAATTGGCTTGTTATTACACATGGATATAATAACACCTCTCTGTATAGTAGTTTATAGCACATCAATAGCAAATGCATTCCCTTTATTGGAAGCAATGTGCATTTTATTAGAGTATAGCTGAATAAGTGCAATCCATGTAGACAAATGAAGTTTCTAATGAACTGTCTCACAAAAGAGTCGAAGTAACAAGCCATTTATTATGTATTTTTCTATTGACGAACTTGTAGTTATGGTTACACGGGCATTTCTTTAAAAAATGGAAGGCATGTTTTGTTGTATTTTGCAGAAGTATTGGGGGGAAAAGAATATATAAGCCATTTTTCTGCCTGATGTTGAATAAAGTAAGGGTGACTGATGATCACACCTTATAGATTTCATTTCCTTGTTGAGATTTTCCAAGCTTTTTCCTTGTGCATTCCATCTGACATTCACAAAGGATCAAAATATCCTCCCACTGAGCCCAAGTCCAACTCCTGGAGTGGTGTTGGACCAACATAACCCATACAGTCAATAATGAGTCAGTTACAAGGGGCTCGATGTTGTCCTTACTCCTGCTGTGTGAGTTCTTTTTCTGTATATTAACAAGTGATATTTTAATGAAAATGCACAAGCCATCCCTCGACAAGGCCCGTAATGTGTAACATCCAGTCTGTGTCCCCATGTCAAAATACCACTCTTGCTGATTTCTGTACAAGGAAAGCAGAGGTCTTAGAAGTGGTCTAGTGCAAAATGCAATATAAGGAGAAATGACAAAGAGAAGAATTAATACAAAGGAAACTGAGGTATCTGGCAGAAAACTCACTAGTTGTAGGTTGCTTAGAATTGGAATAAAAAGAGGCATATTTTAGAGGGAATAACAAGAATGCTGTAAGGTATCCAAAGTTGTTCCCCTACCTGCCATCATTAATCTAGTTCTGAATGTCAGCACTTTCTTGCAAATTATAGTTGCATGAATCTGACATACATATGTAATTAGTGTGTATTTGTTTACTCATCCAAGGCCAGGTGTAATTAATGTCAATCAAATACCTAAGCACTTTTAACATCCTGGATCTAGATGCATAATTGTATTGTTTCCAAATCTGGTAGAGTTCACACAGGTATACTGTTGCCTAAAGTGTTGTTAGGGTATACACTGAGTCCAGTGTTTAGCACATAATTTTGCCTGCCTGTTTCTTCATGACTATCACTTGTTTATTGCAAGTTTGCAAAAAACCTTTGACTCTAAGGTAATCCACGTTCTTTCTGATAAGTGAGTTTTAGTTTGATGTAGGCATTAGGAACTATTTGGACTATAGTTAGTACCCTCAGCTGTCGGTAAGTGGAGGTTATAATTGAACAATTTAAAATTAGACTGGCTGAACCCTGCAGTTTCAATGCAGAGAGAACTCTCTCTTCTCTAAGTTGGAATTTGGGAGAAGGATTTTGCCTCTTGCCTGCTGAGATCCCAGATTATAGTATCACAGCTTTCAAGAAGTTCTGAGACTCAGGAGATCCTGAAGGTCAAGAAAACTTTCCTCCATGGCATACGCAACATTTTCCAATTGCTATATATATTTCTCAGTGTGTACATAAAATCAGGGTAGTAGATAGAAAATCCCTATGTAAATAATCTAGCTCTCTGAGTAAATTGTATCTAGTGCTTTCACCCAGTAACTGGGCAGCTTAGGAGCCTTGCATTTAGTGATAGAATTCATTTTAAACAGAACTTCTTTGCCACTGTCCTTAAAATGTTGTTTCAGGCAAAATTCACTTTGCTTAGCTTTACCACCTGAATACTAGGCATGTAGTCTCAGCCATCTTGTTTAACTAGATTCATGCTATCCTGAAATAGATGAGATAAATAGTATTTGAAAGTTCTCTCTCTCCACTATCTGGAATCTGGAGTGAACTTACGGCAATTAACTCAGATTTAGAAATCTCAACTTTAGACACCTGAAGAGAGGTAAGATGGATCACAACTTTCACCTTGACATGCCATAGTTTTCCATCTCTACTGTATAAATGATGATACTTGACTTTTCTGAAACCCTAGTCAAGATCAAAAATTGCTATATAAAGCCAATGGATTGTAGGAGACACTGAGGTTTTGTCCTAAAGAGGGAAGGCATCTTTCTTCATTAATGTGTATGCTTCATAATGTCAGGGAAGAACAGGAGGGATTGCATCCCAATCAGCCTGAACAATGGAGATAATCTGATCAATTTTAATTCTTCTTTAAAGTCAATTTCCATTTTCATTTTTGAATTTGGATTTGCTACCACTCCCGTTCTCAAGGCAGAAAGTGAACTAAAAAAAAAGCTTCAAATTAAAAGCAGTGTGTAAAATCAGTCTTTAAAATGTATTTTCATAATTATGAAAAACATCTTTGTCTTTAAAACAAGCTTGTTTTGGACTCTCTGATGGAAAATTAATATGGCCTCTCGTAATATCGTTTGTAGAGAGGTATTTTTCAAGGCAGCACTGCTCTGAAATATTTCCCCCCAGGGAGGATAAACAGTTGGCTTCAATTAGTGAGGGACTGTTTCCTTTCTTTTCATGCAGTCTTGCAGTTTGATCCTGCATAGGGCAAGAGAATGCTCTACACAGGGAAATAGACTGCAACTTGGAAGACTGATGCTTAACTTATTGCCTTGCCACAGATGTTCTCCTTGACCTTGAAGAGGTTACTCAGGGTCAGGCTAGTATTCTCATTCCATTTCTATCTGGTGACTAATATTATCTTTGATTGTTTGTATATATATGTAAATTTGTTCAAGTACATTCCAGTTTCCTTCTATAAAATAGCATTGGTGTTGCAAGGTTAGGTGCATTAAAGAATACCAGGTTCTCAGGTTCTCATGTCATTGGTTCCAAAGAAGTAACTTGGTTAGATAGAGATGTTCAAAAGCATCAAATTTGTTTCCCTGCTCAAATCTCTCATAGAGTAAATGGGCCTTGGGTGTCTAAATATTCCCCTTGAAAATCTCCCCAAATAATGACATTCTTCCAGATTGTTGGAGCCAATTTTGTGGGACTGATTCCCCTCATTTTACAGTGGAATTAAGTCATACTCCTTCTTGTAGGAGGTGCTGCCTGCTCACGGTGGTAGGAACAGCAGCAGAACATGTACACATCAGGGCAGTTTTGTTTCATAATACAAGTTGAGATTACCCAGTAAGTGGGACTAGAAGAGAGTTGAAAATAAAGCATAAGTAACTCAATTGCATTAGGACTGGTTTTACAGGAAGGATGCTTTCTTGAAGCATCAAATCTAGTATGGAGGAATTCATAGCTGGCAAAGTACTTCCTGCCCATTAACTGCCATATGAATCATAATTAATTCCTCCAAATCTTTATTTTATCCATCTCCTGAGTTGCTGATGAATGGTCAGATGCATTGATTATAAACCACAAAATACTGACACCTCCAAGCAGCCATCCAATTAACATGAAATTATGTTGCCAGAAAAACATAAGGTATATTGGATCAGTTACTTTCTTGGACAATTTTTTTTTCTGAAAAAAAGACTGTGACTAATATTATGAAGAAAAGCTAATGAAGAAGAGATACGGGAGAGTGGGCCAGAACCTCAGGCAACAGGGAATGAAGACAGTATAAGTTTAATGACTTTAGAGATCGGACTGAACCAAAGCAGTCTCTCCACTCCCTAGATCAGAAATCTAATTATTTACTCTCTGTCTTGCGGCAGTGCCTAAGAGACCAGTTATGAACCACGACACCAGGTTCGTTGTACAATACTGAACAGACAGAGGCCCTCCTTTCCTTAAGAGTTTGCTCTCTAAAGACAAGGGCAGGTACAGTATGCAGACCTTTCATATAGTGTCTTTCCAGATGCGACAAAAAACATCGTGCTGGGTTACACAACTTCGAGCCAAATTAGTACATTAGGACAGGGGCTGTGGAGTTAGGGTCTACCTGGGGATAGGAAACATTAAGAATGGCCCTCAATCAAAGCTCCTTTAAGGGACACATCCTCTGAGACCAAGCAAGAGGCATCCTGAGTAACATGCACTAATTGCACAGCCTCCTTCTTGACAAGGACCTTCCTCTTGCGCACTGGTACCACGTGGTCCTGGTTGGCATATTTGGTCACAGCTAAGGCCAAGAAGCTGTCTCTGGTGTACAAGCTTGCTAGTGAAACAGAAACTGAGGTTCCACAGGTGCCTGAGGGGCACACCACACGGTCAGGGAGATCATTTCTTCCCTGAGCCACTCGCTATGGGGGAGTCAGGTTCATGAGTACTGTGGAAGAAACAAGGGTGCAGGACAAAACTGGGATGTAGTGGTCCATGGATACCAATTAGCTCTTTCACAAGGATCTCTTCGAAGGGACCAGGGTCACCTAAAGCAAAACAGGGGTCTAGCATCTTGTCTTACAAAAGAAAACTCAAATCCTGTTGCGGGTATATTTTCCAGTGTTTGCAGTATGCTGAATTTATTCCTGTATCTCCTTGATCTCAGTGTGTGATCCAGCACTCTTCTCTGGTATTACAGGCAATGTGGTTTTTATTAGAGCCTGTAATGTTCCCTTATTGAAGTTTAGACTTTGAGAGGAAAGGCCAAAACACTGGAGCACTAGCCGTTCTTCTGTTGTTTCTGGTTAGATTAAAAGGAAATGAATAGGTTTCAGATCTGGAAGCAATCGTTAGATCTCATTTAACCTCTTGCATAAACTAACTGTAAAATTTCACCCAGATATTCTGTGCTGAGAATTCTGACTTGCATTTCACTGAAGAATAAAGAAATTTAGCCAGAGAATGACTTTTTTTGAGGCTGCGACACAACTTTGATATCAAACAGGTTGGAATTGTGGAAATGAACTTTATGAAAAGCTTTCAATCATTTTGAAAACCAGTTCAATTAGTAAGGATATTTTTTTTTTGTCAAGTAGGCATATAACTAGAGATAGTAGGATATATTTTCCAATCAATATACTTTGAGTGAGAAACTTGCTTTTTGACTAAAATACACATGCATCCCACTCCCCTATCACACCATCTCCCACACAGAAAACCATGAGAAGCAATGTTTTCCTAGCAAAGAATTTTCTAGGCGCAAAATTTTCCAGGTTTTTCTAAAGAGACCCTAAAAAAGGCACAGCAGGGTGATAATCCTGAAGATGAACAGGTGAAAATCTTTATTGTGTCTACGGACACAATGGAGTTCATTCAGAGCACTGAGAGAGGAGCTTCTGGAAAGTTGATATTCACATGCAAAGGAAGCAATTTATATTACTCCTCTTTGTGGTCCCAGATGAGCAGTGCAGTCATTTCCCTCTTACCACATTTCCATACTAACACAAATGTTTCTTCTCCTTGAGTTTCTGGTTTCCTAGTCCCACCATGTGCAGAACAGGTGAGGTATTTCCAGTATTTTTTTAGAAAATAAGTTATGCTGTCCTCAAATCAAAACGAATATCTTACCTGCCTTAACCAGAGCCCACACAAACGGGTCTTATTGGATGTCAACATTGTAGAGTGACAGAATTTCCATGGGCAAATAATCAGGGGAAAAGTCCTCCATTTTGCAGACATCAATAACACGCTGACCTTTAACAACATCACAAGCCTTCACTCTCTCTTTAAAGTATTATATCCATCCTTAGGGAAAAAACTTGTAGCTAGGGATTGAAATCAGCAGTGGATCATAATGTTGGCTGTGCTATTCAATTGCTCTGCTGTACTTAGGATCCATTTATTTCTAGCTATTTTTTTTCTGTCTTGAATCTAAAAAAAGAAGTGACCAGGCTGGCAGTGACATGTGATTAATAGATTGCACCTTTAGAAAAGAGTTAGCAGAAGGAGATAAGCATTGCAGCCTATTATTTATTAATTAAATGCAGACACCCTATTTATACCAATGTTGATGACATTAGTTCATGTCCATGCTTTGGGACTGCATTATGCATCCGGTCTCCTAGCACAGTAATGATTGTTATTAAGCTGGTGGATGTTGCTGGGCTCCTTCTGTCACTTGCTTCTGTCATGAGCAGAAAAGGACAGACCAGAAGTTAAAGGGCCAGCCTGAACTTTTTTTTCAAGTGTCTGTTCTGTCACTGACAGCCTGGGTTACTTTGGCCATATCTCTTGGGTTCTTTGGAATGTTACTCCTTGCTTTGGGCAAAGGGAGATCTCTACCTCCTTATAGCTCTTGGGCACAGTGATGATTAAGTGCAAAAGGCAGTATACTGTGTGAGACCTTTTCTGTTGGTTATAGGAGAAACGGCGACAGTAGGCATTTGTGTACCTTCTGCTGCTTTTTCAATTGGCAGAATGGAAAAGAGCTGTCACAATTGTTGTTATTTAGCAGGGCAGAATATTATACTTCAGATGACTCTTGTTTTGATAAGCTGGTCCTCCTGCCTGCAAAGTTTTCAAAGGGAAGCCCTGACACCAATCCGACCCTGAGACTTCCATTATTCCTAGTAGCTGTCTTCAAGATCCTTTCCAGCAAATAAGTTGCAGGACTCTGATCCCAACATACAGTGGCTCACGGAAATCCATTGGCTCTCCTGTACCAGACACGAAACTTGGGAGAAGCAGATTGCAGTAAGGCTGTCCTCAGCTGTAACCTTGAAAAAGAGAAAGACATTTGGTACAGGACAGAGTTCTGCTGGTTTTATATCAGGAAACATTTCTTTACCAGCTCCAAGCAGATCATAAATAAATATATGGCCCTTGTTTGAATACACTGGGATCATGTGAGCCAGCAGAGCTCATAGACCATGTATGTTTTGCCTTCAGAATAAAAAAAAATCCACGGAAATCCTCATATTCATTGGCCAAGGTCCCTAAAACTTACTGTTTGGATATCCACAATCCAAATACTCAATTGCCCCTGCAGAAGCATGTGATAAATGTTTAGATTTCCAAGAGATTCTTGATGGACTGTAATATATAGTGTTGCCTGTGATTGTGTCTGACACTTTTTTCATGCACTAACATATAGGTGAAATGCATGGACTAGTCTCTTAGAAGTGTCTTCTCAGTGTAAGCAACTGATTTCACTGTCAGCAGGACTTTCTGCTGCCAGGGCAGGCAGTCCAGACCTGAATGAGAGTAATGTTTTCTCTCTACTCTCTGAAAATTCTTAAGTCTCCAGAGGTACAGAGATGAGATCTGAAACCAGTCTGTACTCACGAACCCATTTAGGATTTGATCCAACTAGATCCAACAGATTACTCAGACTCCAGAAGCCTTTTGACCAAGGAAGGTCTCCTTGAGAACAGTACCTGAGCCTGGAATATTCTCTTACCATTACCATTGATTTAGTGTTTGCTTATTTGAAGTTTCTTCAGCAATCACATCCCCTCTCTGAAAGCTGAACATCCTAACAGCCAACAATTAAAAGTGAATATTGAGGAGTCTTCCAGCATTATCTACACCATGATACAATCTGGACACATGCAAGAGACACTCAAAATATGAATGAAGAAGGTGAATGGGCTGATTTATCCTGGACTGTTTCTCATGGTGTGAAGTATGCCTTTCACAGCTTGATGAAGTGCAGAGGCAGTTAGTGGATTTGCTACCAGGAAGGGCACATATTTTTGTGCCCTCCTGCAAATGTGTTTAGAGCTGAGAATAGGAAAAAAAATACAGCCAAAAAAGCAACCACTGAAAATGAAAACTATAGTTTCTTTGGCAAGTTGGTTTTAAAAAGAATAGCTTGAGAGTTGCAGAAACTGGCATAGAAGTTTTGCAGGTTTTCTCCCTTTATCCCTATGTGTGTATGCTGCTGCTTCTTCTTTTTCTAATTCTTCTGCTTCTTCTGCTGCTGCTTCTGCTTCTGTTTTTGAATTTGCTTTTGCTTTTTGTGTCCTACAGTTCTGGCAGCTTTCCACAGTTAGACATTTCTTTCTATGGACATACCTCAAATACTAAGCCAGTTGCTAAAACATCGACTCCCGATCATAGAAAAGAATAGAGTGGGGCGCAAAGTGAAACTGCAGTTCCCTACAGTCCCCATTGCTGTACTAGCAATGTAAAGCTCTCCGCTTTTACCCAAAAAGTGAGGAAGGGCATAAAGATGGCTTTAAAATAGATGCTGCTCTGCTGGGTGATGTAAACAATACTTAGCCCTTCTGCAGCTCTGTCAGTGTCTCCCAAAGCCTTGCAGATGTTAGCCTCTTTGTCTTGCTCAGTGTATGGACAAAGAAACTGGGGAATAATGGGTCTTGGTGGTTTGGGAGCCACACCTTATTACAAAGTTTGGAGCAGGTCATGTCTTCTATTTCCTCTTCGGTGTCTTACTTAAATCTGTCTGCTTTCTTTATTAATTTTGTCTTCTTTCCCCGCCTCAGTTTTGCATGAATCTTCGGGCTTTTGTAAATGCTCTAGAAAGTTCATCAGAGGGCATAGGGGTGCACCTGCAGGGCGTTTAGAGGGAAGGTCCCTCTGGGCCCAAGCTGTCAAAACCTTAGTATCCTCTCACAAGCATGTTCCCTGTGAATGGGAAACATCTTGCTGCTGGCCCTGCAGGAGAAAAAGGAAAAAATGGTGTTATCATACTGGAGAGGAGGTATCCCCATTTCTGACCTATCTGCATCCTTTCTGCTGTAGGAATCCATCATCAGTAGCCTGTCAGTTATTTTATATCCTGTGTGCAGCCATGCAAACGTGTAACCGTGAAAATATGCAGTAAAACATGTAAAAATATCTGGTCACCAAAGGCTCAGCAACAGCTCTTTCCAAACCAAATCCCCCAAATAGACAGAGGTTTGGGATACTGTCCTTTTAAAACTCCTTTGAAGGTGTGTTTTTTCCCACCTTTTTATGTAAAAATGTTCTCCTTAAACCACCCAAATGGCAAGAAATCTTAGAACAGTAAATATCCCTGCAGCACAAACAAAATTGTACTTCAGAGAAATTGTTCAGTTTCACAAAGCCATGGCCTTGCCCTTTAAAATGAAGGACACGCTTCCGAAAAGTTCTTCTCCTCTTCCAGACCTTTGCTTTCAGCACACTTGCAGCTCTACCACCTTCACCAGCAATGGAATCACAGTTCGCAAGCTCAGCAGGGACACTTGGCCCACAGAGGTATTAGAGTGACGTGCTCATTTTTTGTGTTCTTTACCACTGAGTTGTTACTAAAGCAACAACTTCAGAAGGCAATAGGAGGCAATTTGCTCTACGTTATCCCATCTATTGTCTGGGACCAATAAAACCCCTGCTCCTTCTTTCTAAAGGAAATGAGACTTGTACAATCAAGCTGTTTGTAAGTGTGTGCCTGGGCCCATCTATCAGTCAATCTGTCAAGGGCTCCTCCTTTGAGCTTTGAACCCACTGGGTAATTTAACCTATCGTTGATGGGGTGGAAGAGGTCCCAGAGCTATTGTGTTCCTATAAATTTCATGAAAATAGGCAGCCAGGCAGAGCAGAAAGTTCTCATTAGTGCTCGTAAGCCCATCTTTTATTAGACATCAATGAACTCACGAGGGTAGGGACATTGGAAGAGGGTTTACACATTCGGCTGCCCATGAAGCAACTTGTTTCAGTATGTGCACTCTGATACCCTGTCAAGAGGCCTCCTGTAGTAACAGATTCTTGGTTTTAACAGGATGTCAGACAGATTTCTTAGCTCCTTTCTGCTGATTTCAACAGTGCTTTACACAGCAGAAAAGTCAACCTGCTTGTTGCATTTCCCTTCTCTCCCCAGCCAAAGCCACAGGGGAGAGTTCCTGCGCATCGTTTAACAACTAGCACAACATCAGAGGTGGTTTCTTTTCAGTGAAGAGTACCCAAAGGTAACAGGAAAAATAGCACAGACTTACAAAATTATTCTGGTATATCAGCATAAAAGGTACTGTTCAAACATAAACTGGTATCTGTTAATCAATCACATCTTCAGCTTATCTAGATAGACTTCATAGTTAAGGTGTGCAAACAAATCTTGTTCTCTTTTAATGTAGCCCAGTCTATATCAACTCTTCTTCAAAAACCTTTTGCATTAGTAGGGTTTTTCATGTGGAATAAACAAATTTAAGCTGTTATTCAAAACATCTTGCTTCATCACGAAGTGCAGGAATCGCACTCTGAAACTGAATTCCAATGCTCCAGATCTTTAGCAGCCTCAGGAGAGACAGGGCTTCAGCTTTTGCTCTGAAATCCCCATGCTTTTTCTAGATAGAAGGAAAATCTCTGGGCATTAGCCAGGCATACAGGTATGCAGATAGAGGTGTTGACACTACAAACTGAAATGTGCTAGAGGCAACCTGTAAGTGAAGATCTCTAGCAAAGGTTTTTGATGTAGCATTGATAAACCTTGGCTACAAAGTGCAAGGATTCAATGGAATTAAAAAACATATAAATACATACATAGAACTTTTATTGCAAAAACAACATTGAATGTCAACTAGAACATACCTGAAGTTTCTATCCAGTCTTATAGCAACCTGTATTTCAAAGAAAAGCAACTTGAAATTAATGTCATGTCAGAATTCCTGTTTTTTATGAGTGTCAGAAAATGCTCCTTCCCCTTATCTTTAGACCAAGATTTTTTTAGTGTGTACTTCCATTATTTGTTCTCATTGTAGCATTCTGGGTAAAAGAAAAGCTGGTTTAATTCCTCCTTTCAAAGAAAATCACACTGATTTAAATACATGGATTTGCACATAACTTGGTACTATGTGGGCTGTGTATGCACATGCATTGTTCGAGTCCTATGTCTTTTTAAATTTTTTTAAGTCAGTGGCAATTTTACAGAAAAATTATTGGGTTTATATTCATTTTTTCAAAGTAATATTTTTTTAGAATTCCTTCCTATATGCTTTTTACTGGAAGTAGGAATGTATCATTTTCTTCTTTTCTTACCTTCTTTGGTTTTTTCGTTTATTTCTTTCTTACTTTCTTTCTTCCACCTGCCTGCCTCTCTTAGGTAATATCACCGTAATTTGTAGAAGCTATAACAAGCAGATGAAAGAATAGGACCAGGTTTTCTTCTTTTTAAATGGCAGTGACTAAGCAGTAACTCCAAAAAAGTTCTTAAAAGTCACTTTGCTTTACTGTGTGGTGCATTAGAGTGGGCTTTGGTATATATTATCCTGCCAGAGAAGTTGTTTATAGGTATGGAAGACCTACAGGATGAAACTGCAAAAAATACCCCTGGTTTCTATGCTTCAATGAAAGGAAACAGAAAATGGGGGAAGAAAGGATATAGAGGGAGGAGGAGGCAATTCCACCAGGTGTCTAGAAGGGCGTGTCTGGTGACAAGGATTCTGCAGAGTGTTCATGCACACCATGGACCACCCTCTTTATAGCTGGATGTGTGCAAATCAATTAGCCAGACAAGAGTAATGCAGCTTGGCAGCAGGAGGTCTTTTGCAGAAGCTGAGGTTCATTTGCTGAGGGTGGGCCGCTTTCTCTGGCCATCACTCACTCCCACCCTCATAATTAGATTATCTAGTCTGCATAACATCGCTTTCTTCACTCAAAACTCCAAACCAGGATTTAAGTAAGGAAAGACTGCCTCGAGTATCTCCAGCACTTCCTGACTGTGTGAAGAAACAAGTCAGGAGGAGAAGTTTGCAGGTGCCTTTAGTTACCTAAACCTTATGATAATAGCTTTTAGCTTAGTCTCATTGGAAGGAGAACAACCTCAGAGCAATATCCCAGCCAAGCAGGACTGAATTATAACCTTTGCCATCCAGCAGTGTAGCCAACACAAGGGAAAATCAATTTTTGCACTCAGCTCATGTTAAAACAGTAATACTTCTTGTCTTGTTCTTTGATGTGCTGCAAGGATAATGTCCACAAAACCCTGTGAGATGTTCTGTGGATAGAATCACAAGGGCACCTGGGTTCATTCAGGAGATGAAATATCTGTATCACCCAGTACCTAGAAGAGATCTGAAGTAACAAGGAAAGAAATGGCTGAGGGCTTAGAAAAGTTTTGTATGTGTTTCCACATTTCATGCGTACCAGTTTCCAGTCTCATAGTGAACCTTTGAAGACACCACTGAGCCAGGAGACAGGGGCAATACTCCAGCCACCAGGTTCTCTCAGACCATGCTTGGCTATTCCTGTTGTGATGACAGATCGACCACAAAATTTTTTAATGGGAATATGTATTTCCCAAGACCAAATACACCTTACAGTAGTAGAGACTAGATTTTTACAGGTCAGAATTCATCTCAAGCTGTGCATGGTCTTAGTCTCCAAGAAATATTGATATTGCTTGAACAACTCCCCATAATCATTACTTTTCACTCCCGGCAGTAGCCCTGCAGAAGTAATTTATCCTTTAACTCAAGTGGTGGAAGTCCTGGTGTGCAGCCCCAGAGCTCCTCCACTGTGACCTATAATATGCATCTTGGCACTTGAAGGTTATGCCCATCCCAGAGTGTCCTGCTTCATTAAATATGAGATTCATCTGGGAGTTGGAAGCAAATCTGCCTCTCAGCTTCTGTTGGATTTGCTAAGACTCACTAGTAAAGTTTTGAATCAATGAGCACTTTGAATCTGGGCTGGGTTGTTTGCTCTTTATCTTCTGGAGATGTAAGTCATGAGTTGAAGTGGCGTATAGTTTTCTGCAGTGATCTATCTTGGTGTTGATGTTTATTTCCTAATTTTTGAATGTCAAAACTGTAGTTCCTTCTTTCTCCCAAGTTCTTGAGGATTCTTCTCATTTGCTGGAATCAAGTTTCAATGTTTAATACTCTTCTTTTCCATGAATGAAAATGGAAAACAAACCCAATTATCTCATAGGATACCTAGTACAGTTCGTGTTAAGCCCACTGTGGATGTCACTAAGCTCTGTACCAAGCCGGAAAAGTTTTAAAAAATAACTGGGTACACACATGCCTGTTGGAGTTCAAGGGTTACTCTTGAGCAATTTTGATCTTGCTATTGATAAAATGCAATAAATTCTTATTTATGAAGTGGAACCCTCTCAACTGTCAGAGAAGTTCTTAGTAAAGAGGCTGCTAAGGATTAATACCTAAGTGTGTGCGAGTGTGTATCAAGGTGAATAATAGTAACCATTTTAGTAAGGTGCTCTTTTCAGTCCTTTTCTTTATGTCAGCTCCTCTGTAAGTTTTAATATTTTTTCCCCTTCAGGGGACATTTAAGTACAAGGCACTGTTAGATAAAAGGAAGGAAAACAAATGCAAAACCAAATATAACGTGAAAATGGCATTCATTCCCGATGGGGTTTGGTGCCTGGAATTTACCTAGCATTTCTGCATGTCTTCAATTATTATTATTTTGTAGAATTTAAACAGGGTCATAAACTCCAAGAAAATATAATAACAAAGATGATCCTCTGACTCAGCTGTTCAGAGGATATGTCCTAATCTTTGTTTTCTGCCAGAAGGAAACAAGGGAATGAGAGCCACTCAGTCTGGCTAATCTGGACCGACACATTGGATCCTTTCTCCTCCCTTTCTCCTGTGCTCCTTTCCCTTCCTCTCTTCCCACACACTCAACTATTGAAATCCACCAAAATAAAAATTCTAGGTATGACTCTGCCTAGGTTTCAAAACACGCTCAGCTCTGAACCCAGTTTTATCTTGCTGAGGGAACATCACCAGAACAGTGTATTTCAATTTGCTGAAGATTTTCCCTGCACCACACCCCTGTGATTAATTTATTCTTGTTTCAAACGAAACATCTACATATGAACTGTGTTCCAACAATTGTCTCTGTGTTTCACCAGAAGTTGCATCCCATATCTGGAAGTGTTGACTGGACACAAAACATACCCCAAGGGCAAAGTAAAGACTGGTGGTCAATATATGATTGCTAACTGGAGGGTTAAGTCGCATCTGAGGGAGCAGTCTGATATATGCTTTCAAGAAATTTATTTCCTGAAATAAATTTTATTGTTTTATGTATGGGAGCTAATCAGTCCAAGAGAGAGACGTTAGTCAATGAAACAGCTTTCTGAAGAGATCTTCATTGTAAGAGTCATTTAAAAATTGGCTGGACTATGAACTGCACGAATATATAAGAATTCATTGCTCTGTCCAAGGAGAAGAGTGAGCACGTGGGATAGTTGAACTAATATGTCTTTTCTTCTGCTAATTGCTGTAATTCTGAGAAAGTAAATGGGATAAGACCACTGTAGCAGAATAGACGAGAGACCCCCAGACCAGAGGGGTTAACACTTGTCATTCTTAATCATACAGTTAGGGCCTCATGACAAGAGGACTGCACAGGGTATGAACACAGCTCAGGCAGCTCCTTTTTCCCCACTGGCATCGTCTCTTTATGACTCATTGTATTAATTATCTCGCCTGCTAAGTTCCATGGTGAAGCTATATGCTCGGTGATTGCCACCAGAGAAAGAGAGAGGGTACATCGTGCCCAGCTCTAGAGACTTTGCTGTTCTGCAGAAGAGTGGCTTTCAAGGAGGCAGCTTTCTAGTCATCCCCAGGGCAGCAGAGTCTTCACTGCTGGGGAGTTACGGTTGTCTCTGCAACCACTTGGGCTCTTGGTTTTTCAGAGATAATGTCATCAGCTTCCAACTGATGTGCTACAGGCCTATACGATGGAAACTGTTTCTTTTAGTTTTAATGTAAAGCTAATTCCATGAAAATCTGTTTCTCCTCATTAAAATAGAATTAAAAAAATCTTTCCCTCCACCCCTGCTTTTCTAAAAAACACATCCCAGACTCAGCCAAACTGAGTCTTGTCATAAGGAGAGAGGATGTGTCAGTCTAGTACAGGAATAAGTGTGGCTCAGGGGAAGGAGTGTCCCTGCCAGAGGATTGAAGGTTGTTATACAAATTAATGTGGTAATTACAGTATCATTTGGAGAAAGCAAGTGTGACTATGTCCCTGTTCTGCTAAGTTCTGTACACACTGTAATAAAAGAGAACTCAGGACATGGTTATAATCTCAGCAGAGAATTCAGAGAAAAAGGTCCATTATTACAGTGTCATAGATGAGGAGCTGAGTTGCAGAGACATTTTAAAGGTGCAATAGTCACCATCATCTCTATTACTCTTTGGACGTACTATGTGCAAGAGTTAAAGAGTTAAAATTCTTGACAGAGGAAAGGGAGATCAATGAATTCTATCAACAAAAACCAGGGAATTTTTATAAATGCAAATTTCTTCAAAAATCCTTTAAAAAAAAAACTCCTAATGAATGAAAATGGAAAGGGAGAAGAAAAACTTTACCTTCTTCATTAATTTTTGGTTTGGAGAGGAGGGATTTTAACTTGAATTTCAGGAGAAAATACAGTGTATAGGAAGTATTCTTTCTAAAGATAAATACAAATCACATTGGAAAATTATCAGGGCTAGGAAAAGATAAAAAAGTTTTCTTTTTTGTTCTTGTTAAAGAACTTTATGTGTTGGTCAAGTCCAAACATGCCCCTCTGAAAGATCTGCCTAAAAGTAATTGGCAGAAGGTCATAGAAAGAGGTTTTGGTCAGAATAGTCTTCTTTAAGCTCTGTTTTAATAAAGCAAGTAATGTTAATAAGATACCAAACGAGTATCCATAAAAAAAATAGAAAAAGGGAGACAAAATCATATATTTCAGAGGAGGGGGAAGATCAAAAGCAACTTCCGTCCATTCCGGAACAACCTTATTACAAGTGAAGAGGACATTAGGCAGAGATTATTAAAAAATAATCCATTGTTCAGTAATGGAAAACATTTCACACCTCACATGGCAGAAGCAATAAATCCCATTGATTCCTCTAAGGTAATTTACAATTAAACACTGATTTGCAGATAAATAAATAAATAAATAAATAAATAAATAAATAAATAAATAAAAGCAGAATTCATTGTGGCACCTTATGCCGCCAAATCAAAGCAATTGGAGTGGAATTGAGAATAATTACCAGATGTGTTGCTTTGTGCTCAAAACAGCATCCGTTATTTACAACTACCAATGATGTTCCTTATTTATTCCTCCTGCTGGTCTAATGACTATTGCCATTCAGCATTCTTTTATTTAATCATCAACATCCAAAAAAAGAAGTATCTTTTTTCTCTTTTTTTTTATCATTTGGCAGCAGCAGGGAGGAAAAAGTTTCCTAAACCCCAACAACAGCAAATTGCTCCAGAGGAATGCATCATTTTTCAGCCTGGCCTGCAATGTAATTATGAGCATCGCCTTCAATTTATTGGCCTTTTACAGATGTGCAATCTAAATGGATGTAACTTTAAGTCCTGGATTAATGAATATTTGTTTTCTCCGTGCCTATTTAACATCTTTTCTACAGAGGATATTTCTGGATGCAAATTGACTGGTGGTCATAAGCATTAAGAAAGTCTGAAGCTTCCCAAGGGAACCCAGGTCAGTCATAAAGTTGCAGTAAATGTAGCCATGCACACAAAGAAAGGAAACTGTTTGCAGGAGAAGAGACTCTAGGGACGAGGTTTAGTTTTTTGCTTTATTCTTCTGTTTCTTGGAATCCCGCTTGCAGGCATAGTGCTCTTCAGGCTCATTCTAGGTAAAGACAAAGAAAAAAAATCCTTTAAGATTTAAAAACTCATATAAAATGTTCCTTTTCTATTGACATCTCAGCATTTCTAGAAGTAAAACTTTTGGGACAGCCCCCTCCCACCCTGCAGTTTATTGATTGAACATTTTTTTCAAATATAACTTTTCTTCTGTTTCTTGACTATTCAGAATGGATCCTGGTGATTATGTAGAGGTTGGCACACTTGCTGGCCCTTGCACTCATTTACAACAAGTCACATCATAATTGAAAGCTCAGAGCAGAGACATTGAGGGAGTTCTTGTAACTGTTAGTCTGGAAAGCTCACCACAAGAAACAGATACTGGCAGGTCTGACCCAACAGGGTAAGTGAAGGAATGCACACCACAAAAGGACACAAGAAAAAGTTTTGCCCTTCGTTTCAGGTGGAATTCAGTAGGTTCTCCTCACCAAATCCACCCCAGGGATCAGTCGCTGCACTTCTACTGTGAGGAAGGTATTACCACAGTACACCTGCAAAGGCTTTCACTCAGTACCGTGGTAAAAGGGTTACCCTACTGTAGGGTAAAATGAAAGGCAGACAATACTGGGGAAAGAAACCAGATTGTAGATACTAACGATACTTTAGCTACATCCAGTTTTCTGACAGGGACACTGAAACTGGAAAGAGCACGAAAGGCATTTTATAGGTACTAAGGACCTCAAGGCATCACAAAAGGGTCACAGAAAAACATACACCTGAGTAGAACTGATAACTCCCCAGTACTCTCCAAACCCTGCTTGACGGGTTCTCTGAAGAGCTAAGTGTGCAGACCATAAGGTCTGTGCCCTTTGATGGTCTGTTATGAATGTAAAAAGTGATGGAAACAGGGCAGTCACTTTCTAAAAAGTGTAGAGCAAATTTCAGCACACACAAATGTAAATTCCTGAATGGTTCAAAATTTTCTGTCACTTAGATACTCCCAGTGAAGACAGACATCTCTGTTCCTTGTTCTGTGCCTTTAATCTTCCGTTTTGCTCATTCTGCTCTTCAATCATACGACGACTCATGACAGTAATTGTGGATGTCCCTGGATAGCTCAGTAATAAATGTATCCTGAACAAACATGCCTGTCAAACTCTATTTAGCCTAGAGCATCAAGTTTATGACCTCATGAAAGAGAATCATTCCTAAGTTCTCTAAACAACTCTCAAAGTTAATCTCTACTTGTTATAAACATTAAATATTTTTTTCTATTTTCCTCAAGAATTCAGCATAAGACACTGAAAATTACATAGGTGCCAAGCTCTCTAGGTTTAAGTAGGCCTTTGGAACCCAGACAACACCCCTGGGTCCAGGTCTCAATGTCTGTACCATTGCTTTCTGCCTCTTCAAATCTGCCTTTTGGGCAGAGCAATAGCAGCAGAACAATTTTGTAAGATATTGTTAATAAAGCATTCTTCTCCCCCCATATCTTTACCGCAGTGGCATGGAGGACAAATTCTATTTCTTTATTCAGCTTTGAGCATAGTACATTTGCTACAACAGTTTCCTGGAATAAAGAAGTGGAGTGGGAGAGGATTTCTTTCATTGTTAATTATTTGTGCTATTGCTCTAGTGACCCAAACTATATTTAGCTCCCTATCAAAACCAAAACCTGAAAATTAAATGGACTGGAATGGAAAGGTGGTCTCTGTGTCACTCTCTGGATTCTGTTTCACAAGATGCAATCTTCCTCGATTTCCAAAACCAATTTTCTCCCATCATCTTATGAAAGTAGAGGTCATCCTGTGAAATGTGATATCTCACCAGTTTTTGTAAAGGAATGTGCCCTTCCTCATGAAAGGAGGGTTCATTAAATCATGCAGCTGATCAGATTGCTGAAGCCTGGATTGGCTGACAGCCAGAGCAAAGAAATCCATGGGGAGGAGGCACATGGCGCCATCAAAATAGGCTCTACCTGAACTAGGGTATTTTAATCATGCTATTATAGGGAGGAAAGGGGAATCTCAAAGAAGTGCAGTGGGAGCTTTATTGACTTTCAGGGTCAACAGAAAATGGGAACTACTCAACCATCCACATCTGAATTCTACAGTTAAATATCTGTTCCCAGATACCACTTTACTGCTAATCAAAGTTCAAAAATAATTCATGACCCATCTCTGCTTTTGTTGTATTCCTTCTCTCTACAGTGTCCTTACAGAAGCTGTCAGATTGCTGTTGAACCAGTACCAAAAAGCAACTACTTCTAGAGTAGGTAACAGAAATGACACAAACAATTTGCTGAGCACAGGAAATCAAGCAAATTCTGAGAGTATGTACAAGGTCTGAGATAAGGGGCAGGAAAATAATGCCTTGAATTAGTAGATAAGATTTAAAAAAAACTCTGTCTGCTAGGTAGAGCATGAAAAACTCTGCAGGAACAAGTGCAATTGGGAAGTTCTAACTTATATTAAAGCTGAGCATCAAGTGTTTCTAAAGACTTTGAGCACTGTTTTCTTGAGTCGCTGGTTCATTCATTCCCCAAACCCTATATGAAATGAGAAAGTACCAGTACCAGATTCAGGAAATACCCTATTTTCCTTTGAAGTATGGTCAAACTCTCCTAATGGTCATGCTTTACAGGATCACAAGGCTTCAAGTTCTGCAAGCGTAGACAGCACTTCACGAAGGCCAACAGTTTACTGGGGACAGGCAAACTAAGTTGGTGTGAGCACAATCACAGACTTCTTCTGACACAACACCCTCACTGGGAGGGTTATAACCTTGCCCTCCTCAATGTGATTTTCTGATGAATCTTGCAATGCAGATCTTAAAAGAAGAAATGACTGGATTAGTTTATACCTTCCTTATCATTGATGCATACATTCACCCCAGGCGTTACAGGAAGAATATGGTCACAGAATTGCAACTAGCACATTTCCAGTCACAAAGATCTCCATCAAAATCTCACTTCTGTATTTTATCTCAAAGTTACTAAGAGGAATCTGAAAGACCAGGTGGTAGGAATCACATTTGATAAAACCTTGTGGGCAGAGTCCTGAATTTTGTACATTTGGAGAAGTCAGCACTTGTGTCGGTTTGGCTTCTAGTTAGGTGGATGTGTCTTGGATGAAGGTCCTTCCACAAAAAGTGGCAACAAAATGTAGAACCATAGCTGGTGAATCAAAGAATAGCCAGGTCTGAATCAAAAGCAAAGAGCTTACTTGGTTTTGGATTAGCAAGGTGTAGATAACCTCTAGCTAGGAAAGGATAAGGAGAGCTTTAAAAAATGTCTTACTATTCATCACTGCTGCCCAGGGCAGTGACAAAAAATATGCAGGGCACTTTCTTATCAGCCAAGACAAGGGGAGCTGGCAGGGTATCCTTGATTCAAACACTGATTGCACAGGCTTAAGGATTTTGCAAAGTTCAGATGAGTAAACTCACTTCTGGCTTTTGATCTGAGTCAAACCCTTTGATCTGAATGAATTCACCTCTCTCCAGGCTGACCTGCCCATTTTTCCTTCCCAAAGTGTTGTTAAAAACAGCCTCAGGCTGAATGGTCTTGCAAGTCCCTCCAGCTTCACCTGACAGGAGTGGAGTGTAGAATAGCTCCCTTAACCTAACCAGAGGGATGTGCTTTGCTGCTGTTGGGAGACAGAGATGCTTTGCCTCTCAGCCATACTGTATACCCCGGCAGAATACCAGTCTGTCCTGGAGGACTACCTCTCTCTAGGTGATTATCTAGGTGATTCCTAGGCAAGCAGAACACTTTAAAACAACCCTGGGAGAGAGTAGCAAATGCTTCAAATGGTGGTAATTCCACATCAGAGAAACATCTGCTGCAATGCAGTGGCTAACTCCATCAGCTCAAGCAGTGCTCTGATGCTGAGAGCTCCAACTCCAGAATTAAGTTTTGTAGGGAAGCTACCAATCAGATGCACCGTTAATGCTTTGGAGGTTTGACATTTCTAGAAGAAATTTCCCTTTGATTTCTGGAAAGAGTTTGTGCAGGTCCTCTGAAAAGTGTATTTTTCATTATGGTGCTAAGATTTTTAAATAAATAAAAACAAACATCAATAACTAAGCAATGCATTGGTTTACATTCATCCTGTTTCGTAAGTGGGAAACTGAGGCACAGGAAGGCATAAGACCTGGTCTAAGATATTCTGCTCTAGTAGGATTGAAAAATGACACTATCAGAATTGGCCAAGTTTTTCTTCTCTTGTTGCTGCGGGGTACCAAGCTCTATCAAAGAGGCGATGAATGATTCACTTCTTCCCAAAGGGAGCACTATGTGGTATTGCCTATTTGTCTTTGCTTCTCAGCTGCTTCCAGGAGCAGAGGTATCAGTCCACAGTAAAGGGGTGGCTGGAAAGTTGTGGTAGGAGTCCAAAAGAGTCTGAATTTGCAGAAGAAAGGGCACACTGGGGCTCCTTCACAAGAATAATTTATTATTTCACAACCCACTGTTAGCTGGCAAAAGAAAATTCTGCTAAATGGCCCAGTTCAACTAAGCAAGATGAGAACTGTAAATTCAGTGCATGAAAAGCTGACCCTTCATTCATGGGAATCGGCACACCTCTACCCTCGGATGAGACATTCAAAGACTATGTGCCTTACTCCCCAGCTGTTGTCTGAGTAGTTTTTCAAATCTTTGGAGAATATTGATATTGATTCTGGAAAACAAAAGTTAATCTGGAGAGACAGACAAACACACACAAATAAAGTGCATTTGAGTTTAAAGAAAAAAGTGTGCATCATGCCATTGAACTATTGACAAGGCTGTCACAAATATCATCTTGTCCCAGTGTAAATAAACAAGCTTAGTGCTGTTATTTTAGAATAAAAGGCCGGAATAGGTTTTGTATTGACTTTGTAATACCCACTCAAGAGTTGGAAGAAGAAAATTAAAGATAATAAAGTAAAAGTGCAAACCATAAAAGTGGAGACAGCCAGTGCATAGTAAACTGTGGATCTGAGTCCTCTTTGGTGCAGTAAACCAATTGTGTAACTCAGTAAAGGTCAGCAGCAAAGATAAGAAGTTGAGGTTGTCAGTGAATGCCCTTCTATATTTAGAAGTATGACGGCTGCAGGATGATATGATCTTGGTCTGCAGTAATTCAAAGGTTGGTGTTCATTTCCTACCCTTTCTACATGCGCTTGAGATCTGGGTGGTGTTTCTGGGCCCAGTCACATCAGTTGGAGTTGGTCTGCTCCTGGATGGCAATAATGGTAATGTAAACTTGTAATCTCATCTTAACTCTCTTTAGTGACAGGGCATTTATAACTCTTTAGAACAGATTCAGGTGTGATCCCAAGATCTCTGCATTTGTCTCTCTTACAAAAAGCATGTGCTGATGTGACAGAAATTAATTGGTATCTTTTTAGGGGCTGGTCCATCCATGTCTTCGCCAAATCTAGCCCTTTGGGTGGTTTCCTAGACTACACCCACCATCTTTATTTGCCTCATCCTAGAGGTCCTTTCATTGGGAAAAGGATAATAAGATTAAAAAAAGATGGTGGATAGGACTGGGAAGAAAAATCTGTTTCCCTTGGACCAGCAGACCTTTCAGGAAAGACTACTGGTTTAACTGTTGTCCCTTCTCAGCATGCTTTGAGCAAACTCTGATTGAGATGTTAGACCTGCAGTCCCAAGATACTCACCTTAAGGACACTAAATAATGTGTGGGGAGCCTGTACATCACATTTGCCAAGTAAAATGCATATAAATGAACTGAGAAGCTTATGTAGTTGGTGCTATCAAATCCATGTACTTCGAGCAGCTGCAGATAAGAGGAAAAGTGAGCCATATGAAAAGGCTGAGGAAGATTTTGAGGACTGCAGAAAAACATGGGCGGAGATGAGGAGCTATAGGAAAATTTCAAGTTAAGTGAATGATAGCAATGATTTGGGGCATGGTGTCCAAAGATGGGACAGATAACACCGGTAGTGGAGAAATTTTGTTCTTGTAAGCAAGTGGCATATGTGGAAGACATTAACTGAAGTCAAACAGTACTAATGACAGCTGCTCCAAGGACAAAAAAGCTGTCTCTGACTGAATACCGATTCATCGAAGGGATAAACAAGACTTTCCCTGAACATGACTACTATGCATGACTTTGAGTCAAATCAAAACATCCTCTAGATCTGAAGTATTTCATACCTCAGGTTGTGCCTTGTTCAGCTCCATGAGTTTTCAATGATGTTGCCTCATAACATTCAATACAACATACTCATACAATTAGAGAGTGTAATGGCCCATGAGTTGTTTGATACATGCAAAGTGTTCATGCAATCATTTAATTTTAATCAGATTGGTTAACTTGTCCAAATAATAACATTTAAATACGTTTCTTTGACACTTATTTGTAAACTACTTTGAGAGGAAGAGTCAAATGTGAGGCAAGCAGAGAGGAGATATTTGTTTTATTTTATATTTAGGGAGAAACTTTATATGGAAAACTCAGAACTTCAACTCCTCAGTCAGCGAAGAGATCGAGCTGCAATTATGTGAATAAGCTCTGGACTCTCATATTAGGATTATAAATCAAAGAACTGGTACAAATAACAAGAGTGCTTCCAACACTTACACTTCTTCGGTCTGAAGGCCAGGAATAGCCTTTGACCCTTCTCCTTGGCCTCACACACAGTGCAGAATTTCACTTAGTGACTCTTCCATCTGTTCTACAGCCTCTGGCTCAACCAGAGATATCTAATTGCCATGAAAATCTCAAAGCAATGGGGAGGTTGTCATATAACTAGTGTCAACGGCTAATTACTCTCACTGGTTAATTATGCTCACTAGTTCCCTTCAGTTACAACAAGATGGCTATGCTGGGGAGGGGGGAGGGTTTCCTACTGGATTTATTTTTTTTCTGGGCCTCAGTTTTATCTTTGTTAAATTGAAGTTGTAAACAAAGGGCCAGATTGTCCCCTGATGTAAATTAACATTACTGAGCACAAAAATGCCTTTCTTACTTGCTTCTGGACAATCTTTGCACAGTGAATTTAATTAACTTCCTCAGCTTTCCAACTCCTACTTAAATCTATTTGGTCTGGGGTTAAACTGTTTTGAAAATCCTACCTGTGTTGCTCTGTACTTCTGGTAGACAGGATGCAAAAGTCCTGAACATGACATTGCTTGTGAAATGATGCAAGCCCACAATCTCTGCAGCATTGTTCTTACAAGTGTGTATCATATCAATAAAAGATTATCTGAGTGAGGGAATAAAAAAATAAAAACGAAGGAGAAAAGGATTGAGAATCATTCACAGCAGGTCATTTTTGCTGGGCTGCAATCAACTTGCCAGGTTTAATAAGACAGGTATTTGAGAGAGTATTGATCTCAGATCTATTTTCTTTTTAATTTCATTTTTGTATTTGTTTATACTTAAAACTTGATAAGCTCCTTGCATCTTGCTTGCTAGTTATACACACTCTTTGGGTTCTGTAGTTGTTGCTCTTAGTAAGTTGTGCAGAATTTCTGTTTATACTGGGTCAACCTAGATTTTCATGTGGCAGGAAAGGTCTCAGCTCTTCTAAGTTCCTCTTCTTCCTTCTCTCCATTTTATTTGTGTTGATTAGTTAAATCTTGATGTTCATTAATAAGACCAGAGAAATTCCCTCACCACGTTGTCATTCTGAAATATTTTTGCAATGGGTAGCCTGCTTTGGTACTGAGGTTTCCCTGCCAATTTATGCATGTGTGGGTTTGGCGTTGTTGCTCCCTGCTGGTAGCAACTCCAGGTGTCCTATGAGAGTACTTTGAGGGTCTCAAGCGATATATTTATACCTAATAAGACGTGGAAGATCTTGATCTGCAGATCTTGCCAGGCTCTAGAGAGAAAATAAGAGGGGAAACAGAGAGGCAGAGGTGAAAATGACTTTTCAAAGGTCACACTGCTGACCATGTCAGAGCCTGCGTGGACCCCTGCTTCCTCAGTCTTTCTCTAGTGAGTTATCCCCTGCATCAGAAAAGCCTCTCTAGGGTGATTTAAAAGGGTGTGATTTTAACCAAGCTCAAGGCCCAGTGATCTAATGAATCTTTTCCCAACGACTGGCATGCACATAATTCATCTCTTTCCTCAGGCTTTTGTGACTAACATAAGAGCTGTTCACCCTAACCTGCCTGCATGATTCATCTGTGTTTTGTACAGCCTTTGTTAACCAAACTGTAACTCTCAAGTGCAAGGGGTAAAAAAAAATTAAAGAGTGATAACTGACAGCAGATGGAGATTTAATAAAAGAAAGAGTAAAGGTTGTTCCAGCATCATTTTCCAAGTTTGGGATGGTTAGTCTTGGGTCAAAAAGAACAAAGAGATTGAAATGAGAACTCTGTTCTGAACTTTTTTTTCCACGTTTGTATCCAGGATTTCTTTCCAGGGTCAATCTCTGTTGCAGTGGTATCATGCTAGGATAGGAGGCAGATGGTTTGTTTACACAACGAGTTTAACTCTGTTCCATTCGAAATTTTATGTCTGTTTACAATAATGAGCTACAAGTCAGCTGGACTGTCTTAGAGATGTACCTTTTATCTGCCTGACTTCTTATGGTACCACATCCAGTCTTTAAATGCATTCAAAGTTTCCCCGTCACCTTCTTCCTTCAGTCAAACAAACTCCACTTTATTTATTTATTTATTTAATCAACTTGATAGGATGATTGAAAGTTAAAATATATGACAAGTCTGTTCTGCTTCAATGTTTTGTGGTTTTTCATTTATAGCCTTTGTCAGAGGGTGTTTGCTTAAAGGACTGTGAAAGGGCTCCTGCATGAAATTGAATGTTTCCTTTTGTTAAGGAAATACTCATGAATGTTATTTTTCTCATTGTTATTACTATTAACCAAAGAAGGTCAGTTTGGTTTTGAATCATCTGTTTCACTCTACAGGAGAGTCATACTCTGATTAGACTGCATGCTAAGAGGTGCAGAAAAACAGAGTTTAATCACTCAGTGAGGTATTTTTATTATTATGTGGAAAGCTATCCATTCCAAACAGCAGCATTGAGATCAGCTTTTCTACCCTCCACAGCTCTCCTTTCCAATAATGACTCCATGAATGGTAGTTACCAGAAGGAATTTTATTTAGGACTTGTATTTTGAGAAGATTTAAAACCATTAAAAATCAACAAAATTCCAAATGACAAGCACTGGTAAGAACGTGGTTAACTGATTACAAAACACAGAACTAAAGAAACAATATTTTCAGAGAAATGGCACAACGTAAGCCCTTGGGGGACAGGTTCAAGTAAAATGAAATGGGGTTCACAAATTCAATGAAATTAGGTAGAACATTCAAGAGCCATCACCACTGAAGTAAATTGATGAGCCCTTGTCTGTATGTGCAAGGCCATAACATTAATCATTCACAAAGACAGGAATGGACTACAGTTTTCAAATAGGATTTGATGAGGGGTGTTGGGTGGTTTGGAAGATCTGTTGTTACAGCTGGTGTTGCATATAGTTAGGTAAAAGTACATATATACAGCTCTCCCAGCTCTCCCTACACCTAATTACTACAATACATCTATCTCGTTCCATAGGCAGTCGTGTTTTCATCTGACACTGACCAACCCTTGAGACTTCAGTCAGTTCATTTGGCATTTTCTGGAGCCAAGGTTGAGATTAAGATGCCAGTCTGAATCCAAGCTATCCAAAGCAAGTCATGTCCCGCTTTTTCCTGCTCATTCCTCACTTTCTTGATCTATGCAAAGTAAAAGGGATACATATAGATCAGTCTTGTAGAATTGTCACAAGAGAAAGGAAAAGAAACATTTGCACGAATGAAAAGCCCCATTGGATTTCATTTACTATTGGATCTGGGGGAAGTCCAGACTTAGTTTCTCTGGCCTATATTTCTTGACACATTCCTTTCCCACCTTAAGGTCTGATCTTGCCACCTTCTACTAGCAAGAGTAAATGGTACCCTTGGAAACTGTGTCATTGATTGTCATGTAAAAAGTTCACATTACATAAGGTATTGGGAGTAAATAAAAGTTTCAGGCTCAGATTTAAAAGGGTTGCAATTAACATGGCTCAGTGAGAGGTGTCTGTTCCCATTCCTTGGCTCTGGACTGCCCTGGAGTGCACTACTGCATTCTCAGGACTGTTGTCCTTCAGATAAGACGTTCACCAGAACTCTCTTGTCCTGCCCATCTCTAGTGGCTGCTGTCCAAAACGAGCTTATAAAGATCCCAGTGTAAGTAAGTGTCCCAGAAGAGATGTCACCTCAATGTTTCTGCCAATGTCTCCCTCTCCCTGTAACCCCAGGGCCACGTGTGAGCTGCGTGCATGATGTCTTCCAGATTTTAACTATGCAGGACCAGACTGTGTCCTTTATTTAGGGTCTTTGCAGAGGAAAACCTCCTCACTGCCGTCACGGTTGCCAAACACCACTTCACACAGTGTCTGGGTGGTGGTCCATGGGATGAAGCCTGTTGTCACAGCCAGCCTCCTCTGACACCCATTTGTGCATCCTCTGCATCGAGTTTGCATTAGATGTTCACTGACCCCGAAGTCTGGGGGAAAAAAAAAAGAAAAGGATAAACATTATACTATGATATTTGCCAGGTAACTCAGCATTGGCCGAATTTCTCACCTCTGTGTCTGCTTTTGTGCTGCACTTGCTTCAGCTCAGGTTCTCACTGACTCAGCTCTTCCTCAGAACAGGTGAGTTCCAGAGCAGAAGCCAAAGATACTGGAGATCCCTTGCTTGGATTTATCCTATACCATTAAACACTGCTATAGCCTATCAGTACTGGAGGTAATCTGCATTTACAGCTCTACAGGCCTCTTTTTTTGTGTAGCAGCTCTTTAGTACCTGTGAAAGGCAGAAGGGCATCTTAGAAACAGTCATCAATTCCTCCTATTCTTTCCCAAATTATAAGATACTCTCCCTCTTCCTTCTTTATTCAAGAGGGAAAACTGCCTCCACAGCCATGGCAATTGACTGTTCTTTCACAGACTAACTGCTCCAGCTCTCTGCCTTGTTACTATTCAGATTTGTTTCCCCATTGCATCAGGTACTAATCCAGCAAAAGATGTCAGATGGTTAGCAGAATCAATCTGGGAAAAGTTGGGAGACTCTTAATAGGCTTTCCGTTCCCATTGCCAGCCCCCTGCTACTGATACAGATAGTCCTCAAAGCACAGGGGGTTTATTTTAGTTTCTTTTCTCTTAGTCTATTATATTGTTTTTGTATTTTTTCTCCTGGACCCAGCTGCATCTCTGTAAATTCGATCTCTAAAATGGAAGGTTGGCTGAGCTGGAAGTTGTTAGCACCAATGGTTAGTAGCTGGCTGCACCCACTTGCCAAAGAAGGGGGAAGATGAGTCCCTAGGCATCAACGCAGCATGAAAAGTGACTGCATGTAAATACTGCAGCACATGATTTCTCTCCCATTACTTTGATTCAAATCTCCCTTAATCCTCAGCTGCGTTAATGCAGTTAGTAGGTTATGAGTGCTGCATGTGGATGCCACTAAATTTGACTCTTTCACACAATTGGTTAGTAAATCATTTAGTACCAGTTTTGCCTGGAATGGGACCTGAAAATAGCCAGGCTGCTTATAACCTCAGCTTTCTCTCTTTCAGCGTTTTTCCCCTCACAAGCATCAGGGGGTTGTTTGTGCAAGCACAGCCTGGCAGAGACTGCCATTTTATATGTCACTGCTTCCTTCCATCCCAGCTTGTTGCAATCTCTCTTAGTTTATTTTCTAGAAGAGAAGGGATGGTCGCAGTAGGGTCAGACCAGAGAGCTGGAGATACAGCCAGGAAAGTACCTGAACACTCATGACTTGGAGTCTGCAAACCGTAAGACTTTGCCCCAAATTCTGCCGCCAACCTTGTTTTTCCTTTATATCTGATGCTTTCAAACTAGTGGTGTTTTCATTTATTTGAGATTCCTGCACTTCTTAAACTCAGTCTAAGCTAGACATGGCAAAGGCAGACAGAAAATTGTAATAGCAAGGAAGGAATTTCCAAACTAGGAGGAGAAGTCCTGGGTGAGAAAGAAAACAAAAATGCCAGTGAAATGGCCATAACTATTGAGACTGGACAAAATTTCAAATGTTGTGATTTTTCTTTGGACACAGCCATAACAGTATCCTTATTACTTACCCTCATCACCTTCCAATCCTTACTACCAAGCCTTCTGTTCTTACACTCCCTAACTCTCGTCAGCCACTGACCTCATTGCACCACACTGCCTCATGTTCCTCACCCTACTGCTCCATACCAGTCAGCAGCCTCCCCATCTCCATGGGACTGGGTTTCACCCCCGGAAATGGGCTATGGAAAAGAGTATGAATTCTTACATTGCTCCTAGTTCTGCTGAGGTTTTGCTTGGTGAAGGGACACTTGGTCTATGGATAATGTTTGTGATGGGTGAAGTGCTTCAGTTTGGAGTATACAGCAGATAAGACTAGATGAAAGATGTCCAGGTTCTTGATTATTTGGTGACTGTTAAAGTAAATGCTGTTGGGATCTCTCTCTGTCTCTGAGGCCAACCAACACAAAGCCTTTTATCTTCCAAAACAGGATTTTCACATCCACACTGCACATTAAGGCTAGTCATTATCCCAAGTTAATTTCCTAACCAACCAGGGGATTGCTTAGTTGAGTTGTAGGTAATGTAAACAGAAGTATACATTATGGGCCCCTGTAACAGCATAAGCTTATGAACTGCAAAGTTCCACTGGCAGGGGAAATTTCTGGTCACCATTTAATATACTGCAATGGACCGGGAGCACTATGATCTCGAGTCAGTTCCTTAGGGTCCCAGACCAATGCATTCCTATTTGTACAGCCCTTAGTTTCATCTGGTACATCATACAAAAGCAGGCTAGAGGCCACACTACCCTTCTCAGACAGAACCTGTCCTAGCACACTGCATTTCAGTTGGTCTGCCAGACAACCTGCCTGCCCAGCTGCAAATAAACCTGTTAGCCAGACCCCAGGACCAAGCTCCCCATCCTTACAGCAGATGTTTTTTGGAATCTCTTTGAACTTCACAACTGCTTGCAATTCCCTACCTCCCCTCCCCACCCCAGTCCCCATGCATAGCTTTCCAAATGCCTATTATGGAACTCTGCATGGGCATATGAAGTTAGCAGGGTTTGTCTGTGAGGTGTCATTTATTAATGAAGATTTAATTATACAGCACAGCCACAGAAAAATGAAAGCTGCTTTATGCCCTGCACCGCCCCAATGCCACATTGTTTTGTGTCAGGGCTTTCAGTTGCTTTTATCTGTTTTGCCCCCCCTGCTTTACCCCTTTCCTGCTTGCAATTTCTTTTACCCAAGCAGTATGAGATGTTGTTCAGACACTCTGCAGGAGGGATCCCTATTTCGTAGGAGGGAACACTGAGGCACAAAGAAATTGAGGTCAAAAATCTCATACTGTGGTGCTTACGTGCAACAACCTTCTTCAGCATTTAGGGACCAGAGGAGTGGCCTGCTTGTTGGAGATGGTACAGATGCATTTTGCAGATCCTGTTGGCTCTGGTGCAAGCAATGGTTGCTTAGCAACTTTGAGATGAAGGCCAACTATTTTGATGTCTGAATAAGGATTCAGGCATTTAATTTCAGGGACCCACATTTGAAAAACCTCACGTAGGAAGGTAGATAAAAGTCTTACACCGAGATGGTGACTGAGTGATAGAGGTAGAACCAAGCTTGCTCTTCAATACTCATTTGAACCATGAGCACCTAGTTGCTCCCTGTCTAAAGACATTTTGAACCTTTGGAGTTAGGAATCACTCTAAAGGTGGCTCCTCACTCTAAAGCTGGCTGATGGGGACAGAATTTCTCTGGAAATCAGTCAGACACTTTCAAAAGAGTGTTTGAGATGACCGTCTACCCCAAGGGCCTACAGCCAAAGCTGGTTTCCTCACTGATACCTCTGCAAAAAATGGACAGCAGAGGAGCCCATGGGCCTGTGGTGGGGCACTAAGCTGCTCACTAGAAGTCTTCAGCTTGACTCACAGGCCCTACTCAAAGGCCTTTCTATTAACAAGTTTGAAAAATAGAGACAGTGACGTTTCAACCTCCTTCACCAAGAGCTTTGAGTGGATTGTTCCCCTCCTACAAACACTACGCAGGCTCTAAATAGTGGTGTTATTTCTATTGTGTTATCTTGATAGCGTGAGAGGCATAAACAACATCCACATTTGCTCATGGTGACTCACTGTGAGCCTTTGAGGGTTGTGTGGAAGGGCTTGCTCTGATGTTTTCGCTGCTCTGAGATAGATTATTGATTCTCTTTATCTGGTGTTCGTCTTACAAACCCAAGGTGATGAGCATCTTTTTAGTTCCAAGAGCACTGGTGCTATTTTTCTACTGCTTCAGGGGACAGAGAATACGATCCAAGCACCCTCAAACGAGAAAAGAAACAGCTCAGTCTGGTTCATATCAATTAAACTGCCATCTCCAGGTGAAGGCTAAAAAGTCAGATTGGATAACAAAAGCAGAACTTGTCCAGTAAGAGGGTCAGGAATTTTCCAATAAATTGTATTTTGCTTGGCTTGGATGGCTTCTTTTCTTGCTGTTTACTACAAGATGTCAGATAATTGAAAACAGTGTCTTTCATCCGAAAAAAAAAAAAATCAGAGACACCTCTGTAAATTTTCAGAATGTTGTATTTTGACATTGCTGCCAAGAAGAAATTTCTAATCTTTCCAGTCATAAAAGTATTTATTAATTTTAGAAATGCAAGCTTATTCCTAGATAATTAATTTAAGAAAATATTTGGAATCTAACAGATACATAGATATATAGATACAAGATAGAAAAATGATAATTTGGCTTTGATATAATATGTTTCACCATTCTTCTTGGTCAGTAGCAGAAAAAGGTCTCTTCAGCAGCAGCTACAACATCAACATTTCCTTTCTTTGTAGCAAACCCTCCAGACAAAAAATGCTAGTTGCAAAGTTTACCACACCTCTCTACAAAAAGCCTGGCTGGGCTTTACCTCTCACCCCACCCTCTGCCTGTCTTGAAAGCCATAAATATGAAGAGGCCAGCTGAAGTTAACTGCGAAATACTCACTTGCAAACAGGTGTAACAAAAGAATGAGTCCGAAATGAATGCTGTGCAGAAAGGAGAGGGAGAGAGGAGGTGGGGTGGGACGGGGGGAAGGGGAAAAAAACCTGATATGATTGAAGGCCTTATAAATGTAAATGGCTTGGCAGAAAGAGTTTAGCAGCCCTGGGTAGAAGATTGCACTTGGTATTCCAAGGCCCTTATTTTCAAAATCGCAGCGCTGGAACCCTTTCGAAGCTGGTCCCTGTGTTTGCTTTTTCAATCAGTGAGTATCAGGTTGTCTTTTTTTTTTTTTTTTTTTTTTAATCTCTGCACTCGGATGTGCCAAGCTTAAATGAAACCTCAGAGAGAGAGAATGTGAGCTGTGCTCCAGACCTTTGAAAGAGCTCATCCCTGCAGCCTTATCGCTCCTTATTTATGAATCTCCACCTCGCAGTCCCCCGTCTTCACCAAGCCCCATCTCTTTTCTTCCTGCAGCAAATCCCACCTTCCCTTTTGGATGCTTTTTATTTTTTTTTCTCTACATTTATCTATATATTTTACACCCAGTAAGTCAATCAGTTTCAAATTATTGGTCCCTGAGACAGATGTTTGGTGAGTCATTTAGCTGCTCGAAGTTCTTCAGACAGTTTGCTCTTCCACCTCCTGTTCATTTAAAGCATCTTTTGAGGCTGATTTTTCCTTTTCAAAATGTCTTTAACTGCCGAACGTTTGCTCCCACCGGGCAGTCTAATGATGTTGGACACAATATGTGTGAACATCTCTTTAGAGGCCATCTCCCCCAGGCTACATTCTTGCCTATAAAATCATTGTTTATTTAGTCCTTAGGCCTAGGAACCATCTGCAGTCCCCATGGCTCCTGTTGTTTTTAAAGTCCTATTAAGTTTCTGCACTTCTCCTCAGAGCATTATTTTATTTCTAAACAACCACAGACAACTTCCTGTCAACGCAGCTTCTGCCAGGCAAATTAGAGATGACAGTTTCATTCTTCTGACTATGGCGAGCTCTCATCTGATGTTATTTAATGTGAAAAACAACTGTTATATAGAGAGTGATTTAAAAACAATGAGGAGAAAAATAATAATAATAATAATTTAAAAAGAGAAGATGAGAGAGGGTGGCCCAGAAACTTTGGATTAAGGTGCTCAGACAGTATTTGCCGGTCAGGAATACTCAAAGGGATTCGAAGAGTCCATATAATGGTCATAGCAAAAGAGAATCAATCAGTACTGGCTTGATGTCATTTCCAATATTTCTTTTCCTGACAGGAGCAGTAAACGTTTTTGTTTGGCTTGGTAGCGTTTATTTTTGCTTTTCCTCCTCCCCATCTTTCCTCACTTCCCATTCCCCTCCTTTGCTGAGTAAGTGCTTGGAGCCAGGGAGAGTGGCTGAGGCCTGTCTTCTGCTCAGCTGCTCTTGGCCTCAGCATCCAGTAGCTGTGAGATGACATCAGGGACATCAAAATCAACCTTCAGTTTTGACCAGCACCTCAGAAGCAGGTTGTTCTCTACATCGAGAAACATTTTCCCTTTGGAAAACACTCTGTGTAGGACTCTGCCCCTGTGTCTTAGCAGAGGTGGCTCACTTAAACTGCTCTGTATTGAAAAAGGTGAAGTCACTGTGCTAATGTCAGCACCAGGAGATGTATATCTGAGCAACTACCTCTGCTTTAACTCCAAACGTCCTCTTGTTTTGCAGGCAACTAGACTAGTGTAACTCATGCCCACACATCTAGAAATATTCTTCTCCCTAAAACCAGATGGTACCATCCATTCTCCCTACTAGGAAAGAACCCCGGCTTTAGTATCTCCCAGACTGTACCCAGGTATTGCCTCTTATGAGTGCTAGCTGGCCAAGACTAGCACTAAGCCAATCTGTACACCAGTAGAAAAACAATGATGACCACAGCATAGCACCTAAACCCAAGTTCCATCCTTGGACAATGAGACAACTATGGTGTTTTGACCCTTCCCAACTCCTAGAACTACCTCTAGGAATAATAAACTGCTGGCTATGGCTTCATGGAGACTGCTGCTGCTTAAAATATAACCTGGGAAAGAGTGAAAAATAAGTAAGAAGAGAAAGAAAGCTGTGTGACTTCTGTGAACCAGCTAACATCGTACCTCATCAGTATTGCCACTTGCAGGTCAGCTGTCATAGTCAGGTAGGGAGGCTGCATTTGGTTACATTCATAAGGCTCTTCAAGGCTTGCACTTAGAAGATTGTAAATAGAAGTGGTTAGAAGGGGCTGATGTGTCTGGGGAGGAAACCACACTACAGTAGTTCTGTGGCTCTGCAGCTCAGACATCAGGAAAGGGTGTTAAGGTTGCTTCTGTAGTCTTAACTCTGTCTTCTTCTGAATGTGTATCCTAATAGTGTTGTCAACAAAACCCTCCCTTGGTGGAAGTCTGTGTAAGTTCATTGAAGTTTTAAAAAGTGTGAAATTATATTGCATTATATTAGCAAAGAAACAGCACATTACACTGCTGAGAAAAGAGGCTGGCATCAATGGAACTACGCTGATGAATAGCTGCCTTTTCCAGGAATCACAGGCTGTTTTTTCTGATAGTATGGTATCACTTCAGGTGAGTGTTTCTGCAAGCTTAGCTGTAATGTTGCCATGTTTCCACAACTTGTTTGTCTCTGAACTCTCATACCAGTTTTGCTCTGTCAGAGCAGTCCATGCTATCCTTATCAACTTAGACGGTTTATCTTCTCCCTATGGTTTGTTTTCTAATCACCTGGTCTCCTACCATCTATTCTAAATTTGCTTTTGAAACAACAGTGTGGGCTTACTGAGGTACAATTCAGGGGGATATGGCAATTCCATTACTATGAAGCTCATTCAGTTGCACACTTGGGTGGTCTATATACGCCAGCAAATTTTCACTGTTTATGCTGCAGCTGTAAGTAATCTCTTGAGTGCTATTCTGTTCCAGACAGGTTTTCATCCCATCCTGAAAACCAGCATAGTAGAGTGCCTTCCAGTCACACATTAAGCAATATGACCGGTTTCCCTCCAGTGCAGCCTTATATCCCATTTTCTTCTCAGGGGGTCAAATTTAAGTAAATGATCGCTTTGGTTCTGTTAGTTTTGTTTTTGAAATCTCTCTGAATGTCTACACTTGAGGCATGCAGTAGAGAAGGCAAGCTGAGGAAGCATCCATAGTTCTAGAACTGAAAGACAGCTGCAGTCTGTAACAGCTATGGTTTTCATGGGAGCTGCTTCTACAGAATCACTGAGAAATCTTTGACCGAGCTGCAAGTTTTTGGTGTCTCAGAGATTGGCACTGTCGTTCAGAGCCACTTACTCCAGTGGGAAGTGTTGTTCATATGGCTCCAACTGAATATACGGGATATTTAGAGAGGCCAAATGCATACAAGATAAGAAGTGCCATATGGGGCTCTTTCCCAGTGGTCCTCAGAAGAGTTGAAGGCTTCTGGCCCTAGGGGCAAGCTCAGAAAAAGCTGGTATTCCACAGAAAGAGAAAATGGATTGGAGGAGATATGCAGAATTAATTGTCTCTCTCTGCTCTTTAATCTAGAGAAGAGGAGGTTGAAGGGAGACCTTATCACTGTCTACAACTCTCTGAAAGGAGGTTGTAGTGAGGTGGGTGTTGGTTTCTTCTCCCAGGTAACAGGTGATAGGACTAGAGATAATGGCCTCAAGATGCACCATGGGAAATTCAGATTAGACATTAAGAAAATTTTCTTCACTGAAAGGGCGGTCAGGCACTGAAATAGGGTGCCTAGGGAGGTGGTTGGAGCACTATCCCTGGAAGTATTTGAAAGACAGGTATATGAGTTTCTCAGGGATGTGATCCGGTAGTGGACATGTATGGTTGGACACAATGATCTCAAAGGTCTTTTCCAAACAAGTGGTTCTATTATTCTATTCTGTCATTTGTTCCTCCATCCTAAAGGTGTGGAAACCCTTCGCAGATACAGAGTGGGCTCAGTAACATTGGCTTCATTCCCAAGGAGTACTCTCATTCAGTCCTTCTTTCTGCAACAGCATCCTCAAACGACCCTGACAAGTCCCTTAGGATGGGGTTCATTTGGTTTAATTCAGGTGTTGTGAAAGTTTATTTGGAACTGAGCTAGTCACCTGTGGCTCCTTTTAGAGACAGCAGGGAGGAAAAGCTGAGTCCAGATGTTAATTCATCTCCTCCTAAAAAAAACAAGACAGAGCTTCTAAAGGAGCCTGTTTCACTCCACAGAGTTATGGGACACCAGTTGTGACTTAGTGATGGAGGGCTGAATAACAGCTGTAGCCCCCTTTGTGGGAACTTCAACATGGAGAGCAGACCAGAGTCCTACCTCACTCAGGGTTAAGGAGAAATACCCAAGAGACAGAAGGGGTGAATTCCCATCTTTGGAAGGAGTTATGGAGGGACGAATTAACGTGTAAGTATCCAAGAGAGATACGATATGCTGTAGGACAGAGTGGGAAAGCTTTGATGATTATTTGCGTTGTTCTGTTCTACTGCACAGCCCAATGATGGGTGCATCCTCAAACAAGCTTCTCCAGATATCAGTGGTATTTCACACATGACATCCATTTTTTCCATTTGTACATGGGAAAAGAGAGAGGGAAAGAAGGAGACAAATGGGGAGGGAAGGAAATTAGTCTGAGTCTTTACAATTGCACCTAGAGAGTATTTGCATGTGACTGTAATTAAACCAAAATGTCTTTTAGATGTAGGAAAGAAATCCTGGCTCATAGAGTCTGTGGAGAATGCAGTATTCAGTAACCACCAAGGCAGGCATACATTATAAATACATCTGTAACTACTGGGATAGGTGTGAAAATGTAATTAACTGGAAACCTACTGAGTTTAAATGGACTTTTAGTTATTTCAGGTTTTTTTTTCCTCTCTCTTTATCCTTCCCCCCTCCCATTCTTAAGTTAAGTTTAGACTTGTGGGTCCTCTTAACTCCCACTGGCACAGTGTAATTTAGCAAAGGTTGTTCCAGCCGAATTTGAAATTAATAATTTCAAATAGGCAAATCAATGATATTTAAAAGCTCCCTCCTGTGTGTTTGTACAATCTGCACAGGTATAAAAGCTAATCACATTTTGCTGGGGAAGAATATTTTTATCAGTTATAAGTAGAGCTTGGCAGTTTTTGGGGATCAGACACCACATTTCTTTCCAAAGTGTGCATGTGCCTCTGTAATTTAATATTTCTCATTAACTTAGTGCTGGGGAAAGGTGTCAGTGCCAACAGGGAGGAGCCAGCCAGCCAGGCCCCTGAGAAACCATCCATTTTGTAACACTGTGAGATTTGCAAATAGAAGGAAGGGGGCATGGAAGGGATGATGCAGGATCAGAAACAGACAGTTAAAAATATGGTTTTAAAAATGAATATAAGGTTTATAAAAATAAATTTGAGGTTGTTGCTTGGTTGGATAGCAAAGGACTAGGCTTGACTCTCACAGCAGCCATCCAGGAGGATGCCAAAGCACAGACTTCCTCCAAATGCCATGTTAGATCAGCTTCAATAGTCTTTGTTTTCTTTATTGTGAGCATAGCACTTTTAAATATCATTAGCCTCATGAAAAAAAACATCAGAAAAATTTTGGCCTCTAAATTTTTCAGAACATTTCTTTCTACCACCATTAATTATTTTTTATCATCCACCTGGAATTAACTTATTGTAAAACCACTATAAGCATTTGTTCTAGTTAATACAAATATGAATGGTATTACTACCTGCAACTACTTCTCCCTTTCTAAGTCACGAAAGGCCTTCACCTGCAACAATTTTTGCAGCAAAAAGTTCCATAGGTCAGCTCTGCAGGAGGCGAAATATATTCAATTTCTATGCCAACTGCAATGTATAATTTATTTTCTGGATTAGTATTTTCCTGTTCTTCTACATGAAACGATCCCATTCAGCCTGGTGCCGTCTCATATGAAGAAGAAAAGCCAGCTGGCTTTGCTGAAATACTCTTTCAAAAAGTTCCAAGAAGGAGGAAGACTCCTACATTTGTATTCTCCTTGCAACATCTCTTAATAATTTAATTCCCATTAGAAGTGCCTGTGTTGGGGGGGGGGGGGAAGATTTATAGAGAGATTTCACTCCAGGTTGGGTTTTTGTCTTTCTGTGTTTTCTTGGCATTTATCATGCATGTTTTAATTTGGATCTGAGTCTTGCTACCATCTGGTCATTATTGCAAAGAAATATTCATTTTCTCTGAGTGACACGGGCTTCATTCATCATGGAACTAGCTGATTACCCTCAGTTTTTTTTTGCCATTACTTGGAATGAAGTCTGAAGATACTTAGCACCAGACACAGCAGCAGTCAATGAAGTTTGCAAAGTTAGTGGCAGCTGGTAACTGGGCACAGGAAAAATGAAGAGACTTTATTTACGCCCCGATCCTTCCACTCTTTTCCACATGTCATACATAGGAAGTGCAGCATCAGAGGCCAAAGCAGCATTGCAAATAGTGGGAGGCGAACTAATGACTCCAATCCCCTTCTATTATCCAACTGTGAAGTGCTGTCACCATCAGAGTGAAACTTAGAGGGTTTTGCTATCACTGAAAACAGGGCAGACAAGAGAGACAATTTGCCCCAGAGGAATGTTGTGACAGCTGCACTCTGTTTCTCCCACAAAGCGAAGAGATCTCCAAGTAAGAAAGCCTCAAAAGCAGTGGGAATTCTTCATGAAGAACCATACTTCAAGCTTTGGGTGAAGGTTAAGCACAATTGCTTTTAGCCTTCTGCCATGCTGGAGCTTTCCGTCCATGCTTGTCATTACAGAAAATGGGCAGAAGGCAGGGCAGAGCTAATAGGGACTCTTAACTTGCCTTAGAATTATTTGGTGTGTGCAGTGACTCACAAGTGCATCTGCACACTCTTTGCAAATAAATTACTTGTCATTATTCTTTCCTTTCCCTGATACTTCCCACATACTGTTGTGTAGTTCCCTGGACTAAACCAGCCTTGGTTCCCTTTGCAAAAAATCATTGGTAGCACTTACTGCAAAAGGAGCGGTTGCACAGGCAGGGGGGTAGAGGAGGGGAATGGTGTAAAGAGCGTGTCCCACAGTCTCTTCCTTGCTATGAAAGCCAGGTGTCAGTGGGAGTCTTGGACTAGACAGTCTGAAGGACTGACACCCCTGAGCATCATCATTGATGTACTTCTCCAAATGAGGTGTAGCTAAAAACGGCTGGCCAGGGGCATTGGGCAACTTGGGATCAGTCAGGAGCAGAGACAGATGGTTGGAAGACAAATTATTGCATGAGATTAGCTGGAAACGAACAGGAATTGTAAAATGAGACTGTTTGGGAATGTAAGCCTGTACAGTCATTTGTAAAGTACTGAAAATTAGACCACCATGCTAATTCCCTTGGCAGTCTTGGATCCACCTAGCTTTCCAAGTAGTGCAGCACTATGTGTATCTGTAGAAAGCAAAGGGACCTCCCAGGGATAAGATCTGGCCAACATGTTCTCACTACGACCTCTGGATATGGTCCTAGATGTTGGCTTCTTTCTTTGAGAGAACAGGACCACTGGCAGCAAGCACTGCAGTTTAGTGTTCATCAACAGTTGTCACTGTGCCCAAGGAAATATGTTTAACATTTTCTGGATGTACAGTGCATTCTGTTGCACCACATCTAGGAAGGTTTCAAATGGAACAGTCAACAACTGGAGGAGATGATAGAACAGCTTGCTTCAATTTGGAGCATCTGTGCCAGTGAGACTTTGGGGTTATGAATACCCAGCCTTCCTCCAGCCTAGTAAGACAGAGAGAGACAGAGAAAGACAGAACATCTGCGAATTTGCTGGAGGGTAAAGCTATTGGGTAGAGCAGCCTCAAAACATTAAAATGACTAGAGGAATTTGTTCTGGATCAAAATTAATTTCTGCTCTTCCTAATAGGTGGCTTGTTTGGAGGTTTTGCTCCAGCTCAAAGTGAATTGAAGTTGATCAGGTCCCATTACTACTGGTGAAATCAATCATGATATATTCTAAAACAAGCAAAAGACTAAACAGAGTATTTATTTATTTATTTATTTGGCATTAAATAAGAAGAGCAACAAAATCATTCAGTGGTACTCATGGATGGATAGGAGAGAACCAGGGGTGAGAGAGGCAATAAAAATAGAAGACAGTCCAGATGTTGGCTTCATACTAAAATGCTGCCTTTCCTCTCTCCTGATAGCACCGAATGTTATTTTGTTTCTTTGGAATCCATTTTCTGAAAGTGTCTGCATAAGGAACATCTGCTTCCTCAAATCCAAACCTACAATTTGAATAAATTATCAATATCTGGCAGCAGCCCATTATTAATGGCTGGAGTTTTGCAAGATTCTCCAGTATAATAATAGCAAATCTAGCAACTGGCACTCCTCCCAGAGAAACTCGTATTTGTCCCATTTTATTCCTTTCTGTTTTCTTTTCTTTTCTGCTTTTCCCTCTGAATCTGAGCATCATCAGTTGATTTTTACCATGGCTCTTGGCTCAAAAAAAAAAAAAAAAGATAAAAACCATTAGAATCCTATAAATCAAAAAGAAAAATGACATCCTCGAACATAAAAGACTCCCCTGAGTGTTTTGCTATTATTACCTGTACAAGGTTGCACATGTGGTTTCAGAAACATCTTCTTCCATCAGAAATCATCAGGTAGTAAGATTTCTCACTTCCATGCAAGAGACAAGTTTTATTAACTTCCTCTTCAGCATATACCCTGGTAATTAATGATGCAGTGCACCTTTGAGGTGTCTTAATGTAGGCCATTTATCAAAAACTGAAACTGCGTAGAAAGAGAATATGTTCTTTCAATATGATAAATCCAAGCGCGTGCTGGGATGTTCTACATCTCTCTTTTAAGTACAGCCGCTCCCTCTAATTGCAGGGTTTGACTTTCATTGCAAGTTCTAACAAATCACCTTCTGGCAGAGAGCCCCTCCCATGCACGTGTGAATGGCCACGCAACAAGAAAAAAAGCTAATTACTTCCCACATTCAACAGAGCACATGCCAACACTCGTGGGTTGATAGTGCAGCCTAATTTTTGGTGCCATGCGAGGGAGCTTGTAATAAAAGTAATTTCTCCCTGAACTTTCAGCAACATCAGGAAAGAACTGTGGTGTCTGCATGGGCTTTCTGTTTTATGTTTTCCTCTCAAACTAACTTCTGCAGTTTTGCCCTGTTTGCTCCCCAGAACTGAGCATTGGGACATACCCATGATGAACTCTAGCACAGGGTCAGGACCTATGCCTCTGAATTTGTCACTGCATATTTGGGATTTTGACTGGATTAAAATAGTTCTCCCAAATCATTTGCAGATACATTAAAAGTATCTCAGATACTTGGCCCACAGATACAAGCAGAGCAGACAAGCAGATTTCAACATTTTTTGGATCAGGTCCTGGTGTAAATGTTTCACTACCCCATAGGGAAAAGAAATACAAATGAAAATAATATAATCATATCAGCAAATATAGTTACAGAAAAAGGAGCCTCAAGACAAGTTTGCGGGGCACCCTTTGTCACTGCTGTAATTTGCTTAGAAATGTCAGTACCAATCTAAACAGGAGGAAAGGTAGATTTCACAGAAGATTTCCTTGTGTGGGGATTCTTCCAATAGACCTGGACCAAGCAGCATCCTGTGCCCACTGGTTCCCACTGAAGGCAGAGGATGACTCCGAATGGATATGTAGGTCCTATAGGTGTGGAGACACTGATGAGACTGCCAACCCGTTCCCAGTAGCATCTGAGTACCCAGAGGGTGAGACAGTTTCTAGGACACAGGGATGGCCCTGGAGAGAGGAAAGCAGGCTCTGCACAGCATGCCTCTCTGCACAAATGCACAGAGCGTGGGGGTGAGTACTGGGGAAACACACACCAGTATTTTCAAAGTAAATATGTCTTTAGCACCTATCCATATCCTTGAACACAATGACCTTAGGACGTGTCAACCGTTTTTCACCCAGAAGTGGCCCTAGCTGGGTAACCTGATTGCTCTATGAACAGTGTGAGTCTTGAACTCCCGCGCTGCCTCAGTGTAACAATCTGCCTGAAGCAGGAACGGTGAAGATGAGTTAGTTAATTACGTAAAGTTCTTTGGAGATGAAAAGTGACATTTGAGTGCCAAGCATTAGTATTAATAACAAAATGTATACCAGGTATTATTTCTTCTTTTTTTCCCCAAATAATACAGTTCTGAAGTTCAGACAACACAAGCACAAATCAGTAAGAAAGTATAAGACTTCCAGCAAAGAAGTATTTTGATCTAAGTAATCCAAAATGTCAGAGGGGCCCATTTTCTTCATGTCTGCCTGTATTTTACCAACTCTATAGTACAGAGTCCCAGTAGCAATATTAAATACTAACAGATTGCAAATTTTACATAAAAATCTGCTCTTCCTTATTCTGATCTTTTGTGTAGACACCTGAAGTATGTCTGTTGAAAGTCAAAGAAGACATCTCTGTAAGGTTAACAATATGCTTGATTCCTACTCAACGAATCACTTACACATATACTTAAATTGAACCATATGCTTTAGGCTTGAAAAAGCTGGTTACCAAATTCTCAATGGAGACCCAATTTTAGTGAAAGCCAGCGGGGATGGGAATGACAGGGAGAAATTTTCTATCAAAATTCCGACTCACATAAAATGCTGGATTGTGGCCTACACAATGAGATGAAAAGATTGCAAAATATAAAATCTTGTACTATAGCAAGCAGGAGGTAAGCTATATTTCAGACCTGTGCTGATCTTTAAACCCATTTGGTATGTTCCTGCCGGGTCACTTCGAAGCTGGACCTCAGTGGCAAAAGCAGCTGATCCTTATTGATTTTGGTCTATTACAATATTTCAACAGAAAGGCTCCGAAAGTGTTTTATGAGACAACAGATAAGTTACAAATTCTGCTGTAGCAATGTGTCTTTTTTAAAAAGGATGCATATAATCCAGTCATATATGAGAGTCAAGGCCAGTATTAATTAAACAATTCCAAGCAACACAGTGTATTTCTGAAAAGGGAGAGTCTACTCTGTATGTACCATACAGCCAGCCAAATTTAATAGATTCTGAAAATTAAGCAATTTGTTGAATACACATCTTTGTCCTCTTCCCCATTCCTCCTTATTCTCTCTCTCCTTGTACGAATTTGAAGGCATTCATGTAAAATGGCTTTTAGGAATATCACACACAGTTTTATTTATGGTAAATTTATTATAATAAGGATGCTCTATGTTGTCTTTCATTGTCTGAGAGGTTTATTTATTGTACCACACTTTTGAAACTGCTGATATTGATTGTTTCAAGAGGTTGCCTTAAAGGAAGAGGGGGAGAGAAAAAACCAACAAAAAAGCCTCACAAATGAAAAGAAACAGCCACTTTGCTATCAATTATTTCATAATGAGATATGAGGGGAGAATTTTAAACATTATCTCTAAAATTACAGTTGAATAAACAATATATTTACTGGAAATTATACTCCAATGATGAATGGCTTGTTTTAAAATAGAAGTTTCTCTAATGGGGGCCTTTCTGAGCAGCAGTGACACACTGTCCAACTCAGAATTATTATTGCATTTTAATTGAAACTGAATTTTGTATTTCTGCCAGAGAGCAAGAAGAGTGGAAAGAGTATATCTGATTTGCAAATATCTCCATCCTGATAATCACCAAATAATGACAAATTCTGAGCTGTCCAAAAATATTCTAGTCATAGTGCCATTTGCTAGTAATTCAACCTTTTCCCCTTGCTAAAACCTCTCTTTTTCTTTCTTTCTCAATGTCCAGGCACATTTTTGGTTCCATGGATTCAGCAAAAAGGAATGCAATATTAGCTTTTCCCACCATCATCAAATGAGAGCACCCTTCCCCCCTCCACACCTCATCTTATGTAGAATAGGGAATTGGATATTAGTCACTGCAGTTTCTAGCTATGACAGACAGTAATTTACCATTTTATTGTGATTCAGTGCCTTGGACAGAGGCACACATTGCCTGTCATGCTGTGTTCATCACCGACTGTAGAGACAAGCATTGCTTGTCAAATAGTAGAGCTCTTATAATGAGGACACCTAGGTGTAACATAAAAGATTCACAGTCAAAAGGACTTCTTATGGAGAGCTTAAAACCTCTAAAGCAGTGTGAACTAGTTAGATAATACACAAACTTTAGAAGTGATATATAGAGATACTTCCCCCTTACATCTATTAGACATAACAAAAACGTTATCAACAGAACAATATGTAAACCTTTGTGCAAAGCAGGTAGAGCAATTTATTTGCATTATCTCACCACCTCAGAGAAGGGAAAATGGGTGGTGATGTGTTTGTGTGTGTGTTTGAGAGTGATATGCACAACAAAACCCCACAATCTAAGAAAGGTGTGTGCAAGGGAAAGCAAAAATCTTCTACCTTTCAGCAAAGCTGTTGGATGGTCACTAATGAGATTTCCGATGATTTTCATTTGTCTTCATTTCTAGTGAACTTGACTCTGCATGGCATTTTCTCATAAAAGGAAAGGTAAGGTGGGCCAGCAGGTTACAGCATGCACGTCGTGCTATAAGCAGCTGTCAGGGGCAGAAAACTAACGCTTGAGATTGGATTAATCCTCCATCAAACCTAATTGGAAATAATGGACTGGATCCTCAGGTGAAGTAAATGGACAGAAAACCAGTGTCTTCAGTGAGGCTGGTTCCTTTTGTCTGCATCTGTGAACTGTCCTATCCATGTTCTGGTGGTGTGATCACCTGCCTGTCATTGCCCACATGCCTCCCAGGCTTGGAGATATTTCTGCAAAGTTGCATCCCTTTGGGGTTTCAGCATGCTCTTGGTCAGTTAGGAAAAGATCTGGACAAAATATTAGGGAAGGTTTGCAGAGCAGGCAATGCAGGCAATATCTTAGCTCATCTGCCAGCTGTTATTCAGGCACAACATTTTGTTCGAGGATGCAGGCAACTCTGCCGATAGGAATGAGATGAGAGCCCACAAGGGGCCTGAGAAACTGAACATAAAGATAGAGCTATGTATGGCTTCACTACTCAGCATCAGTGGGTACCCAAAGAAACCTGTGCAGTGTAACGTGCTTCATACGCTGGGGATCTCTGTGCGTACAGTGGCCTCTCATTTTTTGTCTCTATCTCTCCCACCCCAGCCTAAGTGGGCTTTGTTAGCATAAGACTGTAAAGCATCCTTTGAGTGTAGACTTCGAATGGTAAACAGAGTCATATGTCCATAAGCAGTCCCTGAGTGCAAACCATGCACTTGCTTGTGTAGGAGAAGACGATGTGAGGTTCATGAACAACCTTTCCGGCTGGGGTTTCCCTAGAATAACCCAATCTGGAAACCATGTAAATAAATCAACCCATACTAACGTTTCACCTGTTCAAGAAGCAACACCTTTCCTCAGGAGACCTTCCCCTGGATGCCCCCAGTCAGGAACACACCAGTTCCTGCAGAAGATGGGAGTTTTCTCCCTTCTCCACCAGGTCCTCTGCCCTCCTTTTCCTGGGGATAGGGAGATGGAAGGAACAAATCTGGACGCAAATGCTGCTGGATGGAATTTGTACCACCTGGTTTCATACTTTCTTATTTGTAAAGTAATGTCAGCATACTTAAGTTCATCTGTGCATTGTAATATACGTTTCCAGTCTTAGATGTGGTGTTACACAAATCTGCCTCCACACATAGTTCAGCATTTCATTTGTAGGCAAAGTTATATCTTCCTTTAAGGGTAGTTAGAAACACAACCAATTTTAGGTCTTAATACAAATTTAGGAAAGTGCATGTGCTAATAGAGGTAGTTTAAATGTATTTAGAGGCTGAGGAGTACTTGAACTTTTATATTGCCAGTATCAGATGTACATTTGAGTATTAGTGAAGCTAAACTGATTGATTGGATTACTTTAGGGAAGGGTAAGACACAAATGCAACATTTTATTTAGTCTTATTACATTTTCATTTACCTTAAGGGAAATCTTAAGTGCTTGAAGACTGGGTATTAAAAATACCCAGGTAAATTTTTGCAAGATTATGTTTTAACACTACGTACACATGTTACATGCTGATGTTTATTTGGTAATGTTCTTTCCCATCTTGTCCTGCCTCTCCTAAAAAGAGAACAATACATGAAATTGAAAAATGGTGCTCACTGAGGGGTTTAAAGACATATGAAATTTGGAATATATTTTAAAGGTCAATTTCAACAGTAATTATGTTATAATGGTGAAGCTTTTAGAGAATGCGAAACACAAGATTAATATGTTGGCAGATAGAAAGTGGCAGAAGACTCCATCTTGTGTGTATGTGCGTATGAGTGAATGAGTATGTGTGTATGCGCGCATGTTGCATGTCTTGAAATTACAGGCTTAGCAATACATCAGAACAGTTTTCACAAACGCAAGGAACAGTGATACACTTTGTACATGTGTAGAACTTCCACTGATATCAAAGACACTTACACTGGACACAGGCTAATATTTTAGTCCCAGAAAGATATTCCTTATTACAAATGTGCTGTTCCATTTAATGGCAACAACAGTAATATCAGTTGGCCCTCACAGGAACTGAGTCTAGTGTGTAAGGTGCTATATGGTCAGAAGTTGAAACCCATAAAACTAATCATGCATATTTGCTTAAACAAGGGACAATGAGCCTTTTCATTCATTTTTTTGGGGGGTACTAGATATGTGGCTAGATAAAATGAAATATTCCTTTTTTTATAAAGGACATCTACGTAAAATATATTTTGTTCTTTTTTAATTCTTGGATGTATGCGTTAACCACAGAATCGTTTATGTAACTTTATGTTTTGTCAGATGAGTTACTGGCTCACTGTGTGCTCCTTGTTGCCTCAATGTGCCTCAGTTTATTCCAACAAAAAAAAGAAAACCTGATGTCATGGCAATGTTAAATATCGTATGAATTTTGAGACCTTCTAGAGTGAATTGTGTAAGATGTTTCAGAGCCTTTGACGGAAATCACTGCATAAAGCATGGTGAGAACTTACTCAAAGTAACCAACAAACTTTTTCTTATAAAAACCACACTGTTGAAAGCAATCCTACCACTCCATGAATGGCACTCTTCTGAAAACTCAGTCTAGACTCTTCCTGGGCGCCCAGTACAGATGGGCACTTTCATTCCATCAAAGTTTCTCTGTATTCTGGCTTCTTTTTGGAAATTCAAACCTGACAGCACACTTCTAAGATGGAAACAGCCACAGGGATGGATCAGAGCCTGAGCACAGAGGGGAGTGTTAATACTGTAGAGCTGTAGCTATCTGAAGCAAATCCTGCAAAGCCTGGAGGTCCCTGTGTGTTTCTATTCATTATACAGGGGTGGGATTCATCTATTCACCCTATTTTTAGCATTTAGAAGTCAGGGGAAGAAGTCTGAGGGGGTTTACTTTAGCGTCAGGAAAGAAAAATGGACAGGCAAAGACTGTGGATCACCCAGCCATCCTAGACAGGTATCCATATTGCTGTTTCTCTCCCCTGACTACACTGGGAGTGTAAGTGATAAGCTCAGGGTAGACAAGTAACTCTTAGACACTTAATCCTTAGATGAATCTCATCTATATGCTCCTCACTCTAGATTCTCCCATTTGCGTTTAAGTTAGATGCCTGAAGACTCAAAGAAGGTAGTAAGCTCCTGTCTTTTCAGTGAAGGAGCTGAATATGAAGGCAGAGCTTCCATAGCACTGGTTGTGATTGCTCAGGATCCTGCAAGGTAGCTGCCCACTGCAGAAAGGTAAAGTAAAACAATAAGTCAAAATATGGTGTATACTGAGAGAACTAGTAAATTCCCAAAGCACATCATAAATAGTCTATTTATAACATTAATTAAGTGTCTGCAATAGAGGTTTGAGAGCTCAATAGACTATTAGTGAAGTCATTTCCATTCCAGAAGGACTGGACAATGACTTATTACACTGCACATGAAAGTCTTAAACAGTAGCTGGCTTAGAGAAATTTCTTTCCAATGTGTCTACGCAATAACACCAATGAGTGTGCTATAGCGTATAACTCTATAAAAAACTCTAAACTCTATAAGGAAAAAAAAATAGTTTGTTTCAACTCCTCTCTGACATATTTCCTCTGTAAAAATGAAGAAAAATGTTTACTGGTATTCTAATATAATAATAACATACTGTGCTAAAGATATTTTTGGATATATACGTATTGGTATCTTTTTTTTGCAAGGTCTCTCAAGAGAGTAAAGCAAAGATCGTCTGTAGGACTGAAGGCCAGCAGCTTGCTGTCTCTACATGTAACAATGCCTACATCTCTGCCTGTAAAACAGTTTAGTGTGTTGGCATGAGCTCTGCCCTAGAGTTTCCCACATACTGAACCCACGCACACCTTGGCCATTGTGGCCTGTGTCCACACTGCTCATCGATCCCTACATGAGAGCATACACAACACCAAGGGCCATTCCCAGAAGCACTATGAACGAATTCCTACCAGATTTTTCTCCTCCCACCCTGCTCTGTCCTCCACTGTGTTTCCAGCAGGGTTTACAAGCTCATGGGTGCTTATACATCCTAATATCACACTGTATAAGTGTGTCCCCCCATTTTCAAACTTTGCAAACCCTAGTCCTATTACTCTGAGCACAGCCCACACAAAAAATAGCAGATCTGTTTACTGTGAGCATGGTCAGACCATGCCAGTTGGTCTTGACGCCAGAGGATGGTCCCTAACCCTGTTTTATTTAGCCATGCAGATGTACCTAGTGCCTCTGCCATCTTTTAGAGGAAAGGACTACAACTGAGAATCCATATCTTTGAGCAGATGTAAGCTTTTATATGGCTTCTAGAACTGTGATCTTCAGCCCAGAGGCTCAAGAGCCAGTTATGCAGAGCTGGCTAGATCATTGCATTTTCATATAGAAGCCATTCACTCATGGGGAACTCAGCTGAACCAGAGAACAGATGACCAGAAGAGAAAGAGGGGATGGTAAGAGCAGTTATTTTTACATGTTGGTTTTGTGGTTTGGATCCCATTTTATGAGGCTGTGAACACCCACCAGCTACGTAAAACTAATAATATAGCAGGTCACTGACAAACTCCACTGTTACTATATTTAATTTTTATTTTCTTTTGCTTTTCTTTTACCCTCCTTTCTGAATTTTCTTTAAGGTGACCATGTTACTCTTCTGCCCTCAAGGTCATGCATGATGAAGATTTCACCCAATAGACTGAAGGGTAAATAAATCAGGAGAAATAAAGTTTCTCCATTCCCTGCAAGTAAGGACTCTGCCTCTTGCAACTTCCCCTGGTCTTCTTAGTAGCTGTTGTTCATTCAATAAACATCATAGCAAGTCAACGTCTCTTTATCATCTCCCGTCACATTCCAGGATTCTGTGTTGCGCATTAAAGGTTTGGAGCCACAGGGTGTGCCAAAAGCTGGGTCATATGTTTTGCTATGGTGTTCCTACTATTTCAGCTTTGTCTGTAAAGGGCAAATGGTAAATCATCTTCCTGAGAGTTAATGGAGCATTTCTGCAGCAAGAGGAAAAAGTGAAAAACTTTCAAAAGAGTGGCTTATTATCTCAGTCAGCCAAAATTCACCTTGCTCGTCACCTGCCTAGGGGTCTTCGTTTTCCTTCCTCTATTCTTCAAGTTATTTTTTTCTTTAGTTTTCCTTCACTTTATAAGGTTACCTGTAATTCTGTTGCTTCAGCTTCAAATCCACACCCCTTCTCATCTCTCCAATTATAATATTTTGAACTTTAACATTAAAATCAGGGTACCTGTCTAGCATCTTTCCTGTGTAGGTTTCTAAGCTCTTTGCAGACAGTAATTAACTGAATCTGACAACAATCTTGGAAATTTAGGTTAGTGGAGGCACAGACTGCCTAAAAGGCCACATATTTAATTAGTGGCAGAGCTAGAAAGAGAGTCTGGGAGTCCTGACTCCTCATTGCTTGATTTGGTCATCTGATGTTTTCTCACACAAAACACAGGAAAATATGGAAGAGGCTATCCCTCTCCCCATTCCTCCTCATCTTATTGTAATTATCCATCCATATTTAAACTACTTTATCAATACCAGACATCCCATCAGTCTTTCCTGGTCAACACTCTGTGATACTCTGATTACTCTTTCATACCCTGTCTTCTGACCCTATCCTTTCCCTTGAGGTACACACCCCTTCCTGCTGTCATGTGGTGGAAAAAAAGAAATGGGTTACTGATGATTATTAAGGACTCACCTTCAGCTATTCCAAGCAGTGGGTACAGCCAATTAACTAAATAATTTTCCTTTCCCTTATTTCAAGTTATTCATCCACAAGGACTTCTTTGCCTGGGAGGTGGCCTGTTGAGCATTACAGGGCTCCTTCCTTGCGGTGAGATTTAAAATATATGTGAGCTGATTTTCCCTCCAATACATGCCTAAAGTTCACGCATTTCCTAGATCATTGCTAACCCCCCCCTATTCTCAGACATCCCGACATGCTTAAATTATTTCTGATTTCAGGTAAGGACAATACTTTTTGACAGGGAACATATACTTCCCTTCCCCATCTATTCCATGTACTTTTATGGCTCCTGACACGTTGCTTTCTAGATTAAGATTTGTGCTCCCTTTTGCATGCTTGGAATGGACCAGAAGCCAACTGGAGGGATGGAGAAATGGTGCTACAGTGATGGGAAAAGCATGGGTCAGTGAGCTCAGGACTACATCTTCGTCACTTCTTCACATAGACACAATTCAAATTACTTTCTCCATAGTTACAAAGAAAGCTATGGCAGAGCTTGTGACTGTTTCCCTGCTACTGCTTCATGTAGTGCCGCTACTGGTGGGGCGAAGCTTCCCTGGCACTACACAGGTATCTCAGTACAGCTGGAGGCAACCAACCCTTGCTCATACTGGATCTGCTAGTGTCAGTTTCTGCACTACTGTTCATCGTCCCTCCCCATGTTACCATCTCCCTGACTGATTAATAAGTGAGTCATCTTCTCCTGTGGTCTCAAAATGCATTCAAACTGTTAGTGGGACATTTATTTATTTATTTTGTTGCGTTTAAAGGCCTGCTCTTCGAAACAATGAAAGGATAAATAAAATCAACTCAGACAAGGTTATTTCACATTCCTAATTTCCAACACCTTTTTTTTTCCTGAAGCCCCATGATGCTTGTTCATGTTCTCCCCCCATTCCCTCTCCCACCCGCTAACGAAAAACAAAATACATTTTCGAATCAAGATAAAGCCATCAAAGAACTAACTAAACATGATTAGAAGGGACCTCTCCTTAATGGGAAAAAAATCATGATTTAGACCTGGCTGCTTTCCAAATATCCCTGTGCAATCAACCAAAGAAACACATTTTAGAAAACAGAATTGTAAAAGTAACTTTGAAGAATTGGTTGCCATGGAAACAGATCTGTAAATACTTAACTGCAAACATTAAGTGACACAGTGATATTCCAGAGCCCAGGATGCCTTAAAAGGATGGCAAATTTCACCCAGCTCTTTAAATAATCAACTCAGCTGTGCTTTGATTTTTCTTCTTTTTTTTCTCCCCTTTTTTTTTTTACACTATTCAGTGCAATCGCTTCCCTGTTCTCGGGCATGTGTGATAATAGAAATGCCAGAACTATTTTATAAAAGGGAGTCCTGATCATTCATAACATGGAGCAGAGAGGGAGGAGGGGGCACCAAATACAAAGTCAGAGCAACCTGTGGAGTCTGAAAATACAGCCCAGAGTCATTCTGTTACCCTGTAACTGCAGGATCAGAAGAAAGTGTGGTTGATTGTGACTTTTCACTGTAAGAACAAAACCCACAAACGACCAGCAATTTCTTGTCTCTACTAGGGAAGAATCAGATGCAACGAAATAAAAGAGTTATGGGCAATTTTTATTTAAACAAGTGGCTGCATTTATGTTGTATTCTAGCCTTAAATCTTTGCTCAGAATTATCTTACTTCTAGGTTCCACATTATGTTTCAGGATCCATCTTGTGTTGCCTTCAGTGGAGTAAGAGTGCTTTCCTCCTCTGGGTAGTCAAGGCCCCTCTCCCTTGTCATGTAGCATCCATGCCCCATAGGTTTCTCTGTTTCAGTCAAGAGGGTGGCTTCACCTGACGGGTTCAGGTGTTAGGCTCCAAAACTTCTCTCTCCATGGTAAGATTGGAAAAGTCAAGAGCATTGGTGTTTCTTCCCAGCAGAATAGTGAAGGGTGGCTGCTGATAGACCTTTTGCTGATTACAGACTGCAAGCCTGCTTTTCTGAGATTTTGAGTGAGTTGAAACTTCAGACCTACTTCAAAAGGTCTACATGTTCTCACCAGCCTAAAGGGAGGTGAGAGGGGTAGTTAGTACCATAGTATGAAGGATAACTTAAGGAATGTCCATGACTCAATACATGACCGCACAGTAGGCTGTGGTTAAATATCCAGTCCCATCAGATGCCTCTTAATGGCCTTCTTCATCTCTTTGAAGTTTTGACACTATAGGTTTTACTGCATTTTTAAACCTAACATGAGCAGAACCCGATTGCAGGTCAATTTAACTTCTAGAAATTTTTTGGGGAAGGTAGTTCTTCTTTGGCTTCTTGCAGAGTATACTCAGAGCCTGCAAACATCCCTACACTACTGAAATAGCATATGGCTTTTCTAGAGTAAGGGTCTTGGTAAAAGGTGAGGATTCTTTTCCCATCGCAACGTTGCTGTTGGTAAGCACTTGGATTTGAACCAGAGATCCTCACTGCTGAGCAACAGCCTATGAGTACCTGCAAACATGAGTTTAGCTGTCTCTTTAGGAGGACCTTTAATAACCCGCTTGTTTTCATAGTTCTGGTTAGGTTTGAGGTTTTCTCTTCCCTGTGGGCTGGCTATGTTATCCTACTGAAAGCTGAGCAGTATTATCCTTTAAGCTGATTTTTCTGCCCAGCTTAGAAAACAAGGGACAGGGAGAGGAAGAAAAAAAAATGTAGAGGCTAAGGGTGCAAGAAAAACAGGAGGAGACAGAGAAATGTAGTTTGAAAGGAGCTCTGATCTCTACAGTGATTGCCTTTTACTTACACATTTTATTTGCTTGAAGTCTGTACAGCTGTAAGAGATTCATCTCTCCACTTTCTAGTCTTGTGCGTTACTGGAATTAACAGCAAAACACAGATAGAGGGATAAACCTAGATACAGAGAAGTTAGCAATCGATTTATATAGATAGATATATAATTTTTTAAGAGGTGTCTCTATCTCAGACAGCTGAAATGTTCCCACCTAGATCTCTCCTCTGCCTCACCTGCCTATCTCTGTCTCTCACACACATGCTATCCATCTGGTAACCTCTGTGAGAATTCTGTGTGATCGTTATGGAATGAAAGTGATGAAAAGCACATTTTCTTTCGCCTTCTCCACTTCCACCTGCTCCCTCCTCTACACACAGGCTTCAAGGAAATGTGTGTGTGGCAGGTAGAGTCCAGCACAGGGTAGAGAGATGAGAGGTGGCTCTCATTTGCAAAATCCATGCAGTTTTCATCCTTGGCATGGTGGTGATGGGGTGGGGGAGAGGAAGGGGTATGGCATGTCACTTCACTTTATCACTGCCTGGGCTCTCGCCTTGTCATTCGGCACTTCCCATGAATCTAAAGAGAGTTTGGCCTTAATAACTTCACACAAAGTACTGCATTGCCAGTGACTTTAGAGACGGGTGACAGCAAGCAAGGAATTATAATGAATTGCTGCAAATGCCTTCACACAAATTACAGTTATTTTCCTCTGAGTCTGCATGCCTTCCAACACCAGGATTTTGGTTCAGAAGACAGGATTGGGTGTTTATGTGTCTAGAAAGAGAGACATAAATATCACACTTGGACCTCTTCACCCCTTTCTTTCCCCATTGTCTTCCTGGGTCCTTTTTATCTGTTCGTTTCAGATTTTTTTCTCATATGCAATAAGAAAACTGATACTCCTATGGAAAAATGCAGTGCTCATATGCCATCCTGCACTTTGACAGGGACTGGAAAGAAATTTGGCCCTTATGTTATGACTGCAACAACTTAATTCAAGGTTAATATCTTCCTCTGATACGATAGCTATCTGAACTGTGAAGGTCCCGTTCTCCATTTAAGATCGCACTGCATGGCTATTCGACCCTCCTGATAGGTGTGCCCTGGTAAAGGCACTCTTGAATATTGCGCTTGCCTTCATTAGAGCAGCGGTCTCAGTAGGATGAGGTACTGTTCCTGCAAACACAGCTTTTCTGCTCAGCACCCAAAATGTCTGTAATTAGGGCTCCAGGACAGTAAGTTTAGGTTGAATGTCACTGTTCTGTGCAGGTAGTTAGGTTAGTCAGAGTCTACATTGGGTTGGCATTGGGTTCTGGTTATTGTAGGAAAGAGGAAAAAAGTCTCTGAAATACAACATGACATCATTTAGACTGGTGCTCATGGCCAGTTCATGGCTCATGGCCGTTCCTTACTTCTCCATTGCAGTATCCATTGTTTTCTCTAACAGATTTTTTTAAAAGTAGTGAAGCTAAGTAGTCCTTGGCGCTAAGAAGGAATTGTCTACAGACTCCATAGATAGATAGATAAATTGTGCTAAAATCTCCTTGGTATTAACACATAGCCAGATTCTCCATCTTAATGCTCATTCTGGATCAGAAGAGATCTTTTTACTAGGATTCAGTGCATATTTATCCTTGGGTTGAGGACAGGAGAGCACCTTTCTTTGTTACTCCTCACGCTGAAGAGAAGACTGGAGATAGCGTTCGTCTTCTTTGTGCAGGGTTTTAGGAGGTTTCGAGGATAATATGCAGAAAGCAGAGGATACATATCCCACAAAATCAAGAACTATCTTCAGAGGTGTGAAAAGAGAACTGTTAGGCAGTCATTTTTATACAGTTCTGCAAAGGTGACTTCTTCCAAAAGCACTGGAGTAAATGGAAAGATTACTTTTGACTGCATTGTTTTTTGCTGCAATTTAACTGTTTTCTCCACATGAGTCAGAAGCATAACACTAAATTCATGCTAACCTCATCAATTTCATGTATTTAAAAGAATCATTGAAGAGTTTTGATTGAGACCACAGGTCAGATCAGCTTTTCAACAGTTTAGGCTGCTCCTACTTGATTCACTCTGCCTCAACATAATCCTCCAAGCAACAAGGCTTTACTTCAACTGTTCAGTTCCTAGATTGGTTTTAAAAGACATTATTTGTGTTATTGCCCATGTTACTTGTTTAGTTAGCAGCTGTCATATGTCAGGATCAACTAAGTGATGATAATACACGGCAGAATTATTTAAATTATACATGAGGTTATTCTTAAGTAGTAAAAAAAAAAAGGATGTGTCTGTCATTCAAGACCATGTTATCCTGGAGGTGTACACCTGCTGCTGCTGGGTCTCAGGTGCATTCAGGATAGACATTTGATCTCTTCCTGCTTTCATTCCTCTGCATGGAAATGGGTTAGTCATTGTCAGGGCTGTTGTGAGACCAAAAAATGTTCAATTACAAAGTGCTCTGAGAAACAGGGAGCTGAAGAGGAATATTATTAAAGACTGAGCTATTTCATTAAAGGCACTGAAAGTGGCGTGCATGTATTTACTGTAGTCCAGCATGTCTTTGAATTGCCAACAACGTGGTTACTGCCAGGGAGAATCTGTTGCTGCTGCCGGCTCTGTGGTTTCAATGCAGTTAAAGGGACACTGCCAACATGCACTACCTCCTCAGAAACAAAATGTGAATTACAAGTAGTTTCAGGTGCTATGTTTGCCCTTGAGTATCTCTTGGTGATTTCTGATGTCTTGCTAACACATTTTGAAATGCCTTGCTGTAATGTGAAAGCCCAATAACTGACTGTCAGTCACCGCATGAGTGTTGCAAAGTCCGTTGCTGGTAGAAGGCTGATAGTTGCACTTCGACAGTCTCTCTGGTGCATGACAATCGTATTCTGCATCATGTGTCTTGTCAACAAATTTGTCAATTAAGTTTCAAGGCAAGGAAGTCATCCTCAGGCAGTACCAGTACCTGGTCTTATAGCTTTTCCTCATGTCCACTCCAGCCTTTGTCAGAGATAGGATGTGCTAGCCAGGATCTGCAGGCTGTCATTGTGCAGCCATTTGAAACTTTTGAAGTATGGCCTCTTTATTTCTTTTCAGTTATGTCAAAAGTGAAGCTGGATACTTCAGTGTTCAAACCCCAGTTGGATCAGGCAGGGTTAGCAGCTAAGAAAATTTATATTTGACTTGGAGGTGACTCAACATTACTGATGTCATCTCGCAGGTATATGATATTGTAGTCCCTTTTTTCCATGGCTCTAAAATCAGGAACAAACCTCAATTTTCATCTTCAACTAACTTGTGCTAGTGTGTTCACATTGTATTAAAGTGTGGCCAGATGCTCTAAAGGCATCAAGCTACCAGTGCTTTTAGTTGCCATTCATCTTTTGGGCTTCCTGTGCAGTTTTTCACATGCAGTGGTGGCTGAGCTAAAGACGGTTATTTGATGAGTTTTCTCAGGTCATCCGACAGGGAAATTGATTATGTATGGCACCAAAATCCCTAATACAGGAGATAAACACTGCAGTGTTCATTTATCCGCATTAGGTGTGAGCACACAACCATTTTACATTAGCAAGCCAGCCAGTACTGCTGCAAACCTGAAGTTTCAAGATTGGTTTTATGTAGAAGAATAGAAAATAGATTTTCTACAACTGAGCATTAATCCCAGGTTCTATCCAAACCTTACGTTCACCCTAAAACTTTTTGAAAACCAGTTAAAGAACCAAAAATACTAAAGACATTTGAACTGGCAGTATATAAGACCAGTGCTTTGTTTTGTGTGTCCTGCGCTTTTGTAATCTTTTAGCAGGTACCATATGCCTGGATTACTGTACAATTTAACCAGGGCCTTACTTAAACTAATTAAGCCAAACACCATTATACCTTTAAGAAGGTAACCTTATTATAAAAATATTCCTAAATTATTTAAGCAGAAGTAGAAATCTCTTCACAGTCTTTTGCCTTGCTCTAACAAAAGGAACCTAAATAGCAAAGCTGACTTTAGCAATTATAGTTTTGTCAACATTTGGTTTTGTCCTGAATTGGAATGAAAAGGCAGAATATCATAACACGTCCTGGCACAGGGTTTCAGAAATGCTGAAACTTTTAAGTCTGACATCTTTGATTGAAAAAGAACATTTAAACTATTCTCAAATTGAAATTCAATTTCCAGACGGCCAGACCTGAGCTGTCGCAGTGCCTCAGGCAAATGCTATGGATGGGGGGCACCATGGGATTTGTAGCCTGGCAGGGGAGCCCAGCTCTGTGAAGGATGGGGACGTGAGACAGCTAAACTATTGCTCTCACAAGAAATAGCTCTCAGCACTATTATTTGAATTGTGGGAAAATTCCACTTTCATCAGAAGTCCTTCAATTATCTTTTTTCAAACAATAGAAAATTAGCCCCACTTAAAGGAGAAAATGATCTGTGGGTTTAGCAGAGAAAAGGAGACATTTGACCTAAAACACATTCTTGCATTCCTTGAAAGATAGAATTAAGTGATTTGTGCACAATTTTGAAGAAGGAAAAAAAACCACAACTGTTTGCTACATTTGATGTAGTGTTCATGTTTTTAGTCAGTTTGACTAGCATTCTTCCATAAAGCATCTTGTCTACTAGATTTTGAGACACTAATGTCAAAAAATACAACTCATTGTTTGTTGCATAATTTATGATGTTATTACTAATTAAATGTAATAATAATAATGATGATAATAACAATAATGATAATCATAATAATAATAATAATAATAATAATGCAGTCCTTAACTTGAGCAAGCTCAATGACTTGACTAGTTCAGGTTGTTTTGTTTAGATCCCCCATGTAAGTCCTTGTCTTGAAAAAAAAAATAATTTCACAGATTTTTTTTCAAAGTGTTTTTAGTTACATGTCACCAGTAAGGTAGACAGTAGCAGTCCAGGAAAAGGAAGTGATGAGTATTCCTTATGAAGTGAGGATCTTCACAGTTCTTAATGTACACCATAATGCATTAGTCTTTAATGCATTAGTTCAGGAGAAGGAAAGTAACTATAATTCATGTCTATGAGGTCCTTCAGTCTGGCAAAAGAGCAGTAACTGCAAGTAGACTACACAAGCAGCCTAGCTAAATGCCTGTCTTCTTTATAGAGGAACTTTTTTCTATGTCTTCATTTAATTCCTTCTCTATTTCTTTTTCATTTGCTGTTTCTAAGGTTAGAAGGAAGTGGTAAAAAAAGGTTGTTCCCACACCTGCAAAGGTGACATTGAGAGATCCATTGGTCTCGTCTACCTTCTCCACGCTGTCTCAGCCAAGAATTTATCATGAAGCAGCTAGATTGGTGGTTGTGGTGGGTCTAGCAGTGGTGGTAGATATAGTAAGAAGGGAGAAAAGTAATTAAACATAGAACTTGGTGAACTCAACCTCCTTCCTCTAGTCCCTCAGAGCAAGAGAGAGAGAGAAAAAAAAGACTGTGTGAAGGGATTCTAATGAAATGGGAAAGGCAAGAAGGACAAGAGCTGGGTGGGTTGGAAATCAGTTTTAGGATATGTGGAAAAACAAATTTGCAAAAGACAGTTAAAGATGTACTATGTGGTGCTATGTGGATTTTTAAGAGACAGATACGTGAAATCAGGTTCCCCTTCATCTTCTATTCCCACTGTTTTGCTGATGTCCCATTGTCAGTGAGGAATGGGCAAAGCAGAGCTTTCTGTTAGGAGGGCAGAGCCTGGATGCTTAGTCCTAGATGGAAATCAGACAGAGACAATGCTTGGTCAGCTTAGCTTTGAGTGAGAAAAGAAGAAGCCAAGGGGCAGAGAGGGAGAGGAGGGGAGAGAGGAAGGGGGAGAACCTTGGATGCTTTGTTAATTTAAAAGTGCAGCAGCACAGCAGACCCTGTACTAGATGTCACTGATATGAATTTCAGGCCTTTCCATCTTGGAGCAACAGGGAAGGAAACAAGAAAGGCAGAGGTGACATTTAACCTTTCCCTCCCCAAAGAGCATAGGGAAAGGGCTGTCAGATGTAAGGAGGTCAAAGTAGATCTGACCGTTACCACCCACCACTAGGAGAAAGGCTCATTCCTGCATGTATTTTGAACAAGACAAAAAGATTTTGATGGAAATAAAACCCATTACATATCTTGCTGTAATGGATTTTAAATGCCTTTATTTACCAGCAGTGGCAATAACTTCCTGTTGGTATCAAGACATCACCACATAAAGATAAAGGAATCTCTCAGCCGAAGGTGAGTGGGGTCAAGAAATAGTTCTCCCACTCTCTCTGTCTATCTTTGCATAACTGACCCCACAAATTATGGGGGTGAAATAAGGAGATCACCATCTTCTAAGGCAACAAGCACTATCTAGGCAAAAGACACGGACCAACACTGTACAGCTCAGAAAAACAATGTTCTGTTGTCCCTTTCAATACCCACAGCATCTCACCCACAGAGACATCAAACAAAACCTCAAATGTTTAATGCAAATGTAGTTAAGTCACTGTTATTTGCCAGGCTTTATCTCATCCTTGGTGAAGCCAAAATCTGATGATTACTATAAAATCAGACTCTGTCTTGTATATGCAAAAATTAACTCAGTTGGATAAGTTTTGTTTCTAGTCATCTTTACATGCGGAAATGTTAAGAAACATACTTAGCATGGCCAATCCCTGATTGCTCCTTCTCTCTGTTCTAAGTTTCTAAAGACAATTCAACTAGGTTCAATTTATCATGGAATAGTTGAGATTGGAAGTGATTTCTGGATATCATTTCGTTCAGCACCAGGAGGGGCTGGAGCAATGTTTGACGTGTAAGATAAGCTACTAGAACTAAGGAGTTGGGAGCCAGTTACACTTTGCTGCTTTTGTCTGTGGTTAACAAAGAGTAGATTTCCTTGCCACATATCCCGTAATTTGTTTAGGAAAAAAAAAAAACATGAGAGCTATGGCAAAACAAATTTTCTGCTTTCTATTCCTGTTAAATGTGTGACTCTAAAACACAATGGCAGACAGCAGAGGAATAATTGCTTCAGATACTGAAGTAGACAGTTTTCCAAAAAAAGTGGAAGGTTCAGTAAGAAAGATTAGTAGTGGACTGCAGGATCTTATCTCCACTTGATTTTGCTTTGCTTAAGCAAAGTATTGATTGAGATTGAGAAGATGCACAAATTGGACATTAGCAAAACCTGGTCCCATAGTTGATGACCCCAGTTTCAAAAGAACCTTCTCTACTTTTAGGAGTGTAATTAGCTCGTTCACTGGAGGTAGCTGTTCCCACAACCATGCCTTCTGTACTTTTATTATCTTTCACAAGTTCTTCCTAGGCAGTCTGGAGAGGAGGGTAATCTCTAGACTTCCTCACATTAAGGTTTCATCTCTGATCACCCCCTTGGGGTCCTGGAAAGACAACTGAAACAAGCTTGGTGTTCCACCATTAGTACTTTTTCCACTGGACATGTGAATTCCTTAACTATTGTACAAATGACAAGAAGACGCAAATCCTAGCATTTTACAAGAAAAATCTCCAAAGCCTTTCATGGCTTCACAACTGTGTCAATCTGAAGATATTCGAAAGGGATGAATAAGACTCCCTAGAAGTCACATTACTGATCAGCTTAAAAATCATTAAACTTTTTTTTCTTTTCAGTGGTTAAATTTGTGACTTATTTTCAGTTCCCTTGTGGTTTTCATATCTTGAGGGCTTATGACTTGGTTCACATTTTCAAGCTTTTCTTGTTCACAGCAATTCATATCTAGAAAGGTATTTATTTTTTAATTGAAAGCTATGATTTGCAAACAATATCTGTAGAACTCTGCGAGGAGCCATGGATCAACACAAAATATGCTTGAGCTGATAATATGGATTCATTACTGCTGTTCTAGTGGCTTCAGTATGTGTGCTTTTAGGATGTTAGATATTCAAACAGAAAAAAATTGTCCTGATAAAAGAAGCCAGTAGCAAATAACTGGTCTACTATGACAAAGATGGCTCTTAAACTGTGTAAGGATTTGTGGGAAATTATTTTCTATGAGGTAGTGATCTCTTCAATGCTTGCTTCCCTTAGGAGAATAAGTACATCCTTTAAAATGTTCTTGGAGATATTCGCTGTGAATTCATGCAAGAATTCATAAAGTTTAGCATCTTTAGCTCTAAGTAACCTCTCAGACATATTTCACTTGCATTATAGATGTAAAAGGCAGTGTCCACTCAATGAACCTGGAGGAGAGAGTCTTCAATTTTACTTTTTTTTTTCTTTTTTTCCCACTGATAAAGAGAAGGACTTCCTCATGTAAAACGGAAAAAAAAAACCAGTTGAAGAAGAAAAAATAAAGCTTATGGGACATACTGCAGAGTCTTTTGAGAGAAACCAGTGTCTTAAGAAAGACCCTTTGAGTGATCAATTCCCTTATGTTTTCCATTGATTTTCTCCTAGTATTCCCTTATCTTTCCTTTCCTGTTGATATCTCTTTAATTGATTCCTGATTACAGATTACAGCAGTTACAAACTGTTATTTGTCAAACATTGTCCTCTTTGCGGCTTGGGGAAATGCAAGCAGCTCTTGACAGTTTCAGGAGGTTAAAACTGAACAAGCCATAGAGAACATACAACAATCTGGTGGTAATTGGTAAAGAAGGAATCTGTACATACTCTTCTTCAAGAAACTACCTTGTTTGCACACTCCAGCCTTTATCCTGCTAGGAAATTCTGTATCTTACTAGAATTGCAATGCAGTAGAATCTTCAACTGAGTTCAAAATGTGCTTCTCAGACTCATTATCAACTCCAGCTCTGTTTGCAATGCTTAGCATATAAATTATTTAAATTAAACTAGCTACATAAATTATTCAATTTTTCCCCCACCCCTTATCATTAACAGACATTTCAGAGAGTTCAGTGCTATTGGTTTAACACTTCACTGCCAATCAGATAGGAGTGTTAAAGATATCTCAGCACGTTGGCAGTGCCCAGGTGACCATGAGATTCTTAGAGGCAACTACCAAAAGTTAATGAGAGTGACACTGAAACATCACTGAAACATCTGCATTCTGCTCACCAAAGTAAATAAGGAGAGGGTTACAAAGGGAATCACGGGAAGAATAGTTGCTCTGGAGTTAGTACAAGCTAACCTTGTTAAATACACTTGGATGCATCCAGATCTTGTTACTCCTGCTGTGGGGAACCTGAGGTGGTCAACAGCCATGCTGTGAGAAAGTCTAGTGCAGTGTCAAGGGCTACTCCACTTACAAGGCATCAGCCTGGCCTGAGTCCCTTCTCCCCTAGTGAAGTACTTACAAGGATGAAAAGGAACGTGGTCTTGATCTCTACTATGTTCTCCTTTCCTATTATTGCCATATCAAGCTTCATAGCGAAAGTCCACTGTGGCTAGAGCAAAGCTCTGACTTGAAGCTGTGGGCAAGCAGACTGTTTCTTTAGGGCCTCATCCATCAGACATCTGATTTAGGTGCATAGAGTAGATGGGTATGCCTTCCAACTCTGAGAGAGCAATAAACTAGAGAACCTGTTTTAGAGGAAGAGCTGTCAAAGGCTGGCTCCTAGACAGCCATCAGGGAGCAGCAACGATGAAGTGTAATTGTAATAGGAAAACTAAATAGAGCCTTAGTTTCAGTGGAATCTGTCTGAATTATTCTTTATACACAGATCTTTTATTTCATGTTTTATTCTTGCTGTTCTTTTAATTTCACATTTCAAATACGACTGAAGAAAACAGCCACCACTACCAGTTCTCTTGAATTTGCTCTGATTGATTTGTAAATCTTTGAGGACATGGTTGAGTTAGATTTCTTAGTGTGCCCAGACATTGTGATACATCACAGCTGTGGGGTTTGTGGGGGACATATTTCAGCTGTAGGAAAAAATAAATTCTTTTGTTCATCACAGTCCCTCGTGGACTATCCATGTGATGGTTCAATACTGGCCCAAACAATACAAGGCAAAATCTAAGATATTGATGGCTACCTGTTTAGTCTTGAGTTAGTGGAGCTATCACGGAGTGATTTCAATCCAGGGCACAGGGGAATAAGATAGAGAAAGGTATAATGAATATATTAACTCATTTAAAGAGTATATGGATAGCCATACATGATCCCTGTTGAAGGGAAAGGGGAGTACAGATCTTACAGCAGGAGGACATGATTTTATGAGAGACCTGCAGAGACATACTGTGGAGTATCAGAGCAGCATCCCCTTCATTGCACGGCTTGAACCATCCTGCAGACAAGGCAGCAGTACCACAGGGGAAAGGGTATGGTCTGTTTTTTCACTTCAGTGAATTTGAGCCTGCTACAAAGGCAGACCCAAAGCTCAGATGGTAAAAGGTTGTATCTTGATCATACAGTTGTGGAGAATGGCTGGCAAACCTAAACCCTTAAAACACTGAAGAGCAAAAAGAAAATAAAATTACGCAAAGCAAACCTTAAAAAAAAAAAAAAAAGAAAAAAATTTAATCTGCCCTCATGATTCAAGGCAAAGAGGCAGAACAGATTCTCCTATCTCATTTTTCAGCAATCTGGCATTGCTAAAATACAAGCAGGTGAGAGATATGTCACATTTGTTAAAGATGGATGGGGCATGCTTCTTTCTTTTTAGGCCACCAAGAGATGGCTTTCTGTATGTGGTGATAACTAAAGAGGATAAGACTGTGTTTCTGTTGGTTTCATGCTTGCCTGTATCGGACTAGATAGACGTAATCACCCTGGAGATATTGTATTTACTTCTCCTTCCTTATTTACTTTGTTTCTTTTATTTCACTTTAGGGGACTAGGCTGGAATTGACATTTCTTTCTCTTCAGCAGCCGCCTTCTCTCTCAATGCTGGGTCTCTGGGCACTGAGTTAAGCCAGACAGTGGAATGGACCTGCTGTAAATAGTGTTGATAAATTGGGTAGATAACACAGCATGGCCTGGTTTACTCTAGTGCACAGAGTAATAAAAAGGAGCGTCTACCTCTGAAAGGTCATCGTATCGACAAGGGGGATGATTGTGGGAATGGCAGTTGTGAGATGCTTGTCGCTAAAGCCAGTTTTCCACAGGAGATGCTGAAGGGATAATGCCTAGGCCTGTTCCTCCTTACCCTCACCCCTGAGATCATCTGATTTAATGGTGCCAAGTGTTACCACAAAGCTGAGGATCCCTGGTGCAAAACATGTCTGAAGAGTAAGGCTCCCAAAACCACTCACGAACAAGCAAAACTCAAAATGTCCAACTACTTGGGAGTTTTTCCGACTTGGCCAGATTGGGTAGACCCTGCAAGACCACCCCAGCAGTCTTAAATGCTTTGTCACCTCATTAAGTATAGCCAGGAGCCTTAGGGAGAGGGATAGGGTTACTGGTGTGACACAATTCTCCCAAACAGTTCAGTGTTCTAATGTGTTAATTAAACAACAGTCCCTTTCATTCTGTTTCCATGCTCTCATTTCAGGCAGGAGGCAAGGGAGAAAAATGTAATAGCCAATAGACAATTCACCCAATAAACATCAATGAAACATCGTTTTGGTGCTGCCAGAACACTTGTGGACCACAGACATTGAGAAGAACTTGTGTCACATGCATCCATCACACAGCAGGCATAACAGAGATCAGCCAAAAGAACAACTTTAACAGATAGGTCTGAGACCACTTTAAGGAAACCTGTACCCAAAGAGATGGTCCTGAAAACTCATGTCTTCCCCTTTGTGAAGTCAGGGTAAATGTTGTGTATTCAAAGCACAAAATCAGTGGCAGTAGAGCAGAGAGCACAGTGAGGTTGACATGTGTCCACAAATAACAACAAATGGAATATTCTCAGACGCCTTGCCTAGACTTGCAATCCTCTTCATGCCATAAAAGTTTTAAATAGCTTTCCAATTAACATATCCAATATCAGGACTGAAAATTCAAGTCTAATAAGGTTTCATTCAAAAGCAAGGCATACAGCCTACCAACTGAACGCAATGGACCATGCCAATTGGCAGCAGAATGTGATATGATTATATAATAACTGCCATTCTCTGTCATATCAAAGGTCTATGTAGTCCAATAGCCTTCCCTGACATTGGCTGGTAGACCATGCTTAGGAAAAACTATTAGAACAAAGCGTATGGTCAACGATTTTTGGTATTCCAGTCTCCAGAACTCCAGAGCTTATGGGACTCCTAAACCAAGCTTGTATATAAAGCACTTTGTACATCAATGAGAAAGCATCCATAAAGTGAAGGCATCGCTACTTGGTGAGCAAAAAACATTAGTTCTCCCCAAAGAAACTAAACAAGTATGACAAAGTATTGATTCTATCACTTTATTTCAGGAGCGATGCCTATGGTGTATTAGGAAAAGGAGTATTTCTACAGTAGAGTGAGTTTCTTAGCTGTATAATGTATTGTGCTAACCTTATGATATTATACAAGAGGTGGTTTTCTGATTGGGGAGAACAATGGGTTTTGCTGTTTTCCCTGTCTTGTAACTGTTTACTTGCCCACAATACTGGCTTAATAGTAGATTCGAGCCGCACTCATGGCCTGCTCCCAGTTAAATGTTGAACTCTCTGTTGACATTTATAAATGAGAATAAGATTTAGAGAACATTCCTATTTTCATTGAGAACTGGCCCACACAGAAGTCTGGAGTTCCATGGTTCATCAATTTGTATCATTTCCTACCGTTTCAAATGAAAAGTGACATGAACCTGGAAACCTCTGCTAGATGGGGACCTGCAAGGTAAGGGCCCAGTACGGCCAGAGTAGGAAATCATAATTCCTTGGGAAGACAGCAAACTGGCCCACAGGATGTATAAGCAATATCCAAATTATAACCTTTAAAAAGATGATCTAATTATTTAATATCCATGTTCCTGAATAGCAGTGTCATGAAGCTCTGAATGGTAATCTTTGCTCTGGCCTCACAGTGCAGTCTTCCAGGGAGCCAAAACCAGCTCATTAGATGGCAAGACTTACTCTTCCTGCAAGAAGCTGGTCCCTATCCAGTTCTGAGAGTCTCAGCCAGCCTGTGCCATCTGGCTGGGACAACTCCCCAAACATAGAGCAAATCTTTTCTTAGAGACATGGAGAGAATATTTCAGAGGGCTGGAAATGGTGGTCACTGTCAAGTGTAGTAGCTTTTGCCTCCAGTAGCCATTTCTTCACAAATGTTGCTGAGGTTTGTTGTGATTTTCAGGCACTTCTGGAAAGCACAAAAAGATTCAGTAATCACAAAATAAAAACAGAAGTAAAAACCTAGAATTTGTAAACCACCTCCCTAGTGATCAAAATTCTCTCCCTCCCCTACCTCTGAATGTAAAAAACTCCCCTATATCGTCAGGGTGATCTGGACCTGAGTTCCTCTGGAGTTAAGTCAGTTCTGTTCAGTCATGAATTAGGCCCTGGGCTCTGGCTGACAAGGAGAAGTGAGCTAATAGAGCCCTCAGCAACTTATCCTCACCTTAGCTTCATCCACTGGGCAGGTATGGGCTAGTGCATTCAGCTCCTATTGGTAAGTAAGTCCGGGGTATAAATGTGTTTTTCATTATTGAGTTTTAACATATGTAGAAACCACCCAGCAGTGATAATAGTTTTGCATTAGAAGAGCCTTAAGACAGAGGAGAACAGCTTCTCTGAAGTGTTAAGGATCCCAGCACATTTATCTTAATAAGTTTTATTACAGCCTGCCAGTTTAAACCTAATGACTAATTTATCGTATAAAATACCAGCAATATATTTTTTGATTTTGCTAATTAATTATCTCAAACAAAGGTGATATTTATAAAACTGTCCAGAAATGGTATGTGCATTAAAATTGCCTTGCAGCAGGAGATGAAATTATTACTAACATGGGATCAAATTATTACTGTATTGACTTAGTTACTTTATTACTTGTAATGGATTTCTTCATTATTTTCCCCGGGATTGTAGCATTCATGATTGCATTCAAGTCTGTTAATCTATGCAAATATCATTAGGAGCTACTAATAACCACAGCAACTTTCTTCAGTTTCAAAGAATGTGGTAAGTACTCTCAACACATTGTTGTGTTCTGTTTGTGTGATAGGATTAATTCAGCCCCCGTGTCTTTGGGACACTGGGTGGGCAGCAGATCCCTTTCAGCCTTTTCTTCCTTAAGGATAAATGAGGTGAAAGGTGGGAATTTGTTCTTCCACTTAGGTGGGAGAATGAGGGTCACCATTCTCAGCACCACTACTCTAGCCCTCTCTGACACAAACTGAATTACCTTTCAAACTACAAAAGGCTGTGTCATATACCTTGCCCCCGTTTATCCAGCCCTGCTATTTATCCTCGAAAGCAGCAACCCAGACAGGAGCACCTGTTTTCTCAAACTACAGTGGGAACCAATTGTTTTCTGAAAGACAGGTGATGGGATAGTGACTTTTCTATGTACAGAACAAGGTAAAAAGTAATTAGGATAGTTGAAATTCCATTGGGTATATCTTTTGAGTACCCCATATGTGATCTACTTCTTTCACACTGACATTTCAGAGATGTTTAACCAGTCTTTTCATGAGGGCTGAGTTTGCTGCAGAGCTGTGAGTGTGTGTCTCTTTTTGGATCATCTACTTAAAAGAATATTGTCTTGAATGCTTCCCTTTACAACAGCACTAAAACTGAAAGATGCATGCATAACAGAAAAATAGGTAAGGAGGGTTAGGTATGCACTAATAGGTACACATCTGTTGAATGGGGTAACTATTTATCTCTATTACAGATTAGCCCTATTTCACAATTCCCATGCTTAGATAATGAGGTAACAGACACCTTTGTAGTAAGGCGTACAAAATTAAATAGAAGAAAATCAAGTTAAATTGGACTGATGAGTGACAAGGACAGAATTTCACCTCCTCACCCATATCTGCCTGTCTGTTTATCTGCCTGTCTAAATGATCCAGATCCACAGCTTATGCGCAAGCAAGACAGTAGCTTTCTAGCAATGATTTATAACTGATCAGTACTATATTATTCCTGCAATATTAGGGCTTGCATTGGGTTCTCCTGTCATTTCTGAATGGCATCTGAAGCCTTCTCTTCAAGTTGACCTTACACAGAAATCAGTTTAGGTCCAATTATAAGAGCTACTGAACTCTGGGTGCCCTTGTTTTGCTCCATCAGCATGTGCACCACAGCTGAGAGGAAGACAGGCTTTGAAAATGTTAAAGGCTTCAGTTTTTGACACAAAAGCTACATTCTGAACTATAAACAAGCAAAACAGGCTTGAGGTGTTGGTGAGCAATGCCACAGCCCCAGGGGTTCCTAGAATCTCTCTTTTCTGCCTTAAACAGTAACAAAAGTCTCCCTCCCAAAATCTCTGTTTTCTATTTTTTTTAAAAAAAAGAAGTGAAAGTTTTCAACACTGGTGTTAGAACAAACCAGAGTGTTGGGTTATGCATTTACACCTCTGTAAATGGATTAACAAAATGTGATTGTTTTGTATTTGGCTGTTGTTCTGCATTTCACTCAGAGGGGATAATTTTAACTCAGAATGTGTTAAAAAGTAATTCTGTAGATGGAAGCAGTCTTGGACCCCATGAAACTTACAGCTTTTGTGTCAATGAGCTAACCTTGTTTTGTTAATAAAAAAAAGCCCCTAGATGGTGTTCAGGAAGGAAAAAAAGCAGGGTGAATCCAGAAAAAAAAGTATCACGTTAATTTTTGTGTATCCTTTCCTTCCCCCCCTCCCCCCCTTCTTTTTTAAAAAAAATAAATAAAATACAAAAAACAAGTGGCTATCCTTCACGGTAAGAGGAAAAAATAAAAGGAAAGCAAGCCCAGGAGAAATGCAGGCAGTAAATTAGATGGATTGGTTGAAGCTGTTACACATTAATTGCATTTCAGAATCACCTGGGCCCCCCCTCTAGTAGGCAGCAGTCCCAGTCTGCTGGGCACTATGCAAGTGCTGAACAAAGGATGGTAACAAAGCAGTGTTAGCGGTCATATAGAGGGTCTCTCCAGCTAGTTTTTCTTCCCAGTTCATTGCAAAATACAAGTTCATTAATTTTGTGAGTTTAGACAGGTTCTACCAGTCAAGACTCTTCCACCATATTGTTGAGCAAACCTCCTGACTCGAGCTAGTAGGGAATTTTGAGACTAGAACAAAGAGGGTTTCTTTGTTCATTTTTTCACTGGAAAAGGATCTTAACTTGGCAAAAATCTTAGGTCAGCCTTGCTAAGGGGTTACGGTAGATTCAGGTGCGAGGAACCAGGTGTGGTAGGGGCATAAATGTGTGCCAGTTGCTGCCTGAAGCATTAATGTGGAAGGACATGGGTCCCACCAGAATAATTTGGCTTTTCGGTACTCTACATCCCTTTTATTCTAGGTAAGGAATAATGTGGTTTAACTCTAAATGGGATACAAATCTACGCACCTTGGACTGATAGGAAAGTTAAAGGCAAGGCTTGCTCCTTATTACTTAAACTGGGCTTATTTGGAGTTGCTGATATTGGGTTTGAATAGCTTGATACCAGCTAATAAACGGCTTACTTGGGTTTCTAGCTCTCAGTCTGGATGTCTTTAACATGATTTGAAACTTAGAAAAAGTCTGTATTCCAGTGATGATCCTAGTGCTGTCATCTTGAGTGGTTCTATTGACAGTGCTGTTTTACACTGTGTGAGGACCTGGCTTAGCTGCGTTACGGTAGTGTTCTGTACTGTCTAACCTCCTCAAATCTCTTGCATGGATTGTACACATCAGTTAACTTCAGGCAAGACTTTCTCATATTATCTGAATGCTAATTACACTTCTGTCCTGCATCTTACATTAAAATTAATATATAATTCTAAAAAAATAGAGATAATTGAACTGACCCAAAATATAACCCCTTTCTTTACTTCTTAAGCACTTGAGTTTTAGCACAAATCTTTTACTGCAGGGGCTTATGTTGTGCTGTCAGCAAATGCGAAGAGCAATTAAATGTTTAACATGATCACAAAGAGAAGAGAAAAGCTGCTGTTTAAGTGCATCGAGGAAAAAAAATCAAGAAAACAACCCATTGGCTCTAATGTAAGACTAAAAAGCATACAAACAGCAGTCACTTCAATTCAAAATTTTTGTTTAGTGTGAATCTACTGTATTATTTTTTAAAAGCAAAATACCTATTTTGCTGAGGTCCTTAGAAGGAATTTCAAACAACTGTGATGCCATAGAGATGCCAAGTAGATGCAAATGTTTCCAAAAGAGCAAGCACTGTGATTTTCACCTTCTTTTTGTTGTGGGGGTTATCTGGAGCTTGGAGAATATCTGCTTCTAGAAATGACTGCACTGCATTTCCTCAAAAAGAAAGAAGAAAGAAGAAACTTCAAAACTCAGCCTCCCTACTGACATTCCTCTTTTTTCTGTTTTACACATTTTTTTAATCTGATAAAAGCACATAATCCAACCTATGAGTCATTTTGGTTAGAGTTGCTGCCTGTACTCAAAGTATTAATAAAAGGAATTAGTCCTGTTTGTCAGTCTGTCTGTGAATGAGAGACATGGGATTAAGTCGATAGATGATATTTGTTTTCTGTAGCTTATAGAAATTGTTTGTTCAGTTGTGGTAAGGACATTGGAGTCATACAGCCCAGTACAGAGCCTGAGCAGACAACTGCATTACACAGTCCGTTTGTGGAGAGGTTGAGTCCCTATCACAAAATGAAGATGGAGTTTCAATGTTATTTTGTCCTAGGAGCCTACATTAAACATGTCCTCAGAGTCTGTCCCACCAGTACAAAGGCATGGATAGTAACACAAGCTTAAGGAAGTTTCACCCTCTCATAAGGGATGGATGGGGACAACAGGACAAGGATGGGACTCTTTCCTCCAGGAGTGTTGTCAAACTCAGAGTCTTAACAAAGATACAGAGGAATTTTAGGGGCCTTAATTTAAGAGGATTTTTCAGATCTTTTTACAAGACCCTACCATTTCCAATTTCAACTTTTGTAAGGACAGCCTTCTCAATTCTGGTGGGAGGTATACAAAGCAGATCAGTTCCAGAAAATCAGATAAAAAGGTAGTCAGGTCACTCATCCACGTTTTGAGATAACAGAGTACAACCTGTGACGATCTGTTTGGTAAAGTCAGACAGAGGGGAGAGCTTTGCAAGGGGTTGCTGGTCGTAAGGAAGGCTGCTGGATCCCCAGAGGAGGCACTTTGAGAGATCTGAAATTGTGGGAGAGCAAGGATATGAATTCAATTCCCTACATTTTAGACAAACCTCTGAGTCCTGGGAAAAGGACTGTTTCCTCCTGTTCTGATCTTCTTTGGGGTTTAGGGCTCAGAGGAGTATTTCATATTTTAGTGGAAAAAGCTTGAGAAGTTTTTTAGTTGAATCCATAGAAAATGGGAAAACTGCTCAAATATAAACCACTTTCTGCCTGCAAAACATTTTCTTTTCAGCTTTTGAAGTAACACCTAGACTTAGGCATGCCTGCTTTACAAAGAGACTCCGTATTTGCCATCTCAGTTTTTTCTTGGATTGCAATATCAGAGACAAAGCAACATTTTCTCTAGTAGATTGTGCCACTAACACAATAAGAGTCTAATATATTAATGAATAAGGATCTGTAATATGCTAATATTTCTGCATCACATTAATATTCTATTAGACTAATGTATTATTATGCTAATAAGTCTATTAAAAATGCAAAATATAATTATATGTTCTGTATGGTTCAACTGTTGAAATCTGATTCCTGCCCTAGACACACTTACGTGTGTTTTTCTAGAAATTGTATTACCTGCTGTGAAAAGTTAACTTGATCTCTACACCTGATGTATTTCATCATACGCACCAAGCACCCCAGCCAGGATTTCCATAGCTCCAATACCATTACCACGCGAAACAGATTAAGTGCTTTAGATACTCTGCATTTCAGCTGTGGGAGAGAAAGGCTTACAGCTAAGATTTGCACATACTTTTTTCTCTCTTGCTTTAGAGTCTGGTATTTACTTCTCCTTTTGTAGGGCACTTGGTTGAGAGGGGGCCCTCCTCTGGGTGGACGCGTTGTACAAGGAAGATCACTTGCACCTAAATCCTGGCAAGCTGATGCCTAACAAAGGGTGACATCTAGGACCTACTGTGGGTTGGGTTTTGAGAGATCCCTTTCTCTGTAGCGTTTCATTGCAACAAGTTTAGACAACTCCTTGTTCTGTGTGCTGTTATACAGTTTATTCTTTAATGCCTTATTTCCCCTGACACTCTCCAGGGAGCCTAAGCCACAGGCGTAGCTGGCTGTAACTTATCCGGGACAGCTGGTCCCTGACACTGCACCGTTGCCTACATCCCGCTATGATCCCAGCCCCAGGTATCCTACACAGCTACTCTGTGACTGTCGAGGGAGACTTTGCAAAGTGCTTCCCACCCTCCATAAACATATCCACACTCCTGTGCACTCCTGAATAATGGCATTTGGAGGAGAGGTCTCCTGCAGTTCTTTCTACCACAGCTAAATGTTCACTTGATTGCTTTTAGACGGGCCAATTAAGAATGAAAAGGGAAAGTGAACAGCATGGTTTTGTTTTGTTTTAAAAATGTCACGTTTGCCAAGTTTATTAAGAGGGAACTCAGAATGAATATTGAATTTTAAAAGACTGGCTCTGATAGAGTTTCGGAAAACAAAGTGGAAGGGCACGTCCTTCCTCTCATCCCTGCCAGGATAACTTGCTGTGCTGTGTCAATGTCTGCGTCTCATGGCACCAGTTATTTAATGGATGTTCCAATGAACATCTTTAATGAGAGAACGAGATCTTCAGTGTTTGTCTGAAGATCTATTCACCTCCTTATTGCCACTGGAAAGAAGCAGGAAATTGAATGGAGAAAAAGTCTGACTAAAAGAATTCCTTTCCAAGAGTAAGGAAAGAAAAGTTGTAAAACTGGTTGTCCAGGGAGACTGAGGCTCTCCATCACTAGAAGTGGATTAAGAATGCAAGAAATGCAACTGTCAGTAATAGCATAGTCGAAGCTGGTCTTGCATTTTTCTAGTTGCACTAGATAGCTTCTCCAGGGTCCTGCAAATGCTTTACTATCATTCAGGCTCTTCTTTCATGGGCAACAGACCCAAGGTTTTGTGAAGTTTCTTAACCTCATAGCCCTCAGGGTTTGTTTGGTATCTGAAGAGCAAAGAGGTTGTCATGGTGTGAAATTGTCCTTAAAGGAAGTTAAGAATAGGAAGAAAAGTTTTAAAGTGCTTCATAAGACTGGGAAGTGTGCTAAATTTCACAAGATTTAAGGCTAACATAACCACCTACATGCTTCATGTAACCTTCTTGTCTTGCACTGCCTGTGTGTGAGTAACCTTGTTCTGTGGTGGCTCTCCTTCCACTGCAGTAGAGATCCTGCTGTCATTAACAGTGACTTGATTTCCCTTTTAAGGCAAGAGGAAGGAATCCTTGTCTCAGGAAGTGAAAATCCAACAATTTCAGTATTGTTTTCTGTGGGTATTCAGTATGATATATATGCATGAGTGGTATTTTACAACGTGACTCCACAACTTGAATTTGTCACAGCAGACTACATGGGGAATGACTTTGGGACTCAATTATACAAGATTTGAAATAGTTTTATTTTTACTGTATCATCTAACTCATCTTACTTCCAAATTTCACTGTTTTTGAAACAACAGTGGAATGATTATTTACTCAGTGAAGACACACAAAGCATTGAATTCCCGAGTTTGATCCACAGAACAGGAAGCTCATTTTCAAGCGTTTGTACTGCCCATATTTTCAAATTGCTGTCAGTGTTCCAGCAGTCCAATAGCAATTTCCATTTATGTCATTGTCATTATTACCATTATTATTTTAATACATAGGCTGTGCATCAGCATCTCCTGTGGATACTCCAAGATGAACATCAGGTGGTTTCAAGCTGCTTCATCAACTTGAGGTTCAGTGGAGCTACACTGACTTATATGAGTTGAGAATTTAGCCCAAAACCCCTATTGAAAATGACAGAAAGGTTTCTTCTGTGTTGGCCCTCCCTCCCTCCCTTGGAAAGATAACACTTTTCGCAGGAAAGATGTTATTTACTATGTTCCTTTACATAACAGCACTGTTAGCAAGGGAGAGAACAAAGAAAATGAGGACACTAATACACATATGAGGGTTCAGGGTGCTGAAGAGAGCAACTTCTCCACAGCATAATGTGCAGTTGTTGAACAAGTCCACTCAAATAATGCATTTTTAGGTAAAGCTGTTCATACGTTTCTGCAGATACATTCAATCTAAATTTGTGGGGAATGAAGGTTTAAATGTGAATTATGGTTCCAGTCTTTGATTATGCCTGCGTTAATCTGGCTAGTAACAACCTCCTTGTCCTGCTCCCTACCTGTGTTTCTCTATCCATACATACATAAAGTATTCTTTTTTATTCTCTAATCACAATCAGACTAGCAGCTAGTTAAATTGATCATTTTCCTGTTAAAGTACTGTTGTAAATTTTACACTTTTCCTTGACCTATAGATAGTCCACCCACAAACTCACATGAATTTTCCTATATATCGGAAAGTAATTCCAGTGGCATGCGCATGGCTGAGAATCTAGAGTGCAGAATCTTTAAGCAAAACCCAGACATTCCTGCCCAAGCCTTGAAATGAGAGTTCACTGCAGGAATCCTGAGCTGGTAACTCACTATCAATCTGTGAGTTGTTTTGTCCTCTTGGGCTTGCTTCACACTAGGATTAATAAACAAAGATTGGCCTGTAAAGCTTACATGGATTGCAATTCCCTCTCCATCTAACGCTCTTCCTTTTGACAAAAAGCATTTTTTCCTGTCTAACTTTCTTAGGTTTTCCCTCTCTAGATATATTTTTTCAGCAGTCTAAATGCAGGCATGTGTAAAAGATCAGGGTGAGAGGATTTGCTCTCTAGGCAAAGAAAACACCCGAGGTTAATTAAAAACAAAAGGAAGCACAGCAAACAACCCCCACTCTTTCCTCCTCTCTACCCAAACCGACCCTCAAACCCAGAGGTTCTTGCAGAGGTGGAGTTAGCCAGGACTAGAATGGAGGCAAGAGCCCTGGAGGAGAATAAGTGTTTTTAATCTTTAAATGAAAGAAAGGTGTGGGGGGGGAGACTATCCCCTCAGTGTAATCCCAGTGGCAATTTCGTCTAGGCCTGTTGTTTCTTAATGAGTTTTTATCCATCTTTAATTTGACAAGTCTTCTTTCCCAAATGAGGGCAAAGATGGCAAGGGGGAGGGGAAAGGGAATAGTAGGGCAGAGAGCCAGGCTTCCCGCAATATTTTTTGTTTATTTCTTTCTTTTTCTCTTAATTATTGCTAAAATCTTTCTCACACTATTCTGTGTCCTTTTCCTAATACCGTGGTTTTGTTTCAAAATAGGTGTTCTGCATGAACACGGAGAAATAAGAATGGCTTCATCAAGCAAGGCTAACTAGCCCAGTATGATCTATCCATGGAAGCAAACAGCAGCTAGGAATATAAGAACGAGCAAGACATACTGCCCTACTTTCCCTATGGTGTAGGCTCAGGATTTCCTTTCAGTTAGGTTCCCAGTGTAGAATTTTCACCCATGAATTTCTGTAGTTATTTTTTTGCACCCATGTAAACTTTTAGTGCTTGTGATTCCCTGCAGCAACGAGTTACATGGATCAGTTACACTTCGGGTGAACACTGTTTTCCAGGTGTTCATTAGTTCTGGGCTCCCCACTACAAGAAGGACATTTAGGTGTTGGAGTGCATCCAGAGAAGGACGACAAGGCTGGTGAAGGGGCTGGAGAACAAGTCCTGTGAGGAGAGGCTGAGGGGACTGGGGCTGGTTAGCATGGAGAAGAGGAGGCTGAGGGGAGACCTCATCGCTGTCTACAACTGCCTGAAAAGAGGATGTAGTAGAGCAAGTGTTGATCTCTTCTCACAAGCGACAGGTGATAGGACAAGAGGAAATGGCCATAAGTTGCGCCAGAGGAGGTTCAGACTGGGTATGAGGAAAAATTTCTTTACTGAAAGGCTGGTCAGGCACTGGCACAGCTGCCCAGGGAGGTGGCTGAGTCACCATCCCTGGAGGTATTTAAAAAATGGGTAGATGAGTTTTTGAAAGACATGGTTTAGCAGAAGATGAGTATGGTTGGACTCAATGATCTCAAAGGTCTTTTCCAACCAGAAGATCCTATGATTCTGTGATTCTACGATTACTAAGCCCACATGCCACCAGCCACTTAGGCGTTAATTTATAGTTGACTACAGTTGGCAGGCAACGAGCAATCATGGATAAGATTTTAGCATGGAAATGTCCTTGTCAGTTTCTTTTGTTTGGACTTCTGTTTGTAAAGTTATTTTGGGCTGGGGTTTTTCGTTCATCCTTAGTCTCCCTCATATGTATTTGACCTCTCCTGTTTCCTGGGTGTTGCTCAGAGATGGAAGAAGAAAACTAGAGTCTTAAATGGGAAGGGACTATTAAGCAGAAGTCTTCAAATACCAAATGAAATTACGAAAGCAGATTAAAAACATTTGATACAGCGCACAAAGTCATGTTCATTGTGTTAGAAAGGCAGGAAGCCCAGAGATGTCCAGTTCATACCAGGTAGCAAGCAACCTCAAAACACTTGGCTAAGTAAAAATATAACAGGAAAAAAAAATTCTTTCTCTTTTTTTTTTTTTTTTCTAATTTCTGGGAGCTGGGAAACTCAACAGGAACAAAAAGTTATCTTGTTTCTCTGGCTAATATCTCTTGGACCACATCTAACTGGTTACATCAAGCCATAATAGTATTCAAAAGGAAAAACCATCGAGTTCTCACATCAAGAAATGAGTGTGTCAGGGGCAGGGTGATCTTGGGGGATATCCAGTCCTAGTGGCATGCTTTAAACACAATCTAGTTCCTTAAGATAAATAATGAGGGCATCTCTCCACCAAAACGTTCATCACAGGTTGAAGTCCAGGCCAAGCTGAAGAGCGGGCTTGTCCTTTTCAGTTGCTGAAGTTTCACACCTCTCTCTCTTTCAGCTACACACATGCTTCCTATCAGAGGAGTAAACTTTGAATGAAATATTGTGCACATCTCTACCATTGCATTACATCCTGCTGGTCATGTCTTGACAGGCTGCATCAGTCAATAACGATGCAATATTAAAGGGTAATGACACAGCCATGTAGAGTAATGAGAGAAAGCAATTTCTTTCACTATTTAGCCATTTACCAATCGATTGAATTCAAAACCATCAAGTCAAAAATACAGGGCGTGGGCTAAGTCCAAGAGGGGCCTACATATGTCCCTATAATGTAGTGGTTCTGCTCAGCTGGCTGACAAAAAATGTCTAAGCAAACACATTGAGTTAAATTCTGCTAAGGGCCTGAAGACAGAGTGGAGCAAAGGGAACAAACCCGAACATGGGATTGTAGAGCAAAAAAAAAATATAAGTAAGGAGCTGCTAAGAGTGTGCTGTTTGGATCCACATAGTGAGCATCAGTTGAGGCACGTGTGTAGTTTCAGCATAGTAATTGATACAGGTGTGTATATTTCTGTACACAGTGCCTGAAGAGTCTTTGCAACCCTTCCTTTGAGAATCTCTACAGGCTCAGAAAACATCTGTATTTCTCATGAGCTGCCCCCAGAGAAGATTAAGATGGACAAACTTCATTTACAATCAGGCAGAAATTGAAAGCCAGATAAATCTTTAGATTAAGCAGCAGAATGAGAACGGGAGCCTACCTGTATTCCCTCTTTATGAAACGGGCGGAAGGTCTTTGATTTGTCAGAAGAAAGGCCTGAAGACCAGCTGTGGCCAGGAAACTGGCATTTGTAAAACATAAGAAACAGATTTTCTTTTTTAAATTGAAAATTTGGTGTGAAATGTCTAAATTGATGCTCAGAAAGCAACAGTATAAAGTTAGTAAGGAATCCCCAGGAAGCAGAGAGTCTTCCAGCAGTAGAGTCACTGTTCTGACTTCTTTCACCAGGCAACCTTAGGCTGATGTGACAGGACCCTTCTGAACTTTCATTGCTTCTTATTTTCAATGGAAATATCTACATTCCCTTTTCTAAAAGGTAATGAGGATGTCCCCTTCTAACACAGCTTCTAGACTATTGCAGTTTTACAAAGATGTTTACAAAATGGGCCCTGCAAAAGGTGTGTAGAACTTGGAGTGGCCCATTCAGAAAAAAAATTCTGGTTGATTGTCACAAGGTGATGTGTTTAGCTTTACCAAACCAAAGGCATCCTGTACAAGCTGCACCCACATGGGGAAAGAGCAAATACAAACCATATCCCAAGAACAATCCTACATGAGTTGATTCCCTAAAATACTGTGCTCAAGTAGCTGAGCAAGCCTGTGGGAGAAGGATAGGATGGAAAGAGAAAGGAAGATCACTCAAACTTCAGCATAGATGGGTAGTCACAGGTACTGGGCCAGGGAGGAGTGGAACTCACAGCATGGGGAAAGCAGAGGGATGAGGTCGTGGTGAAGTGTTCTTTCTTTTTTTATTTTTTCTTAGAGGTGTTTATAGGTCTAATTCTACAAGTTTAGAGTGTAAATCCTGCACAAGTCACAGAAATTATTGTCATTGAAGTGTCCTGGATGGTTTTGTAAACCTCGCTACCCTGCTTCAGCTGCTGAAAAGCAGGAGGGAAGGGAATGAAGGGAAAGTGGGAGAAGGAGGAGAGCTGTCCTCTAGCAAAATCCTGATTCAGAAGTCCAAATCTTCCCAGCTTTTGGTGCCTCATGAGCACTATCCAAAATAAGGGGGAAGGAGGCACTGGGGCACTGGCTTTTTCCAAAACTCCTTTCCACTCATGATGTCCCCCTATATTGGGTGTGTGTAGGGGAATGAGATGTGCTGAGACCTAGCACCCAGAGCTGGTGTAAATGTCTCCGGGTGTTGTGAGCAGAAGCTGGCTACAGCTTTTAACTCCAGCTGTCCTAACACTCAAGCAGGTCCACCTGGCATATAGCAGCACACTTGCCTGCAGCACAGCAGCCACAGGCAAGGGAGGGATGAGCTTGTGCCTTGCCGTGCAGCCCTGAATATGCTGGTGAACGGTTTTAGGGCTCATGTGGGAGGTTTGTGTGGGGAGATTGACCAGTTTGTCAGATATAAAAGGCCACATTCAGGGGTCAGATGACCAAATGGTCCTGTCTGGCCTGATATTTCAAACTGCAGTAAAACACCAAAGTATCTCACGCATGTTTAAAAATATTTTATTTCCATTTTCCTTTCTTTTCCAATTAATGCTGGAAGAGGGGGAAATCTGTTGCTTCACTTTGGAGCTTGGAACTTTCTCGTAGAGTGTCTCCAAACGTTGTACCACACCAAGGCACCTGTGCTGCTGTCTTTTTCTGTTTTAGAGGATCTCCAAATGCAGATACAGGATGTGTGAGAAGAGGGAGGCATTTTTAAGATGATAGAGTATGATGATTTCTTCAAGTGATGCAAATGAAGAATGCAGAAGCACTCTTCTGCCAACATTTCTGAACGCAGGTTATGTTTGTGCACATGGAGTGGTACCAGTCCAGAGAGGACTGGACATAGCGCATCTCTGAAGTCTCCTTAGCTAAATGGGGTGCTCACACTTTGGGATGCATCTGTGCAGCACCTAACGCAATGGGGCTTCTAACTGTGACCATAATAGAAATAACATACAGTAATAAAGTAAATAGCCAGTAAAAATGTCTTCTATAATGTTATTCTCCAGGCTAAATGAGATGCCAAAAATGAACAAACAGCCTCTTGGTAATAATAAAATACCTTTCTATTTTAATAATTTAAGGGACATACTATTGAGAAAGATAAGGAAACTTTAAAATATATTATTTTTCTGCCTGATGGTCTCTTCCTCAGCATTTCTTCTGTCTGATCTACTGAGGAGTCATTGATGCATCCTAGGGTGAAACAGAGCATTTTTAAATGCAACAAGAAGTTATTCCCTTTGTTTTATTTTGTTTAGTAAGTTTGTCTCTGTAAAATCTGGGCCGTTTTGGGGGGTTTTGATTCTTTAAATAAATTTCCTTTCCTCCATCCTTAGTTTCTTCATTCCTCTCTCCCATGCCTCTTTCCACTCCCTTCCCTTCCTCTCCTCCCTCCCTCTGTCTCTCTTTCTCCCTCTCTCTCTTTCTTTCCCTCATTCTTTTTCATGTTTCAAAAAGCCCTAGACTGTCTCCTTGAGTGTTAAGGACAAACTGGCAATAATTTATGTTATAGCGTGATATGAAAAAAATTACATTACACTATAAATTATAATATGAAGGGTGAAATGCCAGGAAGGATGCCAAATGCCGGTGGAAGTCCCATTAGACAACAGAGTTCTATTGCCTGCCTCTCCCTACAGAAATCTTAGAAGGTTTTCATGAAACTGTTTGCATTGAGTGGAGAGAGGCCGGAGGGGGAAGGAAAAAGAAATATAATATAACAGATAAAGTGTATAATCAGTCAACTGGAGATAGGAAATTTTTACTAATGCCTAAAAAGAAAGGTGACTTCTATGCAGAGCTACAGCAATTTCAAATTTGGACACCTGGGATGTTGTAATGCTGCCTCAAGCTTGAACAGGGACTGTAGAGATGAGAACGTTGTTTGTGTGTTGCACAGTTGTTTGAGGGGTTCTTAGATTTTATCCTCCCAGATAAGTCCTTATAGAAATAACAGAGGTCTCTTGGAGTTTCCAGTAGCCCTACTCATTGCTGTAGATTCAGGGGACTGTTTGAGGCTATGCCAGGGTATGTTTGAAGCCATGCCATGCTCTGGTGATTCTTCACTGAGAATAAGACTAATTAGAAAAGGAAATTAAGATGAGCTCTGAGAGGAAAATGTCATGAAGGGACAGACAGGAGCCTGGAGCCCATGCCCGACCTTGTGGCATGAAGTGTTGTTCTTAAGGTCAGATGGCTGGAGAGGCACAGCAGAAGGGTCATTTCATATTGGCTACCTCACACTTCTCTGAGCACTCACCACTAGCCATAAACACTCACCACTAGTGAGCACTTGAGAAGATGCTGGGGCTTGGGTGCTATGAGGCAGGCATGCGCAGTCATCCTCATGCATCAGTATACTGTCTGATTCATTTATATTATCTGTCCCCTGACTATTATTTAATCCAGCCTGTCTGAAAACCTTCACCTGCTGTCACTTCCACCTGATCTCAGCGTATGCCTCCACCTCTTCCTTGGATGCAATGAAACCAAAAAATAGGAGTTTGGACAAATGAATTGCTTTGTGCAACAGGCTATGATTTGTCAATAAAAAGAGGGTCAGTTTACCCTGGGGTGGAATGGCTTGTGAAGCTGCTGTTTCATTCGTTTCTCATGTCTGATGAAATAGCTGTGTGCCAAATGTTAGAACACTGCAATGCTAGCGGAGAGGTTAGAGTCCTTTCTGGACATCAAGTGATGAAATGAGGTGAATTCATTGTAACAAAGAGAATGTTTTTGTAATGGACTAAGAATGAGAATATGTCTATTTTCCTTTAAAGACAAAATAAATAAAAGACAGAAAAATAGATTATTATTTTGTTTTCAAAAAAAATCTAGAAAACCCCAAACCGTTCTCAACATCCCAATCAATGGAGAGAAAATGCAGCTTTGAGTGCCTTATTGAACTGACCTACAGAAAAACTTCAGAGATTCAAGCCCAAACAAGTCCCTGATAAGATGTGAAATGCAATGGAAAAATCATTTAGAGAGAACAACTGAGAAGCTGATTTTGCTCTAGTTTTACAGGTTCGTTCAATAGAGGTTCCTGAACTCTCTTTTCTGTGTAATTCTAAGGAAGGGTCATTTAATTAATATATTTATCTGAAGGAAGGAAAAAAGAAGAGCAAGACAGGAGGAAAACAAACTTAAAACAAAGATAGATCGAGCATTGCAAGTCCTGGTCAAGCTGTCTAACACATGAGCTCTCCGGGTACCCCAGAGCCTCCTTCCCTTCCACACAGTTGCTCTCTTAGCTTCATCCATTAATTTGGTGTATAAATTCTCACAAAAAAAAAAAAAAAGATGGAATCCAGAGAGAAAAATCACTTCCAACCACAGTTCTTACTCGTGTTTTCCTTCTATACTTCTTTGTGATTCATGTACTGAATTTCCAACCAACCCTCCTGGTTTTATGAGAAGTTGAAAGACAATGCAAACATTTCACTTTCTCTCTGTCAGCCCCCAGAAGAGTACCTGACAGTGTTAAGTATACCCCTTGCTGTGGGACTTGCTGATGTAAAACTGTGGGGCACAGTTGTTGGCTCTGAAACATCTTTCATCCCTGCTCCCTGTTCCTGTATTTGTTGCTCATTCCCCCCACTCCCGAGGGTGTGGCACAGCTGTGTAAACCTCAGAGTACCACAGACTCCCTGAGTCCAGAGCTCCTCCACAGGCTCTGGTGGAGGGACCTCAGGCTGAAGCTGTCTCCCCATCTCTTGACAGCTCTATTTCTCATGTAGGCAGAGGCGCTTAGGGGATATACGGGAAAACAGTTCATCTGTCCCTAAGTTTGAGCAGGGGAGATGATGCCCGTCTCTCAGTGCCCGCCTGGCACAGTAAACAGGTGGGTATGGTGATAAAAAAAATGTGCCTCTGCAAAGACCCTGCTTAACCTGAGCACACCAAACCTTTTCACACCAAGACCTGAAAGACAAAAACTCTCTGCAGTCTCAAGTAACCTCAAAGGGACACTTGTGCAGCACCTTGTGAACTACTAGACTATATTTTATCTTAGCCAATAGGCCAACAATCTATCTAGGCCATTGTTTAGGAACTACAGTAACAATCATGATAGTAACATTTTGTCTGCAAAAATAGTGCAAAAGTAGTTTAAACAGTGTGTGGGCCCTCTGGTGGTGCTCCCCACTTTAAAGCCATGCTGGTGAAGGCAACAGTGCATCTGGAGCTGGGCCTGGCAAGTTTCTGTGCATGTTATAACTGGAGTTACTGGTACCATCTGCATTCTTATAGCTTCTCCATGTTATTTTTGTATCACTGAAAGATGGAGAGCATTTACACCCTGCTCTATTCATAACAGCACTTTTACAAAAAAAAAAGGGTGTTCAGCACAGAAAGAGGAGAAGGGTTAACCGGAAAACTTTTTAAAGTGAAAGGGAGAACTAAGCCTTCATGCTCTTGAGGAAATTGAACTGTGGAGAGGCAGGGAAAAAAAGCCTTCTTTCCCCACCCTGCCACAATGCGGTCTGTCTCAAAAAAAAACAGGGAAAGAATTTTTTTTCCATGTTCTTCCAAATATCACTTCTGCTTGTCATAATATTTATAAAAACCCTCTTGCTATCTCAAGCTGCACAGCCTTTGGCTCAGGTTCCTGCTTATGCAAAACAGGGTCATAAACATGTCACTGTGTATTTGATAAATCCATCTTCCTCTTGTCATTGTCACCAAGAAGCTGAGATGACGGGAGATTACTCCGTCAAATCACCGTGGAAACGCCTGCAGAGTTTATGAATTTTCATAGGATGTAAGTCCTCTTTAATGGGAAGTGGGACCCAGTGAAAGCTTACTATTTTTAAGGAAAAGTGTCTGCATCTTCATGTGGGAACGTACTATATGGCTAAGTCTTTACCTAACATATATTACGAGTTATGCCAATGCATCCCAGCTGAGAGCATTGCTGTTAGTTTGTGCTCATTTTGCTGTATCCATTTTTCTCTCTGTGACCTCTATTCACGTTTTTATTAAGGCTCCCTCAAGCCATAGTGAATGTGTGAAAGGGATGTTAAATAAGTGCAAATGCCATTAGAGTGTATTTACTGATCTAACACATTTCCTGTGAGCATTTTCATTACCACATTTTTTAAATGTTTGTCCCTACCTCTGTCCATCCCCTGCCCACCTCTTTTTTCTGCAATCTAGTGAAGATACCAACCTATCTTCAGTGAGAATTGCCTCTAAGTCAGGGTTCAAAGGCCAGCTGTCTTTCTCTTTTTGCAGCAAAGCTTAAAAGCAAACACATTTCACAGGTTTCCAGAGAGAAATGTCCTTTTCTCACTCCTCACTAGAGTAAAAAATAACTGAAGGTATTAAGCTCCAACTTTAGCAAAACAGGAGAAAATAGATAAATATGGATGTTAACCTTCCAATATGAAACTCAATTATTCCAGGCATTGAACAATGCTGAGAAACTGTGACATGCTTTGGTACGGCAGCATGATGCTCAGTGCAGGACAGAGCTCCTCTCTGGGGGATGTTAGCGCATCAGGGTGAACAGGCAGCTCACAGAGACAAACCAGAGCAGATTTGGCCACTACTTTGCAGTTCATGTAGATATCAGCTAAAGTATTGTGGGGAAAACACAGAAGTGTCGTAGCAAGAGACCTCCAAAAATCTCTGGTCCAGCCTCTCCTTCAAAGCAGAACTGTCACTCATGTATGGTCAGGTCAACAGTTTAGCTGTTTCTTAGGAGCACATGGAACTTGCAAAGTTCACAAGTGTCTTACAGAAATTCAGTAAGGTCAGATATCTGAGACCTCCCCCTCTGGCCTCTCTTGGCAAGTTGGATATGGGGAGCATATCTGTTTCCTGGGCCGAGGGGATCTCGAGTCTTACAGTCAAGCAGCGAAGCCTTGCTCAAAACATAGGTGAGACATGAGCTGAGATGTTTCCTGTGATGCAGGGGTGCAGCCTATGTGGACACACCTGAGCTATCCTACATCACCTCAGTTAGCAGATGATCTCTGCAACAACACTGAGCTCAGGACAGACTAACGGCTGGTGACATCTTCAGCAGTTAAAAGGGATTTTTTATGACTTTCCACTGCCATCCATGCTGCTGCAGCTGTACAACTGACATCTAACATGGGGAACTTAGAGCTAGCTTTTCTATGTATATACATCTTTGGAGTTTAATTTTTGTTTATGTTCTGTGTCCTATGTCCCCAGGAGCCTTCTTTTGGCATTAAAATATGTTGCCTTTGCTTTCCAGTATGTTTGAGTAGTGCAGCCTCTTGCTGGGGCTTTTAAGCCAGTATTTCTGCATTACACTGCTATTATCACAGTGCTAACAGAATCTGAACAGTCCCCAAATATCTTCACAAGTATGAAACTGCAGAAAGGAGAGGATATAACTGTTTCTTAGCATCCCAAGGTTTAAAGGGAGATAATCATATACGTTCAGTCCTCATGGCAGCAGTTACTCTGGTATGTACAGTATGTACTCTTATGCACACATTGAATGACATCCCTTGCCTGGTATCTTAAGATAGTGCCACGCATTTCAGCAGTTCTCAACAAGTTTTAGAGATTGTGCACGCTGAGTTGCACTAACAAGTATTTAGGAACGGAGCAAGACTAAGAGGAAAAGCAACGATCTCTGATAAACCATTACCTAAAATCACAATTCCATATAATTCTTAGAAGCTATTAACAGCTGTATATTTTTTATTTGAGGAGAGGGTATACAACATAAGGAAGTCTAATATAAGCAGGAATATAGTTTTGATTCAAGACTTTAAAAAACATCTGCTTTGCAGTGACTGCTGGGATCCTATGTCTTTGTTTTGCAGACAAACAGCACCGTATCCTTCTTAACTCTTGTATTCTTTTGCAGGATGGAAGTAATTTTCAGAGTTTGTAAAGAAAGCTATTCATTAGCTTATAAGTTAAAATTAATTAAAAATTGGATTCTTTTAGAAACGTAACATCTGTTTCACATTCTCTTCACCCAAATGATGTCAATAAGAGAACAGCTCAGACTTCAAACTTTCTGTATAGCTGCAGTTAATTGAATTCTTATGCTTGGGGTACTCTTGAAGAAATTAGGAAATAATTAGGCTATACTATTAACAATTGCATCTAATTGATCTGATGATACAACCAACAAACAGGTCAATGTCAACAGCTTATTCAGCTCTTAAGCTTGATGTGATCTTAGAGATGATGCAATGGACCCTGTCCCGTCCTCTGCTGTGAATTAGCTTGGTGGAGTTGTGCTGCTGTGCTGGAAGTTATGTCCCTTGCTTGGGGCCAGATCAGCCTTCTACCCTGCGAAGTCCTCCACTGCATTTTAGGTTCAGCATATGTGTTTGAGTCACACTTTGTGTGACTTTGTGCTTCACCCACAATAGGGTATCTGACAACACCTTTAGAGGCTCTGAACCTGGTCTCTACTTGTAGAGTTAAACCAAGTGGGCAACTCTCAATGCATAAACCAACTGTATGAGTGGAAAGGGATGACCCAGACCTTCACCCACCACTAAGCCACCTTACCCAGTCATTAAAAAGGCAGTCAAAAAGTGAAGTCTAAATTCAGCACTGTGGTTTGGCTGCTCACATGGCTGTAGCTCTGAGCAGTAGTTACAAATCCAGTTTAACAGGCCAGCGCTCTGACTCTTTGCATTGATCCAGCACACCAGTGGATTTGTTCTTAAAGAATGAAGTCAAAACTCCCTTTGGCTTTGCTAGGGTCTGGTTTGCACCCTGCAGAGCTACAAATCAATAGAAGCATTGCAAGACAGAACTCACTGTAAATACCTCTGAAGGGGGAGGCATGGAAAATGCAATTACCTAGAGAAGGAAATAACAAGACAAGATTTTTATTTGCCTTTTCTCTTTTTTTTTTTACTTCTCCTTCCCCTCTCCTGTTGGAGAGTAGTATCCCGTGAATAGACAAGAAAAAGCATTTGGAGCATTTTATAGTCCTTCAAAAATGAAATAGTAAGAATGCATAAAATGTTCTTACATACAGAATTACAAATATGCAGATATGTGACACAATATTTTTCAGTCTCTTCAGCAATGCCATCATTAGAAAAAATCCTTATATGTAAAAAATGTCATAATGTGGGATTGCAGGAACGTGACTCAGTTCCTTCATGATGTCGCTGATAAATGAGCATCAGTGTTAATAGGGTGTATGGTACAACAGTTTTCTTCAGGTGCATTAAATGTTTAATTGTGATGGAACATCTTTAAAAACATCAACGTTAGTTTTCTAGTATATATTCTTAACTTTTAACATTACTTTAATAGAAACCTTGGTTTCTTCAATGCTGTTCTGTTTTGCCTTTGTATACACACTGCAGTGAGCTGCTTTGGTGTTGCTGTTCTTCACCCAAATGTAATCCTGCTTTGATCCATTTGGAAAAGGAAAGAGCACAAGACATGGTTTTCTGTACAGATATAACTCAGTTCCCATGTTTTAAATGCAGCTATCTCTAGGGTTAAACACGACAGCTTTTTAACAATTTTCAGTAGTGAAGGATAGCTTCTGCAAGTCAAACTGATGGAGGGCTATCTGACAAGGGGAAGGGAGAAGCAAACACCATGAATTATAGATGGCAGTCTGTCTATTTTACTATTACATATCCACAGTTGGAGCAGATTCATTCCTCTTGCACCTCCCATTCTGCAGTCATCCCCAATGTACATTCATTTCCATTGTTTCTCCTTCCATGTATTGTACATTCAGACCCTGTCTCAACTGTACATTCAGGCTCTGTTTGCAGGAGAGCCATCCATGGGCTCAGCTGTTTCACAAACAGATCTAATAGCTGTAGTGTGCTCAGATAAGCATGATGGGTAATAGCAGAGCAGATTGAACTATATTGTCCCAGGAGTTCATATATTTTTATACACTCGTAGGGTACACATCATCTTGCTACGACAATGAGGCTAAGTCAAGCATCTCGGGAATGTAATAAAGCAGATTACAATACCATTCTTTCACTCATTTTCAGTACACTTCCCCTCCCACTTTCTTTTAACGACGTTAATCAATGCCAGGCTACTTTACACCCAATTCCCAAATGATGGCTTTCTCTACACTCTCCCCCCACCCACTCCTCCACACAGACATTTAGCTCTTATCCCTCCTGAAACAGGCTTCCATGGAGATAACACTAGGAACTTGTTAAACATCAAAAAAGTTAAGGACACGAATTTCAGCAAAAAAACTCCCAGCAATTCACGCTTAAATATAGCAAGGTTAATCATTTTTTCCCTCCCCAAGCCATGCTGCATTATTAAGTGAAATAAAGCTGACAAAGGATGTCATATTCAAATAGTTAACTTTCTCATTTACTGCATTATTATTACCATACACCTTTCTCATGAGGCCATACTAGGCCATTAAGAGCCCAATTCTCCCCAAAGACACAGGTGAGGGGCTGCCCAGCATCTCAGTATGAGCTACGGATGTTCCTCCAGAGAGTGAAAACATGACCCCAGATGGATGAATCACAGACTTAGCTAAAAGCTGGAGGAGAGCACTTGTGTCCTTTCCCAAGTCTGTGACTGCTTAACCAAGTGACAGCCACATTCATCTCCTGCCATCTAATGCTTTGTGCAGCTTGTCTGCTTCCAGTTTAGGCAGAGTAATACTCAGTTCTCATGTGCATCAACAGGTAAATCGTCCTACGCTTTTCTTTGCTTCTTCTAATGGTACCATTCCCAATCTCAAACATTTTAAATCAGAAGTCAAGCTTCACAGAGACACAAAAACTGCTTAAAGCCTTGAAGTGTTTTTTAACACACACATACAGCATTCTTTGAGTTTGCATTATTTCTTGCCTTGTCCATTCATTTTCTTAATTCCTTCAAGAGCTGAGAAATGGGGAGAGAGGGAGATTCAGTGATTATGATGCTTTGAAGCTTGCTGTAAAAATAAACATACGATGCTCACTTCATTACAGGATTGAAGGTGCAACTTTTAACAAAATTTTGCTAGAAGTGATAAAATTTATGACATGGTAAAATTTACTACTGCAAATGACACACAGCATAATAACAAAGTCAATGAAAAGTTGAAATCCTTTGCTCACTCAGGGCACAGCCTCTCCACAACTACAGACCTGCAAAAGCAGGATAGACAAACTTTTGTCCAGAACAACACAGACATAGCTGATCCTGTCTTCTTACAAGAAAAATGATCTCTTTCTAGGTGCCTCCTAGCCCAACAGTTTTGACAGTCTGTGCACTCAATTCCACTTTGCATTCAGATAGTCTTTCCCACCTTGAAAGATCCCACTGAGTGCAGCAAACCATATATAAGGAAACACATCTTCCCAACACTGACATCCGCCTGTCCCGAGGTAGCCACAAGCATCTATCTTAATGACCCGCAACACCAGCAGACAACAAATAGCAGAGAGAGTCTGAGATGATGGGCTGGTGTAAAATGAGCTGGAGGAGGCTCTGTATAGATTTACACCAGTGCAAAGTAGGGACCAAGGACAGAAAATCGTTACTATGTGCGATGGAAAGTAAATGTGTACCTTGGAAGGCCAAATACTGGATTGGAATTGGAGATTAATTGTAACACAGATGGAGCTTTACAAAATGTATTGTAACGTACAATCATCCTTAATGATATTGACTGCTCTCACAAGGGTACTGTGAAACTTCGTGCAGCCATATCAGTGAGGCATTCAAAGATGCTCCACAGGCAAGAGCCAGGAGCCATAGAAGTGCAACTCAGAAAGGACACTGCTTTCGTCTTAATGTTCCTAGCAATAAAGAAGAAGAGAGAAAATATAAATCTGAGAATGATGGAGAAATGGGCTAGTTTGACAAATTGGCTGTGATTTCCTCTCTTTCTTTTCTACACTCTCTTTACACCATCATTCATCTTTCCTTCTGGACCCAACAATACAAACACAGAAGTATCAATTCCCTTGTTACATCTTTCTTTGACTCCCTTTATTAAAAGGAAGTTGTTGCATTCAGGGTAAAACACATGTAAAATGGACACCAGATAGGAATTAAACTATATATAAATTCAAGAGGATTCAGAGTCAAAGCTGAATTTGAACTTACCAAATATGCTTCTGAGAAGAACAGCACATTACCAAAATTTTATAAATCGTGTTCCAAAGTGGCAGAAACTTTCCCAATATTATGATGGCAATCAGATAAGGTTCAGCATTTTTTGTGAGATACAAATCAACAGACCATTGCTCTTTTTCCGGTCTCTGATTCAGGCCACATATTTTAACACTCACAAAGGACTTCTTTAACCCAGTTACCAGAGTGAGTCACTTTGAGTTATACAAATGCAAATACATTTCAGTCTCTTTTCCTTCTCCTTTCCCCCCTTTTGTAAACCCTCCCCATATGTTATTATAGTTTATTTCTTTAGCAATAAGACATACATTGGAGTCCTAGAAAAAAAAACCATTGTGATTCATTTAGTAGGATATTCAGTGTGTGTCTAAGAACAGGCACATTTCTTAATCCTTGTGCTTCACCAGCTAAGCCAGTCCTGAACCTCAGCCCCTGGTCAGAGCTGCCTTCATCACACTCTACATACCAGATTTATGACCCATGTTCTGTACCTCACCAGCTTCTCTGTAATCAGGCTGAATCTGTCTTACCAACGTCAAGGTATTTAGGCTTCTTGTATCTTTTGGCCGTATCTTTTGGCCATGGATTTCCATTATGTCAGATGTGTCTGAGGTGGATGTGCTGGCTGCACTACTTCAGTACTGTCCTCTGATTGTTAATGCTTCAGTTCCAACACAGAAGCACTGGTTATGCTTATTTTTCTTTTTTTTATACGACCATCTGACTTTGTTTGCTAAATCAGATGTGACAGGTGGGGATTGCATCATGGTTTTACAACTGCTAGTTCGCTCACTTGCTGTGCTGCTGAACATTCAGTTAGACTGAAGCAGAGGCAGTGCTGCATATATTGAAGTCTCACAGTTCCTCTAAGCAAAGAACCTGGCTCCTTTCAAACCCATTTCCAGACACCTAGTGAGAAATTACATAATGCATGTTGGCTGAGTTTGGGAAGGAAGGAAGATAGGGGGAAAAAATAAGGAAATGAACTGTAAGATACAGAAGAGTCACAGTGAAATGTTAGCAGAATTGAGGAAGATACTGTTATCTTTAAACTTTCATGTCTTGCTGTCCTGTTATCATTACCACACGATGCAATCGTAAAACATATATCTACACTAGTAAATTAAAACAGCCAAGGCCCATTGTCTGGCCCATGGAACTAGTGACACAGTAAAGCTTTTATAGAGTTAGTGAATCTAAATTTCTTCCTGAAAGAGTGCCTGGCCCATGACAATATCTATAGCCACGCCACAGTGTCTGGGTCCATACCATGACTTGGTTTGGCTGATGGATATAGATAAAGCCACAGCGTTAAGCCTTTGTTCTCATTTCATAATATGGGAAGTAGCTACCGACTACTTTTGTATCTGTGAACTCCCCTCCAATTTATAATCCAACACCTAGCTGTAAATTCAAGAAAACCCCAAACTTCATAAGACTGTTCCAGAAGAACGAGATTGTCATAGAAGCGAAGAATCCATGCTGTGCTCAAAAATCCTGATTATTAAAAGCAGAACAGAGCCTAAGTCATATCCAGATAAAGATTTGAATTGCCTACATACAGGTCTCCTGGGCTTTATGGTTTTTTTCTGTTGTAAAGAACTGAGAGCAGAATGGGATTGAGGCCCAGAAATATGCATATCTATTGAAGATAAAAGAGCCCAAAACCCAGCTCCAGATTCATATTTTCTCAAGATCACCCTGTAGAAAAAAACACTGTATGTGGATAGCAGGCTATGTCTCGCTCCTGGGCTTAAGTGTTGGAAAAAGGGTATATACCCTCAAATCTGTCAATTGACAAAAAGTAAAGAATGGTAGTAATGGGCCGAGATAAGTGTAAATTCAGAGCAAGAGAAAACATTATTATGGTAAAAACAATTCCAGCAATAGAGTGAAGTGCAAGAGAATGTGGGCATTTTCTAGCAGCAGTACTGCTTAAGGCTGGACAAGACACTGGTTTATCAGCAAGGTCTAGTCATGTCAATGTAAATACTGTCACTGCAGAGAAGTGGGATGTTCTGCTACCACCTAATCCTGCAAGCCCCAAACTTCGCCTAAGCCCCTCCCAGGTGCTGGATCTTCACATCTTTGTGAAGCTGTCCATTTCCAAAAAAGTGCAGAATTTACTACAGGGAGAAAAAAATGGAGCCCAAGTGCCATTAATAGGATCTATGGCAGCATTCTGTAATACATCAGTCCTACTTATAGCATAATAGCCATATAACTCATACAAGGCTCTGGCGCTTTTGAGGCATGGAGGTCTGCATTACACAAGGGAGGAATAAGCAACACGGTCACATATCCTGCAGCTGAGTAAGATTACAACACAAGCAGCAAGCTTTCCAGGCCTTAAATGCTGGAGGAAAGGACACGGCATAAGAACGGTTTGATCTCTGATTTTTATGAGAGCTAGGGCATTTTCTTTGCAGGAGAACTGCAGCAATTCTCTGCAAAGCTCTGGGTGTATGTGTGTGTGATCAGCAATAATTGTTAGTTGCTTTAGCAGAGAAAGCAAGGAATGAATTGGTGATGGGAATAAAATTTGCCTTTCTCTTCTCTCAAGAGGTGATGCCATTAGCGGATGAAGAGGTGAAATGAGATATATTCTCAGATGTGGCAAATTGCTACAGCTCAGCTGAAGTTAAGGAGCTCTGTTCCTTTATACCAGCTGAGGATACATTAAAGAATAAAAATATGAGGAAAACTTTATTGTTACAGACCAGGCTTCTTTAAGGAAATAAAGAGCTCTGAGCTTGCAGTATAACAGGGTTTTTTGCAACTCTCAATTCACATAGTTAGGCATAGCAGGGTGACCAACTTCAGATCAGCCACAAAACACGTACAGTCTGGATCTGGTCCTTGATTTTTTTTTTCTTTAAGACCTGAATTCAAAGCTTTGGGCTTCCACTACAGCAGGTGATGAACATTACAAGTAGCTACAAGTGAACCTTTAAAGGCCTGAGCCTTTCAGAGAAAGCAACCTTTGCCGTGGAGACTCAGTAGCAGACCTCAATAATTCATGCATTTTAAGCCCAGAAGAGAGTGGTGTGACAATCTAAGCTTGCCTGCTGCATAAAACAGGCCTTCAGACTTCTATGAATTAATTCTCCTTTCAAGTCCATGACCTATTGTCAAAGTAAAATATGTATTTCAGAAAAACATTGGATCATGTTTTAAAGTAGCTAGTGATGGGTTATCTTCTATAGTCCTTGGTAAAGACTTGTAATAGTTAACTACTCTTAAAAAGGGGCACCTCATTTCTTCTTTGCATGTCAGGCTCTGTCTTGTAGGATTTGGTTCTTCATACATCCCCATCTGCTAAAATAAAGAGCCCTATATTCTTACATTTTTGTTCCACAGAAAGTCTTTAAATCAACTCTTAATTTTCTCTTCGAGGTGCTAACTGGTGCCTTTAGTCTCTCATGATAAAACTGGCATATGACAGATGTATGTAGAATTGAGTGTCTCAGGAAGGTGAACAGAGAAGAGTCATTCACTGTTTCTCCCATTACAACAGCTGGGGACCGTTGAACAAAATTGTCAGGTAGCATGCTTAAAATGGATCCAGGGAAGTTCGTTTGTAATAGAATCCAGTTAGGATGTGAAAATCCTTTCTACGGAACATATGAAAGGGTCCAAATAGGCATTAGATATGTTCTCCTTATCCTATTTTCTTCCCTTTCCCTACGTATCTCTTCCTCCCATTCCTATAGCAGTGTTGCATGCACCTCCATTTATTTGTGGGTTTAGATGTTTTGTGGATCATGTCCAAGCTTCAACTTGGGAAAAGCTTCAGTAATAGATAATGAAGAAAATGGTATGTTGCTACGGGCGAGGAGAATCATGCAATAGACTCAATGTGAGTTGTAAAGCAACTTCTCCTTTATTGCGAAGCTCATTCACATCTATACCATAACTCATGTCTACTTAACTCATGTCTACTTGTCTAACAATCATTTGCTTGTCTAACAATCATTGGCCTTTACATACACTTGTCTTATAATCATTGGCTTGGCTTCAAAGGCCCTACAATCATTAACTTAACTCTAAAAGTTACATTATCATGCCCCTCCTACTTGCAATTATTGGCTTAGCTCTAAAGGTACATTAGCATGCTCCTCCTACTTGCTCATCCTACTTGCAGTTACTGCTATGTGCTCGGGTCTGGATCTCATCCTAGCCTACTTCCTTAAGTTGTTTATCTGTACAATCACAAGGTCTTCTTGACCTTCTCTTGGGGCTTTTCTCACTGTCTCCTTGTCAGCGTGACTCGGCAAAGTCCTCAGTACTTTTTCATCACAGCCCAGCTCAGTTGATTTCTGTTAGGGCCGATTCACAGAGCTCCTCCTTTGAGCCATGTCCACGCTCCCGCAACCATTCTCGAACAGTATGTGTCTTTAGCAGGATTAATTCTAGTATTTGCCAAATGTACAAAGTAGAACAAATAGCAATGAGGAGGCTCCATTCCACGCCCAAAATTTCATGGCTCAGGTCCAGCCCTGAAGATTGAAGTAGAGGCTACATCTTCAGTGAAAAGTTTGACATCCTGAGTAGGAGTGAAAATTATGTGCTTTTGTGGACGTGATCTGCGAAGTCTATCCAAAAAGGTAGTGGCCAAGGATTATCTTCTTCATCACTGGGCTTCCCGTGCATGTCCTCATTGGCAGCCTGGATTTATGTGATTTGAAACAGGTGTGAATACACCAGCACTGCAGCTGACCACAGCAAACACACATAAGAAGAGAAAGATTAGTCTTAATAATTTTCCATCCCCAGCCTGTACCTTGGGAAGGCAGTTTAGAGCAACAGAGGTTAAAAACTAGAAAGGCGAACCTGAAATTAAGCTATAAGCTCTAGCTGGACAGGGAGAGGAAGAGGGGGATAGGGATAATTGCACCCATAGGGCAATTAGAGTTACAAGGAGCAGTGGAGCTCCTCTTAGTCCCAAGAGTGTGATTAATTGGCAATAACAACATCCCTGGAGTTGCCTTATTGCTTTTATGAAGCCAAGTCTTTATTTTTTATTTTATTATTTTTTATTTATAAATGAAATATTTAAGTGCTTGACTTTGATCGCCAGGATATACTAGTTAGTGCGGGCTTCAGCCACAAGGTGCCAAGATTAAAGATTCATCAAAGGCAAAGGATTAACTAACCTTGCTAGAATGCCAAGTAGCTGGTCGGCGAGAGGATGCTGCACTAAAAGACTGAGTGAGGTCCTTCTCTGCTTAGCTGGTTCTCTAGGGCTATGGATTTTGTGCCTCACCCTTCACTCCACCACTGCTTACCTCATTTACCCTTCTGTATCTGTAACTTGCCTAGGAAGAAGAGGCTGACACCAACATTAAAAAACACATTCTGCTACCGTGGAGTGTTCTCCTTTTAATGAGTTATAGTTGTTGCAAAGATGACTACTCACAATACCTAAGATTTGGGATGCAACTACCTCTCTCTATGTGTTTCTTATAGAGAATGGGCTCAGGAGCCACCCCATTCACAAGCCCCACAGGTCCAGGTTGCCAAAGGAAAAGAAGCTCCTAATGAGGAGCACAGATGTCCGGTGGTCTTTTCAAAGCGAGCCAAAAAGAAGAAAGCAGAAATTACATCATCCTTGTTTAGGCCAGATCACTATACAGTCACATTTTCCTTCAGAAATCTTTTTTTCTGTGTGAAAACAGAATTTGAGGCTGATGGAAGTTCGTGTCTGACATTTCTGGGTGGCGGGTGCTTCGTGGTATGGGCATGTGCAGTTATATGTTTACACCTGTTGCCCCTGTGCGGATCAACATGGAAGTTAATGCCCAGGCTCCATGGTTGTCCAGCAGTCCATGACAGAGGAATGATGATCTCTTCAGAAACCTAAATTTCTTTGAAATCTCTCCTCCTCACTTATGGTTGCTGCTTTACAGAACACACATTCACATGCCAATATTTGCAAAAGTGGTCAGTAGCTTTTCAGTCTTCATTTTTATTCTCAGATATACTAAAGCAGCATTTTTATTAGGGGAGTATGTTTTGTGGCTTTTGGAAGTACAAAACCATTGCCAGGATTTTAAGCTGCAAACCTGAAATTTCTCTGCCTCGTTTAAATCTCCACCTGCTAAGGCCTTGAGAACACTAAATTGTTTCAACAATTCCCCCCATCCCACAAGGGTCCACAGCAAAGCAGAATTAAGTAAGCATCCATCTTTTCAAAACAGCCCACAGGGCTCTGCAAACTGGTTTGCTCACTGTTTGGCTTAATGGGATATGTCAAGGGATGGAATACATGGGGCAGGAGAGGGTCTGTCTTAGACAAGTTCATTCCAATAAGCTCTGTATATCTAACTACTCCTTGTCTGTCCCTCTGCATTACTAGGGCTCATTCCAGAAGGAGCATAAATACATCTGCTCCTTGCCTCTTACAAGACAGACCTCCCTTCCCTTCCCTTCCCTTCCCTTCCCTTCCCTTCCCTTCCCTTCCCTTCCCTTCCCTTCCCTTCCCTTCCCTTCCCTTCCCTTCCCTTCCCTTCCCTTCCCTTCCCTTCCCTTCCCTTCCCTTCCCTTCCCTTCCCTTCCCTTCCCTTCCCTTCCCTTCCCTTCCCTTCCCTTCCCTTCCCTTCCCTCTGTTCTATTTTCTTCTCTAGTCTATTTTTCCTCTTTGTTACTGCCAAAATAAAATAATTGGCACAGGTTTTGGAAGATTTAAAATTGTTAGATATAAGGTTTCCTTCGTTATTGCTCTTCCCATCTCTCTTCTGCAATGTAGAGTCCAACAACCTGTCTTTCCTGCCAGATACCATCATGCAACTGGAAACACTATTGTTTTCTTTAGGCAGATGGTGATTCTCATCCTTTGATCCTTTCACTAAACTCACTGGAAAACCTGGCCTTAGATCAAACCTTAAAAAGAAGTAAAAATCAGAGAGAGAAATACATACCACAATGACAAAGGTAGTATCTAATACGCTGGATAGAACAGAGTAGAAATACCTAGTTTCTCTCTGCTTTTGTAATAGACTTTTTGAGTCTTTGGTGTATGGAACTTTTTCTAATACTTATGAGGTCCCATTGGTCTTTGTACACTTGTGCACACTGACATATATATGTGCATGTGAGCATGTGCATATGTAAAAATAATCAAAAGCATCTCCAATTTCTTTGGACCATGTGTGGAGTGTAAGAGCCTGGAATGGGCCTCACTGCACCAAAGAGTACACTCCTCTGCTACACTTTGGTGTATGTTGATAAGGACTCTGCCGTATATCTTATTTTGAAAATAAAGGGGTTTTCCAGTGGTTTGGGCCATAAGAAGTAGGATGAATCACAGCAAAGTGGCAGCTGATATGGCCTCTGTCCTTATCAACCTGAGTCCAACCCCTCTACGCTTGGCAATGCAAAGTGAGCACAAATAGTGTGCCCAGCCATGAGTTATCAGCATAGCTCAATGCCCTTTCGCTTGTGTAGAGGCATATTCATTTTGCTGTGCAGGGGAAAGTTTCCAAGTGTGCATTTGAGAGAGGAGAATGGAGACAGGAGGAAGTGAAGTAGCACTCCTGGTCCCCATTTTGTCTGCTGTAACAAGTCCAAGGACTCATAACACAGGACCACTCTGAGGTGACAGCAATCCACAACAATCTTCCTCTAGTGCCCAAATTAAGGTGGCAGAAATGGACACAGATGTGTCCAAGTAGGAAGTGTTACAACAAATTGAAAAGGGTCACTTGGCCCCAAACTGAAGTGCATTTGTGTTGGTTAAAACATTTGAGATATGCAAGAGTGGTCTCCACACTTTCTTTTTTTGCTGAGATAGGGAAAAGAATGTGGAAGACTTTCCTCAGAGAACACAAGAGCAAAAAAAACATCCCTCCCAGAGGCAATAAGCAGCTACCTGTACGGTACTCTATCTCACAGGCTGAATTAAGAGGTGCTGGACACCCACAGAGCCCATCAGCAGGGGCACAGGTGTGTCATTCATCCTAAATAACAACCTAGTTGAGTTTTCTCTGTGGCACAGTGCTGAAGTCAAATACTGTGGCTGGACTTCTTTTTTAATGGATTGTATAATTTTATGACTGTCAAGATGAACAAATAATTTGCAATGAATAATTTAGCCTACAGACTTTGATTCTTTCGCAGCTTACTGAATATCCATGAGCAGACCTCGATTTCAGCTGGCTTATTTATTGTTTGAATTTATTTGACGTGTTGTCCCCTTCTTTTTTGCAAAAAAAAACTCACTATCAACTGATCAGAGACAGCTCCTGAAAAAGTCTAATAGTCTGCAGCTGAAATTAGTTGCAGCAGCCATGAATCAGAGGGTGTACAGTCCAATGTGTAGAAATTTCACTTGAGCAATTTGGAATTAATCCCCAGACGTTTTACAGGCCTCCAATGTGACCTTGGTCAAAGAAGCTGGGAACCATGTCACCAGCATAAAGCTCTCTCTAAGAGACTAATCCAAGATCGGAGATGCAGAAGAACACAAAAACATCAAGGATGGGGCACCCTAAATATCCGCCTTGCCTGATATCCTGTCTTGATTATGCCCAAAAGTATATGCCTAAGATAAAATATAAAATCAGGGTAAGCAGGCAGTGATTCTTCCCTAAATTATTCATCCTGTCTGCCATGATCTGTGGTTAAAAAGATCCCTAGGCCAAAGGTGGTGTCTATCTATTTGGTAGCCCTTGATGTATTTTTATTTCACGTTAGGGGCATGAACCTGAGGCTGGAAGGGGCAGTGGCTTCTGCTGTAAATTCTGTGTTTTATTCTATCACAGGCTACCTGGGTTACCTTGATCTGGTCAATTAGAATGTGATTTATTTCCCTTGCCTAACATTAGCTATTTAAAAGACATAACTGAGTGTGAGATAGCTAGCTAGCTAAACATGGGGAGGTGTTCAGATGTTGTGATTAGGGGACTACCATGAACCTATTATCCAATGAGACTGATGATTGCTTAAGAGCACCAGGGTGCAGGCAGACCTCCACTTGTTACAGCAGGCAAGATGCTCTCCTCCTCCAGAGATTTTGATTATCCACATGTCAGAGGTACACAAGTAAGTGGAACAAACAAACAAGGCGAGATAACAAACCGAACAGTACTGAGTGGGAACACAGAATCCAGGATTATGTCTGGCTATGCCCATGAGAGGCAGCAATGTTTTGAAGGCACCGAAGCAAAAGGTAGATTTTAATTCAGGTTCTTTCCATATGCGGGCTTTCTGCTGAGATGAAGGAGGTATTTTAATCCCCTGGGAGTAGAGCTATCAAACTGGCTGGATAGCTTCCTCTGGCACAAAAAGTATATTTTATGCAACGTACCCACAGTCTGATCTGTTATGGTGAATCAGCTTTTCCTTTTCCAATGTTGAATGCAGTTTTGCATAGTTGGGTAGGGTGAAGGAGGAAGGAATGAACCAGGTGGACACAGATGTAAAGGCTTTCTTGTCCAAAAGACTGCTTATGAACAGGTGGAATTGAATAACGCTTGATGTTAGATGTCTACACTGGCTGTTAAATGCAGCCCTGAGAGCTCAAGACCAGGAAATCACCTTCTGTGTAAATAATGAGCTTGTGAGAATGGTCTAAGGTGTGTCAAGAATGCTCCACTTGCACGGCTCAATACCTCACATGCCCAGGAATACCTGGAGAGTTAGTGTGCTACCAGGCAGGCCCAAACAAACTCTCCACAGACAGGCAGTCCGCAGGAGGTAGAGCATGCCATGTTTCCCGATGATCCAGATGGTGCCCTTTCACTTTCAGAGTAATGTAGATGTAGCCACTGAGGTCCTGCCGGGAGACAGCCCTCTCCTGCTGGGCAGCTGTACATAGGATCAGCAGTGCTTTCCAAGAGCTTGTGTGCTGGCCAGTCTGTCCGCACTCCAGTCAGGAGGGATGGTTATCGGCCCTCTCTTAGGGTGAGGGATCAGGTTAGCATTGGTTGCTTTGGGGAAAGAAAATGGCCCTGTAAATCTCAAACCATAAGTTTCTCTCCTTCAGGGGTATGTTTACACAAAGTCACTCCTACCTTTTTGCAAAAGGAGCACAGAAACAGAAGATTTTATTGTTGTCTTGAGGCCAAAGATTTGGTTTTTTTCCTGAGGAGTGAATGCAGGGGTGGAAATACCAGCCATTGCTCTTCCTGTCCTTTCTCCATTGATGGCAAGGGAGACCATATGCACCAGAGTCACAACTAGACATCTCCAGACTGAGGTCATTTTCAGACTCACTGCAGGCTGAGCTGAGATCAGATGTACTAAACCCACTGCATTTTTTGCTTTCTTCCTTCATCTTTCTGGATTCACATTTAGTTTTCATTTAAGATCTCAACAGACTGGAATAAATCAAGTATCTGCAGCACTTCCCTCTACACCCTTCTCCCTAGACCACGTAAGATCTCCCTTGTTATCCTTCCTCTTATGCTTTTCCATCTGTAATGAGTACTTCTATGCTCAGTGACCCAATCATCCCTGCAGTGCAAGAAGGCACTTTTCTTTCAGGCTGGTGTATTTGTTTTGGAGGTTGTCTTGATTCAGGTGAAAGTGTTTGCGGCCTGAATCTATCAGCTTCTCAGTGTTGCTCAAATTACTTTCAAAAAGTAATTTGTTGCTGATTCCCACTTCCAAAAACTTATTGTCAATCTCATGTTCTTGGTGACCGTCTCAGCAAAAGATATTCACATACCCAAAAGCAGAACCGGGCTGTTGCAAACTCTGGGGAAATAAACCTGAGGTGCAAATGAAAAAGAGGGTTTTGGAGACAAATAGAGTCTGTTTCCAGTGCTCTCTTTGACGGCTCAGTAGAAAGCAGTCTCCACAATTTCAGCAGCACTTCTAAGCAGGCTATACACTGCAGTGGCATCCTGTGGTTTTCTCCCCACTGTTCTCATATATAAAGACTTGGTCCCATTTGCTCATGAACGATATCCAGGAGGCAGCTAATACCAAGGCATCTCACAGAGGGATGATAATAGATATGCCAGCAGCAAATCTTGGGGAAATCTTCTGCCAATCCAGTTTGAGCAAGGTTCATCTTCCATGATTTAGGCATCCTTAAAGCCAGATACCTAATCGCAGTTGGTTATGCCAGGGTTTCCTTATAATTAATACAAAAGAAGAGGTACCTCCAGAGGTTGTTTCATTGCAGCCAAAGAGGAGTGTGTGAGAAAAGTCAAAAGATTTGCCTTCAGGAGTTGTTTATATATCCAAAATGACAATAAAGGAACCCTAGGACCACCAACTTAGATATCTAACTTCTAAACATCCTCAGCTGGAGGAAATGGATCCCACACTTTGTCGGAAAACCTAGTTGTCAAAACCAAAGCAGCTCAAGGAAAATTGTTACTTTCAACACATCTGCCAATGCAAGAGGCATAGGCAGAAATTATGCAAATTTCTTGCTTCAGTATTGGAAAAAAATATATATATTTATATTTGAATTGACTTTGGTTGTTGAAGAAAGCATAGGCTATTGCACTAGAAATGTAATAGAAACATGTGAAATGCAGACAAAGCTGCAGGGAAGAAAGGATTATCATAAAAAGGGTAAAATATGTAAAAAGTTAAAATCATAGCACAATTTTCTGGTATTTGCATAAATGTGTAGATGGGAAGCCTCAGTGAGCCTAAAGTGAGAAAGTTTTTTTCCACAGTTTTGTTCTTAGAGAAGCAGTTTAGAAAAAAATGTTGCAACTTTGACCCAAGTTCAGAAAAGGGAAAAAATCTTGAAGTTCCTAGACATTACCCCATTCCTAATTTTCCTGATTTTATACATGTCTATATTCATACAGAGTAGGATACTCAATCCTTGTAGAATGTTCCTGGTTAGGTGGGCAGTACAGGTAGTTGAATGAGTATTACACTTTCCATTGGTGTGTCGTTTTCAGTTAAATCTAAGTCTTTTTGACAGCATAAGATTAAGGGTTTCTTTTTGAAAAATCACATATAGTCTGGAGGAAGGGAAATGTCTCTTCAACAACATCTAGGCACTTTGCAGGAAAAACTTGTCCATTAAAAGTTGGGTTTCGATTGAAAAACGTAAGTGAAAATGGCAGAATCATGTACATCGAGTCTGAGCTGAGGGAATTGCAAAAACAAACTGTAGAGCTGAAGCAACACAGACCTAAGGTCCATCACTTACGCTTTGCTTGTGATGCTGGCGTGCTGGAAATATTTATATATATATCATAGGAGACAATATGGAGGATGGGAAATGTTTTCTCTTCCTATTTTGTCTTAAGACTCAACAGGTTGTTATTGCTCCTGCTGACATTAGTACTGGGAGAAGGCAGAACAACAACCCTACTCAAGGGCACTGTCCAACTCTTTCTGGCACAACGGAAGTCCAGATCTGTCTGCCTTCCAAGCAAGGAACCTCCTCACCATTTAAAAAGTCGCAAGTATTAAAATACAGGCGTGGCATTTACATCGCTGTCACCATCCATCCCATGGAGTCAGGGGCCATTGATATTACTGATTATTTAATCTCTCTGATAATGCAAAGTAGAACTGTGAGCCAGTATCAAAAATAAAGATAATTCTCATTTACAGAGAAGCAGATAAATTTGCAGAGTTAGAAGTGTATCAGATGAAAAGCAGAACAGACTTCTCCGTGCCAAATCGTCCAGTTTGTTGTCAGCTAATTCTACTCCTTTGCAGGTGAAGGAGGTGCTAAGAAAGGTGAAGGTCTGTTTTAGCAGCCACACACCCGCAGCTCCTGCAAACATCAGTGTAACTTGCAGAAAACAACCATAGAATTAGGCTATCCAGGAGGGATACCAACAGATCTTTTTTTGCTCTACATGTCAAAATAATGACTATAAGGAAACAAGCCACGGGATTTGGACTGATCCAATAAACTGACAAAAACTTACTGTGTTATTTTCATTTGCTGTAGGTTTCTTGCCCCAGAAGAAACCACACTGCCTGCAGCCCTAGTTCCGTGGTTGTTCGCTGTGGCTGCCAGTGTATGATAAACAATACAAATAAGGAGGTGTAACATGCAGGAGGGAACCAAATTAGCTTTAAGGCTAACAGGATTTATATCAGTCAAATTAAAGGGCAGTAGGAAACTGTGCATCCTCCTGACCCCTTACAAACTTTGTCACATGGAAAAAGCTGACCTTGTTTTTTTCTTACGAATCTGAAAAGACTGTACCTTTCTTAAACAGGGTAATTTTTTTAGCCTCACCAAAAAAACACTTTTCCTCTGAGTTGTGCTTTTCTTGCATGCTAAAGGAAATATAATATTTATATTTCAAAAAACATAGAAGTTTCTACATGTACGTACCTTGCCCAGTATCATCTCCTCTGTATAGGAAGAAGCATAAGATTGGCCTTGTTCCAAATCATGTTGAACACACCACCTGGAAGGAACAGAGACATCTGGAAAATCATTCCACAATCTCTGAGGAAATTACAGGAGAAATACCGGATGATTGGAAGAACAGCCCTTTGTGGGATTCTTACTTTATCAGCCAATTTCACTTAGAATTTTTTTTCCTGAGTAACATATGTTCAGAACTTTAACAAGAAATCTTTGAGTTCTGGGGGTTTATTTATTTGTTTATTTAATTTACCCCATAAATGGAAAAAGTTTTGGAAATTTCACAGGTGGCAGGGCAGGGGGTGGGGAAAAGAAGAGACAAGAAGTATAGCATAGTTTGCTCAATAAGGTGCAATACTGGAATGGAGTGTTCCCTTGCCTGGCGTGCTGAGCAGATTCACTTAACCCTAAGCAAGGCTCCACATAGCTACATTGCAGCAGATCCAACTACAGAAGGAAGACTCCTTGGTTAGTTCTTCCCAAAGCCAAAATTGTCCTGCAGACAAGCAGGATTGTTTTTAAAAAAAAAGCAGAGATACTTCTGGTAGGAATAAAGATGTAGGTAAAGCTGAGTCTCTGTGTGCATATGCAGAGCATTGACTCCAGTGTCTTCTGGATGTGATGGAATGAGGGGGAAAAGAGTATCACTAATTTCCATGCAATGCTTCTGATGCAGAACTGCTCTGTCATCTGTTGTGCTGCAGTTCTTATACTCTGGGCTATATCCTCAGTATTGGAGTTATATACTCCTATTGGCTCGATTTCCCCTCTAAATCATCTTCAAAAACATAAAAAAATATCACAAGATACACATGGACAGCACAGGAGGAGACCCCAGACTGTGTTAGCCTAAACGCTCTCTCATATCACTGGATTGGATAGCACAGCAGGAGGCAAGGGGGAACAAATCCAGCCCCCCAGCTTCATCTGAATGCTCTTGCTATTCAGCGTTTCATTTTTTTTTGTAATTAGAGGAGGTGTGGAGGAGTGTGGAGGATGGAGGATGACAAGAGATAGAGATAGATCCCAATCCATACACATCTTGAACATTTGGAAGCTTTTAAGCAGCTGGCAAAGTATTTCTGCACCAGCCACCTGCATATGTTTTCTGGTTTTATTAAACTAAGCTCCAAAGATGAGATGATACAGGTGTAAGCTTTGAGCTCCATCCTTTTCCCCACCTCTCCTTGTGTGTTTTAATCCTAATCTGTATAAACAAAAATGAGTCACTTCTTTAACACATGCAAAAATTACATTGAGGCCCATTGAGGACAAATGACAAGCTTTGATTCCATAATCAATCGCTAAGAAATTCATTAGTGCCAACACAGATCTTTTGTGTGGGAGGAGATTTCCCAATGGACCTGCCGGCATCAGAAGAGCTCATGAGCAGCCATTCTATTGCATTACACTGGGTTTTTTCCCCGTGATGGGGAATAGTCCCTTCAAGGAAGAAAAGCTCAGAAGCTCAAAGACTGAAAACCTGTCTTCACTACTGACTGCACTTCACAGCCACTCTCTCTCTTGATATCTTTTCAGCTCAAACAGGAACACACATCCCAGCTGCTCTGGGGTCATTAGAGACTTGTAAAGCAAGTGTAAGGATGATGCTTAGGAATAAATGCCCTTGTGGACAGAGTATTCTAAAGGTAGTATCTACTTTTCTCAATTTATGTTTCGGAGCAAGAGAAATTACCAAATTTTCAGCATGTGTTAAGCACCCATCAGTTTCAAAGAGCTTCTTTTAAAATAGGTGGGGATGCAGCCCTGTTAAAAAACAGGGACAAGCCTTTCAGAAATATTTCTGATTAAAATATATGCACCGTGGCTTCATCTGTAAGATTTTTGTGATTTCTTTGTTTGCAATTCCCCTTTGGTTATGTGGATTTTAGACTAAAAAGGAAATACACAAACCAAAAAGAGGGAAAGAGGGAAACTGCATGTCCCATCAAAACTCACCAAATATTTATCTGCTTAAAGCACTTAAGCGCTTAATCTGAAACACCTCTAATGTAATTAGGCACCATCTCTGTTAAAAACATCTGTTAGGATAGAAGTCTTATTCCTCCTCAGCTGCTTAGTTAAATATGGGAAACTGTGCAGTATTTACCTTAAATGCCCCCTGGCAATAACAGTTAAACTCTAGGCTTCCCATTGTTGTGTGATGAACAGCAGAGGAAGCATTAGCTGGGGTCTTGGAAGGATCTGAGGAAGACAAACCATATCAAATCTAAAAAATTCACAGGGATCTCCACCTGAGAGTTCCTACTACAGATCTCATTCTATGTTTAAGAGTAATACTTAGAATTCTGCACTGTTCGCTCAGCTCGCCTCAAGATTTACATGAACACTCAGGTATCAGCTGGTGCTGCTTCTAAAATACACACATTGATGTTCTTGTTTGTGGTTTTTTCCTCCAGTAACCTGAATAAATTTCTGGGGTGAAGTTCGTGTTATACTTTCATGTCTGGGGCAGGAGTCACCCTCCGGAGTGAGGAGTCTGGATCTTTCCATTGATAATAGACAGAGCATACATGGCTCAATTTGACTCTGCTCCAGATTTTAAGATAGGTGAAATAGTCACTGAGATTCTCATCCAAGAAGCTTGGAGATTACTTTAAAGCCCAGGGAAGACAAGGGAAAGACACTATTAGCCACATCAGGCTTTGATCCAAGCCTTTAGCAAATTCAAGTTCTGTTGCCTCCTCCAAGTTGTCCATAACTCTCACTAACACCTCCTCAGACATGAACCACGTTTATGGCACAGCAAAGCAACCAAAGGTGTCATATTCACCCCTAGTGTTTTCAGGGAAAGTATTTTGTACCAGCAGCAAGCACGTGCACCTACTCCAAGAAAAGAGAGGATACCTCGGTTTGTGTTTATTGCAAACTCTGAAATGTAGAATAGTGTGTAGATTGGGGCAAATGCTAACCTCTGTGTGTTGTTTAACTGCCCACACACACTCTTGGAGAGTGGAATCTACTGTGAGGAGATAGGGAATGATGGCATGGCAGTAGGCCTGAGGTTTTTTGGACAAGGCAGATGCATGGGGATCCTCTGTCTTTTGTCTGGAAACCCGAGAAAAGCAAGATAAAGGATCCTATCTGAATATCTCATCCAAAGGACAAGCTTTCTGGGTGCACAGGGACTCCCCCAGTGCCACACATGTGAGGGAGTTCAAGATAATTCTGGCCACTGAGGTACACACTCCTTTTGACAAAGCTCTTTTCTTCTTTTCCTCTTCCTTGACCTTGTCATTCAGTTCCTTATGAAGAAATGTGAAAGCATCTGTTGTTTCTTTCATTTAATTTGTAAATACACTCCCAGAGGGCATGCAGAGTGCATGCAAGCCTGAGAGGCTACCATAGTGTAAGTCATAGCTACCAAAGGCAGGCATGCAGGCTCCTGTCCTCCAGGAGACACCCTCCACCCTCACAGGAGCCTGTTCAGGGTGCACCTGCTGGAAAGATGTTTAAAAATGGGCTTGGTAGATTTCTCCATGTACCTGGCATGTGGATGTGCCTGAGGGGCCATGAAGAGCTGCATGCACACCTCAGATACCTCTTGCATAGCCGGACACAGTGGTTAAAATACTTCTCTAGTGAGCTCCAATGTGTTATATCACATATACATATTTCACTCAGAAAACTTTTATGTTCTCTATATATCACAGTTATATCTGTGTTTTAGACAAAGTTATTAAGCAAAAATGCCACGCATCTATTTTCACTTACACTGCATGCTAAAGATTGCTATGTATGGAAGGAGGGTAGAAGAAAAAACTGGGTGTGCAAAAGGCCTTCTCAAGTGTATAAGCTAAAGCAAGGAGGCTTTTTGCATTCCCTTTGCTGTATTATTACCGAGATAGTCCTTGGACTGCAGTTCAGTCATTTACTCAGTCCTTGAGACAGCAAACTTGTCACCAGCTTATGTGGTCATTCTGCTCCACAAAAGACTGTTAAAGGCCTCAAGGTTTCACCTGTGATTGTTATGATTACTATAAATTATCTTTTTATTGCACATTGAAATCCTCAGACACCAAGTACCTACAGAATCATGTTTCTTTCAACAGCAGGTGCAGGTTTTCAGTTCTTGAACTGTTTCTTAAGGCTGCAGAGACAGCTGAGACAGCCATCCAGAGACACCAGAAGGAGAATACCTGTTTCCCGAACTCCTTGGCTCTCTCACTGTCTTCATGCCTGACAGAAACAAGTCTTCACTGCACACAGACTTCACAGGAGACATTGCTTGTTCTACTGGGTGTATCCCCCACTAGAAATCCAGAGGCAGCATCTTTGCCAAATGCCCTGAATTGACCAAAAACAGGGACAGAGGTCTGGCTTCCTCATCTTACTCTGACAAGTGGGTAAAATTAATTATCAAATATTTGGAAAAAGTGCCTTTCTCCTTGGTATGTGGGCGAAAGATCAAATCAGTATAGACCATCAGTTAGCTCTTGATCATTTTTCCTGGCTATAATTGCACTTATTTGAGACTGTGTAGTACTGATGGGGCATTTTAAAAGAACCATGCATATACCCTACACGACAATGTTGTAACATGTTTCATGTCATCTTGATGGGTTTGGTCTATTCTATTATTAATCTTTATTCTTCAACCCTGGCGTTGCTTTCTCCACCCAGTCTTACAAAGAGGGAAACTGGGGCACAGAAGCATGGGGCAACTTGCCCAAGATGAGCCAGCAGGAAGGTGACAGAAATGGTTTTATAAGTCAAAAGCATAAACTACTCAACTAGGATGAATGCTTCAGTCCCCTCACCTCTCACATTGTGGTGTTTATTTTAGTTGCTCTTGAGAGGAAACCTGCCTGCCCATCCCGCCAAAGCCGGCAGCCCAGTGGGGGTAAGACAAACCTCTCACAGGCAGTAGCATGTTTGCCATCTTCTACTCCCTTGCATCCGCCAAACATATCATAATAAATACATAAAGACAGTTACCACCTTTATAGACAGGCCTCCATATCAAGAGAGATTTCATTCTTGCATGCCACTCTAGCATGGGCTGATTGGCAAAGGTAGGCAAGTCTGTATCTTTTGTCTAATAAGATGGAAGAAGGATGTGGAAATCAAGAAACACACAGCCCTCCCAGGTACTAATGCTCAGGCTGATTCAAGCCCTTTCAAGTGGTTTTGTCTCCAGAGATTTGCACTTTCCTGCCTCCCAGCCCTTCTCCGCATTCCCATTGCTGCCCCTAACTCTGTCTTGCCAAGTACTTCCACTGTTGTTATTATTTGTGAAGCATGAGGAGAGTTATGACAAGGAAGGGATGTCATTAAACCACGCCGGGAGGAGATGTCAAGCCGCCATGCAAACATCTTCCTGACACTCCACTTTCAAACGATTTCAGAAACTGCACTCAGATGATTTCAGGTTGGGTAGGCCTGTCAACTTGGATGGACACTATGTGTTGCTTTGGTGCCGGAGACAGCTCCAGACCCTCTCAGCCGGCTCTTGCACACACGTGTACACAGCCCCATCCCTACACACACAACGGCACATCATTATTTTTATGCCACTCCAAGACAGATATCCTTGAATGCTGTTGGAAGCATCAAACTTTCACTGAAAGTGAAAGCTTTAACATTTAGAACGTTCTTGTGTAATGCAAATGAACAGGAAAGGTAGGAAGGCATCCCAAATGCCACTCAATGCATTTATAAAAAGATAAGGTGACTGTGTCCTACCTTACCATATCACTTCATTATTAAGTGTCAGGAGAGAGCCTGGCAGCTTGATTGGTTGATGAAATCACATGACCTAAGTGTTATCTTGCAAAAACACATGAAATTATTAAGCTTGAACAGCAAAGAAGTATAAATAGCCCTATAGTTTATTCTCTTCAGCCAGTCAAAGACTATGTATTTCTTTATTTACTTTCATTTTATTCTCCCAGTGGGGAAAAAAATGAATTTCTTCATCTAATTTGTTATTCAAGATATTTTGCTATCTAATATATTTATACTATTTTCTTCAATATCTAATTGAAGTGCTTTGTTTATGCATTATTCATTTGATCTTTGTTTTCCATCCTCATTGTTAACTTCCAATGCAATTTTAATAGGCTCCTGGTCAGAGATCAGGGTGGCAGACACTTTGATGCTGTGTTGATTCACTGACAAAGGGGCAGGAAGGAAGTGTGAGTGAGGAATCCTTTAAAGCTATTATTTCTGATCCAGATCTGAGTTGTCATATGTTGGTATGTGCCTAATATTCACAGGGACAGATTTCGTGGATTTGCTGTGGTATCCAGTTAGGTGTTTGGGTGTCATGCTAACAACAAGAGAGAAGAAAAGTGTTATTGCCTGAGCTTCTGCAGATGTGGGACATTAGCCAGTGGCTGCTGAGTTCTGTAGAAATAACGCACTCGGCTGCTCTTCATCCTTTCAATGTCTCTGCTGAGTTGTTCACACGAATAAACAGAGGTGAAGGTGATGGATGTGGCATGCTAGACAGGAGAATGGGTTGGTTTTCAGGATTTTCTAGTATCTGGGGCAGTGCTGTGTATACACTAGTTTAGAGTAACACACTGATCTGTAAGGTGTGACCTGGCCACTAGACCACACAGTCTGCTATGTGCTAAATCAGTATTTAAACTGAAGTCTCTGGGATCTTAGATGGGTCTCCACCTCTTGACTCTCATAGGCATGAATTTTTCTTATTCAGCCATTCACTGCTAAGCTGTCTTCCATGAGCAAAAATTCAAAACTTCTCTTTTAGCTGAAATATTGCAGTCCAGCTCAGTTGAGATATGAAAGAGACTGGATAGGTGATCACTACAGCCAAAAACTTACTTTTGGTTATGTTATCTTCTTCCCAGACAAATTAATTGAAGACATTTTTGCAGTAGCCAAAGAGTCAATAACAGTGTAGGAATTATTATTCAGCCTAGGAAAACCATTTATGCGTATTCTTGGCATTTCTGGATATCAGCACAGCTGTAGCTCTGTCTTACCAATGAACAAATATTCCTGGGCAAGACACCAGCTAGCACAGCCCATTAAAGGTGTTTTTTGTAGGAAAGAGTACACACAGCAAGCAATGCTAACTTGAGTTTACAACTGCTGCCCACTGAAAGTTGGCATGGACAGGTAGTAGAAGTATTAAGTGATAAAAGGCATAGAGCATTGAAAGTGACAGGCAGCAGATGTAAATAGAGGTAATTTTGTGCAATAACCCACCAAATTCCATTTTAATGAACTTAGCTCTCCAGTTTCCTTGAGACGAGACATTGCTAGACAAGAAAGAATGAGAGGGAGGTCCAGAAATGGTGTCATGAAGACAGAGGCTGCTAAGAAGCTTCAGAAGCAATCCCACAGAGTGCACACTCGTATAAGTAAAGCCACCAGCCAGCTTCAGTTTGCACCAGTGACAGGAATGGCAATAACACCGAGGATGCTTATGGAAGTATCTGTACTCACAGAATGATGAAAAGAAAGACATGAGGAGTAAATTATGCATTGCATATTCTAACAAGAAACTTGGCAGTGGATGGTGGAAATAAGGGAGCAGTGTTTGTCTGGTACCAGTGTGCCTTTGCCTTCCTTCTTTCTTTTGTTTTAAATGTTTATTCTCCTTGAATTAAATCATGGAAGTGAAACAGATGCCATCAGGATTTAAAGCAACATTTTCAGTTGCTTGAAACTAGTGCTTGAATGGAGGATGTTAGTATTTCCTCTGAATTGTACAGATCAGTGGCATTGCAACAGAGCTATTGTTTATACATAAAGTTTTTTATTAGAGTTTCTTCAGGTCAATAGCTTACAAATATTTTTCAGAAAGATCTGGGGATTCTCTCTAATGATACATTGTTTTCAAAAGTTGGAAGTAAGATATTTAAGGTGTTCTGGAGTTCCTTACTGAAATAAATCTAAGTATTTTCAGAAGCAGAAATTCCTGACTTTCATTCCCTTTTCCTCATATTTGACTGACATTCATTGACTTAGAGTTGTGAATGAAGATTCACTGTCTCTCTGAACTCAATGGACTCAGATTTTCCCCTAGATGAATATTCAAATGATCAGAAATCTATAAATCTCAGAATGGAAAAGTGCAGAAATGGCATTTCATCATTCTCCTGGTTCTTTTTTCTCATCAAGAATGTAAATGTCACATTTTCCAATATAGTTGCTGTTTCAGACTCAGCATTCTCATCCTCAGTGTTCGAAATTACACCGCTTTAGTCTGGCCATGAAATCTCTGTTAGAAACTGGGTTTGTACAAAATGCCTATTACATATTTTCATATAAACTGTTGCTAGATACTTCAGAAGCACATTGGTAAGTCTGGTTCTGAAAATGTGAAGGAAGCACAGTATAGCTGATGGGCTTAGCATAGGGGGAAAAAAACCCCAGAAAATTAAAACATCAGTGAAAATTGAAAATATTACCCTTCTTCTTCTATCTTTTATAAAATTAGTTGCTTTAATAAAGGCATTCATTGCAAAACCTGGATAGCACTCAAAATTCAATTTTCCATCTCAAAAATTGTTTAATGGGAAATTTTCAACCTACCCTGAAAGAGCAAGTGTGATGAGACAGCTGTCTTAGTCAAGCCCCTGACTGTGATTTGTTGTTCCTAAATGCTGCTAATGGGAATGCAAACCAGTCATACACTTGACATGTAAAAAGCAAAAAATCATAGGAAACTTTATGTGTAAACAGAAAATGGATTGCTTCCCTTTCCCCATGAATCTGGCCCTTTCCCAGGGCTCGAAAGGATATGGCTGCATGGTGGGTAACTATATTTCTAGCACAAGAGAAGGACTAAAATGAGGTACAAAAAGAGAAAGAAAAGGAAAAGAAAATTCCACTTGATTAGCTTCTTAGCATCAGTTGGATGTGACAACTCTTTGAATATGGATGAAGTCTACAAGAGGGATCATCTGCCAGCAGTAGTTGTTACCAAGGAAGTAAGTGATGCTGGAGGTCGAAGGGCATCTGTCTCGACAGCTAATGAAAGAATTGTGGGAGACAGAGCTTTTCTATCTGATTAATACAAAGGCTGTAATTCCTGCCCTCCCCACCCCCACACCTTCTCTTCTCTCTCTTTTAAAACGATACCAAGGCTAGTGTTGTTTAAGTGGTATGTGAAAGAGACCATCCTAGGAAGAGCTTTGAAACTCGTAAGTGATATTTTGGCCAATAACTTGTGCCAATCTCATCTTCCCACACAGATTCTGGAAGGGAAAAGTAACTCTTCATTTTATTCTCTGCCAGACTTTTTTTCCAATCACGCTGGGAGCTGAAAATTACTCTTGATTTTCAAGGGGAAAAAATGCAGTGGTTAGAATAGGCAAATTATAAAGAACATGTATACAGGGGTAGAAGAGTTAGAAGAATGGCTCAAGAATGCTTTATTCTTGAAGGTAACAAAGATATTTTAGGTTATAAACTGTTTTATAGTACCTCTGATCAAAGAAAAAGATAATTCAGCACCCTTTCTGAAGCAGTGGCCAGCAGCAGATTTTCGCAAAAAATATATAAAAATATGGAAAGATATAATTAGTGTTCTGACATATGTCTCCTCTATTTAGGGAGTTTTAAATGTGGGTAGTGCAACAGAGAAAGTCTGAGTGTCCAGCTAATACATATCAATATAGACAAGAACTACATCACTTTGGGTGCATTCCCTGTGTATAAGGACAAACGTGTACATGCTCATAGAATGCTAAACTCTTCTTCTTCACAACAAAGGGTGTGCACATCCGTACTGCAGACTGGGAGGAGATTCTGGCCTGTACTATCTCCTAAGCCATACCTGGATGTGATTCAGAACAACCAACTCTATGATAACAGCAACAGATTTTTGACAATCATGGAAGATGTACTCAGCCCATTTCTGACCCAATTTACCATAGAGGTAACCTAAATAATCATATAGTTAGCCTTCTTTTTAGTTTTCCTGGCACCTCCTTGCAAAATCCACACAGGCATGAGTAGATCTTTGGACAGCCTCATGGACACAGGCCAAGGACTGGATATTTGAGAGTACAGTCTCTGAAAGTCTGCCTTGAAAGCAGATTTAGGCATGTAGCATTGTACCCTACCCCATGCATGGCAAACACTGCTACAGGAAGACAGAACATATATTTAAAGAAAAAGGTGTAGAAAATAAAATGGACTTAGGACTCAAAAGCACCAGTCCATGTTTTCCAAAGCAAGTAATAAATCAGAGCCTTCTGGTTCCCAGGCAGAAGGTCTCTCTGGTTACCCCAAGAGTAGTCACTCTCTGGCTCAGAATTTCTTTGAGATGCAAATCTTTTACCAAAGCACATCCTTTCATGAAATAAATCAGTAGGATTCAGTATAAGATGATTTGATGCATGTATTTCATAGACAGGCCAAAGGTTTTGCTTGACCTCTCCACAGTAGTGCTGTTTTCACTGTCTTGTTTATTTACCTAGTAAATGCCAGTTGTTGAATCTAAAATGTTGTCAGAGAGTCTGAATCTACACACAGATCTTCTATAGCAGGATTGGGTTTCTCAGAGTTTAATTAATGCTGAGGATAAGACATTTTCCCCTCCACTGACAGAGGAAGAGAGAAATGGAGTCTGGAACTTCTCCATTGTTGAGCTATCACTCAAAAACTTTGCTACACCATCAATCGATACCATGCAATTGAGAAAAGATGCATATAGCAAGGCAGCTACTCCCATGATAGCACCCAAACATGGGTACTTGTAAGGGGCTGCAGTGAGAGATACATTTATCCCAAGATACTGTGACTGAAGTTTCCTTCTTCAGCTCACTTTGAAAGGTACAGAGAGTTGCTTAAAAACCCTTTGGCCTAACCCAAGTCCACCAAAAAGATGTCGCTGCTTTCCTACTGAGGCTGGATACAATTTAATCTCAAGGTATAACGTTTTATTGGCTGACACTTTCAAAGATATTGTAGCAGAATTTATTAACAGAATTTACACTCCACTGGTGTGAAAGCCTTTACTTGCCACCTGATAAAGGCAAAAGCTGGAACAGGGATACAGATTGAATTTTTAAGTGGATTTTATATAGTTTACCTCTTTGCAATGTGTGTGCTTATATAAGTGTGGGTGATGGAGGAAAGGGAGCTGTTTACATTTCACTTCTAATTTTTCTATGCATTTTAAAGGCTTGATAATATTAAGAAAAAGAAATGTTTAGTAGAGAAGGGATACACCTACTACCATTTCCTTTACAGAATGAATATTTGCACTTGCAGACAATAAATTTTGCACTATTGTACACATTTGGTGCCTCTGCCCATAGGTATTCAATCTGAAATTAGAAGCATTTATTTCCATGTGCTGTTGCTCAGCCAGCGTCAGGGAAACCATAGCCCTGTTAGGTTCTGCATAATCGTGTTAGTGTCCTGAACAGATTTAAAGAAGGAATTAACTTCTGCAGTAGTTGGGCAAATTTAATATTCTTTAAATATACCCACGACTAAGACATCTAATTAAGACACAACAGAAGATGCTATTCTGGATTACAAGTGAGGAAAGGTTTTGGTCAAATATTTTTCTCATTAGAAAAAAAATGTAGTTAGGCATTGAATGGAAATATATGCATGCTCCTATCAAACAATCAGACACTACAATCAATTCTCTTGAGTGAAAATGTGAAACTTCTATTTTGCTGATGAGGTATTTTTTTTTAACAAAGCTTTTTCTTTTCCTTTTTATCAATTTCTTTTATTAATCTGCTTGCTTTTAACGAAAGGGAACAAAACATAAAATGAAAACAACTTTGATTTTGTGTCAGGAGACTCATTCTTGCAAAGTGGAAAACAATTTTTTTAAATTATTTTTTTGATGTGCATTTTAGAAATAAACATTGAGGTATTCAAACACATCTTTCAATCTGTGTGTACAGTGCCCAGCACCCATCCATAGCCCTGGGGATGCAATGAATGCCTAGGACAGCGTTTAAGATTGGTGAAGGTCAGAGGCATGCAGAGCCTGGGAAGTCAGGCTTAAACAGATGTATGGATGTTATGTGGATACACGTAAGATGAAAAGAGAAAGCACTCCCTCGAAAGTTTTAACTCTCAGTTTCCTTCCTTGTACAAAGGTATGGTTTGCTGTAGCAGATGGGACCAATGATGCATCCAGTCAGGTACCATGCCTCCAGCAGTGGTCTGTGCTTGGTGCATGTGAAGCCCTCCCTCTCAGCTGCACCTGGCCAACAGTGGTGGACAGAAAGGACAAATTTCTCCCAAGGCCCTGCGGCACTGACCTTATGTCCTATTGACACACATAAAGATAAATGTGCTGGCCAAATCTTTGGCTGATGCAGGTCACCTTTACACCTGAAGAGTCAAGAGAGCCCCTTAGGTTATGCCTAGTTATAACCCATGAATGCAGGCAGGGAGCCCCATAAGCAAAAGACCTCTGTGGGGACTGAAATATGGCCTTCAGAAAGGGCCTGCAGCAGAGGACAGCCTAGGCCCAAGATGTGTCTCTCCATTGTCGTCTGATTAAAACTCATAACAAGAACTTTTGAAACAAAGAGTGAACCTGTCCTTAAACTAGATTCTCTAATCTCTGCTTGAAGTTTTAGGATGATTAAAATAGCTAGGTACTGTCTGTCCTTCTCAGCAAATGAACTCCCACGTCAGTGCACTTGCCTGAATTTGAAGAGTGAAAGAACAACAACCCTTGTAGACAGCAGGCAGAGCACAAGTGAGGGAGAGGAGATGGACGATGTACTCAGTTCTGCCGAGTCCCACAAAGCCCAGTACTGGGTAAGTGTGGCATGTTTGGAACAGACATAGTTATCTTCAACATTCATTACGAAATCTTCCTTTTGAATGCTTCCTTCTCATGAGTAACAGGATTCACTGACAAAAGGTTTGAAGGAGAGAGGAATGAAATTGTATTCCCAGACCGACTGGGTGAAGAAAAAGAATGAATGCTTTAGGAGTTAGATTACTTGATCATTTTATTGGACCTTAAGTTGATGTTTTGTTGGGGTTTATTTTTGGAGAGGGAAAAAAATGGGGCAGAAAAAAGGAAACAAAAGGTAGTCTTTCAGCACTTCAGCTCCAGATCTCTATAACACTTTCAAGTCAAGGTCTTTCCACAGAGCAAATTTTATTCTAGGAGACACTCTTGAGCTTGAGCAGAGGGGATTTGCATCTCTAAAAAGGACGGAGAGAAGGAGACAAGTTTTAGCCTTTGTATCCTTCTAGGAGGGGTAAAACACGAGGAAGGGGATGTTTGACCCTCACTTGGGTAGCAAAGAGACTGAAGACAAAGTAAAAACCTTTCCCTCCAACAAGTCCACCATCTCTCTGTTCTCCCAAGTCTAGCAGGAAAATGAGAGCTGCAATCTCTTACTGTCAGGGACTAATAAATAAATAAATAAATAAAGGCCCAGACTGGATAACAACAGCCACAACAACAACTAAACATGTAGCAGCATCAGGGGCAGGAAGGAGCAGCTTCTACTTTAATTAAAAAATCTGCCTCCATTGATTTTTTTAAAAGCAACATGTTTGTAGGGAGATGAAGAAATTGTTTCCCCCCCACACCATCTCAGTTCAATGAATGGTGTATTTCTATCATTAGCTACAAATAAACCTTTGCTCATTTTATTGCTGTCCGTAAAACTAAAATAATTTTGCTGCCTATTTTCCTTTTTTTTTTTTTTTTTTTGAAATTGGAAGCATTAGGAGGGGGGTGCAATAGACAGATCTTGGGAAATATCCAAATGAAGCAAATGAAGGTGAGGGAGAGACCAGGGAGAGGAGAAATGAGAACAAATACACAATACTGCAGTTAGTGAGATGAGATCAGACTGCCAGCACCGAGGAGCTGAGACAGTCAAGTGTACCAGCTCCGGCAAAGAAAACCCAAAATACTGTTCCTACCGTTCCCAGCTGCCTATACTCATCTCCAAACATTTATAACAATTAGAAGCACATCGCTGTATTAGAATTGCAAGAAAGCATGTGTTTGGGCCCAGATTCAGGTGGAGTGCTTCATTGTGCTCATTCTCATAGGAGGACCAGAGGATGAGGGCGGCAGTGTGGAATCATTGGTCCCGAGGAAGGGGGCGATAGGGAGGACAGTTTTTCCTACATGAGAAGGCAACTGGCTGTGCAAAGCCAAGCATACAGAGACGGAGGTGGGAGGCAGAGAGCTGCCCTCCTGCCTGAAGAAAGAGCTTAGGTAGATGCAGTGTGGATCCCACATCTACTGCCAACTTGCTCAATATTTGTATGGAAATCACTTGTGTTTCCTGCTGTAAAATGAGCTTAACACCGCTTTGTCTGCCTCCCAGGGCCTTCCGAGGTTAAGGAGATTAAACATTTGGAAATATGTGGACACTACAGCAGTGGGGTCTACAGGCCAGCGCAGCACAGCCTGCACTCAGGGGAATACAGAGCTTATTTCAGTTACACAGGATTGGAACCTGCTGCCTCCAAAGTGGCCATGTTTCATAGTAGTATGAGAAGAGCTTTGCAGGTGGTGGCACTGAGGCAAAGCAGTCTTGTTGCCTGGCCAAGAAGCAGATTTTAATGCATCCTCCACCTACCTCCTTTCCCCCACCCAAACAACAAACAGCTGACTTGGCATACTGGGGCTGTCTCTGCTGCTCTGTGAAAAATCATTACCCATCCTTCTGATAGAAGGAGGGACCCACCCTAGGGCTGGCCTTGCTACCTTGCCTTAAGGGGACAAGCCTTAATTGACTTGTCCTATGACACTGAGGAGTCTGGAACTGTCCTTTGTGGGGAAACACAGGGAGCAGTAGTAGGGAAGCAAGAGGAACTAAGGCAGTGCACTCTGCTGGGAACTGTGGAGTGGCACAAAATCCTCCAAATCCATAGAAGTGATGTCTTGTGCCCTTTTTGGCAGTGGGTGTCTTTTTGGACAGTTATTGAGAGGTTTTTTTTCCTTGGACATTTATCATCATGATCATCAGTCCATGATTCGCCAAGGGCTTAGAAAGTGCACGGAATAGGACATAGTGACCCACCAAACGATTGAAGCTTCCTAACACAAAATGTTGACCCATACCTTGTGGTTCCTGCCAGGGAAAGTAAGAGGCAGGCTTTGCTCTCCCCAGAGACACCATGGTGTAGGACATGCAACACAGGGTCAGAGCACCGGAGCTTATGTTAGATGACCTCGTCTCCAGCGGCTCCACATCACCCATTCATAGACAGCAAGGACAGCATGAGCGGGTGCGTGCGTGTGCATGTGTACCCACTATATTAATACATATGTATGTGTATTTTTACATATCAGTTCTATAGGGCTCAGCAACATCAAAAGGAACCTGGATAATCAGAGCAGAAGATATAAAAGATCAAACAGAATATCTTTTAAACAGATCTGAGAAGCTTAATTTTCATCCAATGTTACTGCAGGAGCCTTTCCTTCTTTTCCCCACCCCCCACCTCTCATTTTTTTCCCACTTCCATGAGTTTCTTTGATCTGTTTTGATGTCTTTTTCAGCTTCTCTTTCAAAAAAATTCTTTAAAATCTTTTTTTTCTTTTTCTTTCCCCCAAAGTCATGAAGGCTTCTAAGAGTTAGAAACTAGCTACATGCAGCATCTCCCCACACACTTTCCTCCCCACAATGTACATGCACTCCATAGTCCCTGTTCTGCTCAGAAACCTCTGACTCCAGGGCAGAGGGATGAAATTAAAACTACACTGAGTGAAATGTTATTTCCTTCATGTCAAGGGTTTTCAACTCGGTCACTTTTGAGTCTTGTTCAGGGTTTGAATTGGACTACATTTGTGGCAAAAGCTGTTCCCACAGTTGCATGTCTAGCAAAAGGCCAACTTCACAGAGAGAAACCCGGCAGGCTTCATTTCAGACCTGTGCTATCAGTTCACATTGACAAGGATGTGAGCGTAAGGTCAGGTCACCTGGGTTTTTCCTTTGATATCCTTAAGGCCAGGACAAAGTTACTTAACTTCCCAGCCTAACTGCTGAAGAAGTTACTAACTTCTGCAAATCTGCTATGCCTATAGGCAACAACGAAAAATTAAATTTCATCCATGCATGAAACTTACCAGAGAGGAAATGCTCTGTCTTCACTGCTCTGTGGCATATTTTCTGCTCTGGTTGGGGGCACCCTAGAACTTACTCCCCTGGTTCTCCCAGATGGTTTGAGGTCTGGGGTCCCTCTTAGTTTGTATACCCCCCAATACCCTGAAGTATACCTAGCTCCCACACACAATATTGCCCATGGCATGCTCAGCTGCACTACTTCAATCTCAATAACCTGGCACCACCTCCTGGCATTTCTCTATGTGTCCCTCAGCCACATGTGGGGAAGCTGTCATTCCCCACATGCTCCTGACAGCCTCCTCTCTCCTGGCTGCCTTACTGATTCCTGCTTTTTCTCCCCTTGCTGTAGCAGACATGCTTGTAAAAAACATTTCTCCGGTGAGTGCTAACCAGCACTTCAGAGCAGGCTTTCCACAGCATGCACTGAGAACAGGCAAGGGCTAAATAATACCAGTTGAGTGAAGCCACGTTGAATTTATGTGGCAAGGCACTGTAGGGGATGACCGTCTGCCAGGGACAGGGCAGATAAAGCAAAAAAAAACCTTTTACACTGGCCCTAAGGAGGCTGCAAGCAGTCTCCTGGATGCTGAGTCTTGTGCTTCCTGCATTAAGGCTCTCCCTCCCTCAACAGATAGTGCCAGAGCAGTAGGAGTGCTGGTCCTGTACTTCTAATTAATATGATTTCAGTCTCCCAGGGTGTTCTAAGAGTCCAGATAAAATGTGGAAAGTATAAATACTGTACACAGACACACAGACTCACCAGACTGCCTCGTCTTTCAAGCTGAGTTAGTCTTTCTTGCAGCAAGCAGATGAGCTCAGAACTGGGAAAAAATACTGAGCTATTACAGCACAAGTTTTGTGTGAAACCAAAACTGCCCTGCAGATTGGAAATCTATTTTCAGTCATTCCAGTTCCTTCCAAAATACTAATAATAATAATTGACATTCTGAGGCTTTTCAAGTAATTTTTATCCACCAGCCACCTCTGAAGTACAAAGCCAACTCATGCCTGTCAGGCCAGCTGGGCTGAGCTCAATCCGAGACACGGGGTGCCAGAAATTTAATCCTGAATTTCCCAAATCTAATCGAAATGGCACAAGCCATGATTAATAATTCACTACTTTATTACTGATACGATGCCTCGGACTATCACAGCGTCTGAATAATTGATTTGCCAAGAGGGGCGACATGTCCTTTCCTAAAGCAGAGGAAGTTTGACCGAAGAGTTGCTGTGTAAAGCTGGCTAAATGCTTTTAAATAATTTGAGTCTGGATCGCTGACATTCACTTGGTGTCTAAGGACAAGTTGGGAAAAGGCAGCTGGGGAAGTTTTATACCATCCACTACTGTACAGGTCACATTTTTAGAAACACGGCCAAGGAGATAATGTATAAAGCACTGCTTTGTGTATGAGGGGAAAAAAATTAGAAAAGACTAGAAGAGAAAAAAATTAATTTACCAGAATGAAAGAAACTTACTTTTACATGCCTATGTATACTAGGAATATTAACTAACTTTAGGTTTGATTCATTACATCTCTGACCCTTTCCTCACACCCTGATGTATGCTTTCACTCACTCTGACTCAAATACGTGGAGTCTAATGGATGGTAAACACCTTTGGAGGAGCTGAGCAAATCTTAGTGTAACACCACCAGACTTTGTATTTCCTCAGCCTGGAATGCTGATAAAAATCTGGGCAACAGTCTTCCTGTGCCTTAGGATTAGAGGCAAATTTAGGTTAGCAAAGATGTTTCAAAGCTCTCCAGAACTGATAGCCCTAGATCTGAATTTTGAGAAACCCTAGAGATGAACAATCAAAATTTCCGCTTGAACAGAGAATAAATTTTCTATCTCCCATCAAAATGGGCCCTCAGTTTTGACAAGTTTCCTCATTTGTAAAATAGTGATTGGGAGCTGGTGCACTGATTTCCACTCATTCCTGTAGAAATCATGGCTACCATCTTGATTGTTAAGGGATGATGACAAAACCATGGAGGTAGATTTCTAAAGTTTCAGTGGGACCTTATTGAGGACACCATTAAGGTTCACCATGGTTCTGCTTTTAGAAAAGTAGGATTTCAGCTGTTTATCTCCTGCCAAATATATAAGGTGATAGGTCTGCCAGGAGCCAGTACCATTTCCATGCAGTTTTACTGAAATTTATAGAGCAAAATTGCAGCCTCTGGCATGTTCAGGGACCAAAACACAACAAGAAAGAGCAATTTACCTGCTAGCTAAAAAGTACTCTTATGCCTTTATAACCAGTTTATTTTAACATGGAAGTTTGTATCTATAAAGTGAGTCATCTCCTGAGCTAGTAGTGAAGGGGTTAACATAATTGGGGCTGTTTTTTCCCTCACTCCACTTTGCCTTTGGTAGTTAAATCAAAAGCAAGTGGTACTGCCTTATTACTATCATTGTGGTGAGATATTGCATTAAAGGAGTTTAGGGTTTCAAATTGAATGTCAAATATAATATCACAGTGGAAACTTGAAGTGCACAGCTGAGCTGCTCAGCTCCAGAGGGTTAACACCACCAGCCTATCTGCCCAATAGCATGCTGAGCAAGTGATCTCCATTTCAGTCCACTGTGCTATCTTCAGATGCTCACCAGGACTCGCCGGCAGGAGAAGGAGGCCCTGATGGATGTCAGGCATCTGCAGATGGAAAGAAAGTGAATTCGGTGTAACAAATTGATTTGTGGGAAATTGATTGGAGTTCTGTATTGCCTCAGCTGTAGCAGCTGATCATAACTAATCAACCCTTTGTCACTTCAAACTGGAGCACCGTCGTGTGTGGACTAGGGGCGGAGAAAATATCTTTCATTTTCCATGTAAGAAAGTTCCTTGTTGGAAAAGAACTGTGGCCATCACCGTATTATTTTGTATGTCAGTGCACAGAGGCTGAATAATGTAAGTTTGGAGACATGTTCTAGGAGTACAGATACAATATTATCAATGCCTTTCTCCAGGTTCTTTTTTCCTTTTTTTGGTCTGATTTACCCTTTCTTTCTGCAGGGAATGTTAATGGCATATGTTAGATGACGACATACTGTCTTAATACTGCACACATTCTTTTCCTCTTGTAAATGTGAACTAACGTGTATTAAATTAAATCATTGAGGAAAGGAGGTTAGATCTATTCAAAGCTTGGAGGAATCTATATGTAGCTCAGAGAATAAATTCCCATTGAAGCAAATTTTTGTTCAGTGCAACAAGTTGTCACAGCAAAGAGTTCCTGTGGTAAATCCTTTATTCTGGTATTTTTTTCTCAATTGATTGGAGAACTGCCAGTGTTGTTCATCTTCTCCAGCCTCACTGACAACAGTGAAGTTGTGTTCTCCTTATATCAAAGCAAGAGTTGTTTAGAAAACTCATCTGACACAGCAAAACTGTCCTTCAAGTGCTGCGATAATCCTAGGCTTAGCCTATGCTTTTAGTCTACTGAAATCATTTGAAAGTGCCCTAGAAATGTTGTTCATAGTCTCCGGGTATGCTCAATTTGAGGATCAAGAAAACCTTCTTCTTAACCTCTTTCTCTCCCTTCTTTCCTCATAAATCCTCCCTGAATATAGCCCATGTAGAGCTAAAAGTTGCATCTCCTTCACCATTCCCTAAAGGACTGTGTCATAGGATATCAGAACCAGTCTCAAGCTTCCATCTCAGTTTATCAGGTACCTTATCTCCAAGCTCCTCAAGTCCTAGATGAGAAAGTTACACAGGACACACCCCATAAATCACATCCATCCACCAAATAACTCTGTGCATGAAAATTGCATAACTGCTTGCTGTGCCTGGCCACCAATTTGCAGACAGGACAGGGAAGACTTCCTCTTTCCATGTTGTCTATTCAACAAAGAAGTTACTTGTGTCCCTGAGACCATCTCTGCTCCCCAGAGAACTTTAACATATGCTGGATAAAAAACACATGTCCCTCCACACTCGACTTTCAGATAGGTTTCAAGTCACACATTTATCTCAATGCTTTCCTGAAGAGGAATGGACCGCGTTAGATTTCCTCTAGGAAGAAACACTGTTCATTGCTAAAGAGTGCTTTTGCACTTGGTATCATCTTTTAATTGTAGAAAGACCTATAACAAGTAATTATCAAAATAAAGTCCACTCGTCTCATGAGTTGTGGTATACACACTGCTAACGAGTTGCAAATGAAAATAAAATTTGATTAATGCAAACTTCTGAAAGGAAAATACCATACCCAAAGCAGGTGGAATTGTATAGGTATAGCTACGTTGTAAGTCTGCTGAGAGTGAGAACACCTCATGTAGGAAAGTCTTGGATCAATTCCACAATCATGATACTGTTTTTTACTTTTAGTTCTCCATGTCCTTGGAGTACAATGCAGAAAGATGGTAACTTTAGCTGATGCTGTGTCTTTGTATTTGTTTACTGTGTTGCATATTATATTGTAAAAGATTAAAAACAAAAGAAACCTAAAAACCTACGGCGTTAAGTTAGAATTTTATAGCCCTGTTGGGAAATAACATGACAGGAGCAGCAGGCTCATCCTACAGACGCATTATATTTTGTGACAAACTCTGTTGCATGCGGAACATCCATCAATCACTGAGATAATTTTCCATCTCATCAATTATGCAAATTAAACCACAAAAACTATGTTCAAATAACGCTAAGGGCCTGACATAAACCCAGGAAAGCGAGGCAACTTGGAGCAAAGGTTGAAATCCTACCCTCCCTTCACCCTGCCACGCACTGGCTTTTCAGGAGATGCGCTGCACATGACTACCATGGCAAAGCAATCTTTCTGTCCCTGCCATCAGCTCAAGTATCAGCAAACCATAGCACGGCTGCTAACAGGAGCTTGAGGGACAGAGCTCGTGATTTCTTTGACTGATATTCAATGTCCATTCTTTCCAGCCTGGAGGCCTCACATGTTTGTGAGGGTTTACTACGGCCTTTAGCACCATGACCCTAAATGCTCTGATGCAGATAGGCCGACTGAGCTACAATCCACTCACTGGCGGATGGGGTCGGAGTGAGGAGGAGGAAGCCTCAGCTCTCAATGGCTGAGTTTATCACTCAAATAAGTGCCAACAGAATACACTTCCTGGTGTGGTGTTCCCCCATATTTTCCTCTACCATGACATGACTTAATGAATGGAGTGACACCTCAGGAAAGGAAATTTATCCATTTTGAAACAGTGGTGCCAGCGGTGCAGGTCTCATACAGGTAGCAGCTATTGCCCATGTGAAGACATGGTAATTCTCCTAGCAGATCCTCTGCAGAGTAGAACAGCTCAGTGGGAGTTAAATATCTCAAAGTTCAAAGTGACAAGAATGACGGTGGGTAAGACATTTCTTAGCTTTTCAGGGCTTTGGAGCAATCTTACAATCAAAGTTGCTGTTTTCTCATTGATGCTCTGTTGTCACCATAAGCAGGGGTGTCAAACTTACGGCCCATGGGCCAAATCCTGGCCTTTACTTTGTTTTATTGGGCCAGACACCTCCTTTCCACCCAGAAGCAGCACTCAGCTCCTTGCCCCTATGCTCCTGCCAGTGCATTGGTCACATGTGCAGCATGTGTGATGCATGTTATGCTGCAGGAGCAGGAGAATGGCAGGAGCGGTGAGTTTGACATAACTGGCCTAGAGCAACTACAAACACCGATGCAGTAGAGTAATATCACTGCTAAGTCACAGAATAAGGAAGACTTCCCAATATGCTTGTTATTGAATAACAATAACAACAACAACAACAGTAACTGCATAGTAAGGCCTTGTCTTCCTCAGTTTTATTTACCTCCAGATCAGGTAGTTCTTTTGACGGAATATATGTGTCCACAGAATCTGCATCTGCATCTGTATTCAAGTAAATCTTTCTTGTCTGCCTCAGTAGCCAAAAGTAAGTTAGGTCAGTGAAGTTTGATCAAGGCTTATTTTAGCCCAAAGTGTATTCCACCATTTGGTCACAAGAATTAAATTCTAAGTAACACTGAATGTATCAATGAGATCACAGTTTCCTGTCAGGACATCTGTACACCTGGCTCAAACATTGACTCCTACGCTGTAAAATCTACTGCTAGGTGGGGTCCATTTTGTGATTTTTCTATATCTGGAGCATTTAGCTTTAAGCTCTCTTAGGTTATTTCAAACTACAGAGGGATCAGGTCAGTGATTATAGGTGTCCTCTGGTTGTACAGCATGCTAATCTTGGAAATTTTAGGTTTCTTCCAGTTTTCAGAGAACTTACCAGTTTTCATCAATTGCAGAATGATACTGCCCCAGCCAGTATATGGAGCAGTTTCACTGCAAGAGTAGTCCAAAGAAAAAGTCCAGAGAATTAAATGTTTCTGAGTCAAAAAAAAACCCTGCAGACATAGGGATAAACCCGTTCTCTTTTCTTCAAATGCAAACTACATAAGACAAAAATCCAATTAAAAAAAAATCTATCTATCTATCTACCCACCTACCTACCTACCTACCCACCTACCTAATTATTTACCTATAAATGCACTAGAAAATTTGGGAAAAAATATAGACATTCAGAAAGTTTGGTTTTATCAATACACTCACACCACAAAACTGATTTTCCCCTTGAAATTATAACTAGTGAAGCTATTTTGTTGATTTTAGCTTCTGCCCCTCCAGTTCTGATCACAAATGCATTGTTTGTACTCCCTGTTGGTCATACTCCACATTTGGTATGCGACTACCATGTCTTAAATGTAAGTGAAGAACTATACTCCACTGATTTGTGTCAGTGAAGCTGTATTTGGGAGATAATTGTTCACTGGGTTTATTTATTACAGTCACTCTCACAGGATCTGCTTCACAGTATGGTCACAGCATGTCTCTGGAAATAAAGCAAAATGAATTGTATAAATAAATCGGGTACATTAACTCAACATGAGCTTTGCAAGCAGCAATATAGCCAATAGAACAGACTAGTGAAAGTGACAGGACATTATATATTCAATGACACGTGCTAACGAAGGTAAGAAGAAGCATTTATTCCATAAAGCATACAAATATCATGTAAAGATAGAGGAAGTTTGAGCCACGTCCAACTAAAATGGCTTGTTTCTGGCAGGTGAGCTGCACTTGACAGATGTCCTCATATACCGCAGCACCTTGCAATGATCTTTGTACCCAGCCCAACTCATCTCTCATTAGCAAGACATTTCATTACCAGTCTATAGGATCATCCTCTCAGCACTGCTGATTCCTGTCTGCCCAGCAGAAATACTGTCTCAGCCAAGAGCTTCCTGTAGGTGACTGTCTAGCCAGAGAGGGAACTTGGCACTCAATAAAACTCACCGACTCAGGAGGCACCTGAGGCACTTGTAGGCATGTTTCCTGAGTATTACTCACTGCTCTTTTTTCTGAGAAGGTAACTCTGTACCTCGTAAGAGAATAATTTTTGACTATTCTTTACCTGTTGATGACAAATGAATAAACTAATAGATAGATAGACAGATAGACAGACAGACAGGTAGATGCATGAAGAATAGACGACTTCCCTTACTCTTCACCTCAGGGAAACCTCCTAGATAGCACACTGATAACCATTTCTCATTGTGGCAAATATTCAATGACGAGACCTTCTGGACTGACTGGGGAGCCTGGGAACAGAGAGAGGAAGATATAAAAGTTCTGCTCCTCTCTCTGGGAAACAATCCCTCTCCTACTCTGTTCAAGTATGTAAGGAGTTACCACAGGAACAAGGAGAACTTCTCAAGGGTTTGCCAAATAGAAGTGAACATTACGCTTGCAATGACTTGTGACTACATTAAAAAATACAGGGAGTTCCATACTGGAACCTACCATCAGTCTGGAAAAGAGATCTTTGATCACTTTGAGTATGTCGAGCTTCAGTCCACTGATTGTCTGCAGTATCGTGTCATACTTCTTTGTCACACTGCTATGACATGCAGGTAAACTCAGCCATGCTGTTTGACTTGTTTGGGGAAACCACAATGAAGGTAACTTGTCAAAGTATCTCCTGCATAGAGCAAACATCTTTCGTTTTTCTTCTCTACCTCCTCAGCGTAGGATTCAAAGTCCATTGAAATTAACAGAAAGCTTCCCACAGAACCATCCTAGATGAGGGTCACGTCTCATTTGCATAAAATCTTAACCCATTTCCCTACCCACAGCCTTGACCCCAACATTAGCACAAGCCAGCAGGAAGTGTCCTCTTTAGGACACTGCAGTGTGCAGACAAGATCTACTTGTGAAATGAGTCTGTTGAGGCTCAGGCAAGGAAGAAATAGGTAAGGTTCGCATGTTAGAAAATATTATGCACTGACGATTGTTCTTGTCTCAGGAAAGAGATTAATATTGAACTGGTCACGAAGAACTTCTTCACATTCAAATTCTTACATACAAGAACAGAAATACAATTTATTTACCCTTGTCTTCCCTGCCTCTAGCCTATGTTCATGCACTAGGCCTGACAATGTGGCATACAGAGGTGGTTCTCTGTCTCTACAGGACTTATTTAGAGAACTTAACCTCGGAGAACTGCCAGTGACCAAGGTAGCACCCCAACATGCATCAGTAAGTTCAATAAGTAAACAGCTGATCTGTGCATTGATTTTGCCAGAATGCTGGAGGGACAGTGTAGTTTAACTAGCAGACCATAAAAACTACTTGACAATCCTTTCATTTTCTTTCTTCATACTCAGCTTGATTCTCTCAGCCATGGGTTTTAATTAGAAAAAAAACTTTGTTTTGACTGTTTTCAGGCTGTGAAAGTTTTGTAGAAGTAGAACAGAAGTGATTGTGGACTCAATACAGAAACAGATGGTTGTATGAAAAAGGAGGTATGAGTGAGTGTGCACGCGTGTACTAATTGAGATGGAAATAGAAGCATCAGAAACATTCTGCTGCAGCTCGACCTATCAGGAAAAAGCACAATTTTATGTCATTGAGAAAATACAAAAATTATATATAGTATTGTTTGGTAGCACTAATCTTACTTCCTTCCCTATTCTCATACCAATTATTCCTTTTACTTTGAACCATTTTCTCTTCAAGATCCACAAACTGATGTACAAAATGTGAGTTCAATGATGACATTATTACTTAATATAAACCATAGGATTAAGCTCACAGAAATCTTTATCCCATCAATTATCAAATGGCTCAGTTAGGCACTTTTGGGGTAGATGACCGTAACTGTACCAGAGGCAATTCATCTCAAAACAGTCTGAAATTCATGCATTTAAACCTTCCAAAATCAAAGGCAGTTCCTAACTCTTTTACTACAGCTTGTTTTTATCCTGTTCTGTCCCATGTCCCAGCTACCTGTGCTCTCCAGCACCTTAACTCCCCAGCATCCTTGCTCCTCCTCCACTCCAGCTAAGACCATAGACACATGCATTTTAGCATACCATGAAGGGAGAAGTTTGATTCCTGCTTCTCTGTCCTCTGAATTCAATGATATCAAAAGTACAACACATCTCTTTAGCTAACAAAAGCCTTCCCAGAGCCACTAGCGTTGGCCACGTCACCCTGTGATATATGTTCATTAACATCACGAACATTACACTGAAATTTTTCACCCTGACACTGTCTTCTTCAAGCAATAAAAAGTGAATGACTTCCACCAAAAACGCTTTTGTCACAGCAACAGGAAAACCATTTTCTGAAAATGTGGTTACTCTGTCTTAGCTTGGAGCAGAAGTCAATGTGTGCAGCTCTCTAGATTTATAAACATTTCTTGGAATTAATTTATCTGTGAAGTCTAACGTCTTCCATGTAGTTGTACCTGTCAGATACAAATGATTCAGCTATGCAAGATGAAATCCCAATATGTCGATATGATATACTGTAGAAAAAAAGTTATTTGTCTTTCCCCTTTTTCCAATATTAGATAACTAAATCTCCATCCAGGAACAAAGAAACAAAAGAAACCACACAATATACCCAATAGCATTCAAACACAATGTTTAATAGTAGCCTAACCAATGGGATGAGAAATTCTTGATGAAAACAATTTTGGTTTACTGCATCTCACCTCTGTGGATTTTTCCAAAGACCAGCAAATTTCTTTGGTTCTGTCATGGGTTTTTTGCAGAGATTATTGTCCTGGTGATATTTGCTTTGTATCTCTCTAGCTTAAACTGAGATAAGTTTGTCCAGGGCTTCTGCTTCTTTGTCACAATTTTCACTAGTTTCTGGTTTTGCTTTTTTTTTGTTGTGCAGTACAGCTGTGGTTACTAGAGGATTATAGCAGACATGGCTTGATCTAACAGGGCTTTTGTATGAATTTACAGCAGAAAACTTAAGATCTCATATTCCAATTTGTGGGAGATAATCTTCAGAAATGAAATTTGTTGAATGTTCATTTTGTATCCCTCCTGTCAGATGCAAGAAGGAGATGAAGCACCTTGTTTCCACTTCTGTGAGAGTCTAAGATTAGAAGGAAAAGATACTGCTCATATTTCATTTTCATGTGGTCCAGGCTTTGAGGTCGATTTGTCTTCTCTCATCCCAGAAACACATCAGCTGTGAACCATGAAGCAATGAAATGGTTTGGGGAAACCTGCCCCCAGATTTTAACATCTCAGGAGCAAATACATGCCATATAGAGGGTAAAGGTCCAGCTATGCGTAACTATGATATTACTCAGTGATACGTCCTCTTTTTGGAGCCAGAAAAAAAAAAAAGAAGTGTAACTGAACAGACAAGTCAGAGAAAGGCACAGCAATAATATTCAAGGAGAGGCACTTATCACTTCAAGCAGTAAAGAAGTGATAACGCTGTATGAATGTGAAGGGGCAAATTGAAGATGTGGTGTTCTTATGAGGTCCAAACAAATTGCAATTAAGGAAAAGCTGAAAATGAGGAAAACCTCAGAGAGAGTATGAAAACGATGAGGTATTTTTGATGGTGGAAGTATGGCTGTTCCAATGAAGTGGCAGAGGCTCTTCTGATTATGTTGTCTAATTTGAAATTGGATCTGACAAAGTAGCTCATTTCCAGTAACAACAAGCTGTGCTGAAACTTGAGGTGAGTTAAATTATTCTAATGAGCTTTGGGAACAGAAAGAGGGAAGAGTCTACTGTGATGATCAAAGACTTTCAGTTTGGGCATCACTGTGCAACAAATTGTTCATTAGAATAGTAATAACTTCTAACTAATGATTTTACTTAAAAATTTCTGAGCATCAACAAGAAAAAGTCCTGTTTTCAGTGTTAGCCTACCTCCACCCTTCACATTTTATATCCCAACCACCTGTAATGGAAAGTGAACTCTGATCTCAATTTCTGTGTTATCCATCTTAAAATTAGTCTTTACTGCTCACTTTCAGTATTTATACAATAATATCCTGCCTGAGGAAATCCTGGTGCCATCACGAGTGCAACATTTACTGTATAAATAGTTAGGAAAGTGGGGGAAAAACACATAGCTGGTGGAGTTGAAGCCCTAATAAGTCAATTCCCTGGCACATGGGTTTTTTTAGGATCAAGAAGTACTTTACAAAGATTCAACTGCACAGGCTTTGATAACATGTGCTCCCAGGATTTACATTCTTTACTGCTACTTACTAACATTATTAATAATACTGGTTTGCTTTAGAGCAGCAATAGGGATCTTAATCAGGGCTTGGAAGCCTCTGTCACTAGATTGCATAAACATATATAATTAAAATAATGGCTAGTTTTAGACCTTCAGCTTTACAGAGTTTGGGTGGGAATTCTATCCCCTGGCTTTCATTTTCTGAAAGCAGGGATCACAAGGTTGTAAAATGAGCATGGCTGGCCTGGTTAGCAGCAGACAAGCTATGTTTCAGTCAGTCACAACTTGCTGGGCTTCTGTAAGTACCTGTGCACGTAGTAGTTGGGGATATCCAGGGAGTGAGATAATAATATGAATCTATGGATTTTAAATGTTGTAAAGCCTTCAAATGCAGCAGTCTGATTTGTGTGTGTGTGTATGTGTATTTGAAATGGTTTGTGTGTCCTTCTGCACACAGAGATATATACAGATACATGGATATTTTTATGACTCATTCCTATATTACTGTTTCTTAATGGATGCTATTTGCTTCTTTTGAAACCATCCCTGACTAGAGAATCAATCTATATTATGTAGACATCATTGAGAGAGGCATAACAAGAAGCAATGGGTTGAATCCTAAAAAGGAAACATTTAGCTTAGACATTAGTTAAAAAAAATCTTAATGATAAGGCCAATTAGGCACCAGAATGAGGCACCAGAGGTGTCTTCAGAGGACATTTTAAAAAGGACTTGCTTCAGGGGCAAGGAAGGAAATTTTGCTTGTAATACAAGAGTTTCAGGGAGCAGACACACAGATAGATACACACGTGTGGGTTTGTATGCATATGTAACATGTATAAATGTCATTCTGTACTTCATATATGCGTGTACATACGGATGTGCATATATGATGGTCTCTGTGCATGTAATTACAGAGGTGAAAATGCATCTATATGTAGGTATCACAGACAAAATCAAGTACAAGGTTTTATTTGTCTGTCAGTCTGACTGTTCCAGAGCTTTTTTATACCCCATGAAAAGTAAAGTGTACGGAGTTGTTTAAGCACGTTGAAACAACACCTATGCCTGTCGACTCCCAATGCTTCTTCAGTAGTTAATGATGTCATAATCCACATCTACCAAGCAACTATGCTAGAATTCCTTCAGCCTGGCCTTCAGAAGTTGTTCACAACATTGCTGTAAGCCCTTCTTTGTTGCCATCTCTGATATAGCCTTCTGTTACCTGACTGCCTAGTCCATATCCTCTTGTTTGTTTGTCCTCTTCAGGAACTGGGTAATCTCCAGGGGCTGGGTTCTCTCTCCTCTCTGCCCTCTTTCCTCTATCTGAGATAGATATCTCAGAAGAAGTACAGAGAGAGAGAAACATTTTATCTGCAATTCAAAAGCATTTATTAGATAACTTGCTCAGGAAGGGTGACGAAGCAGAGCGCACTGCTTGACTTTACAGTAGAAAGAAACCTTCATATAGATTTTACGTAACCATGAAGACCATCACCCTTTGGGTCTAAGTTTCACTGTGGTCTTTAGGTAACAATTCAGTTAATCTTGGCGAATTTAGTAATGCCAAAATGGGGAAGGAAGGTGTTACAAGGTGTGTAGGAGATGCTTTTGTTCAGCCACTTCAACACACCTTCCATTTGAAACAGTTACACCCAAATAGAACCTGCTCCAAAATCATCTGTTTCTAGCTCAGCTTCAAGGCTACAGGATGTTGAACAATCTCCCTTGGCCTAGCCAAGCATTTACACACATGCTTCACTTCAGGGCTGGAGTAAATCCTGTTGACTTCCAAGGAAAAGTAAGAAAAGCTGTTCACAAAAATTCTATTGCTGGAGAAAAAAGTGGTTTACCTCAGGCCACAGAAACTTGCAGCAGAGCCAGAGACTAATTTGAAACCTCCTAAACCCCAAAATACTGCTGTAACTGCTGGAAAGCTCAATTTATGCAACAGAAAAGGGCCATGCTGTTTGACTGTGAGCAACACTGATCATGCCCAAAAGTCCCAGACTGTCATAGGGAAGATGGAGGAAGAAAGTTATGTTCTGCTTACTGTAAATCAACACCTTTCACTGGTTACGAGATGGACCATATAAATGCTCATGGTATTCCTAGACATCTTTTTTAAGCAACTAGCCCTTTTGTGCCAGGGGATTCTAATGCCTAGCACTGGCACACTGTTTCACTCTGGTTTTCTTGGAAAGAGAGAGCAAAAAGAAATCTCCAGATAGCAGCCTCTGGCACTCAGCTCTTCATATTTCCCTCACTTGTTCTTCCCATCTCCTTTTTCTCTTTTTTATTTCTTTTGGTCTATGAGTTTCATTCCAGCTGGAAAGGACTAAAATGTAACTGTTCGATATGCACAGAGAAAGAAATCATTTTGGAGGAGAAAAGAATACAGAAATAGAGACACACCTTTGGACTATGCCAAACTAACATGGGGGGGGTTTCTGCATGCATTTACATATGTAACATGCATACATGTGTGCATGTGGGCAGAGATGACATTTAATTTTCAGAAACAGAAGCAAACGGGCTTCAAATTGCCCTTTCTGCTTTGTGCGGAACAGCAAGACTATGGAACATCCAGTCCCAGCAGATTAGTGACTTCCATCAATAAACTCAATGCTCTATACTATAACTCATCAATCTACTTGAACTTTTTGGTGGTGCAGAGAAATAAGCAGAGACATTGACAAAGGCAAATTCTAGTTCTTAGCCTTTTTGCTGGGACTGACAAAAAGGATGTTAACATGGTGGGAAATTTTGGGGAATATTATTCCTCTGAAAGTTAAATACTAGAAATTATAGGTATGAAAGTCTAGTGCCATCTTTGAGCTTCCCATTAGGCCAGTGCTTTGTGCCACCAAGTCCAAGCAGCAAGTGTTCTACTAGACAATAGAGTTGTACAGTCTTGGTCCCTGAGCTTCCCTGCACAGTCCAAGAACCTGAAAGAACCCACTAATTGGCTAGGCAACATGATGGAAAATATGCTTTCAGAGAGCATAAAAGTGCCTCTGAAAGATACGTTCTTCCTTGCACTTTGTTTAGGCTGGTATAGATCAAATCCAGCTATACAGAAATCAGCAGTGTTGTTTCAGATTTACATCAGTGAAAGTCCCATCAGTGCTTGATCCTGTCATGGGAAACAAAATTTAGGATGGTCTTCAAATAGCATATGGGCAGCCTATGAAGACTTTGGAAGGTCAAACTGACAGGTTTGTCTGTGTCTGCTCGTTACCTGTAATTCTCAGACAACAAATACTTTTCAGAGGGAGGATGTGGGATTAAATTCATTAGAACATTTTCTGTAGTTGCCTGACAGAGCCTGAACACTTCTATGTGTTTATGAGTAAAGTGATGGTGACAGAAGACTTTGTGGTAGCTTGAAAGCTGGGAGCAGAGGTACAATGCACTTTGAATGCTGAGACTCTCATATACCACTCTACTTGTTCTAGACGTCTCAGCTTACAAGGCAACAGCTTTGCTGCAGAACCCATAGGAGATCAGTTCCAGCAAGAAACTTGGGGTTTTCCTTCTCCCAAAATCATGCAGTGAAAATCCCATAAGAAACCACACTGAAAACTGCAAAAGTGTTCAGTGCTTTGGTATACAGACAGCTGTTCACCATAAAGCTTTTGTTTTCAGCACAGAGTGAGACACCTTTATCATCTAAACCTACAATTACTCAAAAGAAATTCTCTTCCTCTCCCTGCCCATTTGAGTTTCTGTGGGCTCTAAAGATGAGCACTTCTCTCTGCTAGAGCTTTTCCATTAACTAATTACAATCCACTGTCCAGCACTTTAGTTCTTCTGGTGTAGGTCTATTTTCATAGAATCATGGAATCATCAAATGGGTTGAATTGGGAGGCACCTTCATAGGCCATCTAGTCCAATCCCCCTGAAGTGAATAGGGACATCCTCAACTGGATCAGGTTGCTCATAGCCCTGTTCAACCTGACCTTGAACGTTTCCAGGGATGGGGTGTCTACCACATCTATGGGCAATCCATTCCAGTGTTTCACCACCATCCTAGTAAAAAATATCTTCCTTATGTCTAGTCTAAATCTGGCCTCTTTTAGTTTATAACCATTACTTCTTGTCCTATTGCAACAGGCTCTGCTAAAAAGTTTATCCCCATCTTTCTTATAAGTGCCCCTTAAAGTACCAAAAGGCCATAACAAGGTCTCCTTTAAGCCTTGTCTTCTCCAGACTGAACAACCCCAACACTTTCAGCATTTCTTCATAGGAGAGATGTTTCATCCCTCTGACGATTTTTCTGTAAGTCAGGATAAAGTCGGCAAACCCTGTCTCAGTTGAGGTCTTTATTTTGGCTTCCTTTGCTTTTCTTTAACGTTAGTTTCTGCAATAGATGTTTTTAATTATTTAGGGACTTGGTACCATTAGCTTCATTTCTAGTGTCGTTCAAAACAACTAAAAATATATGTTTAAGACTGCATAAGAAAGATCTGGACTGCGTCTTCCCAATCTCTGACGGTGCTAAGCTCTGTGAACCTCAGATGAGCTCATGTTTTAGTTAATGGCAGAGTGGGAGTTTCTAGATACAGATTTTTTCAGATAATAGTTATGATACCCCACATTCACTTAACCCTTTCCAGTCCAGTACTCCCCATAACACATCCCAAACATCTTGTCAACCTCCAAAGCACAGACTCTTTATTCAATTTGGACAGTATCTTCCACCTTGGCTAGAGCTGTTACAAAAAACTTTCACAATTTTAATTAACTTTTTTCCCCTCTCAAAACCTTGTGTTCCAATTAGAAATTGCAGAAATATTCTCACAGAAGTTCTTGCAAGCGTAAATTTGGTTTGTTTTGTGATCTCCCTGTTCACAACTTGAGAAACAATATCACTTAGTCTTTCCCTCTCCCTCAGCCAACTTAAGAACCTTTGTTTAAGGGCAAGTGTCCTCCAAGGAGAGAATTCAAAACCCAAGAAGCCTGACAAGCAATATTTGGCTGTTTGCAAAATAACGTCAATAGGATTGGCAAGGAGAACAGGCAACAGCAGTCCTGAAGTAAGCCTGATCTCCATCTCTCCAATATTTCACTCCTCTTCCTCCACCTTTCACCCACCTCTCAGTAAAATCACTTTTATAACTCAAATTAATTGCTAATGCCACAAGAACTGATGTAAACAGCTACTGGAGCCCAGTGCATAGATCAGCCTTCATGGTATGGAAAGAAAACAAAAAGAAAAAAGACCTGGAAGGGTGATCTTGCACAGAGTCAGTCAGCCAGACCCTGGAACAATGGCTTTTTGGCATATCCTTGTTGCACTAAGGGCCTGCACCAATTTGGAAAGGAGAGCCTTTCTCTAGCCACATCTGCATAGTGAGCTGGTGAGAATGTGGCACAGTAGGCAGAAAAACACAATAAAATTCTGTTTTTTTTCTTCCTCTTGCTATCCTCATTCTCATAGACATAGACATAGACTCTGTGACAGGTCCAATAGGAAAGATTTCCTCATCTTTTTCAGGTGTTTGGATGGGCATCCTCTTCTGGAAATACCCCTGAATGGGTCTGTCCATCGATCCAATAAGAGATGTCACATTGCTGTCTTGTTCCCTGTTTCTTAAGGGCCAGTATGGCTACAAACATTTCCTCCTGTCATGTCACCTCGAATTGTCACCCTGCTCAGCTCAAAAATGCAAATCACTGCAAAACCCAGTGCTGACCTGTCATTCCCCTGATATACCAGGGAGCAAATGACACGGACATCTGCATTCTTGTCTGATCTTGCCTCTGCCAGAGTTTGCTGCAGAGGGGGTTGGAGGGAAATAGATATACATCTCATTTATAACCCTCCTTCTAACCCTCCTTTCATCTTGAAGCTTGGATGAATCTGGAGCCTCTCAGAAGCTCTCTGGTTACTAACCGAACTGGGCAAACTTCAGAGGGAATAAAAGGAGTCGTGTAGGATTTCAATAGTTTCTGTACACTTTTATTGAACCAAGGATCACCCTTCTCCCTATACCTTGGATACTGGGTTTTGATGAAGTTTTGTACAGACAGCCAAGAAATTTAGTCTCAGATTCAAAATTCAGGGCATGTCTGAGGATATAAGTAACCAGTAGCGGAACTTAAATACACAGACAGATAGACCCTTGTGTGAATAAAACTAGCTTACAGCTAGTGAAATAATACCTCTGACTGCCTGTGCTTCCCTTAGGTTTCCTTTGTGCTGCTGGGAATAAGTAACATATTAGTTATGTTCTCATTAGTGTAGCTAGGAGATGTGTTTGTGTTCTCCATTTAGCTCAGTTTTTTTTTTAATCTGCTCCTCTGTAGCTCCACAGTCAGGCTGAGCAGACTCAAACCATTCATTGTTGGGCAGGAGAGGGGAAGAGGAATTACAACTGCCTTTTGTAGGAGCACAGTTTTGCTCATCAGGAATCCCCATGCTTGGGGATAGGGATTAAAGTACTTGATATATGCTTATATGCAACATGCGAATATGTCTTCACCCTCATTTGCCCTTTTCCATGTGCTGAGGTGGTAGTATCTCAATGGCCTTTGGAAACAAGAGTCAGAGGGCAACAGATGAAAGCAGATGCCCTGTATGCTGAAAGATAAGGAATAACTTTTTTTCATTATTATTTTCGTTTTCTGAAATGAAAATTGGTTTGGGAATCCAGTAAGGTGTGTTTCTAATTCAGGGCCTGACAGAAGCGCCTGAATCTAGTTTCTCCAAGACATAGCTTGACACTTCCAATCTGTTCACATATCATCAGCAAACCAGTGTTAGATCTGGCCAAGGCAGGACTGGGAGAGCTCCAGGGGGAGAATCAAATTTGGTGAATGACTGTACACCACTTCCCTGGCGCACTTCCTCAATGGAGTTCTGGGAACTAGCTGGGTTGTAAAACAGATGGCAGTTCTTCAAAGGCTTCTCTTTTCACATGCACAGGCTATTCTTTATTATCTGAGCTATATTCCATCTTGGGCTATTGTGTCTTGCCAATCATAGGTACAATGGGAGTGAATATTTTTCTTTACTTTCCTGCAAATCCATAGAGAACCACAATACCATTTAGTGATCCCATGATACCCTGCCATAGAAGCAGCTGCATTTTGCAGGATGTGGTAAAACAGCTTCTTTGAGTGACAGGCTACAGTCTAAAGAAAAGAAAGAATCTAGGCACTCCCTTGACCCATGTAATGCATGAATGCACCTACAGGGAACTCTGGTACCTCAGAAAACCTCAGTAAGCTTGATTCAGGCAAGGAATGTGTGTGTCAGCTTTCATTAACATTTTGAGGTTTGGGGGCTTATTTTTGCTCCGAAGATGCTTGCTCATGGCTCCATGTGGGCAGCCTCTGTACCACTCATGCCATAACACCATGCAGATGTCAGCAAGACAAAGTGGTCTGTTTCCTTCCCTTTTCTAAGCACTTGATCCTAAATTATACCATTGTTATTTTGAGACCAGTCTCTGTTGGTACTATGTAGTGAAAAAAAAAAAAAAACAGTGGGAAATGATGCCCAAGAGAATGTCCCTGTTCTCAATGCAGAAGTGGCAGAAGGGCTGTCCCAGGCTTGCTCCTTCTGAGTCTCGTGCAAAAAAAACCCACCATAGAGTATAAACTTCTTACTCTCCTACACCAAGGTGGCAAATACAAGTCTAAGCATTTATTTATCAAAATCACTGTAGATATTTTCTTCACTGGGAGTCTGAGTACTTTAGGTTGAAATCATCCATCACAACTGGGGGAAGAGAAAAAAGGCTCTTCACCTTCATGGATTTTCCCCTTCCCTTATCTCACCTTATTCATGTTTAAATGGATAGAAATTCATCTTTTTCTCCAAAAATCAAGCTGCCCGCAATACACTCTGTGCTTAAACAATCCGTCTGCATTGGAAGCATTTTTCAGGCTCTCTGTCTCCCCCTCTCGGTCCCCCTGGGCCCTAGCTGATGCCTCATCACATTTTTATGTTTGACACCTCAAAAAGTAGTTTAAATGTATAGCCTCTATTTGTAAAAGAAAAGGAACTTTTCTCAAAGACAAAACACACTTCTCACTAGGAGGTGACTCCTCAGAAAATGGTCTTTACTACCAGCTTTGCAAAGGTGGACTGTGTGCATTTATGTATGTGTATTTGAGTCACTGTCCTTGCATGCAGTGTGTATGTCTTTGAGTACGTGTCCATGGCTGCAGCTTGTGTAACGTTTAATTTTGCCTTTCCTTAAAGCTTATATGGAAAAGCAAACATTTAGTGAAGTTAGATGACAGACTGCTCTGCAGCTCAGAGAGCAGGATGTCTCTTTTATGGCAACAGCTTTCATATAGCTGCCAGCAGATTCTCCTGTAGTGGCCATGAACACACTTCTGTGCTTCAAGCAGGATGCATTGCTTTTAGGTCAGGTCATCCCAAATATGCTCAGATTGTATGGCAATACCACTCTGAAATGTGAAACATGACTTTTTCTCAGTTATACAGTTCCACAGTTACATAGTGAACAGAAACCACTGAGGGATGTGGTTTTACACTTACAAGACTGATGGTATGATGGGACCATTGAGGCTTACGCTGTCTCTGCAGGGAGAGTGGGGCACAGGAATGCCATTGTTTTTACTTCAGCAGCCACGAAATGCAGCCTGTAGACTTGATCAGTTATGAAAGGTGATTGCATCCACATTTATTGCACTAGGAGGGAAATTATCACTCAGCAAGGGAAAAGGGAAAAAAAAGGATTGACATCTCTCTGCCAGGGCAAATTAGATGTGTGTTCAGAAACACACATTGCAAACCATCTCTTTTCCTACCTTTCCCCGTGCCTGCTTCTATTTTGATGTGTTAGTCTCCTTGGGCTGAGATTATCTTCCTAAAAGTTGTGTAGGTCCTGGGAAAACAGTCCTAGGAACTTCACAGCTTTTCCCAAAAAGCAAGCTCTTCCATAAGGATCTTGGAGCAGCTGTGATTTTAAAGCTCCAGATGGTACAGGGAGAATTAGATTCCTATGGCTCCACATAAACAAGCATATGTCCACTTCCACTCCCAGTCCACTAGCTGTGAGAGAGGTGCTGGGGCTCAAATAACAATATTCAGACACTCTAGGCTTTCTCATCCTGACAGAAGTTCCCTGTATCAGTCCTTCATTCATTTACACAGCCTTGTACTGGTTCTGACCAGCTGCTTACACATGTCACTAAAGGTAGACCAATCAGACTATTGAATAAAATGCCAGGACTCTCCAAGACACCAAGAAGTAACAACAAAGCCATCTTCTCTGTCTTTGATCTAAAGATTACAAGCAGTAAAGCTTCCAGCTCTGTAGAAAGCAGATTTCATAGCACCAGTGAAGCAACTCAGTGCCTAAATCTTTGGTACAGGGAATACAGCCTATACACACAAGCGTGTGGCCATTATAGATAACATGGCGCTTTGGGGAAGGTTGCAACAGTTAACACTTTTTTCGGAGCCAAATTCCTATTCGAAGGGTCTGTTATGCCTATCTACATACCCATTCAGCCCCACAACCACAGCAACTGGCTAAGAAATCATGCTTTGTGTTCTGCCCTAAGCACTTCATTCTTCTGGTGCAAAGCATTACCACAACTCCTCTAGAAGGAATCCAGTTGTCAGGCAAGAGCTATTAATGCTGAAAGAAGAATAGGGCATGCACTGGATGGATAGCAAAGTAACCTACAGCTTTTTGGGATATAGACATATTCTTTGCATTCTGACAGTAAAATTCTGTGCAAATTCATGTGATCCCAGCAGCCCATATGTAGACCATCACATTAGATAGAGCTAATAACGAGGAGAAGAGGTGGAACGTCAGACATCCATATACTAATCGCTATCAAGTGTGTAGTCTTTAATGGGGCATTTCAGGGGATTTTACACTTTTCTTTGAGGCATTGATCTCTGCTGGATACATAATAATGCTGGATCAGACAGCCTGAAAGTCTTTGTGGTTTACATTTCTCTGCTTATTTCACTAAAATGATACAAATCCCTTGAAAAGTAGAGAATACTCTCTAGAGCAAGTCCATCTTTTTCTCTTTTCACTTTTTTTATTTTGGGTCAACCTAATAAGTATTTTTATATGAGATATACATTTGTGCTTAATTTGGGGGTTATTTAACTCATTTATTCCCTTTTATCAGACCAAGCTTTAGATAAAAAATTAAATATTACTTTGAAAAAATAATTTACCAACTATTGCATTTTGGCCCAGGAATCAAATATTTGCTCCAAGAAGGGCAATATTTTTAGCTAAGACTAGTCAGCCTTCCTTGATCCAAAATCACACGTAATTTAAATTTTCATACAAAGTCCTCCTCTCCATTGAATGTAGTAACTGCCAAAAAAAAGAAAGAAAAAACCCCATATATTAAAGTACTCTTGTTGTACCATGGTTACTGAGAGGCAATTGAGTCCAACTTCATGATGTTCTCAGATCCAGGTTTTCTTCCGCATCTGAATGTTCTGGTAAACCATAGATACTAAGGTGTACTGGCTATTTTGCATGAAGATCCTATTACATACACATTAATCGTAGTGAATGCTTTGCAATAACTCAGTTTAATAACCTAATACTAGGGTTTAATTTTCTGTTGGTGTAATTCCTGCACCCTTTAAGTAGGCAAGATTTCCACACATTCAAATCAGCTGAGGATCTTGACTCTGAATAAGGTTTAACTGTTCGGTCATTAAATCAGTAGCTTTCCAAACTGGATGCAACTTGTATATGTAGTACAAATCCCTAGTCATTCACATAAGACATCCAAGCTCTCTGACTTCAAAAGGATCCTCATGCAAACAGCGCTGTGAAATGCCCAAATTGCACTATGTAGATTCTATAAATAGAGAGCAAATGTCTTTGTTAAGTCCATGAGGAAGTGCAAAAATCCTATTTGCTGACGTGCAAAAGCTTTGTAAGGCAGAGCCCCCAGCCTGAAATCGCTTGATTTGTGGATCCTTGCGATTAAGTTGAACTGAATGACATGCAAAGCTGGCAACTGAGATAAAGAATCACTCCAGGCCAGGGAACGGAGGCAGCAAAGATCTGAAAACAAAGGCTGTTAATCTCACGCTCATCATCGTTAAGCGGCACAAGTTAAAAGTGCAGGTAAAACTCAGTTGATGCCTTCAGATTACTGGACTGGATGTTGTCTTTTGCCTTGGCAAAACTCATTTTGATTCAGATACTGACAACTCGCTCCCTCTTCCTTTTCCCTCCCCCACGCCCATCCCCTCAGGCAGAACATCTCATCCCATCGGACCTTCTGCCTCTATCCCTCTCGCCGGCTCACGGGCAGGAGACAAATCCTGTGCACATCAGGGAAAGTTTTCTCACAGTTTCCCATCTCTCCCTGGACTGCTGCTTTTTTGTCTTTCTGCCCCTTCCCTTTGCCACCGCACCGTCTGCCTGGGCTCAGGGAGTCCTGTCCAGACAGCAGTTTGCAGGCAAACATGACACCTTGCTGTAGGACATGCGGCTAATCTGTCTGTCACAACCTGGAGACAGCCGCATAAAAACAAAGACATTTGTCTAAAGTAGATATGCACAGGTTGGAGCTGAATCCCGTTCCAAGAGTTAGGCAAGGCAAGCCTTATTTCTGAGAGTCAAAGACCTGGAATTGTGTTGCAGACCAGTACTTCCACATCGCTATTAACTACCTGGAATCTCAGGGTCCAGCACTTAGCATAGGCTGGCATAGGTTGTCCCAGAAGTCTGTAGACAGCAATAATGGTCTTTGTGCACATTAACGCCACCGCAGGCTTTGGCAGCATCCAGCCACAGCAGGGTAATCGGCAAAGGGAGATGCATTTAAGCAGTATTGGAAACATTAGAAACATTCCAGTGCTGCGGGTTAAAAACTCTTCCAGGATTGCAAGTTCGGCATTTTAGGGATCAGTGGGAGATTTCTCTGGAGATTAAGAGCAATTGAAAAGATCGACTTCCTTTCTATAGAAAAGTTTTAATAAGGCTGAAAATAAAATGCTGTCTCCCTCAGTCTTCCTGGCAGAAGAGATCCAAAGCGCCCCCCTGTTGTTTCAATAATTCAAACTTCAGCTTTAGCCAGCCAAATAGGCCTGAAATTCACCTGCAAAAGTTCACGAGGCTAAGTGGGATTCAGAACAAACTCCTCTTGTTTCCAAACTCATGTATAATGCAGTGAGGAACTTTGCTTAAAAACTGCTCCGGCTTGCTGTTACATTTACTATCCTCCAAAAGAAAAAACAGGAGGCAAACTTGATAACACCACATCACAGACAGCAGAGTGGGAGGGGAAGGAAAGGGCACAGTCAACAACTTATTATAAGATGGCATTCCTCTGTAGCCAGGCATCACCTAAATACGCCTCTTCTCCCTCCTTAAATTGAGATTGCACCATTGCCCAAATACAGATAAGATGTCTGTGTCCTTCAGCAGAGAACAGAATAAACAGATAAGGCAAGCACCAAAGGAAGAAGCAATACCATAAATAGGATTGTTTCATTAGCCAGTTGGATGAGAAAATTGAAGCAGAACTTGAGCATTGCGAACCTATCATTTTTGTTTGAAACATTTTTGTTTACACAGATATAGACTCAAAGGTGTGTTGAAGGCAAGCTCTCCATCTGTCAATGCTGTTGGTCTGCTGGAGTGTCCTGGGGCTGGCTCTGAGGGTGACCTATTTACCCCTGGCAGAAGGCAGTTGCTGAGTGTGCCCGTAGAGCACCACTGGCAGATGGTACTGTGCTGGCAGTGGCACTGAATGACCAGACAAGGTGGAAATATCAGCTTCAGCAGGCTCCACTGGTTTATTTCACAAAGAGCTATTCAGATAGTCCAACATGTACTGTACAGGGTCTTTTCTGCCACAACCCCATACAGTTGACCAGGAGCAGGAACTCTGCCAGTTCTCCGTAGCTCAAGACCAGCCAGTTGGCCACTGTGGTCTAGGGATCACCCAAATTCACTGGAGACTCTGAAAGCTTTTCTGTTGACATCAGCAGCCATGCATTCAAGGCTGTCACATTTTAAAATGTTCACAGCAGGTTGCCACAGCTACCTACCTTAGAAAAGCAGCTTTCTTACAACATTAGCTGTGCTTTGCATCTTTGCACAAAAAGGTCACACCTAAATTTACTTCTCTTTCAGCATAACATGGGTGGCTCACCCTGTTTGTTTTGAAACTCTGTCCTCAGGTTGTAAATAGATTTCTTGAAACATACACCTATTGTCTATATACAGAACAGACGTGTAAGTTACGGGTATCTGGTTTAAGCAAGCTAAATCCATGGCAGGGTATTAGGAATCAGATTCTCACATCTGTTTGGGTTATCATTGTTTCACTGAGGAAGTATGTAGAACTGTTACATCTAATCATGAATTCCAGTCTTGATCCAAGATCTTTCTTCTTTCCTTCCTTCCTTTCTCTCTTTAATTACATCACTTACTAGGGTAAGATGTTTGTTGTTTTTTTTAAAGTATATGATTTTTGCAGTTTCCTGGAACTGGAGTAACTGAAGTGCAATGAGTGATTCATTTGAAACAGTAAATATTTAACCACCACATGGTATTCTTTTTCCATATCTCTAGGTTCTTTCTAGCTCTATTCAAGCTATACGTAATAGTGTACCCTCCTTACGTATATACTACACCCTATATATGTTGGACAGTATATTTATTTGTATATGTCTTAGAAGTAAAATTTTATAGAATCATAGAATAATATCATTGGAAAAGACCTCTGAGGTCATCAGCTCCAATCATACCTGTCCCCTTACTAAACCATGTTCCTCAGAATCTCATCAGCAACATCAAAAAATGGTAAATATTAAAAAAATGTCTCTGAAGGTGTTTGACAATGCCAGTATTAAGCCCACGCAGGCAAATTTAATTCTATTTAACTGCAATTCTGTTTCATTATTTCATGACTCATTTTTTAATTGTATAATCACATGGGATTTTTGAGGACTGCTAGACTTGACAATACAAAAGCCAAAGTTGAAGTGAATATACTTGGTGTGCTTTTTCCAAATAGCATAGGCATCTTAGGTTGTGCTGGACATCCTTTCTCAAACAAAAAGAGCAATCAGTTCTTAAAATTATGCTGCAGTATATCAGCGTAGGAACCTCTGCAGGTCTTGGGACCACAATCAGTTGGATGGCTTTGGGAATATGTTTCCTTCCTTCACACCAGGTTGTTTGTTGCTACATAATGATTTGGTTGGGTGTTTTGAATGCTGATCATATTTCCAGTTTTGTTAAGAGTATCAGGGAAACGGAGTGAAAAACTGTGCTTCATAGTATATAGGAGCTAAAAGCTGAAAATATGCTGCAGAATTAATTTTCATGTAAACTTGTGGGAAGTAGGAAAGTTGCATTGATATTTCTAGATGAAACTCTGTTTCCTGCAACATTTACTGCATTACAGTTAATGGAATTTAAAAGAAAGGCTTGTAATTCTCCAAAACGGCCTGGTGCGGACACTTCAGCTAGCACAATGTGAATTATGCAATAAGCCATCGCCTTAATTAAAACAAATTGCATTTACTGTATCAGTCCATACTATAAATCACTCCCTAGGGCCCCTCTTCAAGGTTTGCACTTGGCCTATTCTTGAGAAATGTTGACAGCAGCCTCCATTACAAAAAACATTTTTGAGCATTTTGTTCTAACACTCTTCTCCAAGATTCAGCCTTTGAGCTCATCATCCTGATACACAAAACAAATCTTATCCAAAAAAAAGTAAGACAGAAATCATGTGAAAATGACAGAATAACTCACTTCCCTTTTCTCACCTGGTTTTGCAGTGTGCAATTCATAGACTGTGGCAGTGGAAGTTGAAGTTTATTAATTGCAGTAATGATAATAATAAAAGCCAAAACAGGAAACCTGCAGACTAATTGTTTTTGTCCAAAGTTAGGAGGTACATGGGATTCCTCACTCTCCCTACTATAATTAGATAGAACAACAAGACAACCAGATTATTAGTCCTTTGTGCAGCTCCAGTTTAATAAAGAGAATGGCCATTGGGTATTTATATTCATTTGAGCTCAAAGCAGCTTAAAATGCAGCGTTAAATACAACATATCATACTGCAGGATGAAGCAACTTGCCTTTTAAAGAGAAACCTTCATCTTATTTGGGACCTCTGATGTGGGAGGAAAGATTTTGCTTCATTCAGTTTGGATCAGGCTGTGAGATCATTCAGCTCTACCTAATATTTAAGTGAGTGTGTCTACTCATTTTAGCTTGCACCAAGAATTAAAATAAGGTAGTTAAGTACTTTGCTCAAAAGGAGTATAGTTGAGTCCCCTGAATTAGAATATCAGACTTAAGTGGTTATTTCTGGTTTTAGTCATATTAGAGAGATATTATTGCAAGTCTGGCGATGATGCTGTTTAATACAGTCCTGCAGTGGTTAAAATGCACAGGGGAATCCTAAGAGAAGGCTAACATGAATTTAAAAAGCTCATACAAGTCTTCATTGCCCCTTTTGCAGGAGTTGTTTAACTCCTGCTAATTATGGGGATTCTGTAGGTGGAGCTGCTTTTGTAAAATTTATGAGGGAAGTGAACCATTTATATCTAAAACTGTTTTCCAACTCCAGTTACTTTGAAATTGCTGGAACCTCATCATGAACAACTGGGTCATTGAACATAAAATCAGACCCTAGAGCCTGATTGGAAAGCCATTAAAGCCAATGAAAAGGGACCCACTGGCTGGAGCTAATATTGGAGCAGATCCATAGAGCATTATCTAAACTGAATCTGTCTCCATATATATTTTCTTCTTGATATATACCTAAATGAAGTCTAGGTAGATTTACAGTGGCCGTAACAACAGCTACTTGTTTGTGATGATTTTCAATTTACATCAAAGCAGGTGACCATCTCGCCCAGCAGCATCGTTCTGACCATGGTTAGGGTTTCAGACAAAAGCCTCTGTCATACAAACCCGCAAACACATCCAAAGAATAAATTTAAGCACTGAGGAGGAAACAAGAAAATACACATTTTCTTTCCCTAAAAGGAAAGTACGCAAAATTGGAAATAGCATATGCCCAGGTTGTGGCTACTGTTCTTCAGCCAAAATAAAGCTTGAAAATAATTGGCATCAACAAGTATTATCAAGGACCAGCTGGAACACACATGTACTGAAAAGTTTTATTTGCCTATGTATTTGTTGAGTCGCTATGACTGTTTGGCTTATGAATTCAAAAGGCATTTATTGTTGCTGTAGTAAAGGCACACTGTGCAAAGCTGAAGAAATGCAAAATGCTGAACCCAGCAAAATAGCCCTTTCAACCTCCAGTTACTGTAAGTACATTTTCCGTCTCTTACTGTTAGAATTGCACTGTATCTGAGCGGTTTACAGTTTCTCATTGTGCTTAGTTTTTTCTTCACACAAATTTAATCACAATAAACAGGTGTTTCATGGAGCCTGCATTCACTGTAGTTTTTTTTGGAGGTTGAAAATACCAGTCTTTTTCTTTTTAATGATCAAAAATAGGGTTTTTTATTATTTTTCTTTGGGTTTTGCCCTAAGTTTTGATAATTCTAGAACAGCTGTGAAGATTGTCTTCCAACTTTCCAAATAAATTCACTGCTGGCCTCTGAATAAGAAAGCGTGAGAAAATTTCAGCCCCCAAAGGTAATTTTGGGGGAAAGTTATAAACCACTGAAAACATCAGCTTATAATGAAAGTGTCATCCTAACCATAAAAGGTACCTCAATGCACTGAACAGGCACTGTAAAACATGATTGAAAGGGAGTTTAGAGATATTGCTAATGGCTTCGACATAAGGAGTGTGACTATAAAAGATGAAAAGATGCATGGCTAAAACTGCCCACTGCAAATCTTTGAAAAGCATCTAACTACCCAGGCGTGCCAGAGATGCACGATTTCGAGCAGAACTGGTCATGCAAATCTGCTCAGAGAGAGAGACCTTCAAACACTTCATGCTTTTATTTCCTCAGAAAGCAATGCAATTGTTCAATAGAGAGACAGCACATGTCCCCAGGCACATGCTGGGGGCGCTGTCTGGCATTTGAACCATGGGGATGGATGATAGTGAGCCAGGACTATTTCTCTCAGACTCTAGCTCTTGATGGATAGCATGGCTTGTGGTTAGAAACTTCCAGTGTTTTAGCAACCAGCTTTACACATTGCAGCAGATTTCTTCATTTTCATGAAATTTAGTAATTTTGGTTGGAATGGACCTCTGAAGGACATGCAGTTCAGTCTCCTGCTCACAGCAGGCAAACTTCAAAGTTAGTTTTGAAGTAGTTCTGCTATTCTGATTTAAACCAGGCGATCTAAAGTTTAATTAATATGTGTAAAATACTTCCACAAGCTGAAAGTCATTTCATGGACTTTCAGAGTTTGCATTTGTCCATGATTACTTTACAACATGGTCCCTATGATATCTGTAGTGAAACCAGTGTTGGTCTGTGTTGAGATTTAGTCAGGAGAACTGCTTTGTTAAATTTATCCTACCCTTCAGGGAGTAAATTCTGACTAGAAACTGTATTTTGAATATCTGTATGTCAAAGTTATACATGACCATGATTATGCATTTTATATAGGCCATTTCACAAAGTGAATTGCTGGGTAAAGCAGTGTTGAAGGCTATGAGGAACATCCTTTTGTTTTTTAATCACTAGTCAACATCTGAAATAATGACAATAAGGAAAGCTGTGTTTTAGGGAAAAGCTGATCTCTTACTTCAGCGCAAACTTTCTTCTCTCTGTTTCTATTTCTGTCTGACTCCATGCTAGAGATATGAAAAATAATACATGGAAGCCTTTGTGGTGGTTTGACCTTGGCTGGATGCCAGGTGCCCACCAACCCGCTTTATCGCTTCCTTTCAGCCACTGGTCAAGGAGGGAGGAAAAATACGACAAAAGGTTCATGGTTCAAGATAAAGGACAGGGAGAGATCACTCACCAGATACCATCACAGTCAGAACAGACTTAACTCAGGGAAAATTATTTAATTATTATCAATGAAATCAGAGTACAGTAACAAGAAAAAAAATTTCTTAACACACCTTCCCGTACCTTCTTTCCAAGCCCTACTTCATTCCTGATTTTCTCCCCCTCCTCCTCCTGCAGCAGGACAGTGGGAATGGGAATGGAGGTTGGGGTCAGTTCACAACAAGTTGTCCCTGCTGCTCTTTCCTCCTTACGGGGAGGACTCCTCACACTCCTCCCCTGCTCCATGAGGGAAACTTCCCACAGGAGACAGTCCTCATGGATTTCCCAAGGGCTGCAGTTCTCCATGAATTAATCTGGCATGGGCCCTTTCCACGGGATGCAGTCCTTCAGAAAGAGAGTGCTCCCATTTGGATCCCTTGCAGAGTCAAAAATCCTGCTGGCAAACCTAGTTCATCATAGGGCCACAGGTCCTGCCAGGTGACTACTCCTGCATGGGCTTCCTGCAGGATCACAGTCTCCTTCAGGTGCATCTGCCTGCTCCAGCATGGGGTCCTCTACGTGCTGCAGATGGATGTCTGCTTCACAATGGACCTCCATGGGCTGCACAGGGACAGCCTGCCTCACCATGACCTTCATCAGGGGCTGCAGGGGAATCTCTGCTCTGGTGCCTGGAGCAAGTCCAGCTCCTTCTTCTTCACCAACTTTGATTTATGCAGAGTTGTTCCTCTTGAATATTCTCATTTCTCTTCCCCTGCTACTGTTGTGCAGCAGTTTTTTCCCCTTCTCAGATTTGTTATCCCGGAGACACTACCATCGTCACTGATGGGCTCAGCTCTGGCCAGTGGTAGGTCAGACTTGGATCCATATGTAAGTAGTTTTGTTGGACACAGGGGAATCTTTTGGTATCTTCTCACAGAAATCACCCCTGCAGCCCTTGCTACCTAAGCCATGCCATTTAATCACATTAGAGTCTGACTTTAAAAAACCCTTCCTGTATTCAAGCTTACCCATACCTGAAAATGTGGAGGATTTTCCAAAGTCCCCAAATGTTGACATTTATATTTCTGAATTTTTTTCCCAAATTTTACCAGAGCTGAGGATCAAAGCTCCAGCCATTTCCTTGGTGCTTATTAGTAACTTCAAGGACTCAGAAACTGTAAGTCAGACCTAAAGACGTTGTGAGGTTTTACTTGTTTAATAATAGATTTGAGGTTCCTTTATTTGTCTCCTGCTGAGCTTTTAGCTTGAACTTGGGTCACTTTCAAACTTTGGTATAGTCCTGAGGTCTAGAAAACTGGGGATTTATTGAACAAGAAAGAAAAAATATCTCAAGTGTGCACATGACAGCAGAGGGCAAGGCCTCAAACAGCTTGAGCTTGCTGTGAGAATCCTGATTGGTTTCTGAGCCCTATCATTGCTGCAACCCTCTAGCAAGCACTACCGTCATAGCCAGTTATGTTCCTTGTGGGAGGCTGCAAAGCAAACAGCCTTTCCCTAGGGCCAAGTGGTGAGTGTCTCAGGAAAGATACTAGCTTGACTTTTTCAGAACAATTTTGTATGAATCCTTTAAAGACAAAAGGAAATAAGAACAACTAAATACAAAACCAATTCTCTCCTCAAACATATTTGCAGTTAGCATCTCCTCCTCTTTCTCTCCTGGGTGAGAAGGAGGCTTGTTGTGGAAGATGACCTACACTATTTCCCTCCAGCCTAGAGAGGGAGATGGAGGAGTAGAGCAGGGAGAAGACTCTTGCTTCAGTAACAAGAGCACCTCTGAAAAAAATGTGTGCTTCTGAGAGACCTTTCAGGGCACAAGGATATTTTGAGGCTGAGTGTGTCACGATGTAAGCACTCAGCTGTCAGGCATCACCTACTGCCCTCCAGATGTTTCCCATCTCCTCTGCAGCAGCAGGAGGTGCTGAAGAGACAAAGTAGCTTCTACCCAGCTCCACACCAGGAGTGCGATGTACCTGTGTTGGAAAAATATTGTTTAGGGGCGGGAGCAGAATAACTGGAATACACTAATTTCCTTCAGACATTGGGAGAATTCTTTTCATTGCCATAGAGCTACCTCCTCCCCAGCCCCAGGGCTGAGCTGCTCACCAAGGTGACCTCCTCAGTGCAACAGTTCTGTTCCAGCCTACTTCAAGTTACACGTAGATACCACGGTAGGGAGACAAAGAGGTGAGAAACACTGCTTTCTCAATATCACTTCCTCCTAGCAATGCTCTTCAACCCTTGGTGTTGTCCCCAAGCTCTTCTGCTGGGAGAACTCAATGCAAAGTATGGGGATGTTTTTTGCCAGTATGGAACCCTTTTGTGTCAGTATGACCAGTGTAAAGGTGTAGTGATGCAATTTGAGAACACTGTGTGCTCCCCCATCACACATGGGAGGGTAGCAGAACCTCTGACTGCTTGCCAGGGGCTTGGAGGTACTTAGCAGAAACACGTAGCTCATTGCAACTTTTTTTTTCTATGTGTTAAGACTCAAAAGGAAACCCAAGCATCCTCCTTGAAAGCCTCCTCCACAAACCCATGTGTCTCTAATTGAAACAAGGCAGGGTCTGACACCATAGGAGTCCACAGCTGCTATTTCTATTGTGCATGTCTGAGTCAAGGTGAAGAGAAAAGTCGTCAAAGTATCCCACAGGGTGAATCCTCCATGTGCCAAGAAAGCTGACTCCACATTAAAGGTGAGAGCCAGAGCTCGCAAAGCAATGATGGCCTGGGAAGACAGAGGCCTTGATTCCCTCCAACAGCCTCCAAGTGTTATTCCCATTAACATTGGCACTAGCCATCGCTCTGAATACCCTGTGCACCAAAGGATGAGTGTGAGAGAGCAGGAGGAAGGAATGGAGGTGATAAAGTTGTCAGGCTGTAGGCAAGCCTACAGTCGCTGAGGACTGGAAGTGACTGCACCTCTAGACATATGTCCTGGGATGTATTTTAAGGGCAGATCTGACAAGCTCAGAATAGGACAAGTTTGCTGATCTTGCAGAGACTTCATCTTGGGTCAGTCTTCAGTTTAAAGTGCCAGATAATCAGGGCCCTGCGTTTCTTTTCTTCTTCATTTGCATTACCAGGGGAGAAATTCTCTATGTTACACAAAGACTTTTGAGACGGCAGAGCCACTTACATTAAATCCCAACACCTGACAAATTTCAGAATTCAGGGATTGCTGCTAACCCCACAGCTTACGTCTGATTTACAAGACATCTGCCCTGCATCCCACCGTGGATCAAAAACATTTCAGTCTCCCTTCAGCAAAGCCTCCAGTTATACCATGCTATGGGGAAACAGAAATATTGCTTTTGCACTGGACCTCTGCTTTGGCATTGAAAGAACAGCACTTAAACAAACCCTAAAACAGCAGACAGGACTGTGTGTTTCTCCTGTAAACAAGCCTGCAAGCCACACAGAAATCAAAAGGATCCTGTTATAAAAGACAACGTCCAACTTCTTTTAAGAGCAGTGTGGCCTTTCTGCAGGAAGTTTAGCAACAGATGGAGAATCGACAAATGAGTCATTTCTCCTTTCCTCCTTTTTCTCCTCTTCCTCCTTCCTCAGCACTGCAGTGTGTTAAAAAGCAAGATGTCTGGAAGATGTCTTCTGGATCACTGCTGCTACTGCAGCATCTTGTCTGCCTTCAGGCTCTGGCATCAAGTAGTGATCAGCCTACTTCCTCCAGCCCCCTTCCCTGGAGTAGCAGTTTTCAGACATGACCTTCCACCTCTTTACGGCTCCCTGTGTCTCTGAAATGTCCAGAGGTCAGCCCCTTGCTGCCTCCACAAGGAGACCTGTTATGGAGATTCTTGGCTTGCATCAGCCCTGGTTTATGTTCCTGTCATCTAGCATCATGTTACCAAACTGAAGGAGATACCAGGAGTGTAGATGGTGTCCTCTGCTGTGACATGGACTCATCATTTCAATATTTGTTGGGGAATGGCAGCTGTGCACTGCTCATTCATAGGTAGCCTTGACTGACTCACTAAAAATCTGAGGTGACCCAGCTGTACAACCTACTGCTCAGGAACAATGTGACAAACTTCATCTTTCTTCACTGACAACCTCTAAGGTTATAGAGGGCTATTACCTGTCATGGTGGGGAGGAGAGAGACAGGTCTATGGATGTGTCTGTGGATGCAGGGGGTGGCAGATGAGTGGCTATGCTCTTATTCTTTCTTTCCTACTTCATTATATTGATTTTCAGTGGCTTGCATGCTTGGAATGCAATAAGGGAGCAATTCTCTTCTATGCTAGCTAGTAAACATCACCTGTAACTTTATTCTGGGTCAGAAGAGTAAGCACTTAAAATTAAAAGTGGTTTTGGAGAAGGAAAGCCATATTTTAGGAAATTCCAGCTGGGGGTTCCTTGCCACTGTACTCAATTTTAGAATCCAGTGTGTTGCATCATGCCATATATACCTTTAAAAAAGCATTTAACTGATAGATATTCTCATCTGTTCTTCTCTTGCAATATTTCAAGCAGAAAGTATTTTTTAAAAATCATTTCCCTGGCTCTCTGAATTTACAGCAGAGACTGCAGACTATAAAGTGGAAGAAGTTGAAATTAAACCCAAGGGAGAGAGAAGTGCACTGGAGAGAAAGGCTCAGGTGCCAGGTGCTTAAACACATGCATAGTTTAAATCCTGTGCCATCTCCTTGAAGCCAATGGGACTACCCTTTTATTTAAGACTAATGCACAAAGCTTAAGTGCTGGGACCTTAATCTCTGAACGAAAGTATATAATACTGGGGTACTGTGATGCCTGTAAGCTGTTCCAGCTCCAAGTTACAATCTGCTATGGCAGTTCCTTTTCTCTGTGTAGAGCTCCTGCACTCAGGTCTTGGAAGCCAAAAGGGTTCTCTGAGACAGGAAAACATCTGTCCCAGACAGTCAGCTGGGGAAAAAGTGCACTTGCTAACATGTGTTTTCCAGATGGGGATCCAAGCCGATATCCAGGTGCTTTGGATAAGCTACTTGCTGATGAGTTTCACCCAGAAGTTTCTCTCATTTCTTGAGTGCTGGGGATTTTAGCTTGAAATTTTCCTTCTTCTGCAGCAGGCTTTCACAACAGGTGTTTCACATGTAGTTAGACATCAGCATGGAAAACATGGTGCGTTATTTTTCAGATGTATAGACAAGTACTTTACAGAGCTCTGCTCCTGGTACTGCAAAAAGCAAAGAGATGCTGGGAAACACCCAATGTAGGAACAGTGCGCCATCTGCTTTGCCAAAGCAAGACCGTGCCAGCACTCCCTATCCCCTGATTCCATCCTGTCCTGCTGCAAAATCATCCCTGCAAATCTCCTCTCTGCTCTGCTCTATATCCACCCACCCTGCAGCAGGACTGTCACTGCTTTTTGAGGTCTCAGGGATGTCTGCAGCTGGAAACCCCGCTGAGGGGATGAAGGAAGGCTGGAGAGTTTACAAGACAGCAGGAGACATCTACCTGGCCCTGAAAGCGTGGCCTCTCTGCTCCGTGCTTGACATTTACAAACAGAGACAAGCCACGTCCCCAGCCACCCAATGCGACCATCCTGAAAGCTGGGAAAGCCAGACCTGCTATTAACAACTCCAGCTTCTCAAAAGAAAGCCCCAGTGACTTGTGCCATGGCTCAGACCAAATGCTTTCATGCTAGGAAACCTCCACAGCTGACCACCTGCGTGAAACAGCCTGATGAAAGGAAAGCAGAAAGGCAAGCAGACAGACAAAGGGAAGGACAGATGATGCTGATGTCTCATCCCAGTTCTCCTCCTTCTCCCTTCTCTTGCTACGAGAAGAGAAACCCCTGGATGACACACCCTCAAATCTGGGAACAGCATGAGCCAGTGCAATTTCTTGCATCATCCCTAGCCATGGACCCTGTTTGCTGCTTTACCTGCTTTCTCCTGCCCTGTCTTCTCTAACCACATCAAGCTGTGTAGAAGCACAGACAGCAGCACCAGCAGGTCACCTGGGCACCTCTCTGTAGTCCCAGACTGCTGGGTCTTCATTGCTCTTGGTAACCAAATTGCCATTTCCTGCTGATATCAAGAATTGGAATTTTGGGGGCTAGAGAAGGATTGGTGTTGCCTTCTCTACGAAAGCAAATCTGTAGATTTGCAAGTATTTACCATCACCTCCTAAATCTCCTTTATTTCACGATTCCCAAAGAGTTCTCACAGAGTAGCTACATTTAGGACACAAAATTTTTCAGGCTTTTGCTGTTACTCTAGTTTCCACCTAAGCCATTACGCAAAAAAAATGCTTTCAAACAATGCTCTATTGATTACTTGTTTTGTTAACAATGATGCAATTCCCTGGAGAAGTTTATTACTCTTGTTTTGTGTTATTTTGTGCCTTATGATTTGGTCACTAATGGGTATCTTTGCATTTCATTTCATTGTGACTGACTATCCTGGGAGGAATTCTCAATGCAGTCCAAAAATGCTCATGAATAAATGTTTACTGGCAGGAGGTATGAGTGTGTTGCAGGGCTGTATGGATGTTTTCATCCTGATGATGCAGCAGTAAATCAATTAAAAACATGATTGATTGTAAAATTGCGGCAAATTTTCTTTTGCCTCTGGATTTCACATTGCCTAAGTTAGGCTGCATAAATCTAACGATGTATTACACAGTGATTGTCTTGCTGGTATCTATAGTGAGAACTGCTATGCACACAGCTAAGGCAAGAGCAAGAGCTAAACCCAGCACCAACATATCCTGCAGCTCTGCTCCCACGCAGAGCACAGAGCCCAAGTCCCACTGGTGATTTAACTCATTTTGGCAACATTTGACTAGAATTCTCTTTCACAGAGGATAAAATAAATCGAAAGGCTTCTCTACACAGATACGTTCATTTAGATTAAGGTATCGCCTACATTTAACATCGAGTAGCTTTTCTTAATTAATTCCCTGTCTGGGTGCTTTTTTTACAGTCAGACTGCTGTAGCCCAAATTAGATTAATTGACTTTGGATATTCTTTCTAGCTACTACTTTCTCTTGTTATTAAACATTATTAATATTAGTTATTAGAAATTAATGATTTCAGAATAACTCCTCACATTTAGTTATACCCTAAATTCTCCAGTGGTATGCAATGGCCAGTATGCTCTGATTCAGTGAAAGTCCCCACACTCTCAGTTTAAAGAGTTTGGATTTTATCTGCTGAGTAGAGGTAATAAATTCAGGTTTAGAAACAGTTTAGAAGTCTTCTGCAGTGAAAGTAATCCCCTTTATGTGATTATATGCAGAAACCACTTCTCAACACACAGCTATGTAGGGGAAATACGGTGTTGAGAATAAGAGAGCCTGAAAAGGCACAAGCTTAGGACAATAAACTGCAAACCTGTCTTCCGCCCCTACGTCCAAGGCTTCATCCAAAACCCAGAAATGTCAGTTTAAGTCCTCTGTGGGCTCTGAGTACAAACCAGGAGAAATGCACTGTGCTATCTCAAGGATTCTGCCATAACTCCATGTGTGCAAGTCTGCAGACACAGGCTGAAATACAATGTACATGACTGTGTGCTTGAATATAGATTTACAGAGACAGTGTGCATAAATCTAGGTAATTTATACAGTGCCACAAATACAAACAACTGCCACCCCTCTCCCTGCACAAACTCGTGCACACAAATGTACCTCAAGTATGAATAATGTAACGACAAAGTGAGCTGCATTTGTATGGACATCATTGATATCAGCAGTTAGGAATAATAGTTGTCTAATTGTAGTCTTTCATTGTGTGCTGTGTCAAAGCGTGGGCGAGTAATTGCAATCATCAAAACCCTTTCAGAGTGTGTGCAAAGCTCCGACCCCCATCACCTGCTGTCAAGTCTATCTGATCCACCACACACATGGGCTGCTCTCTTTTTTTTATTATTATTTTCTCTTTTGTTTTGTGATTTCCTTCCCTCAAGGTTGTGTCTGAGTTCTGGGGGTTTGTTAGGCTTCTTAAAATTCTTATTCTTATTTTTTGAAGCGTGTGATCACTTTTTGGGTGAGATAATTTAGATGACAGACATCAACAATTATACAAAATGATATGGTAACCCGCAACTGAAAAAAAATAATAATCAATTCTCATGTGCTGCAGAGTGTTACAATTTGAGTGTCTTTTTTATTAAAATCCTTGTAGTAGACACAAGGATAAAGTAGGAAGGAGGAGAAAGAGAGAGAGGTAAATTAGTCCTTTTTCAAATATTATTCGTAAGATGAAAGAGTAGATATTTTAAGAATGCAAGTAGGATGGATTTCCATTAATGCAATCCCCTTTCTAGTATTATTTTATTAATATAATCGTCTTGGTTCTGGATTGCATATACCTACTGTGTTTTGCACTGGGTTTAGGGAAAAATCAAAGAGAGCTCAAAAATAGTTCAACCTATTCCTTATATTCATTCTGAATTGCCAGCCGTACAGTAGCTGAGTGGAACAGCAGATTTAATTACTAAATACAGTTAAGGCCTGGTTTTGTCAATGTCGAGTTCTGTGTAAGAGCATAGTGTAAATATCTGTCTAGAAGACAGAAACAGCACAGTCATGTGGGCTAGGTACTCTTTCATGCTGCTGGAGAGGAGTTGCAATGATTTTCCCTGGTTCAGCCTCCCACAGAAAGCAACCACCTCAGCGCTATAACGATGAGTATTACAGAGATTACATCTTGTTCAAGGAGCATGTAGGTTCATGGCTAGACACCATCTTTAAACCTTTAAAGAGTCTCAGCTCTGAGTTTTCTGTGTCTGCCTTTGTGTGATAGATTGTATCTATTTATTATGAGTAGGTAGTACCTTCAGACAACAAGCAAGGTATGTAATTTTTGCTTGCAAACGTCTTCTGTTGCATAAGGACATATGTGATTTTCATGGCTGGCAAACATGAGATTCAATAGGATGTGCCTGTGCACTAAAACTTCTGCATTAAGACAATTTAGAGACCTGTAAATAAACTCTTTCAGAAAGTAGCAGAAACCGTGTTTTACGTGCAAAGTTCAAAGAAGGAGAATTTTGTAGAATCATTTAGGTTGAAAAAGACCTTTAAGATCTTCAAATTCAATCATATTTATACAATTTGTACAAATGCAAGAGAGAAAGTCTTCATTGTGGATTTTCTTATATTGTGGATGGGAGTCCCAAGAGGAAGAGATGTAGCTTGCTATTTGAACTTCTTAAAATAAGGATAGGCAAAATAATTTTGAACATTTTGTGGGGAAATGTCCTATGTCATCAGAGAACCACATACCCTAATAAGTCTTTTTCATTTCTGATTACTGTGAGGCATCTTCATAGTGTTGCCTCACGCCACTGTCATAACCTTGCTCACTTTGAACTTGCTTCTATCTCTGGATGAACAAATCCAGATGTACCAAAATACACATATTTTATAAGACCTCAGTGCAATCAGAAATGGTCATGGTATTGAAGATAAGATGCCGCAAAATACATGTTTAGAAATATTACAGAATATGGGGGTTTCCTTTGGGAAGATTATTGACACTGCAGCAGCCACCGCTTGTCAGACAGCAGAACACAGGTCTGGAAATAAGAAGAGCAGATTTCTGGTCTCATTCTTGCTATATTGTTTGAGCCAAGTCATTGATGGGGATGGGTGGGTGAGGTGGGTTTCATGGCTGATGATAACTTCGGTCTCATGAAAGTTAGGTAGCTACTCTTAGCTGTTCATCAGAGATGCTTCAGCTATCAATATAGAAGCAAATGAGTGTTCCATTGGGGTCATTCATTTGCTCTTAAAGCAGGTGAGGATGAATCACTTTATGGAAGTTCACCTGTATCACTCCTCATTTCCTGTAAAGTCTGGCAGGATATTTTTAAGTAAATTCTTAGATGACAAAAGTTAGAAGAGAATAATGCCTCCCTTAGTATTTATTTCTACTCCATGTCATAGAAATGGAGAAATTCTCTCTAACAGATACGTTGGATTTGAAGACCTATAACTAGCTTTCTCTCATCTGTAAATGTTAACAATTATGCTTCCTGCCACAAGAGGTGGGTTCATCTCTTCTGATGGAGTTTCATAATAACCTCAGTGTAAGAATTTATTTCCGCATTATAAACCTTCTTAAGAGTTAACTGGACTATATCTTCATCTTAACAAAGATGGAAAACCTTTTTTTCTTAAACAGAAAGATCTTCTACTAACTTTTAGTTCCATTATCCACGAGTTTTTTGCCAGCAAAACTTGGTCTGGATGTATTGAAACATCATAGTAGGAAGATACTTTTTAAAAGACTTACTGTCTACATAACAATAAGTGCTGAGGGAGATAATTTCTCAGGTAGAAATGATAGTTTTTCGTGATTCAGACTTTGGGACCAAAAATACTGAATTTGATAAAGCTATTATTGGGCAAGTTTCTAAGCACCAGTCTGGACTTTTTGCAGTTATCAAGGGCTCCAAGCCATACTCTGATGGCATGGGAAACGCCTTCACTGCTGAGTTATCCTAATGTCTGTGCTGATGGGTGTTTGGGGAGGAAGAGTGATGATGTCAGCCCAAGCATTTGTGAAAGGTCATGGTCCGGAACAAAAATTATGTATGAAAACTTGACATTTTATGCTAAATGGGATTCTTGTTTTCTATCTCAGTGTAATTAAGATAGTGCTGAGAACCGGGGGAAGGACTATACTTTCCTAGTGCCTTTACAGAAGCCAATAAGAGCACACCCAGCTCCAACCTTAATATAACACAAGGATAGTAAAAGAGAAGGTAAAGACAGAACCAGAAAATAGTGAAAATAACGAGACAAATTTCATAGAAAAATGAGATATTATTTCAACCCACTCATGGTCTCAATGCTGTCAAAGTCACACATGAGCATAACAGCAAGAGGGACAGATTTTGGAGAAATTTCAGGGACCATCCTGAGAAAGGACTTCAGCTCACTTTAAGGAGTTCCTACCATGCATAAAGGGGTGTCATGGGAGAAAACAATGAGATACTTGTCTGAAAAATTCAATTACTAAGTGATAGAGGATGTTACCACAGGATAACCAAATATAGGAGCTGGCATTTCAATAGCAAATGTTAGGTAAGGGGGAGATAGGATGTGAAGAGCCATTCAGAGGTCCCTGTATGGACATTGAACCATAACAGCCACTCATCAGCATTATAAAACTACCAGGAGTAGTATCCCCAGGCTGGGAAAGACTCTTCTTGGCAAGCTTGTGTACCACACCGTGCCATCAGATAGAGCCCATCCTGTTGAAAACTGAATCCCTTTGAGTTCCCTGGAACAGCAGCAGCTGGAGGGGAAATAACAGTAAAATTCTATGGCCATAATAAAACGCATTAGCCATCTGAACACTCATTTCAATCAAATAATGCAGCCTATTCATATTTAAACAGGAAATATTGTTTAATGTTTATGGTAATGATCAAATCAAATTTTAAAAATTAAACACAAAATTAAACATTAAAGTGAGGTTCCAACATTTGGCACTTGGGACACTGATCCAACCCACAGCCTATGGCTGCAACCAGCAGGGTCCTTACCTTCCCTTAATGTAATTTCTTGAGGAGGGTGCTAGAAGGAGGCTTTGATGTCACATGAATGGGCACAGCACTAGTGAAGAGTAGCTGATCTGGAGCTGATTGTTCTACCCTAAGTTTCTATTCATAAGGCTTTCCATGACAATAATTGATAGCTGTTGAGGGGAAAATGGAACCCCAAAGGAAAAGTACTTTCATCTGGAAGAAGGTAAATTGAGTTGGTTTTCATCTAAGCAGAAGGCAGTGTGTTCCTATTAAAATATTTTAGACTCTTTCTCAGAAAGAAGAGGCAGTGTGAAAGTTACAGAGGTTTTTCCAAAGCACCACTGAAACAGGAGCAGAAAATGCCACTGTAAAACAGTAAGTCCTCAGGTGTACATAATGATCATAGAAGATAAAAATGTGAAATAACACCTAGTTGCTCTTTAAAAACTGTCCCTTTGGGATGGAGCACAGCAATTCTTACTCACCAGCAACACGCAGCCATTTCTGTAGTGGCAGTAAATGGTGCAGAGCTCCTGATTTTGAATTAAAAAGTTACTTTACACCAGTGGAGGCATGAGCTGAGCTGATTAATCTAAAGTTTTGACAGAACTGGCCTAGTTTGTGTTTAATGAAGACCTTTGAAGTGATGGCTAGCAGTTAGAGTATTGCTTTTAGACCACATCTTGTGTTACAGTAAACTCGGTGCCAAGAAATAACTTTCTCCCACACCAAATCTGGAGTGATTTTTTTTTTTTATAGTAAGTCTAACAATTCTTTCTCAACTCTCTACACTTGAAGTCTGCAGGAGAGCAAAGTTTGAAACAAAAAAAGATTTGAAACAAACTGATTCCTTTAATATCCCTATGCATTTTGGCCATGGACCATATCTCTGCTGTGAGCCTATGCTTCAGTCTCTTTAGACGTGCAGTGAGGTTAACCTTTTGCTTGAACAGTTGCATCTTTCAAGAGAATATATCCTCAGTGTAAATTAATATCAAATTAACAGCAATTTGGACTACCAGTGAATTGTATGTTGTTCCTTAGAATAAAAAAATCATCACAAAAGTCAGAATCAATATGTCAATCTCCATTCTTATGTCGACTGCTTGCCCAAATTTATTACTGAAAGAACATGTGCAGATTTTTCCATAGTTTGAAAAAAATAAACAAAAAGACTGCATAAATTATCTGGGAAAGTACAGCAAAACAGCAAGACTCATCTTGTATCTACTGCTCTCATCCCTGTACCATGCACTTTAAATTGGATTGGTATCCTATAAGAGACTGTCAAGAATTTCGGTTGTTCTGCTTAATATGCAGATGTACAATTGGTAAAACTGCATCTTACAAAAGTAGTTGTCTATAGTGATAAGTCTGGACCTAATTATTGACTTCCAAAATCAGGTTTCATCTATGCAGTTCCCTGATTCAACATCAGTCCCACCACCTCCAGCTCTATCTGTTCATCTTTTGGCTCACCTTCCTAAATTAATCCACCTTCCTCTTGGCAAATGTTGGATTTTGTTTTTTTGTAATGAATCAAGGCTGGGTTTGGGGGTAGAGTAAAGAGCACATTTCCTTGTTTCTGGCAGCATCCTTGTATCCAGAGTGTCTAAAAAAATCATTGTGACCAGGTGCTCAAGAACACGGTGAATATGTTGAGGGTCTTTAAAGCAAGAAGGGTTTTTCAGGAGTTTGGAGGGAGATGTTAGCTAGCTCAATAACATTTCAGTTTACAAATGGAACTGTAGAGTTTTGTGATTACATAGACAATTTTCTGTCTGTCTGACAGTCTTTGAACACATTCTGGTACAAATCTAAATTAGCATGCTGACACTCTAATGATTAAAAAGTGCTTTTCCAAACATACAACAGCCTTTCCTCTTCACAGACACATATTGCCAACAGATCTGCTTGTAAAAATAATGATTTCTTCCAACATACATGAAGAATTTCTCTAGAACTAGTCATTTATTTTCCACTTTCAGCTGAAAAGAACTTTGGATTTTGAGTTTCCATTTTTGAAAAACAAATAAACATCCAGATTTTTTCAGGAAAACAGACACTTTCATCACATAGCATGTATTAGTCTAAATGCCTGGTGCTTTCTCTGCAAATATTCTTCATGTGAACTTTTTGTGCAACTGTTGGGAGGAAAGTTTCAGAAAGTAAATCCTGTTTTCTTCTGCTTCTTCCCCCACTGATGTACACTAGCGCCTGACTTAGCCTGACAAGTGTATGGCTCATTTCCATTTCCTGTTCCTGGCAATGGAAACAACCACAGTTGTAGAGGATGGCTACAATTTGCCACCGCTTTGCCCTGGTGAGACACTCTGCTGTGGACAGTTCTCCAGAGGGTGTTGCAGCAGTCCTGCATTCCAATGCCAATTAACTCTTCCCAGGGAACATAGCAATATAAGAACAATTATAGTCAGTCAGACCAACAATCTTTCTCACGCATATCCTATCTCCTAGAGTAGAGGGAAAATTGCAAGAGCAAAACCTCCCTAGTTTGCTGCAACTGGCGTTTCAGGGATTCCTGAGCCAGAGGTACTTTCTTGGTATCTGTAGTTTTCAATGGATTTTTCTTATGTGAGTCATCTTGTTTATAAGTTCATGAGGGTGTTACAGATGCTAGCTTTGCATCATTGATATTTCTTACTGTTTGCACAGGACATTTGTCCCTAGTGAAGGCAGAAGTTAGTCAAAGAACTTCTGGCAACTTGTACAACCAAAACATAATGCATTCAAGGTTCTTCTCAGTTTCCAAAATGCTGCCAGCTGTAGTCTAGATGTATATCATGGCAGTTTCAGAGAGAAAAACTGTGGATCCTGGTTGCAGAGCACAGTGATGATTACTAGATGTCATTACTCAAGGTGAACTCCCAAATCAGTGGTGTTTAAAGTTTGTAGGAGAGGTATAATCTACTGGAGTTCAGCAGCTGTTGTATGAACAACTATAATAGTCCTGCAGCAGGAGGGAACCTCCGAGGCAAGGTTGGGTGTATATACAGGTAAACAACTGATTTCATCCTTCAAAGTTAAAGCCAGTTCTAGTCACAAATGAGAGCAAGACAGTTCTAGTCACAAATGAGAGCCACAAGACAAAAACCACAAGGTTTTTAGAAAGTCCTGTGGCTCCTTTTCCACATGCAAGTGATCCAGAAACAGCATTTTCTCACAGCTGGTGAGCAATGACAATTGTACACATTGCAGGCTGCACCCATGCCTCCTGAACAAGGGTTGACAGCTCTGCTCTTAAGAAAAAGTGGATAGTTGGCCTTGTTTTGCTGGGAGATGATGTAAGTTTTTTTCCCTGTTTCACTTCCCCTGTTCAGTTTTCAAGCTGCTTTACATGATGAGTGTTTACACTGAAATGAAAGGTAGTTGGAAGGATCTGCACAAGCAGATATACTTGTAAACAAAGATGGTAATTAGAATAGAACTCAGGTCTGGGGTTGTCTATTACATCAAGAGTTGTATTTGTGTGTCAGCTTTACTGTTGTGCCTCTTCTTGGAGGCATCTTTATTTCAGGGCTTCCTGGGAAATGCAGTATGGCTTTTGTTGTTCGCAATTTTTTCACTTTTTTATTATTATTCTTTGCTTTTCTTTATCGACTTCCCAGGTGCCCTTAACAATGTGGCAATCAACAGGGGTATGTAGCAGAATTTTTCCTTTACAAGTAAATTTATGCAAATATGGCAACCTATCTCAGGGCATCTTTCAAACCCAGGGAAGAAATGGCAGGGAAAGAATTACATGACATTTCAGACAGAGTTTGCAGACAGGTCTCACCTGACTTTGGACTCTTCTCTTGGCTTTTCTCCATCTCTTTGCTCTTTACCTTTCCCTTAAATATAATACCAGGAAAATAAGTGAGTAAAAATGATGTGTAGTCTTCTGGGAGCCTATGTGATGCCCAGTAGTCAAGGACCACCCCTAGAGAGATGATGTACAGGAGGGAGCTCAGGAACATGTCCTGCTTTCAGATGTTCCCACACATCTGCTGCTGGCTTCAGCTGGGAACTCCCTACAGGCACAGCTGAGAGGTGTATTTGATACTAAATCAATGTTAAGATAAAAAGGAAACATGGCATCTTCAGAAGAATAGAGAGCCTGGAACTGCACATGTTCAAGACGGAGGCACAGTGCAGAGCCCAAGGCAGGATTTGGATTTCAATAAATCCCACAACCTTCTGTCCTTAGGGCTTGCCACCCACACAGCTGATTTCCTCAGCCAAGGATTTGCAAGGAATGAGGACATATCCTAACATTCACAGCAAAACTGAGCGTCTCTGTAGTTAGACTTAAATGTCCAGGAGGAAACATAGGTTATGCCTCACTGAGTTAATAATAAGGGCCAAGTGTTTGCATGGGGATGAGGGAAAGGCGGTCATCACAGACCCTTGCAGAAGTGGCTTTGAGGAGCACCTGCCATCCAGCTGACTATGAGCAGCACGGGAAATACCTGCTTGGAGTAAAGTGAGAACTAGCTGTGGCCTTTGACATGAGCCCAAATTCCTCTATGTAATGACCCTTACAAGACCTAATTGCCTTCTCTGTGGCTTTAAGGCTGCTTTTTTTCTTGTTGTCTATCACATCAGAAAGGAGAAAATTAAGCATTACAGTATCACAGTATCACAGTATCACAAGGTTGGAAAAGACCTCTGAGATCATGTAGTCCAACCTATGACCCAACACTAGCACCCACTCATCATTTAAACCATGGCACTAAGCGCCTCATCCAATCTGTTTTTAAACACCTCCAGGGACGATGACTCCACCATCTCCCTGGGCAGTGCACTCCAATGGCGAATCACTCTTCCAGTGAAAAATTTTTTCCTACTATCAAGCCTAAACCTCCCCCGATGAAGCTTAAGACCGTGTCCTCTTGTTCTGTCACTGGTTGCCTGAGAGAAGAGACCAACCCCTGCCTGCCTACTACCTCCTTTTAGGTAGTTATAGAGAGCAATAAGTTCTCCCCCGAGCCTCCTCTTCTCTAGGCTAAACAATCCCAGCTCCCTCAGTCACTCTTCATAGGGCTTGTGCTCCAGCCCCTTCACCATCTTCGTTGCTCTCCTCTGGACATTCTTATAGATGTTGAGCTAGCTGGTACTTAGGGTCATGGGTGAAGTCTAGTACTGTTTCACATGAATATACTGGAAATTGTCTGAAAGAGTATGAAACTTTAGGACTCCCAGAGAAACCGAAATCCAGCACAGCTCTGCAGGGACACAGCTGGGATCTTACCAGTAGAAAATTCCTTTCCAAATCCCAGGACAGTAGACCATAATACATAAATATAGGTAATTTTCACCCAGAAATAAAAATCAAGACACTGTTAGAGCAGAGATTGCCATAAACAAAGGTAGCCTATGCAGATGGGTTCCATGCAAGGAACAGAGTAGAAGAGAACAGATTGAATGGAGTAATCTGAAAGAATTAGTTTAGATGGAAGCAGTGAAGTAGTTTCTCTTTATACGCTTTCAAAATGCAACACCCACCCTGTGAAGTACCTTTGTTACTTTAATGACAAAGACCACCACGGGGCACTGCTGCAGAAGCCACTCACCTCTGACAGCCTAAGTGCCTCCACCATACACAAGCATCACCACTGCCTACTGCCCATCTTTACCATATGTCATCCGTTTTTGTTCACTGTCATTTACATACTGTCAGGTTGACTTTTTATTAAGGTAAGAATAGGCTGAAGATTTCAGGTGCTTGAGAGACCTTCCTCTTCATGGCAAGTTCTGCTTTCTCAGTTTCAGCTCAAGCTGACATTATATCAAACCGTGCTTCTACCCAGTGGGGACAACCACAGATTATTTACAAGGTACAACAAGAATGTCACACTAAATGAAGACCAAAGATATACAGGAAGTGTGATTGCTGTCTGAGGCTTCTTAAGAACTGCTTATTAAGGAAATTGTGCTTTTAAGCAACAAACAGCCACCAAAACTGGCCATGTCCGGTACTGGGGATAGAATCTGACCTGCTGACCAGCACTGTCTACTGATAATGTTTCTCTGGTGGTAATGATGAGATGCTAATAATAAAAAACAATGTGTGTGTTTATCATGCCTCTTATTTAAAGGGCAGAAAATGCTTTACCAACAAGAAAGTGTGAAGTCCCAGAGCAGTTCTCTTCTCCTTGTGGAATCTATAGTTACCAAAACCAAAGGGACTTCAGTCATCTGGGTTAGCTAAGAGAAGTGATAGTGGAACCACTGGATTCCAGTCTCTACCGTGCTGCTGATTCATGGTGTGAACTTGAGGGAGTTATTTCAGTGCTCTGAGTCTCAAGTTCACCATCTGTAAAATCAAGATAATTATATTTACAGTGCTTACCTTACAGAGCTGCTGTGAAGATTAATTAACGCATATATATTTACAAAGTGCTTTGAGATCTTCAAGTGAAACCCGCTGCATATGTGCAAAATATTATTTCTCTGAAATATCTTGAAACCTCAGGAGCTACAGAGTCTTACTTGCTATCTCCATATTTTTTAATGCTTTTATTCTTTCTTTAAGCAAGCTGTTTTGCAAGTAGCAGTTAAATGTTATGTTAATGGTGGGACACTTTGCAAATAATAGTTTTTCCCAGTTCCTTTTGACTAGTTTTTTTCTTTGTGTGTTACATGCAAGCAGATTATTGGTTCATCAAACAGTAATTTCAGATCATTATTTACATGTATTTTGAGTATCTTTTTTAGCTCTGTAGAATTTATCACAAAGAAACTCCCTGTATTTATTTGATATTCACTGTCCCAGCTGTGTTGGTTGGTTGTGATTGGTCAGATGAGCTATGATATATATCTGCACCATTTCCATCAAGAACATACCTGGAGGCACAGTTGGGGTCTTAAGATTACGTGTGTTTAATTTGTGTGCTGTAGGCAGGATTGATCTCACCTATATTTAGCCATCTGAATATTAACTGTTAAATCTAAAGTAATTCTTTGCACTTACTTCATGCTTAGTTGAAGGAGATGGGTACTTGCCCAGAGCAGTTTGCTCGACCTTTCTTAAATAACAGTCTTGACAAGATGAATCAGCCTTTGGAGGCACAAATACCTCTGTTTTCTGTGAAGGGACGTAGGGGTGATCCACTCAGATTTAGATGTCTGATGTGATATTAAAAGGTTGAATCCTGTTCCGTAGACTCTACTGACACCCCTTGTCCTGGCAAAAGAAGCAGTGTTACATTGAAATAGAGGATGGATTTTTTGAGTAACAACACAGTTCCAGATTGAGGCACTTACCTGTAGGTTTGCGGATGTCGATGTCGACACGAGTGTGAGGAGCCTACATTCCTGTTGCAGTCAATGGAGATCTTGACAGTGCAACAAAGGATCTAGATATCCACGCAGCTGACAAGACTGGTTGTCTACCATAGGTTATGTGGAATAGCATGCTGAGCTTCTGTAACTGTACACCTATCTCTCGTAAGGAAACCTAAATGGCCAGTCTATGTCTAGATACAAAACATGGTTATTTTAATCTGCAATTTAAATCTCACTCTAGAAATCTGGCTTCATAAAGGTAATTAATACTGAGACATTTGAGTCAGGCAGATATTCTGAGGTGGCCACGCTACTTACAGCTAAACAGTGATGGCTTCTACAATACAGAGTAGTCTGTAAGAATCTCAGTGTTTGTAATTTGACTTGAAAAAACACTGGGTTTTAACAATATGAAATACAATACATTTCCTCATTTTTATCTCTGCCTCTTTCAGTTATTCCATAACTGTGCGTTTTACTTTTATTGTGTCCAAAGTTCTCAAGCTGTGGTATTTGCACCCCTTTCTTTTAAGACAATTCTTCATCTTTAAGAATTCAATGCCAAGAAGCCATTCAGTGGAAGTTCTCTTCCATAGTTTCTCACTCGAATGTACAATCAAAGCCCTGCGAATCACAACATTCAATTCTTCCATCTCTTCATGATTATACATATGTCTCCAGATAGCTAACATTTCCAAATGTGCAAGCTTTCTTCCTAACCTTTGCCCATTCTAGTCACCTTTGAAAAATTTCTGTATCCAAGATCGATGAGAGAGTGAAAAGAATATTTACACATGCACACATCTATATACACAAATGACTTGTAGTCAATGTGTTGAACTCATACATGCAAGAAGCAAACAGTAAAGGTATATTTAAGCATCTTCATATGCCTTTTCTCAAGGTATGTGAAGTGGAATTTTACCACTGAGTACAAGCTGACAATCTGCCTCTATATGCACATGCAGATAGATATATGTGTGTGTATGTTTAGACGTAGCTACAGATACAGATATAGATATAGATATGGATATAGACATAGATAAATATACATTGGAGTCTTTGGGAGAATTCTTCTGATTTTCTCTGGACATCTGATGTTCCTTAAGGCAGTTGTCATCCTACATTAATTTGTCTTGTTCTGCCTCAGCTCACTCTTTTTTTCTCTTAAATGCCATATTAGAAAATGTTACAAGGCCTCCGCCTCCTTTGGCATACCCACAATCCACTTGGGCATGTAGGGAAGCATGCCATGATCCTTCCTGACACATGTCAGCAAACATCTCATCAGGGGCTCAGCTGTGTCACCCCCAATGATACTGCATGGCAAGATCAGTCCTTGGCTATATTACACCCTATCCTGCCCTCAGGAGAGGTAGGAAGGGCTATGCTAATTGGTTCTGACCCTCCAAGATCGAGGGGAGAAATTGCCTTCATCTAGTGCAACGTGCTTGATCTGTTCACCAGAAAGCAGGGTGCTGCAACACTCATGACCCTCTAGTGTCTTTACAAGATGGTAGAAACCTGTGTCTCTGCGTGTGTGGTGAGATGATGTGGTACATGAGTACTGTAGTTAGAGTAACATGAGCAACTCATTTGAATTTATACGAAGTAAATAGAAGAGCATCTTCCCACTCACAGCACAGGAGTATTTCTCAGTCTGGCTGTGCTTGGACCCTGCTGCAGTGCTCTTGCCTCTGAGCTTTTCAAAGCCCTCTCAAAAGGCTTGACTTCTCTGCAGTCTCCTACTCCCCAGGGACCGCAAGCATCAGTGGAGGTGACTATGAAATTGAGGAAAAACATAAAATCAAAAAAAGTGAGATTTTCTAGTTTGCTAGATGGCATCGCTTATTCTGCAGAGCCAATGGAATACTAATTTTAGGGAGACTCAGGAGTTCCTGCTTCTGTCCTGCTCTTGCCCTTACCTTGTGCAGAAACTGACCCTGAAGCAGTGGACCAGCAGACCAGCAAGAGGTTTAAAGAACCAGTTATTCTCTAACGTGGCTCTGTATGTCCACTTTGTCAGATACGTACACTTCGGTGTTGCTTGTCACTGTATAAAAGATAAATGTAGGACTGAGCACCGTAAGCTTTCCCCCATCACATTCATCACATTCATTCTTTTATTTTCTCTCCCTCTTCCTTTTCTTTCCAGTATTCCTTCTCTTTCTTTAATCATGCATCACTAAGCCCTCTGTTTGTGTGTACCCGGTGTCAGATGATGTGCACTGGTTTGTGCCTTTTAGCTTCCCTAGCATGCAGATATTGCTGCTGTGGCCTTTGCTGGGCCAGAACTCTGGATTCATCATCTCCAACAGAACCAGACTGCTTTTCAGATCATGTATCCTTAGTTATGTTGCAGAAACATCTCAGGGGAGAAATGAAGGTGGGCATGTTACGTGAAATAGTTAAAGCAACGCTGGATCAAAAAGACAGAGATTTAATCTGGTTGCCTGTTTTCAAGCTTACAGAAACACCAGGTGCTCTAGAAGAAGCAGAAGGCTGTTTTAAGATAGCCTCTCACCAAATCCATTCCTTGCCAGTTTTCCTGAATTAGATGTTGGCTTTCATCCTGTGTGATAGATATTTTGTCTTTTCCCAAGTCTCAGAAAAAACTAGTCCTTGTGGAACAAAATCTAGCAGAGAAAACTCCTTTGCACCGCATGCCAAGGCAAATAACTTGTTCTGTAACTTAGAGTGAGGAAATAGGGGCTTCATAGGACCTTAATACCAGTTGGAGGAGGTTGCTGGGTTTTTATGTAGTTATCAAAGGGACGCTGAGTAGGTGGTGCCAGATTTTGCTTCAGCTGCCTGGGTTTAAATGTATACACACATACACACACACAAACACATGCAGTCGAGTGCTTACACTGCAGGGGGAGTGAGGAGCTGTCAGGACTATGTCATGGCAAAATCATCCCATCAGCTAGAGGGGGAGATTTCTGAGTATTGGTTTGAGAAGCAGACTGGCAACTGACAGGGGTTAAAAACTTCCTGCTTTCTCTTCCACATTGCCTTCTTGACGGTAAATAGTTCCCTGTCCCTCAGACAGAAGGTGCTCTATGATTTCAAAGCATTTTGCTGGAAATACTGTACAGACTATAATAAGCTATTGTAGCCATTGGCAGAGATGCCCAGCTGAGCCTAATTCCCCATATCTTTAACTCATCAGCCTCTGATCATAATGCAGGTTCAATGTCCTTGAGGACCATTAAATAAAAAAAATACACACGCATAAACCCAATTAGTACATTTCATAATGGTGAAATATGTCAGACAGGGTGCCCTGGGCAGAGCAGTCCTCTGCTTAGTCACAAGACAGGCAGTGTAATCAACCCCCCAGTCTCCTGTGGACCTGACCCACAGGACCTGAAGCAAAAGGATAAAAAGGAGCTTGGGATCTTTCACTTGTTCACTTTTCAGTTGCTTTGCTGAGGCCATCATAGGCAACCACAGTCACTTGTGACACTCAGAGCATCGTCATGCACACTGGTGTGCAAGGAACCAAGCACAGCCATCACAACCACAAATGCTGGCAACAAGAGAAGAATATATGCTAATATTGCAGGTTATCAAGGGAAATTAGGAGAACGATTTTCAAACATAGAAAAAGAAACGTGCTTCTAAGTGTCTGTATGTCTCCTGAAGATCATCATTGGAGCTGATGAAAACTGGTGGCATTCAGCTCTGAGACTGTGATCAATATTACACCAGAAAAATAATAGAAAGCATCTGAAGTTTCCTGCATAGCTTGAGAGAGAGCTTCGTACCCAGCTATTCCTGAAATGAACTCATATCCCCCATAGAATCCTTTGCAAATCCCCTCGGGGGAGATTAATCTTCTGCCTCACATTTAACAAGTTCCCCTTCCAGAAGATGTGTGGGCTTCCTCCATCTATGCCTTATTTTAGCACAGAATTCTTATGTATAATGAGCAGAAGACTGGACCTAGAGTCCTGTTGTCCAGCACTGCTTTCCTTAGAAAAGACGTCATTAAACTTTCCAGAAAAAGTGCAGAAAACCTCACAGATTTCACAGATTTCACAGACGTGGAAGAAAATGACCTCTTAAAGGTCTTACTGGTTCATTGAGCCTGAAGCTGAGACACCATCCTGACACATGTGCTGCAAATGCCCAAAGAGATGATATCTGAGCTCAAAAATCACACCCCCTGAGCTTCATTATTTAAGTGTTTCTATGCCTGAAAATAATTATTCCAGACAAACATCATGAAAACAACTTCTTATCCAGGACACACTCTAATGGGCAACAGTAAATTAGCATCCATGACTTTTTAGCTCCCAAGTCTAGCTGTTGCTTCAACTATTGTCATTTCCAGGTGAGGGTGGGGTGGCTCTTATGTGCTGCTCAGTCTTCAGCAATATCAGGATGAGCTTTGCTACCTAATGATGCCTTTGCCAGAAGAATACAGGTGCAGCTCAACAGTGCATGGCTTAATGTAGACTCTGACCCACTGAGTGTAATTAAATGGGTTTCACTTGGTTACAGCATAATATTAGACCCATTTTTTTCACTTTGCAAAGCAAAACATTCAATTAATAAAACAGAAGCAGGAAATGAATAAATACATTTCTGCATCTTTCTTCTGTCAGTTCATTCAATTGGCTCTTCCTAATAAACAAGATCCATACAGAATCAACAGGTCTCTGGACTGATTTTCTCTTATTATCATCAAGGGGAGTCAGCTTTGTTGTTAACCTTTCCATTTATTTGAAATGCCCTGGATTTCATATTCAATTTTTATGCTCTGTTTCTGATTGTTTCCTTGAAATGGGAACTTCAAGGACTTTGATAAATGGATTGAAAGGTTGCCTTATTTCTCTGTCACTTCTGCCTTTGTGTCCTCTGCAAAATGCTGCTTTGCAAATCATAAAGCTGGGAATTGCAGTAAGTATTCATCAGACTAAGGCACAGAGGGCTGTAGGGGCATAACAGATTAGATAGTCCCAGCGAGGGGCCAGGAGCAAGAGCTTATGGGAAGCAGTTGAGAGATGAAATTAAGACAAAAGGACATAGGCTAGATATTAGTGCAATCTTTCTAGTGGTGGTATCTGTTAGCTGGAAGCAGTTTTCCACTGCTGTGATCTGTGGTGGTCTGGAAGATGTTGAAAAGGACCTTCAGCAGGTTTGTGAAACTCTGGTGAAGAATTCATTTTGTTATTTGGAACTCATTTACGCTTTTTAATAGTAATTCCAACAGAAAGTACGATGATACAGATATATGTGAGGCTGTGAGAGAGTCATCCAGCACTGTACAAATTGCCGTCTAAAATGCAAATGACAACTCCTCACATTCCCTAAGACAGGATCACCATTGCTGGAGCATTCAGCACTCTTTTGAAGAATGCATGGCAAATAAGTGTCTCCCTCAGAACATCTTTTCATGAAATAAGTCACAGCTAATAGATTTTATCACCCAGTCCTGACGTTTTCCCCATTCAGGACATCAGCATACTCAAACTGCACCTCCCTGTAAACAATCAGACTCAGGACTTAGGTAACAGCAAAGTGGGAAGCTTTAAGCACTAAATAGGTTATTTCCCTCCAGGATAAGCTAAAACTGAGTTTCCATCCCTCCAGCATTGATGTAGCCATTACACCGGAGCCCACACAGGGAGCACCTGGAGAACTGGTCAAATGCCGCAGTGTCTTGCCATTTCATAGCAGTGCCAGTTGATGTGAAATATCCCTGTGCCACCACACAGGAGACGTCCCTACAGGGTGAACACCTGAGACCGCCGGATCTGCTGCCATTCCTGTGCTCAGCTTGAGCAAAATTCTAGAGCCCCTTGCTCCCCTTTACATCTTTTGAGCTCAATCAGCCAACAGTGGAAGGCATCTCACAGGTACCACTCAGTTGAGAGATGACTAAATCTGCAGCCCATGGTACTTCACAAAGAGTTGTTTTCTCAGAGGGACATGATTACCCTTCACTACCAGTGCTAAAACAGCCTATAGTTAGAACACAAATATCCTTCCAATGATTCAAATGTGTCATTATCACACTCCTCCGTAAGGGCAACCAGGACCCATGTTCCTTCTGGCTCTGTACTTTTCACTACTTTTCACTGTGTTTTTATGGTAAATGAGGAAAACATATAGCTCCCAACTTTGAGTCATTGCCATCCTTCCAAAAACAAACATGTCCTGGACATGTTTCACAGGAGCTACCGAACAGACAGCCCAACGCTCACTTCAGTTTCTTAGGTGGATACCGACTACAACTCGTAGCAGGAACCATTAATATTATTAATAACCCCTTTTTACATGAGACTTTCTCAAACTGCAGGGCCCAAAAACACTTAAAGCGTTTTACTACCTATGTGTTGCAAATCTGGAACCTCCTAGGAATTTTGAAGCCCTTACCAAATCAGGCTGCGCTCCTCTTAACAGGAGATCAGCACAGGAGCAACAGCAAAGACACAACCTCAGGTTGTCTTGCCCCAAACTCATAAATGCATCTCCATATGAAAGAACAAGTCTTCTTGTGGACCCTAGCTACCTATTGCGCTTTGATGCACTACCAAACAACTCCAGACCTCTGCAGACACGATGGGGTTGAGTTTTCCTGTTCACCAGAGCATTGCAAGTTGTGTGAAAACTTCCATCTTCTTAGATCATTTCTCCTAGCAGCAAAATACTGGTAGCAGTTCAGCTGAGACTGACAGACTCGCCATACAGGCTAATACTGCATCCAGATGGAAGTCTCTGAAAGATATTTCGGGCAGGCAGAGCATAATCCATTTAAGAGCATGACCGCCTTCTGGAGCTTTGATCTTCTCTCTAGTCTGTTTGCCATTATATGCAACTGCCTTTCTATCCACCTAACCATCCATCCATTCACATAGTATAGGTGAGTACCTACAGTTTCATCTAAAAGGCGAGTCATATTTGCTCATCAGTGGCCACCTCATCTCGTTTTGATTTACTTAAAAGATGTCTAGTCTTTTTGATTGCTTTCACAACGCCGCAACCATCACCCACTACTTGAGCACATCTGACCTTTACTTGCCTATGACTATTTGCAGCTAAATACCTTCTCTGAAAGGGCTTCATTTTGTAAATACACCATTTGCTATAGGGAGTAGTAAATTTCTTTACCTTTGCTTTTCCAGGCGGTGTCTGGATGACTACTCTGCCACACTGTGGGGTATGAGAGCCAGTTACACTGATCTGTTTCTAGGTGGACTTGGGGGGATTGTCTGTAGGGGAGGGATGGAGGGAAGGGGGAGATGGAGACAGAGAAACCGCATCACTTCTATGACTGCTACTGCTCAGGAGAGAGGAGCAAAAGAAATATATATCTGCCTGCCTATTAATTTAAATCTAGACCCAAGAAGAAGTCAACGAACTGTAATTTATGAGCTGTCAAAGCCTGAAAAATTCCTTTTGACACTGTATTTTCAGTTATTACATGCTTTCCTGCAAGACGACAGCGTAATTCTGTAGGGAGCCTTCTAGTGAACAGCACAATGGCAGAGGGCAGTGGGGGTTTCCTTATTATCTTTTCTTTCCTCTTTCTTCTTCTCTCCTCACTCCTTTCAATCATCCCCCCTTTTTCTGCCCTGCCGCTCATCCAAAGAGTAGCAAGGAAGTAAATCAGCAACAGTTCCCATCCTGCCAGTCCTTCAGCACCTCCAAGACAGCACTCAGTGCCAGGCTGGATAAGGCACCATGCAGAGATTTCCGAGACCTCGCTAGATGGTGGGAATGGAGATGAGGCAGTGACCTCAGCTCCAACAAAGACAAGCAAAAAATGCTCTCTCATACTCTCTCTGGCATTTTAAATACTTCAGTTGATTTCCCTTTGCCCAAGCTAGGCACCCACCACTCTTGCTGGTGCACCTTTTCGTTGGGTCTCTTGCACCTGTATTAACATTAATTGACAGCTGTCAGCCACCTGAGATCCCCAGATGTTGACAGCACTGTCTGCCTTGCTCTCTGCTCCTCCACAAAGTGAACCAGAGCAAGGGCCTTGGTCACAGGTGCTCTCTGGTCATGAGTTTTTTCTTTTTTCTAAATCATCCTGCAGGATGGCTCCCTGGAAAGCAGTGCCAGGCTCTCTGCATGGCGATGCCATCACACACAAGGACCTCACATAAAGGAGAGGGTGGGTTGGCATTTTGATGGTAATCTTTACTAGCAGGGAACCCACAAAGATGTTGGCTGCCCGCTCAAATCTCTCGAGCTGTTGTGAGAGTGACAGCAGTAACAGCATTGTCCGGTGCCAGTTAACAAGGCAACTCAAGCTAACACCAAAAGAAGCCTGACCTGAAAATGTTTCTGTTGCCTGAATCCAACCTGAAGTTTCCTTGGCATCCAAATAATTTCCTTATCACTTGGGAACAGGAGTGGGGGAGGCATTTCACAACATTAAGCCTGTATTTCCGAAGATTTCTTTTTCTTAAACACACAATTGCTTTTTAATTTAAGATCCTGGTGGTGGTGGGAAGGCTACCTTTTGCGTTATGTTTTTCTTCCCGGCTTTGGTTTCTCACTTACAGCTCAGAAACCCCTTTTAAGGTCTATTCTCTGTGATAGGCACATCGCCTTGCATTTAGGGAATCACACCCACACACTGCACGCATCTATATGCAAAGACGCAGACATACCAACGCATTCTCTGACTGAACTGAACTCCGAATCTTGTGATTTAATACCATTCATGCAGCCTGTGCATAGCACTCTGGTGTTAGAACTACGTACTAGGACTCCAAATCTACCACAGAGAAATTCAGGATGCAGAGAAAAGGACCATAATTTCTGCTGTGAGAGTTCTGCTGCAAGGCAAACAGTCACAACTCCCAGGGTCTTTTCCAGGCTATGCTTAGCCTCACTGTGCCTCAGTTTTCTCAAACCTGACTTGGGGCTAACACCACAACCTACTACTACTTGGGCAAAATTTGAATGAAAAAGTTATAACAGCTATGGTGTTATGTGATAGCATGGTCTTTCAGAACTGGATCTCAAAACAACCAAGGCCAGAATTCCCCTGGATTGCAGATAAACAGGTGAAAAAAAAAGAAAAGGAAAAAGATTTTCCCAGCACTACTCTCGCATCTAATAGCAGAAACAGAAAGATGAAGGCCTTTACTTGGGTGTAAGACCATTACCTAGCAAGTTGGGACAAACTGTTGTGCCTTACTCGTGAGCAAGTTATTGATGGGCAGACTTTCAGAGATTTTGTTGAAATTCACAAAACCCTGCACCAAATTCTTCAAGCCCTTGTTCTGAGTCCTAGCTTCCACGAAAAAAAAAATAAAAAAATTGTATGCTGCTCCCTGAATGAAAACAGGGACTCGTAACTGCCTGCAAGACCAAGGATCATCCAGGGCCAGTCCTTCCTCAGCCTGGGGCAAAGTGGCTGGGACAGGCCAAAAATGATTCAGGGTAAGCCAGTAGTTAAACAGTGGAAAAGCCAAAGTAGGGTTTAGTGCAAGTTCGCTGACTTTCTTTTGGTTAACATTACATATACTAAATAAATGTCATCTCAACTGGGACCTAGGCTTTGTTTCTTGCTCAGAGAAATGTTCAGGGAAGCTGAATTATAAGAATCCTACTGCCTTACATTTCTTCACTGTGCAGCGAAATCTCTGAGTGCATTCAATACAATTACTTCTACTCCCAGGAAAAATATGTTAAGGTGAGGAAACAAAAAAAACTGTCCTGTGTTTCCCCTTGCATGAAACACTCTTCAGAATTGTGACTGTGTTTTTCTTTAGTTACTGTTCTCTTCAACTCTCACCGTCTGTGGGGTTAGCTTGTAGAGGCTATTTCATCCCAGAATCCTACAGACATGAGAATAGTAAGGACCTGATTAAGAACATCAAGGTCCTTCTTGTGGTAGCTGAGTCACTGTTTTTATAAAGATGAAGTTTACACCTGCATAGTAAACACAACCTCTGAATGAACCAGCCATCAGCAATAAGCCCTAATAACTTAAGGCGAAGAACAGATGTAACTGAGGACCATGCCCAGCTCTTGTGACAATACACGGAGAACACAACCCGTACTTAGGGAAATACAATATTCCTTAAATGTCAGTGTTAGAGAACTGTGTTGCAACAGAGGTGAAGGCCTGCTGTTCAAACCACCAAGAAGTAACAATGCCAGAGGCAAGAGAAGGGAGTAGAGGTGCTATGTATCTTTGAGATCCTATCTTCCGCTTGGCAAAACTGACTGATGGAGTTTTTCTTATCAGTAGAAGCTATCCTGAGCTGCAAAGGATGGATCTCTAGAATCGGAACTTTCTTGTAGTTCCTGCTGAGTACAGCATTCAAGAGGGTGGACATTAAACGGATTAAGAAGTGAGTAATGGACAAATCTCAAAATGGAGTTGTCATACAGAAAGCATGATAGAGTGCAGGTATCTGTAGCAGGGTTCTGCACGAGTCAGTACCAGCTCTGATGCTAGTCAGCATTGTCATGAATGATGTGGAATTAAATATCGTGGCTGATAAAATCTGTGGATAACTCTAAATGGAAAATTGTAAGGACAGGACTCTGATACAGAGTCATCTGAGTCACTTAGGTGACTGAATGAGATGTGGCTGGCTGAGGCATTACGTGTGTGTTTCTGCAGAACCAAATCTAAGATGACTCATGGAAGAATAAGGCTAAAAAACAGGCCCAAAAAACAAGGCGTTATATTTCATAAGACAATGACCTAGAAAAGTACCTAGGCAATGACCTAGAAAAGTGGTTAACACGGCCAAGGAAGTGAACATTACCTCCCAGTGTGGTGGTGGGTAAAACCATCTAATGGGACCTCTTGCTGGAGGACAAAGATGATTTTTTTAGGAGGTAGTGTTGGTGGGCAAGTACTCTGGAAAACTGATCCCAGCCTGACATTCACTTTTTAAAATCTGTAAAAGGTTTTAAAGAAACCTGTGTAAATGAAACAGATGCCTCAAAGCGTCCGGCTTAAAGGGTTGTCCTCCTCATTGCCTGGGAGAGCTCCAAGAGACTTGGGTCTTCATGGAAGTATATTTCCTAGGAAAAAAGATCTACTGAAGGGTGCTTTAATCAGCTGGAGAGAGGTAGAAATTCTCTCTGAAACTTTTCTAATTTAAATGTAATGCCAAACACGTTAAAGTGAGAAGTCAGAGACAGGCTCTTGTCACAAGAGGATGCACATCAAACAGACTATGATGCTGACGGTTTCTCTGCCTGTTGTGTCCGTAGTAAGACTTGACCCCTCTCCAGGATAAATATTTTAGCCAAAACACAACCTGTGGGGATAGCTGAAGGGCAGCAGCAGAATGGTTTAGACATGGCTGTTCCTCTGTGGTATGGAAACTCCTGGGGGCAGCTCTGTGGGCACCTCCAGTACACAGAGCGAGAGACCAGATCACTGAAAATCCCTTTTTGACAGCAAGCTCTGCAAGCATCTGCCTACCCTGGGGCCAAGGTGGTTTTGGGAGGAAGAAGGGATCATAGTGACTATCTTTTTTTCCTGCATGATGCCCATCTTCACCTCCTGACTGATGCTGCAATCACTGGATATGGTCTTTAGCATAGGGATCGTACCAAGACCACGCACTGGTTGTCTGCGTCAACATTATCGCTGTCACATTTCGAAAGAGGAAGCAAGTCTGGGCCATGCACGCAGAGAACAAAGCCCTCACGGAGCCGAGTGAGTTACAACTTGTCAGCACGTCTCTCAGCCTGCCGAGGGCCAAACATGAAACACAAAAAAAGGCCTGAAATAAGGGAAAAGGAGGGAAATAATAGCACAGTGAGCTTGCAAGCTCAGAAAAGGCTTGCTAATAAAACAGCACCTTCACTCTCTGTCCTTGTCTCTGAGTGCTAGCTACTGACGAAGTGAAGAGACGACTTCCCTTAGCACAGTTACAGAACTGTTGCAGTCATAGAGACCACAGCCAGGTTCAGATCTGGTTTGCACAGCCCTATTTCTCCACACAGCCCAAAAATATTGTTAGCCAAAAAGTATTATTAAGACCAATGAAATCTGAGGTGGAAAGACCGTACTGAGGTTTATGATTTCCCATGTGGGCAGTGAAGCTCTAGCAGCTGGAAATTTGTTTTTCTGAAACTCAGATTTTACCCTGAATCAAGGAACAAATTTCTCCAGGTACTAAGCTAGGGTGGGAATGGGATAAATGATTTTTATTTTTGCTGACCTGGCTATAGCTGTATTGGTGGGTGAAATAATTATATCCTTGCATGGTATATGTCTGTATTGTTGATTTATAACTACTAAAGACCTTGTTTCAGGTCTTTGCAGATTTATGCTTACTGATCATTTGGTCCATGTGTATCATTTTTTCTTTCAAGTACTTTTGGCATGCATAATATACCACGGCAAGAGAAAGACAACAGTATAGTCAGCATTGTGCAGGGGTAAGACAAAGTATCAACTTCAGACCACTTCTGTAAAAACAGAGATGCATCTACATAAAGTGAGTGGAAAAAATTGCATGAAAACAGGAGACCAACACCCTCAATTCATAAGGACTCCAGTATAATCAACACTAGATGGAACAGAGTGTTGAGAACAGAAAATTTCTTAATATTTGTTTTGTTCCCATCATGGCATTGTGCTGCATCTCCTGCCTATGGTACCCAAGTTGGTAAAGAATTGAGTTCCCTCCTTTAAGATTCATCTGCAACTACATCTTTCTACGTCGACTTAGTTTTCTATGTAGACTAATATATGACACTTCTTTTGCAGCTGTTGCATGGAAGTGGACTGTCTCTGGTCCTCAGTTCTCCCCAATCCTTTTGCAAGTTGCATAGCACAGGGTCTCAGATAGGAGCTTAGGAATGAAATACATAGGATGTAGTTGTGGTTTAAAGCCAAGATTTTACCTGACTCTTGGATGAGCAAGAAGGAAAATTTATTAAGCCTGAAGGAAAACAAAAGGACTGTAATGGTCCTTCAGTGAGTGCAGGACCACTCAGCAATACCACTTCTACAGAAGCAGAGCCCTACGTCAGTCAGTGAGAGTTATTAAGTAATGTTGGATTGAGCCATGAAGGATTTAAATAGAGTAATAGAATGAAGGAACTCAGCGAGGAGATAGGAAAGGCAGGATTTGGCCCTGAGATCTCCCATTTCCCTGCAAGCTAGAGAAGAAAATTGTGGAGAAAGGCTCTGCTTGTAGAAGCCAGTGATTTGTTACACACATCCACTACAGCCTATGCACATTTACTGTGAATTCAGATAGCAGCAGCCAAGATCAGACATGGAACTATCCCTACAGGCCTGTCAGAGAAGGGCTGACTAAACCGTGCAAGCAAAGAGGCCCCATGCCTTCTCCTGGCGTGCTAACCCTTGAAACCCACCTGCAAACAGAACTACCAGCAATGTCAGCGCCTGGAGTAAACTGCCTCTGCAGCAGAAGGCTGTTTATGAACTATTCTTTACTGCTGGCATAGCACCCAGCTCATTTTCACCTTTCTTAAAGGTTAACCTCATTTCCCTCTATTAGTTGGTTTTAGCGAATGCCATTCGGCGCAGCAGTTAAAGAGCTCTGTCAGCAGATGGAAATGACAGTGGCATTTAAAGGCAGTCGGAGTTGAGAGTTGGGAGGGGTGGGAGGGTGGGTGAAAGAAATAATCTTCAATAAAACATTTGCAGGGAGATGCCAAGTGACATCAAAGAAGTCTCACTTTCCCCAGTGAGAGGAGAGACCTTCGGCTCAATGCACTGAGTGGGATTGGTCTTCCCTGAGTTTGAAAGAAGCCCAAATCCAGAGAGATCAAGTGTCTGGGGGGTTCCAGACCAGGGCACAGGTTATACCACATTTATGAGTTGCTTCTTGCTGGATCCAGCAAGCTTTGCTTTCTGCCAGTTGTGTGTTGGATTTCACTCAAAGAAGGTTCATTTGTGGGTATGTTGGTTATAAATTTTATTGCAACCTCTGTGTTATGATCTGCAATTGCTGCCTGGCATTTCAGGCCACACTGTCTGGTTGTAGTTTTCCTGCGTTCTTAACACCTAGGGTCAGGTTTACAGGAAAGCCACAAAAGAAGGAGTTTTGCTTGTGTTGAAGCTTTCACAGGGTTTTGTTTTTCTTTTCCTTATTACAAAAGAGTGGTGAAAGGAAGCTAAGAAACCAGACCAGAATTAGGGAGATACATACAATCTTCAGACCCTAGCACAATAAAGGTGTGATTAGCATTGTTCAGGCTTCGCTATCTTTCTGCTTCATCCTCATCACATCTCCCTTGACATAGGTGTGATATACTGTTCTACACAGGGAGAACCTACAATTCCCAGCAGCAGTAGGGACATACTGAGCAGCAGTTCAGCATATCAGGGGTCTGATCCAAAGCCTGCAAGGCTCTATGGCACTCTTTTTCATTAAATTCAATATGCTTCAGCTCTAACCCTGAATCCCTGATGTTTATTTCAAGAACTGGTGTAGCATCACTGGAATATAACGTTCCTCCTCATACCCACCTTGAGGTAATGGTCTAAATGAGTATGTGAATAAGTCAAGTCAGATCCTGCCACGCATCATCCTGAAGCAGACCCATCTATTTCCTGGGTCATTTGTTGAGCTGGGCAAAGAATTTCAAATGACCAGTTATCTAGCCAAATATGTAGTTTTGTAAAAAGTCCATTTCAATGAGATTTTTACCAGGGGACATTTAAAAAAAAATAAAAAAATAATGCATGAAGTTCTCATTTCAGGAGGTACAGACCTGTCATTTTAACAGGACCTTTTTGATTAATTTTGTTTCAAGTCTGTATTATATTAAACCACTAAGAACTAAGAGCTTCTGGTTTTGGTTAGACCAAATGCTTGTCTACTCCAGCATCCCTTGCTCCAGCAGTCCCCATGAGAAAAAGTAAGAATAGAGCTTTTATAAACAGTGAAGCTTCCCTTAATATCCTCTGGCTTCCAACAGACAGAGGTTTAATGACTAAGATTTTGCATCCGGATCTTCATATTTAATAACAGTGAGTGGACACAACCACTACTAATCTGTCTCGTCCTCCTTGGAGCTAATATATGAATTTGTGTTCAGCAACGTCCCATGGGAGAAAGTCTTTCTTATTTATATAATATGTGAGAACATACTCTCCTTTGTCTGACTGAAAACCACCATTATTCTGCTTTATATATTTTATGTTTTGAGGATATTAAGACAAAGTCTTTTTATTCCTCTGACACAATACCCTCTAACATGTCACAACTGAAGAATTTCCGTCTCACAAGTACTTTGGCCTCTCCAGTTCAAAGTAGGAACACATGTTTTGAGACATCACAATTTCCCACAGGAAGGAAATCCCATTTTTCATCCAGTTTCAGTCATTTCATTGTATCAGTGTAATTGAAGGTGATAGCAAAAAAAGAATAACAATAAATAAACAAGCAAAAAAAAAGCGCCCAATAAACCTACTTAACCACCCTGGGAAAAAAATGGAGAGAATAAATGGATTTTCACAACAGTAGGTTCTTTCTCCCAGCTGGGCAAGGAGAGTTAAAAGGACAGGTTAGGGAAATCAGTCCCCCCTGCCTCAGCGTATTGGCACATCTTCATGCCTCCATCTTATAGTTTAATGCCTATAAAGCAGATGATATTCCATATAGGAAAGAAGCCCAGTTCTTGCCTTTATTTTTATCTGTAAAATCCTCAGATTGGGACTTCCAGTTAGATGAAAGTGTTTAAGCAAAAATACACCATTCTTTTTAGATGACCTGTCTTGTGGGGGAAAAATGTCAAAGTCTCCTTGCAGCCAGTGGAATGTCCGAATGATTAAATGGGTAGATCCCAGTGAAGTTCAGGTCTTGAACTAATTGACTGCAACTGGGCATACGTACTGCATGTCCAACTCCACTGCTCATATCCATAGGCAAACCCTTACAAGATTTCAGCTCTTGCTCTGTAAAGCACAGTGAAATTATATTTCTATTTCCAACCTCATTTTTCTGTTTATAGTTACAGGCAGGACTGTTTCTTTGCAAGTGTATACGAGCAGCCTGGTATACTCCACTTTTGATTTTAGCTGTGGATTGCTGGTACCAGCTTCAAACAAATAATATAGAAAACTTCCGTGTGAAATATGGCTTCATAACTGAAATGAGCATTAGGGCTGGAGCTGTATGATGTAGGAAAGGTGTTATCGAGACCTATGAGACATGCCGCTTGGATTCTTTTATTATTATTGTATTCTTCTGCCTCTCCTTCATTTTCTTTGTTTGTAGACATGGGGGTGGAAAGGAAGAAAGCCAGTAAGTTTATAAAAGCAAGACAGAAAGGAGTTGAGGCGTTTTGTAGAGATATTTAATGACATTCTGTATAATTTGAAAGTGGGGAGAGAAAGGGGGAGAGAAAAAGGGAATTAGCAAAAAAACTGGCAAAAGAAAAGTGGAATGTGGAGAGAAGCGTGTGGATGAATTTTAATGCAATCAGAAAGCTGTAATAATGGTAATAAAGGAATATATTCAGACGTCAAGAGAGGGAGAAGGGAACAGGACCCGCGACGCCAGAATTTAAATTAGACATAGGCATATAATTCTCTTTTCTTCGCTCCCCCCCCCGACACACACCTTCAAATGAAGGAAATGGAATTTTTAAGCACAGAGAAAGAGGGATTAACAATTGGCAGGTTTTCAGCCCTTTGTCTTTTGGCGAATCCCATTTAATCACCATCTTTAATATTAAGGAGGCTGTGGCCGTGCAGGGCTGTCTCAGGCTTGGAGGAAAAGGGATGATATACAGAGGAAAAGAGAGATAACACTTAGGTTCAGGCAATTGTGAGGAAGTGTTTCAATTACCTCCAGTGAAGTCTTTAAAAACTGAAGTTTAATTTGATCTGAAATGTCGTCACAGCTCCTGCAAGAGAAAATATGTCCTTCCCACCCCTCTTCCTGCTACTGTCTTTGCTGTTCCAACAGTCCTCAGAGCTCAAGGCTGGAGTGCTACTACGGATTAATTTCCTGGCCTTCTAGGCTTCTGGAAAGGGTTTCAAAGCCCTGACAGATGACCAGTGAGATGAATTTAGGAACTGAAACTTATTTTTCTGACATACCAGCCTTGACACCACTGACCCTGCAGAGTTTGTCAAGAAGCTTCTAAGCTTTGCTCTCAATAAGCGTGAAAACCAAATGCCCCTTCAGGCTCAGCCTCAGCCTTATGTGGTCAAAGAGTGAAAAGGGGGTGTTACACATAGGAATTAAGATGTGTTAAATTCCCCAGAACCAAAGACTGTAGGAGTTGTATCCAAATCTGAGCTGTCTCTGAAAGATGAGTGTGAAAGCACGATGAAATTCCATGTTCATTTGAGGTGTAATTTGATAGCACAAGATAGTCTTCAACTCCTTCTTATGAGCGATATCCATCAAGATGGACCAGGAAAATGTCCATAGATTTGCAGGGAGGAGAAGCTCAAACAGTCATGGAAAATCCTACAAAGTTTATTCACAGCACATCTGCATCCCTCCACACTTTGATGCTAGGTCTCCTGAGGTGATTTTCTCCCATGAACATTTCTGGGGGTGTTCCCGGGAAATGGGAACTGTAAGCACATGCGGATAATATCCAAAGAAAGAAGCATGATTTTGGAAGGCCTATTTGAATTCTGATACTCTTCCTACTGTGGAGATATGGTGAAAAAGAAAGTGGTTGTTTGCGCTACACATTGAATTTAGAAATATCACATTTTTGACTCCTGAGTCTTTTCCTGAAAAGCATCATCTCATGAAACTTTCACAGCAATATTCCAGTTGGGTGTTTCGTATAATGAATAAACTTGGAAGAATTATGATCTGCCAGGCGCGAATCAGGCAGAGTCTTTGTGCTTTGCATGACAGCGAGTTTTAGACTGCTCTTACCACCAGCTTTCTTAAGCAAGGGCTACTAATAAAGTGGGTCATTGTGAGTTGTTTTCCCAGCTCAATATCAAACACTATAAAACCTGTCAGTTAAGATTTGCACAGGGAATAACATCTCTTGGCAATGGACAGTTGTGACGGCGCTGTTCAGCAAGTCAGAACTACTGATATTTGTCTTGGGGTTATAATATTCTCAGCTGTACAAGAAGATTCTGTTGTTAAAAGAATTGTTTAGGCTATGTCTTCGTGACAGGGTTTCCTTGGCCTGTTGCGTAAGTTTTGTTCATAACCTACACTGTGTCTGCACAGAGGAAGTCTGAGTGTGTTTTCACTGAATAGTTCAGATGAGGCTGTAGGTTTAAGGTTGGTTTTCACTTCAATGCAGATAGGCAGTAGGTGTTGCCACAGGAGCACAGGCCAGCCAGGCCCAGGCAGCATTAATCCTCCTGGTCTGAACTTTCTTCTCCATATCCGTACAGTTTTTGTCCTAGCTCTGCACTTTATGTTTCTGCTTATATGTCTGATCTCCCAAAACAATTTCTGGACATGGTTTAACAGCTGCTATTTACTGAGGATCTCTTCCAGTTCCCCGTCAAGCAGGGCTCTGCTCAGGAGGATAATGATATACTGTAGTAGTATGGATGAAAACCCTGAAAGTAGAGAATAGGACCAGACAGGTTTAATTTAAACACAACATCTTAGACTTTGGTTCAACAGTTGACAACATGTTAAATTTATTTCCACCTTATAGGGCTAACAGCAGCCAACATCTGTGTTCTTGGACATATACACCTACGTCACTGTGGCACTGTTTTTAGGGACCACTGACACACGACATGAAAATCTCTCCCTGGAGGATGACTCTAAGATCCATAGTCGTTGTTATTTGCAAAAGCAGGGTCTCCCATCCAGAACTTAACCTTGCCTTGACTTACAACACCATGGACTCCTCTTGCATTAACAAGCAGTTGGGGAAGTTCCAGCCACTTAAATCTCATAGAAACCATCACAGGGTTCAGCCACGGATATAGCCTCCAGCCTGGCATGTATTTTTCATTATTGCTGCCAGAGGTCCCTGTGTTCCTGGCTTGTGGTAAACACAAAGGCAACTCAGCAATGCCCATTTTTTTCTGGTACAAACACCAATTATTTTTTTTGCAAATGGGGAAACTGAGGCTACTATTCACACTACATATTTTGTGTAGCCCATATTTCCACTGAGGTCACTGTTCTTGGCAGAGATTTATTGTAAGTACTTAATAATAGTAACTGCACGGTCATCCATCTCTCTGGTACTAGGAATCACAAACCACACTACAGGAAAGGTAATTTTTTTCCTTCCACAATATCCAGCATATACCTTGATACAGGAGTCTCAAATACCAGCCTGAAAAGTACAGACACAAGCTTTGTCCAAGTTCTTGCATATCCTCATGGGTCATTCTTCCATTACTGGATCAGAAGTGATTTCCACTCTGTTCCAAAACAAGACCTAGGACCTAATCAGTTGAAAAAGGTTTGTGGCATGCTCAAAACATACAGAAAGAAGTCGTTCCTAGCAAACCCATGATTAAGCTGCAGAAAGTCATGCTGCCAGATGTGCTCGATGCTCTCGATTTGCATGGGCTTAAAAACCCACCAAAAATTACATCAAAGAAAGACATTTCAGTAACTATGACGTATGAAAAACTGTGCACTGGAGTCTAGGAGAATGTTTGGGGGGATTAACAAAATTGCTTACCCTGTTCTTATGCTCTTTTCTAGTCATTTGTAATTGGCCATATCCAGAGGCAACACACTGAGTCAGGCAGACCTGCTATCCCTCATACGGCTGTTCTTTCACTCTGTATGCAGGATCTATGTTCAAGTCAGGGCCTAAAGTGCAGCCAAGTAATTAAACAAGAGAAATCATTCCAACTAGTTTTTTTAAGATGGAACAATGGAGAGTAATGCACCTATGGGATGAAGGTTCCTTCTTTGTGCAGGAGAATTATGCTCCCACACCTGGGCTTACATTCATTTGCGCTTGTCCCCATCACACAGCTGTTCAGATTAGCTATTATTGTCTCCAGCCCGGGTGTCTCAAAGCCTCTGTCTCCAGCAGTCAGAGATGGGCAGCTGTGCAATCATATCTGCTAACGTATGGGATATAAAAAATCTGTTAAGTAAAACCAAACCAAGGAGGGAGGAGGGGAAGAGATCAGCACAAAGAAATCACTCCTGCTAAGATGTGATTAGGGATGCCCCACAACACCCAGCTGCAAGGAACAGGTGAACTCAGCAAACAATTTAAAGCCTGCAGCAGAATTAGCCCCTTGTGGGTGTTTTTTGATATGGGGAGGGGAAGTGAAAAAGAGAGGAAACAGGAGCTCATGCACATGGAAGGAGGGTTTGGTTGCAATTGTTCGGAGTTAGATATTGAGAGACTTCTGTTGTTTCCATAGCAGGTTGGGCTTTTGGTTGTTGTTGGATTTTTTTCCCCCGTCCTAATTTTTGAAGCACCTCCATTTTACAAGGTTCATGTATTTTCCAGCAAGGTACCAGGGAGAAGATAATTAGCTAGTTTACAATTAGCTATAACAGAATTTGTAATCGCTATCCCTGTGGAAAGGGCTGTAATCATCATCACATGGTTACAGGACTGCTGTGAAAATAGCAATAGGAGCATGAAGCCTAGGCCTCAGGAAAAGCCCTGCTTTTAGCCTATTGATCTGCCTGATTAGCATAGGTTTAGGGGAGTGGCAGGGCCCTCTGGCTCAAGAGGGGAGCCATTTTGAGCTTCCAGTTTTGAGTTCAGAGTTTAGCCCAAACTTTCATAACGTTTAGGACACCTCCATCTCACCTCCCTACTCTATAGCTCATCCTTTCTTCTTTGGTCTGAGGAGGATACTTTGTCCATGACCGTTCAAAAAACTCCCAGGTTTATAGTTTTTTTTCACCACCGTTACTCTGGCAGATTCTTGATTCCACTGCATGGACTCGGGGGTATTTGTGGATGAAAAGTTGAACAATGTGCACTTGCAGCGCAGAAAGCTAACTGTATCCCAGGCTGCATCAAAAGAAGTGTGGTTAGTATGTCAAGGAAGGTGATCCTGTCGCTCCGCTCCTTTCTGGAGTATTATGTTCAGTTCGGGAGTCCCCAGCAGAGGGAAAACAGGAACCTGTTGAAGCAGGTCCAGAGGACAGCCTCAGAAATGATCAAAGAGATGAAACATCTCTCCTATAAGGACAGGCTGAGAGAGATGGGGTTGTTCAGCCAGGAGAAGAGAAAACTCTGCGGAGATGTTACTGTGACCTTTCAGTATTTAAAAGGAGTTTATAAGAAAGACAAGGAATTTCAGACTACATATAAGGAAGACAATTTTGCCATTAGGGTGGTGGAACACTGGCTCAGGTTGCCCCATCGCTGGGAACATTCAAGGTGAGGTTGGATGGTGCACTGAGCAACCTGATCCAGTTGAAGACATCCCTGCTCATTGCAAGAGGTTGGAGTAGATGACTTTTAAAGATCCCTTCTGACCCAAACCATTCAATTACTCTGTATGATTCTATGATGGAAACCCTCAGCGTCACTTCCTCTCACCTCTCTGCTGAGGACCAGTCAGGAATGTGGGTAAGGAAGATTCCTTAGATGCCTTTTGCATCCTAGCTGGTAAATGTGCCACTTGGTTGTATGCACTGTTGTTTTTTTTCTTACTCATACCATCACAGAAAACTTCTGTAGGCTGCTTGTTTGTTCTGTCGTGGTGCCAAGGAGATAAGCTTAAAGATCTTCTTGGTGCCTTGTCTGAGATACTGCATCTGGTCCCTCGCTTTGTGTGCATGCAATGGGGAGGAGAGGAAGAGCAGCAGGGACAAATAATTATTAGCTATATAAATAATGGAATTAATTAGCATATGGTTTCTGAAACAAAGCCATACAGCAACCTGGTCCTGATGTTTAGAAAGCCAAAGGCATCGAGTGACATCAGAGCTGCTCAGGTGAACATGCATACAGAAGATGCTTTTTCCCATACAGATATATGAAAATAACAGTTACGTTCTTGCATCAACAAGCACACACACTATCCATGTGTGATGCCCTGGCAATGAACTCGGGATGAAACAGGGAGGCATAGAGGTTTTAGAATAAGGGGTTTTGTGGCTAGAAGGGATCGTAGTGATCTTGTTCACCTTTCTGATTAGCTTGGGCCACAAAGGCAGTAGACCTGTCCCCCTTTACTTCCAAGGCCTTGTGTGTAATATTCTAGATGGAAGAGCTGACTTATATTTTCCTAATACAAGGATTCAATGTCTTTGTTTTGCATGAGGAATACAAGAACACAAGTGTATTTATATACTCTTATCTAAATGTACCCCCATGCACACACATACATTAGTGAGAGCTATCTGGATAAACAAAAACCTGTGTCATGTCTCTCTGTGAGTGACCCTAATTTTCTCCTAGCCCCTCCACAATTGCTGTGATTCTTGTACTTGTCCTTTTGCTCCACAGAGGGTCAAACATCCTGCATCTCATTGTCCCTTCTGTCTCTTTAATTAGTGCCCGTCCTCCCCCTTCTCCCCCTCACTCCTGTGTCCCTCTTCCCATCTCCTCTCAGCACTTGGTTTGTAACACTCTATTATTTCACCTTTCAGGCGTGCTGTCTCCTTCCAAGGGCCTGTCTGACACCTCTGCCTTTCCCTTCTCACAGAAACATAACATTTAAATACAAATAGAACAGGGAATAATTTAACCCCTATTTACACTGGGGAAGGTGCCGAGGCTTCGTATAAACACAGCTGGGGACATTTATAGATGATGTATATTTATCTGACAAGTTACATTTCATCACTACTGTACCTTGCAGCCGGCTTTTTCCTGATGGGTGCAAGTCTCTACAACTGGCGGAATGGCCAACAAGAGGGGAGCCTGGTTTCTTGGGAATATTGGGAATGTCACCAAAGACGTTTGGTTTGCAGTTACTGTGGTCTTTGTTCCTCTACCCATCTTCCTGGGAGGAACAGGGAGTGCTGGCTCCTGTTGTTTGTTGATGGCAAAAGAGGATAGACTTGAGCTGAATATAATCATCAATATTATGGGACTACTCAGGTCGCTCATGGTAAAGGCACCTTGGTGCACCAGCAGAAACCTCCTCAGCTCTTTGGGATAAAACAGTTCAGAGAAATAGGCATCCATGTTTATTTCCATGGGCCAAGCAGGCATGATAGGCTCAGACTGTGGGGAAAGACTGCTAGTGGGGTGAACAATAATAAAGTAAAACATAAAAGCGTGTCTTACCTGGACACCACATTCAGACTCCACGCTGTGGGGCAATGCCACTGTTCAGACTGCTGGTATTAAAGGCTGCCACTACAGCAAGGTTAGAGATGTTTCTTCACTAACATGTAATATTTGGGTGTGAGATAGAAGATGCCCCTTTTATGTGTGTATTAGACAGAAATCTGGACAGGTCCTTCCTGACAAAAGCAAAGGGGAGATGATCAGGTGTGCGTCAATACTTGATGCATGGCCATGTGTTGACCTTGAGAAATATGTGTAGAATAGGTTTTTACCACACCTGTCCTTAGACATACTAAATAAGCTTGATGTCTTGATTTCCCTCATAGAGAGGAGATAGAGGCTGCTTCTGAGGCCTGTCCACTTCTGTTTTGTAACATGGGATTGCACTGCAAGATAACACTCCCTGTCCTGGGGCCATGGGCATGTTTAGGCTGGAGCACATGGTCATGCCCACTTCTCACATTGGGGGCATCCCAGATCATGGGCTCACACCCAGGATATTTTTTGTCCTTTTCCACCCCCAGAGAGTGGTATTTCTGTTCTCCTTGACTATGTGTTCACTTTGCCCTAGTGCCCAAGTCTTAAGGGGTCTTGTCTGGCAGTATTTTATCCCTCAGTCTGAAATGAAGCTTGGCAATAGAGGTAATAGGGGACTGATCCTGGTCAGTGCTCTGAAATTCAGATGTGCCACCAGAGACACACAGATTGGGGACAGCATCCCACTGAAAGAGGAGGAAGCATAGGGCTCAACAGAGTGATATGTATGGACCATGGGTGATAGGAATGGATGCTATACCCTACTGTCTGTGAAGGGCTCAGAAACGACTTAAATTCTGGGGATGGCTCCGGGTTTGCGTGAAGCCTAAACCTCAGGTTTCTGTAGGAAGTAGAATGGCTTGAGTGGTAGTGCAGCAAAATATGACAGATAGGACAAATAATTCCCCTGACAACCCAAGGCACAGTTTTCCAGGTAGGAGACAGGGCATTGATTTGGAGTTGGGGTTGGAGGTGATGTCCAGGCAGCATTGAGCCCTGCCTGGCCATGGGATGTCCCTTCATGCCACCTTCCCTGGAACAGCTGAACCAGCCTTCTCTGGAGAAAAGTGGGCCTCACTCGTGGTAGAGCCAGTTTATGGTGATCTGATGGTCATCTTCTGGGTAGTTGACCGATGCACCACCTCCTCTGCCAGCCATGTTTCCTGGGGACAGGAAACACCGCTCCTAGTGTCCCACAGAGAAGTGGAAAAGGAGGCTAAAATTAAAAAAAAAAAAGAAAATAAAATTGAATATAAAACTAAGTGGTTGCTAAAACTCTTGGTTTTAGCTTTGCATAAACTAAACCAGGCAAGGCAGTTTCAGCACAGTTCCACACTAGAGAGTTTTGCTGACAGAGGAGGGATGTGATTTTTTTTTTTAATGATACATTTATATTAGCAAAAAGCCTGGTGAAAATACAGTTACACAGATATAGGAGTGCTTTTGCTGATGCAGCTTGTTTCAAACAAGGGAAACTGTATAAAGTACAGTATAACAGACACTTCCACTATGCTGGAAATATTTACTAAATGCAACTTTCTAGGCAAAGCCTTTTGCCTATGATATTCCTAATTCATTTACATTGCTCTGCCCCTTTCCTAAAATATCTCCCATCTTCAAGGACAGCTGGTCTTGCTTGCTGAACAGGTTTCCCTTCAGTATCTGGATGACAATTGGAGTCTGGACTGGCCTTTTTCCCCAAGGCTTTGTCTAGCCTTAGAGTTACAGACAGATACACCACAGAATACACACTCAACTTCAGTAGTTGCCTCTCTAAGGCTTATACCTCATCTCTGAGAGTCTCCTTTGCAGGTCATTTTGACCATAAAGAAAATAAAGCTTCAAGATGTCCAAGAACCTCCTCTTGAGGTGGGGACAACCTACAAATTATAGTTCGGGCTTTGTGAATCATTGAGGCCTGAACTTTGTGATGCCAGCAAAGACCTCGAAAAGTCCCTGTTTAATCAATTCAGACATAACGTAGGCATATTTCTTGCTTCTAACTTGTCTATCAGAAGGCCGTCTCCATTTTTCTCCACTATCACAAACTCATGTGTGCCCTCCTCAACCTACTTTTCCTACCACTTCAGCAGTCTAACCAAAGGCAACAAAAATCTTCATTTTCTGTGGGTGGTACAGTTTTCGTTCATGTGGATAACTCTACTACAGGATTAAAAGACCCAAATATCCTCACTCAAAACCCACTGCATGAAAAATTATTGTCATCGAAGGCTATAAAATAATTTGCCAATTTGCAGGTGCGTCTTGCAGAAGGGAATTTTGATCAATCACTGGTTGAAGCAGAACAGATTGCCTACCCCAATGATTTCTCGGTGAACAAGAATGACATAAATCGCCCAATTAGTCAGCCAGAAAAGGGTTGTTGCAAACCAGCGCTTTGTTCAGCTTTAGGTTAACATGTGCATTAAAATGAAATAAATTAAAGAATCAAACTATTTCTTTATTTATTTACATATATTTATTCAAATTAGTTACATCTGCTCTGTAAACTGTTCTGAAAAGCATATTGGTTCACACATTTACATAGTGTTTAATGAATGATAAATAAGACATTTATGAATCATGTGTAAAGGGCCTGTTTACATACACAAAATATGTACATTTTTATTTCCCCTTGGTCTAATGGTAGTAGTCTTTGAACATAAGCTAGATCTAGAGGCATCACTTCGTGCCCTTTGAGATGTTTCTACCAACTCAGCAATCATTACTTTGGTCTGGCTTTCCCAACATTTTCTGAAGGTGTTTCATTCTGTCATTCTGAATTGAAGATCTCCATACTTGCTATAACTTGAAGTGTAAATAGAGTTCCTCATTCCAAACACAATTATATATTAGCAGACCACATCTCACCTTGATATGAAATGCTACCTGCTTGAGTTCTCTCAGATAGGAGTAGTCATATAAGTTAACATTATATTCGCAAAAACAATATATGTTTCAAAAATATTAGGCTTACTTCAAATGAACTTTAAAAATATATCAAAAACCCATCCAAACTTCTACATATGTGTCTGTGAGTGGGTACGAATGACAAATCTCCATTTACAAGCTATGGCTTCTGTTATATCCTGATTTAACACAGCTTATGTTAAACATTTTTTTCCTGTAACATATTTAGTATTGCAAGGGCTACTAACTTATGTTATTTTTTCATTTGGACTTTATTTCTATATGCTATCTTTATCTACATTCCTTTGGATCGCAGTCTGAGCAATGTTGTCATTTCAGTTGCCGCAAGCTGACTGCAAAAATTGATCAGAAAAAGCTGATTTGGAAGATTTTAGTGCCTGCATTTTGAGAAGCAGTTTAATTTTTTACATATAAACAAACCATTTTTGGTTTGTGGATTTGTTTCATTTTCTTTTTAAATTGTCAAATTGTTTTCAAGTACTCTTTGAAAGTCAGAGGTTACTAAGGTTTTTTAAGCCAGTCACCTGAAATGACTAGCAGTTTCTGAAATATGTCACCTCAATAAAACCATTAGTTGTTTTGCATGTGATACTGAGACATCTTGGCTTTCACATCTCTCCTGAAATATGGTAAGCATCTCTTTATTTTGTTCCAGAAGATAGAAAACTCTTTGTGGGCATGCTCAATAAGCAGCAGTCGGAAGACGACGTGCGCAGGCTATTCGAGGCATTTGGCAATATTGAGGAGTGCACAATCCTTCGGGGACCCGATGGCAACAGCAAAGGTAAGGTGGCATGAAGCAGCGACTGGCTTTAGCATCAAGCTAGACTCGGTCTCAATGTATATATCATCTTCCAGTGTGACAAAGTAACTAGGTATCCTGTAGGACAGCATCCCTTACATTAGTAGGGGTCACATTTGCCAAAGGAGGCCAGTTCTTTGCTGGTCACTGTCGCATGAGAGGAAAAGATGATTGACCTTAAAAATACACGTCATGTGATGAGGTATGTCCCATCACATGCAAACTGATGTCTGTTGCTCTTTGCTCATAGGGTAGAGCCTCTGCTTTGAACATAGAGCCATTACATTCACTCAAGATGTGCTCTCTTTACCCTATTGAACAAGTCAATTCTCTCTTTAAACAAAGCCAAGGTTGCTACTTAACATCTTGGATCACCCCCTCCACCCTTGTCTCCACATATTTCTCACCAACCAGCCTCGGGTCTTCCCCTTCCTCAACTGGTCTTTGCATAGATACACACCAGGCAGCAATCCTAATAGCAGGTGTACAGTGTTGATATAAATGTTACAGTCAACAGCTATTTACTGTTTGAAGTATGCAGAGGCTTCATTGCAAAACTAGGTGCCTTACCTCCTTCTGTTGCTTTTTGCCATCACTTTTTTCTTGGGTGGTACAAAGGGACCCTTTCTACGGCCCAAATGTAAGAATGAGGCATCTCTCTTCAATAGGAGGGTCATTCCTTTCCTCTCACTCTCTAGACAAAGTATCTCCAACTTGAATCAGAAGCCCTCTTCTCTTGACAGTATAATATGTCCATTAAATATTGATCTGCGTATAATATATCATAAACTGTGCTGGAATGTACAGCACCAGGGAAAAGATCAGTCCTGCTGACACAGTTAATGTCTCACTGGATATTTTGACATGTGACAATATCAACCAGCATATTTTTGCAACAGGGAGGCAAAAGATCCAAATCACAGTGATGCACTGGAGAAAGATATTGCTATTTCATAAAGTCACCAGTGGCCAAAAAGTCTTCACACTAATATTGTAAAGCAGCTGTTTTATATGTCAGCAAAGCTCAGCCTTCATGATATAAATGGCTGCAAATAAACAGTAGACACCTTTCTTCAATTGTATGGCTACTTTAATTTCATGATACCCAAACATGGGGGATTTCACACTGGAAGGCAATAAATAGGTGAGGTTGACCTAGAAGAGCTCCAACCATAACAACAGTAGGCAGTTAAGCTCTCCATTCACTGAACAAAACAGTAAATTGGGGAAAAGCAAGAAAAAATGTCTGTCTGCCTCCCCCTGGAATTGTACAGAACAAAATCTAATGACAAAGGAGTTAAACAAAGTAATAATAAAGGCAATAATATCTGAGCTCTGAAAGAAACAGGTTCCAAAGGAGATCCAGCCCACAGACTTATATTCATACTAGCTCTATCTCTTTTTCTTTTTTCTTTCTTTAAACAATTTTATTATAAGCCTGAATCTGAGTGGCAGCTCCATAATGCTAACCAGTTTAATTATTAGAGCAAGCGGGCTGCAGTCTCAGGCTTGCATTTCACTGATCTGTTAAGGATCAATACTGAGCCTTGACAGAGTTAATACTACCAACCTGCATTTGCTGGTGCTATTTACTGAGAATGTGAAGCTCCTAATTTACACACACACAGTTACATACACTCACACATGCACACAGAGCAGTCAATCCAACAGAAAACTTAAGGTTAGTAATGCCCTTATCTTAGGAGACAGTCAGACAAGCCACAACTCCCACAAAGTTTTTCCCTCTCTGTAATGTTTTCCATCTGCTAGAAACCAATATGTGACACACATTGCTTGTGAGCTATTTATTTTGGGTAAAACCCATAAGGCTTGAATTCCACCTAAACTGAGATTATAAACAGATTGTCTATGTGCCAGATAGCAATCAGATCCAATACACTTCAATCTTACCCATCCCATGATGTGAAGCTCCCCCCAGACACCCCCTAAGTCTTTCAGGTACCTCAGTGCAGTGGTCTCAGAAGGTAGGTCCCAGCTTCCCACTTTAATGCCACAACAGTCCAGCCACAGATAGAAAATTGTCAGAACCTTGCCTGAAGCCATGGGTGATGACCTGAGCCTGGACAGGGCCACAAAAATACTTCTGGCATGAGTCAACTCAGAGGTAGTCACAGTGGCTGGAGCATGCAACCAGGTAACATTTTCTGCTTGAAGGGGAATATAGAGCCTGTCTCTTCTGCAAGAGGTGGGAGGTTAAGGAGCCTGCCAGCACTCCTCCAGGTAAAGCTCATCAGTGTGCTGCCAGGAGTACAGGAGTCCTTAACAGCAGTCCTGAAGCAAGGAAGCTGAGGTAGAACAGGTTCAGCAGGTCAGCAGAATCAACAGGGTCTGTGTTGCTGTTTTCTGGACAGCTTCTTCCTCCACACACACACACTCTTTTTTTTTTTCACTCAGCAGTTGTCGATTTCAGTAACTCGGAAAGTAAAGATTTCCCAAGGCACCAGAAGTTCCACAAGAGGAGTCTTAATGCCCTCTGCAATTATAACCTTAGGCCCTGACTCTGCAGTCTCCTCCAAGCTGACAAGACAACCAGAGACACCCTTTCAGCTCTATAGTCTGGAAGTAAAGAAAGAAAAAACATTTAAGCATGTATACGTCCTTGTTTAACACAGGTTGTACATCTCTCTGTGTGTCAAAATCCCTTCAGACTCCAGATCTGCCCCCGACAAAGGAATACCATTGTTCCAAGGAGGGTGGCATAACTCACCTTATGCCCTCAACTCATGATGTCTTGGAGTTGTGGTGAAAATGGGAGCAAAGAAGATTACGTGCATATTTCACTTCGGGTACAGAAAAACACAAAACAAAAGGTCCAAAATGGGGACCCAATATTGAAATCTCTGCCTTGCCACCATAAAACAGTGAAAGCTGAGTTTTCTCTTGCTCTGCTACCTCAAGACCTACTGGAAGTAGTAGAAAGGATCCACTAACATTTGAGTGTTAAACAAGATAAATGCCAACTGCTCCCTTCATTCCAACCTTCATCAAGCTCTGCAGATCCATCAGGTTCCTCAGCCTCTTCAGGTTCCTGAATTTCACCTGAAGAAAGTGGAGCCTTCAACATGACAGCAAAACTGCAGGCAAAAATCCTGCTCTAAACACAATGGGTGTCAGGAGCTGGAAAGCTTTTGTATATTTGCTAATCAGCATCTTCTTTTTAGACACAGAAAGTACAAAAGAATCTCTGCAAATAATTAAACACCCTAATTCTGGATTATCTCTGATTAATGAAGAGGAAGGCACAGTATCTCAGGAGCCTGGGAATGCTGGGCTGTGATTATGTCATAATTGATCCCTATTGTTTCCAGCTGAAATTTATCTATCTCATTTTCTCATGATTGTCTCCTCTCAGCTCCTTATAAATTACGTCCAACTATTAGCAAAAATTGTTGTGCTTTTCCTGAAATACATGCTCAGCACAGTGCTGTGCGGCTAATGCAAAGTGAAGGGCTCCTAACTGTAAGCTAATTTTGTACACGTGTATTATTTTTAGAAGGGTCTTTCACTTCTTAGTTCAGCCTCACTTCTACCATCCTGCAGTTATAATTTTGAGGACCTTCAGGACTCATTCTTCTAGTTTGCTATGGAGGCGTTCTAATGCTGCAGTTTTCAGCCTGCTCTATGTGGGTAAGTGAGGGTGTGCAGATCCTCTAAAGGTGCTAGAAAGGGAATAAAGGAGAGGCATCCTATTGTTGGTCTGGCATCCCCTGCACAGTGATCTGTACCCCTTCAGGGAAACAGCTAGAGCTTTGCAAATTGATTAAAAGCTCGAAAGTCTTTGGTAGTAATATAAGGGAACGGAAGCCACAACTTCTCAGATCTCTCCCAATCTGTTCCAAAAAACGCCTTAGCATATGGAAATTACTCTCCCCCTCTCTGAGTCAGTTTGCTTGTAGCTAAGAGTGTTAGCAATACTCTCTCCCACTTTAGCAGTACATGTGACCCTTTGAAGTGTTGATCATTTCTGCACTCTAGCACATATTCATAAATGCACCTTTCTGCCCTAAAGTCTTATGTAAGAGTTCAGTGTGAGATTTCTGACATGGCAGTCCAGGCTGGAGAAACACTGTCTTTATTTCTCTAATGTCCAGACCTACACAGGCTCTGGCTCTGCAGCTATGAAAGACCACGATTCAATTTTGGTGGTTGCGAGATGGCAAACATGTGCAGGTCTCTCCTATTCCAGCATCTTCATCCAAAGCTATCTTATGCTTTCTCAGATCACGTCCACTTGGAGCCAAAACAAGTTCTGAGCAGTCTCTCGTGAGTTTTATCAAACAGTGATACAATAAGGTACCTTGCGGGATTGAAGCCTTCTGTACTTCTGTCCTGTTTTGCTTGTAGCAAATACATGCAGCTTTCTTACAACTTTTACACAATTCCTCACTGTTTCTCAAACACCAGAGGGAGGAGCATTCATCATTAAGTCGAATACAAATAAAACAAATTCAATAAATTATAAAACTGTGCAACACAGTGCCATGGGAAGCTATGGAGGTCAATGTGCTAAGTTTGAGTCCTTCAATGCCCATTACAAATGGGGGATTCTGGATGTAGCTCTGCCTTAGGAGGTCCTCAGGCTACTGATGACTACAGCTTGGGAAGGAACAACCAGGAGCTTGTTTGCTTGTTATGGGCTCTCTGCAACCTTCTTTATTGGTCAGTTCTGGGGATACTTAGCTACACGGATTTCCATGGTAACCACACAACCTTTTTTACATTTTTCTTTTTCTTCTTCCAGGGTGTGCATTTGTGAAATACTCTTCACATGCGGAGGCCCAAGCAGCCATTAATGCCTTGCATGGCAGCCAGACGATGCCGGTGAGTAACTCCGTTACACGGGTAAGAAAAGAAAGGTCCAGTTTCTGCTACCCTGTGGCCTGATTAAGGAGAAGGGATGAGTTAACTATGCTCTGCAATTCATCTTCCAGGAAGGATGGATAACAACTCAGACATGCAGGGCCTTGGAAGTTCTTAACTGATCATTGGAAAGGCCAGGATGACATTGTCATTTCACACAGGCGTAGCATCCCAGTTCTGCCACCAGCAGTTTTGATGACCCAAAAAAAGGTCACATGCTTCACAGATGCCAAAAACATTGGGTTAAACTCACCATGAGCATAAAATTTCAAGTTTCAGAGGGATGAATTAAGTAGGAACTTGTGTCTTTATTTTCCCTTCCCAAAGAGTCCTTACCTCTAGTTGAAGGATAACAAACTTCTTGCCAGCATTCGTTACGTATGATGGCATTAGAAGCTAGAAAGAAATCACACAGTGATGGGCACCTCTCACTGCTACTATAAAAGTGTGTACTTAGGCATAAATGTGGTCCCCTACATCCAACTTTTGAAAGATAGTCAGACCAACTACTGAATCTTTCAGGAAACATCCAGCATTTGGAAATGTATCTCCTAATATGAGAGTTTGAGTCTAGTGGTTCAGAAAAGTAGAAATTTATTTCCTATGCAAAATTATGTCTGTAAACTGACACACACACAGAGGAAAGTAAGGCATTCCACTTTCAGCAAGGAAAGAGAGTCTGGTCCAACATGTTTTGGTTTATTATAATAGTATATTATTTTTATTACCAATTATTCACAGCGTAAATCGTGAAAGTATAACAAGCAAGCCGACAACTTGGAAGGGGTGCAGGAAAGCTCAATAAAAGATATTTAAGAGTGTAAAATCTCCCTTTCAGTAAAATTTTCTAATGTAAATTCATTAATTTATACAAATAAGTTTAAAGTCAGCCTGGTCCTTGTAGGGATGAAAATGGAAAATTCTCTATGGAAAAGGTTTCTAAAAGTAGTAAATCATCAAGATCTCATGTTTTGGAATCCCACCTTACACAAATCAGATTAAAAATAATACAAGTTTAGCAGTGATGGTACTGAAAATATCTCCTTACAGATGGGAGTCTCAGTTTTTTTAAGTATTAAATACTTTTAGGAATCTCTTCCTAGAAGACTCCTTCTAACAAAACAAGATGCTGGGCTTGATGCTGACATCCCATGGTGAAATACTGTGGGCATGTTCCTTGAGACAGGTCAAAGACAAGTCACTTTCAATGACTTTTCTCCGAAGTTTGACTCAACATGTATAACTGACATCAGGAATTCCTGTTCCATAAGGTGTAGCATCACAAAAGGGTATAATAAAAAGTAAGCTTACGTCCCAAAATCTTGCAAAATCAGGTAACAGAATTCAGAGGAAGATGGGAGAAAACAGACAAAATCCAAGAAGAGATAAAAATTTTATCTAGATCTACTATACCAAAAATATCCTTATCCTTCCCCAACCTTTATCATTTCTATTTTAAGATCACCAGATAAGGAAAAATACTCACCTCTTGACCACTTGGGAGCAAATTTCTGTTCCATTTTGCTGACATCAACTGAACTTAGGATGTGCAAAACAATGAAGAATCTGGTCATTTAATCACTCAGGTTTTTATGGGACCATTTTTCCTGTTGACTTGTCTGACTCAAATAGCTGTTCTAGAAATGCTCTTGAATAGTCAAATCCGGGCATCTGAAAAAGTGTCACAATTTAACCTTTACATCCCAAATTCACAATCAAGTTTACGCAGCTTGACAATTTTCCATGAATTGGCTGAACTTCAGAAGCAGTCCAAGTAGCTACTCTCAGTTCACAGGAAAAGCAAGTAGAAAATTATTAATGTCATCCTCTTCATTATAAGCTAAGCTGTATAGCAGTGCCTTGTATCTCCCTTGAACCATGAGCTGGCACACAGGGAGCTACCATAGCTCAGCAGACCAGTGTGGACCTGTTGAGCGACTTCCACTTGACCAAGACATGGAGCACACGCTGTTTTTCCCACAGGGCCTCAAAATGCTTAAGGCGCTTTGAATAAGATGGGCCAAATCCTGCAAGTGATTTCTGTTCCCATTCTCATTTTCATGGTGCTTCAGGGTGTGCAGCTTCGCTCAGGACCTGGGTGTTCACAGAGAAATGCAGCCACCTCGTGGTGAGATGGTGATGTAGTCCTCGTCCTTGGAAAGGAGGGGTGCACTGCTACCATCTTCTTTCAGTCCCTCCTCCCATTTCTGTCACTATTAGGACTGGCCTCATTTGTCCAACTGTGATGCCAACTCAAAGTTGTTCCTGTGGTTCAGCCAATTTAAACGTCTTTTGCCTTGTCCTCGTATACTACCAACGGGGCATCCATCATCATTCTTGTCAGGTCTCGAGCCGTTCGTTCCTGTGGCAGACTCCTGTTTCACCACAGCTGTCAGGATTATTGCTCTACTGTGACTTCCTGTTCACACAACATATGTTGCCTAATAGTTTCAAAAGGCAACTTTCTTTTATGAAAGTTTTTTCCTTTTTTTGGTTCTTTTTTTTATTAACCTTTCCTTGGACAGGTGCCTGCCCACAATCCATCACAAGACCACTTCTCTATGAAAAGCACTGGTTTCTCCTAAGGGCACACCAAACAGATCTGCAGCTTTCCAATTTTCACACAATCAAGTGCTTTGAGAAATAACACTCCCCCAAATCCCCTAATTTTGAGCAGACCAAAAGTTCCATCTGTATCTACATGCCAAGAAATCTTTTCTGGTTCTTTTAAAATCATAATTCCTATCAACTCTTCAGCTTCAGCATAGCGCTTTACTTGACCTCCATGTCCTCCTTTATGAGAGATCATAATTTTTATGTAATTTTACATGTATTTATAACAATTATATGCCCTGCACCTTCAGCTTTATTTATCAGCCCTCTCCTGTCTCACTTCTCCATCCGTATGGGGACATAAACAGGTTTCTTCCTTCGATTTTCTTCCTTTCTTCACCCAGGACTTGTCCCTAGCAACTTTATCTACCAACTCACATTTCAGCTTCTGTTTCTATAGTGACAGCTTGTACCTCTAACTTCTGCACTGCACGATGGACTCCTGTCCAAACTAAAACCTTGGCCTGTTTTTCCAGCATTTCCTAGTGGATGTCTAGCTATCACATCAAGCTCAATATGTGTAAAACATAGCTCTCGAGCGTTTCTTCCCAAACCCTGCTTCCTCTCTTCTCCTCCTCCATTCTCATTTAGTGTGGACAGCGTTGTCATCCTACTTGTCATTCACGCTACTACCTAGGTATCATCTTCAGCTTGGTTTTCTTGTTCTCTCCATGTCTTTATATCCAGGCAACAGTCAAATGTTGAAGACTCATTCTACACAACACATTTAACACATCTAAGATATGGCCTTGTCCATCCACCCACACCGAATAAACTCTCCTCCACCCTTCATCATGCATACCTAAATTGCAGCAGCCTTTACCCCATCAGAAAGTACACAGGGTTAAACATGATAGCACTGTTGCACTTTTTTTACCATTTCGCCCACTGTGGAACCCCAGAATTTCTACTCTTATAAATTAATTTTTGGAAGGCATAAAATGGTACTGTTATCTGCATTTTCTGCATAGAGGTGAGAAGAAGTAAATAGTGTGATTCATTTCATTTAGCTTTAACGGACTAAAAAAATTTGTAATGTACTCTAAACAACTTCTAGGATTCCTACAGAAAGAAGAGAGAAAGATATTTCTATAGACTTACGTAATCCCTTAATCCAACTGTGTTAGGTTGGGCTAAATCACTCCTAGGCATGACTGTCCCTTTCATTAATTATAATGGGGAATTCCATAACATCATTAGACTAAATACTTTATGTAGGACCCAATTAATTTGAGACATCCAGAAGCTAAGGAACTATGTCTGAGTGTTTATCATGTAGGTTTCTATTGTAATCATTTGAGAGATATAGATACCTCTGGATGAATTTTATTTTGCAGAAATAGATTTTGAAACCTGTCAAATCAAAACCCAAATATAAGTGTGTATTTTAGCTAATTTTACATTTTGTATACCTATGGTCTGCATGTTCTAAAATATACTGGTTCTTCACCTGAAGTGGAACTTAGAATTAAAAAAGACTCATATTGCTTAAAAACAAAAGCTAAACCTACTTGCTCCCTGAAGATGTCTCAGATCTACAGTTGCCCTTGCTCACCAGTGATACGCCCCTTGCCATTCTCAAATCCTTCTACTGTACGTGTCGCTCATACAGTAACCTTGCAGGAGTTAAAGGTCTGGGGTGGCTCCATACCAGCTGATGTTGGCCAAATACAAGTCAGATGCTAAAGCTGTTCACTTGGTCTCTTGTCTGATCGTGATTCCTCCCATGTAGCTCAGACATGTAGTTTAAGATTGCGTGAGCCATGGAGACATTTGCCTCCCTGCTGACAGTGCAAGGAGTTGCACGGGGTATGCAACTTAAACTGGTCACATAACTTCATGTCCAATGCAAGGGGAGGTGTAATCTTGTTCTGGGTGGTTTCTGCCCATCTAATGCAATTTGAGATTCAGAAATCAGTCATCCTGTGTCCAGGTCCTCTGACTCTTGCTCCATTAGGTGCACTGTGAACTTGCCTAACATTTGCTAATTGTCACCGCTACGTTCATTCTTCATTCTATAACTTTTCTTAACTAATGACATCTAATAAAGCCACCCTGTAAAGTGGCTTCCCCCACTACCCAGGCCAAGTTCTCTTTTGTTTTACTATGTAAGTTTGCATCAGTTTGGTTAAACCACAGGATTTCTTCTGGCTACATGCAATAACATCCCATGTCTATCTAAGCCTGGCTGAATATCTTCCATGAAAATTAATTTTCAGATGGAATCCTTGATTTCATGAAAAGAAAGGAAAATGTGAGATTTGGATTCCAGCACCGAACAGATGTATGCCTCTCAGAGAGAGATTCAACTTATTTAAACTTAAAAAAAAAGAGTACTGCAACGCAAAATTTTTTTAACTTGTGGGCTTTCATTTCAACATTTTCCTGTGCAGCTCTTATCAACAGAAATGACAAAAACAACTTCAAATCTCTGCTCAGGAGCCACCTATATCAAATTATGCAATTATTGCTCAGTGTTGTTAGGCGACAGACTGATTAGATCTCTAATTGTTGTATCTGATTTTTTTTTTAATTAATCAAGAAAATATGAATGACACAACACCTTGAACTAGGTTGATTTTCAGTCTCCACCCATCATGTTCTTTGGATGTCAATCCATAGCACAATTCCCAGTCAAACACAATTAATAGTCGAATGAAGGGATTCTCCTTGTACCTTATACAATGCACTATCCACTCTCTCATACTGCCATCCATTAAGATGGAGGAATTTTTCACATGTTTAGTTTACAAAGTGAGAGTGACTTAAATAAGAGGTTATAAAAAATCGCCCCAGGAAACAAGTGTCGTCATCAGTATATCATGTTCAATGGCCCTCTCTCAAACTAACAGCAAATGGAGCACTGCTTTTCACCTTCCTGACTTTAGATGCTAAGGCATCTCGTCAAAGAAACCAACCTCGCTTGCATTTATGACTTATTATTATTGCTGTGCATGCCTGCAGTGCAGTTACGACTTTGCAAAGCACTGTGAAGTTGCCTTCAGACAGAGTCCCATTACAGAAACTGGCCGAGCAGCTGTTCTCACCCCCTGTCAACACAGCAGAGGAATATTTAGGTGAATTAGGGATGGAAGAGAAAGGTGTGATAGTCTGCAGAAGGTGCTCTGAGCAGGTGGAGGAAATAGGCCTTTGTGGGCATGATGAAGTTGTAGCCCGGGCACCTCACTTGCCGAGCGGCAGGGAAGCTGCTGCTATTATGTGTGCACGCTGGCACCAAAGAGCTGAGTCGGCAGAAACTCCCTGGGAGGAGCAGCGTGGCGGCTCCAGTGAGTGGGGGGACACAATGCCGTAGATCAACTGAGGTATTTTTAACAATTATTTTGATATAAACAGCTCTGAACTTGAGGAGCTCCATGTAAATGGGAAGCAGTGGGGCTTGTAATTAGATTTGTGTACACTTTCATAAATTGCTGGGAAACATCAAAGCCGTGATAGAAGGCTGTGGTGCACTTTATTTCCTTCTTCTGTTCTTCTGTTAATTGAACGGTTGATGTGTGGATAGGAAGTGTTGGCTTTGCAGAGTACTATTTACAGACCCGCTGACAGCTGCACTGTGAAAATTAACAGGAACAGAGCAGCCTCTGTCACAGCTCTTCCCATGAGGGACTTGCTTCAAATTGGATCATTTCTTTCATAGGAGAAACTTCGCTCATCTCTCCTCCCTTCTTCACAAATACGCACACACATCCAGCTGCACACTCCCTTTCTCCCTTCAGGCTTATGGCAGGCTTTAATGCTTGGAAGGAGGTTTTGTCATTTCCAAAAAGTTGGGGAATTTGACTGCAGTTCAAAGCTTGTAGCTTGTAGCGTATTTCACTTCTAGGAATTCAGACAAATCTGTGAGCTTCATATTCGTAGGTGTGACCTCAACAGGTTCTTCACCCTCTTAGAAACTCTAGTAGACTTCTTCTCAGACTATTACTGTTGGAAACCTAGTTATTGTTGGTCTGACATGGAACTGCTGTGTGTTGAGCACCATACAAACCTCGTATAGGAAAACTTCCACGCTCAGCAGCTCATCGACCAAACGCCAGGACTGACCCAGTAAAATTACGTTAAAGTGTAGGTCAAAGTATAAAACTTTGCGTTCTTTTTTAATCTTATCATCTACACTTCTCTTACAGCTGACAGAGAGACTAGGCCCTCAGAGAGATATCTACCCATCCTAAGAAATCAATGGTTTAAAATGGTGTCCAAAATGGCTGCAATTAAGTCATAAAAAGGTCTCCTTAAGAGACAGGACTCAAGAGACAAGCAAAAGAAGCACCAGTATAGTGTTTGAGAACAAACTTGTCTTATACACAATTGATCAGTATATTTAGTCACTTTGTAGCCAAACCCACAGTAATGCTTTTTCCTGGTCCCAGTAGAGAAATAATAACGAGTGGATACCTGAGCATCTAAATCTTAATATTTACTTACATTTGGAAAACATAGAATTAAAAAGGTCAAACTTTAAGCCATCAATCCACCACCTCACTTCCCAAGAGTGTCTTCAAAATATCCAGGTAACTTAAACAGAACCTTAAACAAATCTATAGTACAAACAGATAACAATTAAAGAGACTGTGATTCAGAGCATTAATTAACGAACAAAATTTACTCCCATTTAGATTCCAACATGGGCTCAAGTCCTCAGTTAATAAAAGCTGCCTTGTGACAGTAGAGAGCTAGAGAGTCACTGACCCCCTCAGGCTGTCAGGGTAAAGAGGAAATGGGAAGGTCATTAGACTTTAATTTCACATGAACACAGAAGCATTAAGTGAGGTTTTTTCAAACGTAATTCCAGGTGAAAGTTGATAAGATTCCAGCATCTATGTGCCCGTCATGCCTCACAGCTGAATTTACTTGCCCAATGTTTGAGTGAAGTACCGTCAACATAAGTTTATCTCCTCAAATTAATGCAGAAGGCTGAGGTCTCTTTTTTTACTATTAATGTTGTGGAAGCTGGTAGAAGAGAAAGGAGATGCCAACTCAGGCCTCTTCTTTTCTCTTCACTGTTGATTTTCTGCTCTCTAAAGAATATAGAGTCCGTGTAGTGTCTTTGTGTAACACACAGACTGGCTTATTTAACTCAGGTTAAGACACACTACATCCACTCCTTCTATTAAAAAAGAATAATACTTTAAGAACCCATTCATAACTCACCAGCAGCAGACCTGGCCCTCCTTCCAATAACGAATGATTTTTCTGAATATGCTACACTATTTATAAAGTCATATGTTGTCCTTGGGATGGAAGAAGCCATGGATATGTAATACCTAGATGTCAATTTGCAGTCATTTCTTCCATCAAAAGTCAATGGCTCTTGATAGTTTAACCTCGCTTTGCTATGTGCACGGTGTTCTGGCTGGTCCATGGACCCTCCCAGCCCACTGCTGCCACTAAGACAACTGATTCTACAACCTTTGGGTCAACAGCTTCCCAATGTTATCATGATTTCCCTTAATTCTTTTTATACAAGATAATATCACAGAACTGTGTTCTCTGCCTCTCTCTTGTCCCATAGATTAATTAATACATCACATGTTTCTGAGTCCCAGAATAGAAATCTGGGCAGCCTTACAGGGTTTATGAATCCTACTGACACCAAAGTTGGCCTTTATTTCTCTAGTCAAATCTCTCCTTCCACAAAGGCAACCAACGGGACAATGAAGAGACCCATAGGATGTGACAGACTTCACTTGCTATCCTCCCCAGGCTTCTTTGCCTGAGATAAGAGAGAGAACTTCTTATGAGCCACACAGCCTCAGCAGAGAGAACAGGATGTAATTTGCACCATTATGTCTCTTTATGGGTCCAAGGCCAGCTGGGAACTAAATCAACAGCTGTGGAAGCAGCTAGGGAAAAGCAGGAACGGGACTGGGTCATTGCTGTGCATTTCACAGGTCTTGGTGCTGACAGCAGCCCCTGATAGGCTCACTTCACTCAACACTTGCCTCACATGGATGAGATTAGGACTTGCAGGGGCTGAATTAATTAGTAAACACTCACCTTTCTGAGATATCAGAGACATTTACAAGCCTCCAGCCCTGAGAGACGTAAAATCCTCCTTGTCCAGCAAAGGTATTCCTAGCCTACTGGAGGAAGCTCCACTGACCATCACCATCTTCCTTTGTACTCTTTCCACTGTGGAGAGGAATGAAGATGTCAGCATTAGGTCTTCACCTCTCTGCTTGCTTTGGAGGAGTTTCTTTCGTCCTCCCCCTTCTCTCCCTCTTTCTTCTGCACCAAACCTCATTTAAATCAGTGGCATCTTCCCTTAAGCGGGTTCTGGGTCAACATTAAATCACTGTCTGCTTCTGCTTGTTTCCCTTTAATCCACTCCTTCCAAGCTCTGCTCACGTGTGTACAATGATAACATACATTCTTGTAAGGAAAGCAGAAAGACCTTAGCAAATACAGATTGCTGTCCCTACTCAAAACACAGCCAGCATGAAGTGGTTCAGTAGCTATTAGCCAAGTGGATTTTGCAAAGGTCAAAATTATTTTTTTAAGAGTGAAGATGTATTACCAAAACAAAAGCTTTCAGATAAGATCCTCAATTGAAATTCACACAAATTCACAAATGTGAAGTATTCTACCTGAAACCAATGACTTTACCTCAGACATCCCCTGGCAAGTAAAATCAGGTAGGGATGTATATTTTACTTCCAGTTCCAAAAGTCTACATGGTGCTCACAGGAACAGTGGTTGTGAAGTCTCACTCAGCAGAGAGGAGACATCTTTCAGTCTTGGTGGAGTGGAATGCAAAGAAGACAAACCAGCTTCTTGTTCCACCAAAATTAGCAGAGCTTCACTGAATTGCACCATCTCAAAGCTTTGTTGACCACCTGTTTCCCCATACTAAAACAGGGGTCATTCACCCCCATAAGTAGAATTATTTGTTAATTAATGACGTTGCAATTGTACACTGCTTGGAAACTTTAGTTCAAATATTCTGCAAAAATTCAAATACTTCTTACTAACCCAGTCAAGTGAAGTGCTTTACACCATAATAGCCTAGAGCCATATAGCGTGATAGTGATCTGGGATGCCTAGACATGTGCAGCATGTTTGCAACTCAGTGACGCTGAAGTGTTCTTTTATGTCAAATGCACAGTTGAAATGTATCTTCCCAGCTTGCCAGCCCTTCCTCAACATCTGTTTCTTTCCAAGTCATCTTAGGTTGTTCATGTCCTGCCCTGAACTGCCGAGGAAGAGTGGAGCTCATGCAAGCAGAGCCCGAATATCAGGGGCCCCATACCTGGTTGTGATGCTGCCTTGCTGTGACAATAGACAGTTCACTTCATGGCTCTGGAATCATTCAACTTATCTTGTTTTCATCCTTGCTTGTTTAGCCAGGAGGAGTGATCATTCAGATACTATCTTTCACGCGGTTCTGTATTGCAGCTACCAAATATTTTCTGAACAGTATTTATAATTTATTAAAAAATTACATCACTATTTGTTGATTTAAGATTATTCTAATGGGAAGTATATTTTTAGTAAACACAGAAATAAATATACCTTATTCCAAAACATGTTATTCTTATTGTGAAAGGGAAACAAGATTTTCATTTGAATTCTGGGTTTTAATTTTTTTCTTGAAATAGACAAAAAATAATTACTTATTGCTTTTGTATTCCTAAATAGTGGATAAGAATTTCTAGTCTACTAGGACAACAGCAATTTCCATTTCATAATGCATTAAGGAAGGCAAGTAATTCTATGAGGACTTTTATCATCCATAGACTTAGCTGAAAAAGTCAGAGCTGCTTGAAGAACTCTGCTTTGAAGTTTAGGTTGTTTGGAAACCTGGCTTTGATTTGAGGGGCATACTAATACCTGAGTTATATATTGAGTTCTTTCTAATTAGAATTGGGTACAGTGCCACCAGGAGTCAATGATTCTGTTCCCTGCGGAAAGCAATAACTTTAGCTCAGAGAGACACCTGCTAAGTAGTGTATGGGCAAGTAAAACCTAAATCAAGCTTCCACTCCAAATAAATTACCTCTTCATAGACCTGTGAAGGGAAGTACTACCTGCAGCAACTTTCTATGCTTTGACATTGCATGAAGAATCCCCTCCACAGAGGGAGCAGAATTATCAAAAGGTCTGTCACTCCAGCCCTGGATGAATGCCTCTTTACCTGATTCCAACTCTGTCACTCTTGTCTCAAGTGTGTCTAAACCATCTCTCAGGACTGTACTGTGGAAATCACTCTTAGTGACTGCCATCCTACTCATCTTTCAGATGAAACACGGAATTGAAGCCCTGCGTACAGAAAAACATAGTGTATTTCACAAGAGGGGAGGGATGCTAGTCCTGGTCTCCTGGCCATCTTCCAGCATGGGTAATTACATTTCTACCTAGCTAAAATTCCCTCTGCTCTACAGTTTTAATTGGATAGTAGTTTCTTTCTTGCTTGTCTAAAATTCCAGGCTGGGGTCACGTCCCCACTGTCTAATTTAGCAACCCCATTTTGAGTAAAGATTCTCAGGGATTAAAAAAAACAAACAACTCCTTTTGTTTAGGAGTCATCACAGCAAATGGTCTCAACTGACAGAGCCCGAAGTAAAGAAATCTTCCTTTGGATTTCATACCCTAACATCAAGGATCCTTAGATCAGCATCTTCCCAGCTCTGTTTCTTATTTGCCCAGTCAATCAAAGTGCTTTACACAGTGACAGTGACCATGCAAGCAACCCAATTCACATGGCGATACTTAGGAAGGTCACCTGATTGCCTAAATGAGAAGTATCCAGCAGCAGCTCTTCATTCGAGAATCTTGGCTGGTGCCCACATCTGACATTTTGGAAGGTGCTTAATAGGATCTGCACATTCAGATCTCTTATACTCAAGAACATTTGTACCTAGAACTTTAATGTAACAAGTGTTTTTTTTAAATATATTTGGCCCAGAACTTCTTACTGGTTCCACTTGAGCTAACCGAGATATAGAAGTCCACCTGTACGAGAGACACAGCCTTGCAGTAATTAACTGTATGCTTACCTCCACTGAGACATTCTTAAAACTTAAAACATGGTTGAATAGCTTCGGCAAATTAGGTCCAAATTCATTAGGGTTTCAAGAAGAAGATGTCTAGCCATCTGTAGAGATTGGTCACATAATGACTCAGAGGAAATTTACAAGGTTGACAGGAAAAGAAAATTCAGGCATATATTCTGCAATGGAACATCTTCAAAAAATTTTCCCAACTAATGTTGTTCTAGGCCAAAGCATCTTTCTCTGATGCTTTGCAGTATTATTTGGTCTTCTGAAAAGCTCTTGCTCAATTTGTGTAAGAACTTCATTTGGAAGGCCATAATTAATGGGAAAAAGTCCCAGCAATCGGGCAAAAGATTTGTTTTCCTTTGCCGTTAAATGAAACATCAATGGATGGATATTTTATTTTTAGTTGAATATGAAATTTCACAAACGACCTGTCAAGTTCCTGTTTTCAAGAATGACTTTATTTTACACGTCAAGACAGGCTGGGAAATTAGTTTTTCCCACAGAGGACTCTGATTAGGGATTAAAAAGTGAGTGTGGCATTGGGTGATTTTTCCTCCATCTTTTCCCTCACCCTGCCAGCCTCAATAGCATCTCACTCTGCTGACTAAGGGGAGCAATTCAATACTGTGCATGGGAAGGGGACAAGAAGCCAGACACTCATATTGAGTAAACTTGCTGGCCCGAGAGGACATAGGGAAAGCATGATAATACTTAACCCTTGTATTATTCGTTTTGTCAGTAGATATCAAAGCACTTGTAAAAGGAGCTTGATGTGACTGGAGAGGAGATAAATGCCAATTCCAAATGCCTTACTGCAGAGACACCAGCAGGAATGCTCACTTTCATGATAGCCTCTTTTGACTGTGGATCTGCAGGGTAGAGAAATAAACAAGTCCATCCCTCAGTAAAATGCAGAATTAACGTACAGATCTCAAAGTACATTTCAAGTATTATTGACTTAGCCTCTGTAACTCTCTTGGGGATTTGGGAAATGTAAGGTCTACCTGGAGAGAGCAAGAGGGAGATTATGCATTACTAATAAATGAGCAGGTACATAGGACCTACTGCCTTTGTCAGCAAGAAATGGCTGATATACACCATGATTTAACTGCTTGTGGAAGTAGTAAATAGTCCAGTTGAAGGGCTCTGTTCTTTATAGCCCATGGAAAATCTGACCCATTCTGAGGTATTCCTAGTGTTATCCATTGGATTAGTTGGAGTCACTGGAGTGGAAATCAGCCTTGTGCTGCTGTAGAAGAACAGCACTGTTCATTTGGCTCCTATGCCAAAAATCTCGCACTGGGTGCGAGATCTGATAGGTTCACTGCCTGATTTCCTTCAGGCCACATGAAAGGGCTGCATGTGAGGAACCATATACAGAAAGCATCAATCCCAAGGTCAGTCTTCATATTTAAGAGCAATGCAACATCTCTACTAGCTACATGTCTTTAACCACTTATAAGCACATCTCTTTGCAGAGCACTCTTAGAAAAACTCCTTTTTCTCCTCTTTATAGTGCATGCTCTAACTTGCTTCTGTTTGTCAATAGAAGCCTTGTATATACGATAGTGATGTTCAAAGGGGCCTGAAGTCCTGCTGTGACTGGCCACCCAGAAATACATCTCGTAAAAGGCAGTCTTAAATCCCATTGGGTCAAACAGGTGCTGTGCAGTCACTAAAGCTCACATCAGGAGGGAAGAACACTCCAGGGGCAAGAACTTCATATGGAGGTTACCCATATTTTCATGTTGCCATCTACAATAACAGCTTAGTTCTCAACAATGTGAGGCGTCAGCAGTTTCCTGAGGCAGTTCACTGGATGTGACTTCCAAGGAAAGAGAGATGGAAAGAAAAGGGAAAGGAAGAAGATGTAATGTTATTTACACTTCTCTATCCTCTTAACTACAGCAGGTCACAACTTTCACACCCGTTGTAGAGATGAACACTTATTCACCTTATTCAGTTTTTAATTCCTCCACGCTGCATTGTGCTCACTAAACTGCAGCCTCTGCTGTGCAAATTCACAACAACAGTGCTGAACAGCCCAATCTGCTGTGGACTAATGCCTCGCTCCAATACAGCTGCAAATAGGTTCAAATCATTAGATTCAGGTTACCAAACAGTCTCTTGAATCAGGGTTAATTAAATGAGTGTTGAAGTCTAATTAAGGTCTGGTCCAGGTGATAATTAGCAGGAAATGTATGCATTAAAATATTCATTTGTCGATGAGCTGCAATTAAGAGTGTGATTTGGGAAAGGATCAATAACTACATTGTGTGATTTAAAAAAATGAAAAGTTGCTCAGCCTTGAGCAGAAATGCAAGGGAATTTTGGCTAGATTTTTTCTCCCCAGTTGTTTTCTGTTTTGCTCTCATAATAACTTCTGAATACTGCTCTTCCATCCTTGACTAGAGCATTCATCTCTCCATCCCTTTGTTTTCCTGAAGCACTTCTTTCAACCCCTTGCTTTTCACCACATTGTTTGTGTGGGTTGTAGATTTATTAGAGAGAGACTAACAGGTCAAAAAGAAAGATTCTTTGCCAATGAAAATCACTTCCTTCCATAACAGGCTGCTAATCCAGAGGAACATTACTCATTGTGTGGCCTTAGATTGTTTGGGGGTTTTTTTTAGCAAGTTAATTCCTCAAGTCTTTATTCATAACTGAAGATCCAGAGAGGCTATTGAATATGCATAGCTGGGACTTATATATATGTACATCTTTAGCTGTGGTTTACTACCCTGTTCCCAATTTGTAGCAGAGCAATTCTGCTTTCACTGAGACTACTCTTTTCTGGTTACAAGTACACAGAAAGATGGGTAAACCAACTAATTACAGCTTCCCTGTACAATTCCAGACAGTCTCACCTCTGCTAGAAAAAAAAAAAAAAGAGGACCACATAACAGTCAAGCTCCTCTGGCATTGAACTCGTCTTCCCCTACTACTTTGGCCAGAGACTGAACTGGCAATTTCCCCACTGACTGTATTTCCATCAGAGAATACCAGCGTGTCAAAAGGGAAGCGTACCATGGGAGCGTGATGAATTCAGCTGCTCTTTGTCAGTCTCCTGACAGCTCACCATCCCATCTGCCCAGACTCCACGGCAGTCCAGCTCCCAAGGCAACTCTGCCTGTGGTTGGGGCTGCTGCTGGATCACCCCTACTCTGCACCTCTCTTCCATCAGCAAGCCTTCACTGTGGGGGATCAACCAGCCCATGAAGTTAGGACGTCCTTGGAGCCAGCTAAAAAAATATCAGTGCCTTCATTCCCAAGCAGATCTATTTCTTCCTATTTCTGCCTCCTATCAGAAATTTAAGAAATGCAGCTACTGACCTTTCATCTCATTTGGGGAGGAAAGGGATTTCTTTCACTCCCAGAAGTTCTACATTTTTACAGAATTCTGCAGCCAGCTCTGATGATCATCCGTAGTTCCGCACCAGTGTTGACTGCAGACATAATCTATACACTGTAAAACTTGCCCAGGAAAGTATAATATTAAATGTTCATGGAGAGGAAACTCAGGTCCATCAGGTACTATTTTTACTCCCTTAATTGACCAGTGTTGAAGAGATGCTGCCTGGTGATGAGACATACACCCTGCCTGGCATGTTGAATCCTGTCTTCAAGGTTAGGCAGGAATTTCTCACTGGACATGAGGGTTACAAGATATGACAGTGTGAAAGGGTAATCCAGTTTTGGGGGTCTAGCATGCACAAGCTAACACATTCCATCAAAATGAATTGGTTCACAGATCCCACCACATTCATCCAGCAAATGCTTCTACATTTTGTTGCACTGAGTCAGTATCATGTTTGATGAGGACATTGTAGTGAGTTGGAAAGTTTGTAGTGGGTTGGAAAGTTTTCTGTGTATTCAAAGAATAAAGTAACAACTTTTGCAGAGAGAACATTAACAACAACCTGGAAGTTTGAATTGTGGAGGAAACAAGAAACTGGGCTTCTGGCCTCAGTTGTTCACCCTCTGGGGTCCTCTCCTTTCTTCCTGATGATCTCAGTTTCTTGAAAAGGTCCAATTCAAGCAGCCAGAGAGGTTGTATGGAAAAATCAGTGTCAGCTGGAACCCACACTAACAACTCTAAGTTAGTTGTATGGATTACATGAGCCAGTGCGTACCGGCCTAATTAACTTTTGTGCCTCCATTTTTCTCCTGTCCTGCAGGGAGCCTCTTCAAGCCTGGTGGTGAAGTTTGCGGATACTGACAAGGAGCGTACAATGAGACGTATGCAGCAAATGGCAGGACAAATGGGCATGTTCAACCCCATGGCCATCCAGTTTGGAGCATATGGCGCCTACGCACAGGCAGTAAGTATAGACTCTGGATCTATGCATGCTGATGGGAAGAGGGATAGCACCTAGAATCGCACAAAGCACTCCAGGGCAGAAGTAAAATGAAGCAGAAGAGGAGCCAGGGTCTCCACCATTAAACTGATTAAAGGATGGGAGCAAACTGAGCCATGCCATCTGGGGTAGGAGAGGACATCTCTCTTAGAGGTGCAATATCTGATTCTAGCAGTAACCAAACCATGGACATGCATTTACTGACACAAGCCTCTTCCTATGGGGTCTAAGCAGTTGCTGTCAAATCCACAACTAACTGCCATTTGAGGATTGGATAAAATAGGTCCTGAATTCAACTCATGCTAGTTCTCTGTCCTATGTAAGCAACTTCTGGTGCTAAAGAAGGTTTGTGAGGGCACAAATACCTTGGTGGGCCTCCTCTGCTAGAGGCCACACAGACTGAGTTGAAGAGGGCAGATAGCTCTCTGCTCCATTTGGCCAAGGTCCTGTTGCCCCATGTCTCGTTATGAGTGTCTTTAGAGCAGTCTCTAGGTGAAATTTTGACTGTTGACAGAAAAGATTTTAGGTTCATGAAAGCATGCTAGTTAATACGGAAATGGACAAGCAGGCATACAATCCTGGCTGCATAAAGCAGTATGATTTAAGCACACTGGGGAAACACTCCAGCTATTTAAAGCAGAGTTGCACCGTATAACTTCAGGCATCCTACTTACATTTCTACTTTGGGTACCAGGCCCTTGAGAAAATGTGATCATACAGGGAGCTGGGCTCCTAATGAAGCTCTGAAATGAATGGCTCTGGTATAACTACCTTTCCTTAGGCTACAAGAACTTGCAAGACGAGATCAGGTTCAGGTACCTTAGTCTCTGTGAGATATTTCCAAGGAAGGCAGAGGTGAGCCCTGCTTCATACAGACACAATACTGCCAGGTGACTTTGGCTGCCTTCTTTGGAGCAGACGAAACAGGAATTTGCAGGCAGTGATAGTGTGTCTAGGTGTTTAATCCATTAGGTGGTAAAATGTAGCCCTCTTATACTCTGTGATGGATTTTTGTGCAGGAGGGAAGTACTATTAATTCCGTTTTCCAGAATAACATCTTCTGAATGAGAGACCGAATCACTTGCCTTTGGTACAGGGCCACACCATGAATCACGTTCCAGCGTACCCACACCCCCTCCAGCACACTGACTGCATGGGTCTGCTTTCTTTCCTATTTCCTTCTCGTACATTGACGCCATGGACTTCCAACCACATCCACATGATTTTTTTAAATTGAGGGCCTAGAAATTTCTATCCTCCAGTGAGTGTCATGTGCCACACTGTGCATTTGGTACAAACCAGCCTGTCTTTTACATCAGCCACATAGAGTCAAAGCACTTTCCCTGGTGCTGTTCTGAGCTAAGGTTAACGTTAGCAGTTAGGATTTTTTCCTTCCTGATAGGTAAATTGCATTTTCCTTCTATTTTTCCCTATTCATTTTTATTCCAAATGAGAGAGAATCTTTTCCTCTTCATGCAAGAGAAGAGCTGTGGTCCCAGCCTGGCTGTGTTTGACTGTCCTCTTGGCTGGGGAATGCTGTAGGAAGAGGAAAAGGGACTGTCCCCCAGTTTGGGAAAGATGTTAGGATACTGGAATGTGTTCAGAGGAGGGCAACGAAGATGGTGAGGGGACTGGAGCACAAGCCCTATGAGGAGCGACTGAGGGAGTTGGGGCTGTTTAGAGAAGAGGAGGCTCAGGGGAGACCTCATTGCTCTCTACAACTACCTAAAAGGAGGTTGTAGTCAGGCAGGGGTTGGTCTCTTCTCTCAGGTGGCCAGTGGCAGAACTAGAGGGCATGGACTTAAGCTTCGTCAGGGAAAGTTTAGGCTTGATGTGAGGAAAAAAATTCTTCACTGAAAGGGTGATTTGCCATTGGAATGGGCTGCCCAGGGAGGTGGTGGAGTCGCCGACCTTGGAGGTGTTTAAGGGGAGACTGGATGAGGCACTGAGTGCCATGGTTTAGATGATGGGTTGGTGTTAGTGTTGGTGTTAGTGTAGGGTTATAGGTTGGACTTGATGATCTCAGAGGTCCTTTCCAACCTTGTAATACTGTGATACTGTGATACTCTAAGTAACAGGGGAGCCCAGGCAGGGAGAATGCAGCATCTGTGCCCCCATGTACCAGAGGAGTAATAGGAAGCAGCCCATGGGCAGCTGGGGACAGACATCTACAGAGCTTGTCAGGCAGGAGATGTAGTTCCAGAGTTCTGCCACAGGCATTGATCAGACAGCTGGAGAGGAGGAAAATACACCACTCTTCTGATGCTCTGGACCGAAAAATCTTCTCAAGTCATTTTTAATCTAGAGTATTTCTTCTAAATGCCGTGAGAATGGAGTCATCCCAGGTTTATACTGATACAAAATATGATGGGGCCTGCCCCTTTATACCACAAAACTGCCCTTCATACAATACAGGACTTTATGAGAGTAGGTGCTATACTGAGGAATTATCTCAAAAGAAAGAGTGAAAACAGTTCCTGGGTCTGCTCCCACCCCACCTGAAACTAATTAATATCTTTCCTATTGATTTCTCTAAAAGCAGAATTGGACCCATCCTGTTTTTATTCTGGTGGATATGCTAATAAGGGGGAAAGGATAAGTTTTACATTGACCCATTGGATATGACAAGATGGTGACACCAATTACCCTGGGGACTTCAGAGCTGTCTAAACGATAGGATCACATTTCTGTGTGGCGCCTGTACACCCAGAGTGTGCTCAGATGCTGTCTCTCAATCAGCCTCCCTATCTGTGTCTCTCCCTATCTGCTTCATCTCACAGTCTCACACAAAAGGGAAGGAAGGGAGCACCGAGGCTCTGCGACGTTCCCTCGGTCCCGATTAATCCACCTTGGACGGCTGGCTCTTAGATATCAGGGTGATTGGCACCTTGCAGATGCCAGCAGGAGATGGAAGGATCGATAAGGAGAGAGGGAAAGGGGGAGCAGTTTTATTCATCCCGAACTGAAGTTGAAGAGCTAAGGCAAGTCAAGAGGAGGGAAGGTGAAAGAGAGAAAATACAAGAGTTGGACAGCAGTGACAGCTGATGCTACTGCCACCAGCAACTCATGTGACCTTGAGTGAATTGTTTGACCCTCTGGTCTCGTTTCCGCATGTATAAATAAAGCTGATGATCAGACTTATTTATCTTCCTTTCTGCCTCAGGGACATGCCTCACTCTTGTGCTGTCTCTCCGTGGGTTTCCACATAGGGGTATGGTGGTAACACGTTTTTAAGGACTGCCCCAGCACTTAGTAGTAAAACCAGGACTACCATGAGTCATTTGGCTCTCTGATTCACACTTGTAACCTGTCGTTCCAGCCATCTCCCTGCTGTTCAAGCTTTACTGGTGTCTCCATATAAAAGTCCCCAAGCAATCCCATGAAAATGAATTAATCAGTAGTTTCTAATGGTCCATCCCCATGAATAAGGTTACTCAGTCTCCTGTAGAGAAGCATGCCCCCCAAAACGGTCTCCATGCATCAAGGTGGCCACTGCAGCAGAAACCACATGGTGCAGCTGTTTGAGAGATTAGTAGACAGCCATGGATTTGCAAACCCAGCAGCACCACTGAGGAGTGCTAATGAGGGTGTCAGTCCATCAGCTTTTGACTGATAGTCGTTAGTGTTGCCACCAGGACTGTTTTGGGGCCTAGCTCCTCTTTAAGTTACCTGCTTTGCAGTTCAACAAACAGCCATGTCACAGATCACTCCCTGCTGCTGCTGGCTGCCAAGCCACTAAAACTCAGCTTAAGCAACTTTAACTTTGATTTCAATAACAGCCTCACATCAGCTAAGTAACAAGTGCCTGGTTTCAGAAACCACATGGACTCAGATCCAGAGGTAATAAAATCAAGAAGCAAAGGGAGTTCACCTCTGTGTGTGGTTTTTGCCTTTCCTCCTCATGTGTCACCTGCAAGCAGACCAGACAAATCTTGGCACTAACTCTGTGTGCTGTTTCAGTGACACAGAAAGTCACATCAGACCCACCTCACCTCTTTTGTATACAGCTCAAGGCAAGTCATGGCTCCCTAAAGATCCCAGAGCCCCTATACTAATTTGTTTCGGGGGTTTTTTTGATTGTTTTATTTTTTTTTCTTTTCATCAATATCTTCTCATACTCATTCAGCTTCCCCTTTTAGGGGGTAATTATTTATTTTTGTTCACACATGTATAGGGCACTTGCCCTTTTTGTTGTCAGGTTACCATGGATCTACATCAGTTGGGTACCGATACCTGTTTCTGCAGTCTCAGTTAAGGACAGCTTGAGGTAGAGACCCAAGTGCAGCCTGGAGAGAAGGAAACATGCTACATTTCACCACTTTTGATTTGCTGCCAGTGAAGAACAAACCTGTGGGTACACACCCTATCTCAGAGCAGCACAGCACACCTTCTTAGTCCCTGGTGAGCAATGGAGTGCCAAATCCAAAATCATAAGTGCTAAAAATCAAACCAGACTATGAAAGGTAGTAGTATAGTCCTGGTCCAAATAAGAAACAGTGACAAAAGTCTCTAGGTCCTCTTTCTGTGAAGAAAACGGCAAGTAGTTAGAGGCTGTCTCATGTCACTGTTGTCCCACCATGCAGAAAAGGACATGTACACAGAACAAAAATGGTCGGGAAGATGGTAAATTGCAGAAAAACAAAGCAAGAACAAAGGAAGTAGACTTGGAAAGTGGCAGATACTGTATAAAATATTTAATTTTTAAATTATTTAAAAATGAGATCAAAGTCATAAATCAAGTTTGCATAAAAAATTGGAAGGGGAGTGTTAGCCACAGCCTCCTGGCCAGATTTCAGCCATGGGACTGATTGCATCCTGCAGCAGGGGACGAGCACACAGTTAGTGAGTCAAAACAGACAAGTCGGGACTGAGCCAACATGTACAATGGTAACTTTTCGACCTGGAGCGAGTCCTTTCCCTTCAGTAAATCCAACTCCCCTCATTCTGAAAAAGTACAAATGGCTGCAGCTCCTGAACTACAAACAAAACCTGCAACAAATATGGGAACATCCAGCACAGCATAGTGCTCAGTCCTTGTCATAAGTGGTCACCTTGGAAAGTTAGAGCAGCAGTGACTACCGCAATGACCGTAAAAGCCTTGGTGCCCCCCTCTGCCTCCCTGTCCCAACTCCTGTGGAGATGAAAGGATACTTCTTCCAGCGGATCTGAAGTACTGCTGAAGGGAAGAATTGGCTCCTCTAATATTTGTTCAATTCATACTGTGAAGTTATTTTAGAAAGATACTTAAAAAAATACAGCTAGCTCTAGGAAATCAGGAAAAATTTACTGACTATAGATCATAGTCTGCATATAAAATTTATTGTATTTAAATAACCAATATAGAGAGAACATATTTGTTAAATACTACCTGTTATGTAAATCACTTGTTCTGATCAATTCCAGAAGAGGAAGCTATTTTGAAGCCATAATACCCTGTAGAAGGGAAAATATCCTATTTCTGATCGTCAGCTCCCTGGTAATTCAGAATTAATAAACACTCAGATTTGGGTTTTACATAATTTATTTTTTTTTAGGTTTTGGAATTTTTTCCACAGTTCTCAGAAACTTAGATATTCAAAGTATTGTGTATCAAACTTCAGAGAGACAGTAAGGCACATGAGTCAAGATATTGCACATTTGATTCTTTTTAATCTGAATTTTAATCTAAATTTTATTTTTGAAGTAGAAATACGATATTAAAAAAAATGCCTGAAAGACCTTTCTGATTTTTTTAATAGAATATCTTCTGTTTATTTGAAGGCTTGGCAGATATTTTTTTTTAATTTCCCAATGGCCAGTTAGGTGAAACAGATGTGAATTCATCATTTCTGTGATTCTACCAAAGATGAGCCCTCTTACTGCTTGATTGATCTCTTTACCTACCTCTTCCTATCACAGGAATACCATGAGGATTAATTAGCTAAGTGTTTGTATAGATCGTTAGAGGCGGGAAGCATGGGATGCTGTTATTGGTTTTATTATTATTACTGAATCAAGAATATGAAAATTCAAACAAAACATCATGTGGTTCAGAGACAAAGATAGACACTAATTCCAAAAAAAATGAGGTCATCGGATTGTTTAGAGTAAGCCTTCTCCAAGGGCAATGATCATGTTATTTCAAAAAGAAATAACCCTTTTCCTTCCTCTTCCCTGTCTTCAGTTTCACATGTATTTCTTCAGGGGGGAAACAGGTTGGGGGAAACAGGCTGCAGCATCCTTGTCTTATTTCTAGCAGGAGGTTTTGGTCTTGAGTAAGTCACCTCAGCTCTCCATGCACCTGTTCCTCCTGTAAGGAAGGGATGGTATTTCCTCTTGTTGAGTGCAGCTGCATGACCTTGCTGTCTGACAATCACTCGATGCCGGAGGTGGCCATCCCATTCCCAGCCCCATATCTGGCCACATGTGCTCACCTCATGCCACTAGACTGACAGTTACCACACAGGGCACCACTTCTGGGAGGAAGATAGCCAGGAGTAAGTGCCACGGATTTGTGCTGTGTGTTTAATACTGTGCTGGTGTTGCTCCTGGCCTGGTGCTTGGCAACATTGGGCATGCATCTGTCCTGGTGCAAAGGTAACAGCAAGATGTGGAGAGAGATACATGCATCAGCAAGATCTTGCTTCAGTGCACCTGTGATACAAACTGCACATTTTACTTCTTTTTACCTTAATCTCGCATGCTAGGCTAGGATGGATTATCTTGTGGAAGTGCCTATCCATCCATTGATGGTAGAGCTGGCTGTATTGAGGCGTGTAAGAGAGATCCTACCATCTCCCTATGTTGACCAGACAATACTATCAACCCTCCCTACACTTTGAATTCCCTTACCAGCACCTCTCCAACTGCCCCACTTGTTCTCAAGCCCTGATATGGGGATTTGCCGTCTCATAGCTCTTGCAATGCTGCCCTTGGGCATGAATGAGTTTCATAGCATTTCCTGGTCTCCTCAGAAGATAAATATTTGAGGAACAATAAAGCCCAGATTAGAGGAAAGAGGGAATGAATCTATAAAATTGAATGGGAAAAAGCTCTAAATGCTGAGGCAAAGATCATGCCAAGAAAGTAAGAGAAGCAAAAGGAAATGTGTCCTTTCAGCTGAGGAAAGGAAAACTCCTCTCCATCCCCTTGGATCAGTCTGAGATAATAAGGCAGCTGCCTTTCTGATTAGTGCTCCATGGCCCCAACCTAGGCAGGGAAAATCTGCATTTCAAATGGCATATTTTAAAGTACACAATACCCAGGGGTCCTGCTGGTATTGATTTGCCTCTGGTGGGGTCACTGCCTCACTTTCTACGGTTTTATTAACTGGGACCATATGCCGGGCCTCTTTCAAAGTGACAGGCAAGTGGATGGGACATTTGTCTACAATGGGAGCTGAGGAAGGAGTGGGGTGACTTTTATTTGAGATCACTTGGGAATAGCCCAGAGATTTTGTGAGGAAGACTGGTGACCCTTATGGTACTTGTCCTTCTTTTGTAAATTTCCCTGGAGCCATCCTGGGGGAAAGAAGGTAGGTCTATGCCATCAGCTTCTTTCAAGGAGACTGAGTTCCAATCCTCCCACCCCCTCGATGCAGCTGCACTCAGCCAGACTTTGACCATCAGTGGCTAGAAAGGATCCCCTTCTCCTTTGTCACTGACCCCCACAGTACCTCTGACAAAAGAGGAAAGGACATGAATGGAACATGAGAGCCATAAGCGTGACAGGGGAGTTGCCAAGGGCTGTGATGTCCAGATGTGGCTGAGACATAGTTAGGGTCCTCTCTCGAGCCAAGGAAGTAAAACTCTTTGTCTGGGATTTGTGGCTGTGTTAAGGTATGGGATCCTGGTTTACACCCTCAGACTGGCTCTGATGGCTGCAGTAATGTGTACCCCCTCTGGGTCATGAGGTACAGGGCTCCAGCTCATTTCACCATGACAGGATAGTTAGGGTATCCTCAGAGAACTGAGCATAACAGAAAAGGTGTGACCACAGGATGCCTGCCGTAGCAGAAGAAACCAATCCTAGTTTCCCAAATATCAGGTTAGTGCCTTAGTTTAATACATCAGCTTTTTAACCCTAAGTTAAATTTAAATGGCTTCTTTGATCCTCAAGCTCCTAATTCAGTCTCTGTAGAAGTATGGCCAGTTTTAAGTGACTACCGAAACCCACCAGCCTTTAGGCTGCAGACCCTGCATCTTGAGCACTAATTATTCTCCTCACATTCTCCTTCTTCTTTCTAAATGAATGTGGCAGAAATACATAAATGACATCACACTGCAAAAAGGAGCATGCGGGTAGCCAAGGTAGGTTCTACAAACACACATCTTCCCATGCAAATTTTTAAGCCCTCTGAATTTACAATACACCACACACTCAGGTTACACTATCTGCAAACCAGGAGGAGCACCTGCCATTGTGGAGTTAACTCGGAACAATGCAGAGACTTCCATAAGCAGAAAAAGTTGCATAAGGCACATATAATGTCACAAGTGATAGACTAGCTCTGCTGAGCGCAAAATGAAGATGGTCTTTTGGAACAACACAGTCATTTGTACTACCATTGGCAACACAGTATCTTTGAGATAGAGCTCTGTTTCTCCTGCAGCACAGGCAAAACACAAATAATAAAAAGGTTGACACTTGTAAATTCTTGGGAACTGAGGCCCGAAAATAGGTGCTGAGGGCCAAGTAAGGAGTGGGAATTATTTTTATTTGACTGTGTTAGTAGGTGTGGCTGAACTGGTCACTTGGGGCTCCACCTACAGTCATAGGGAGAAAAAAAACTACAATTCGACTGCCCGGAGGGGTTCAAGTGCAGAAGGGAGAGATGAATCTTGGCTTAGACTCCTCTGCCTCTTACCATGTAAACTGTAATAGGTGACCAGCTCAGAGGAAACCCCATCTGCATTTAGTTATGGAATCTGACAATGGGAAATACCAAAACCGTAGTTCCCTGCCTGTCCTAGAAGGTCTCTGGTACAAATAGCTATATGTTATGTGCCAGCCAGGCTGGCCATTGCACACACATGACCAGCTGTATGTCATGCTGTGTTTTGGGGTAGGCCTATTCGTGCAGCTCTAGTCAGCTTTGGAGAAACACAGAGAAGAGGCCAGACCAGAACTGTCTCCATCCTTTGCAACCGCATATATCTCAGAGAGACACTGCTTTAACCAGAGCACTAAACAGATCCTGTAAGCACAGATCTTGGCCATCCTTTCTGCAGCTGGCCAGTTTTCTGCTCAGCTCTCCCCAGGTGAAAATACCCAGCACAGAAAATGAGATATGGGTCAGCATATTCAGAGCTGGAGTCAATCCAATGCTAAAGATGGATGGATTCCCCCTTCCTCATCACTTCATTGGCATAGTTACTAAAATCACCTGCCCAGTGACTTCTCCGGAGAATAAACTCAAATGATGCCTAGAAACAAATGTAGTCCTTAAAGGGAAATCAGCATTATGCTATAATAGAAAAGATTGTCTAATCACTCCATCAGTAATTACAAAGAACAGGATATCCCTAATTAAAATGTGAAAGTGTATTACGCAGGGTATAATAAAAAAAAGAGTAATTAACAATCAAAGGGAAAGCCAGTACCTTGCCACCAATCTACATTAGATAACAGAAAATAATAGTACTCAACTCTCACGCAGCACTTTTCATCTGTAGACCTGAAGGCACTCCTACATGAGAAGGCAGTATCCTATGTCCCATTTTATTGCTTGAGAAACTAAGGCAAGTTAGTCCATAGTTATACTACAGGTCAGTGGCAGAGTATCCTTCACTTAGGTCTCTTCAAAACATTGGAATGAGTGCAGTGATTTCAAGGATTTGTTTCAGCATGTATTTGAACAAATGCCTAATTTAGTTGAAATTTCAATATTAAACCAAAGAGCAGTCCATTCCTTGCCATGACTTTTGAGGTCTGTTTATTGCTGAGAAGTGTGCCCCATGTGCTTAAACAATAGCATTAGAAGGTGATTTCCCAATGGAAAGCGAGTGAAATCACAGAGAGCAGCAAAAAAAGAGGTACTCCAGTTCTGGAGACAGCAAAGACATGAGTCTTAAAATCACTACAGAGAAAGAATTTCCTTCTCCACTATTATCATCAAGTCATGCCTTACCAGAGGCTGGGGACTGAAGAGAATGAGTTTTCACTCTCTGCTCATCCTCTTCCTTCTCCACACTTTCTCTAAGCATCCACTACTGGTCACTAACAAGTGTCTGATACAGACTCAGAAATACCTCATCTGGTTCTTTGTACAGCTCCAGGGAAGGGGACAAGAGGCAGCTTAATCCAAGCTGCTTTCTTCACAGCAGGAGCATTTTACAAGCCCACTGCAGCCACGTATGAATTGCAATGACTGCGTGCTGGCTTCAGAGTGTGAAATAATGGTAGAAAAGTCTGATGATAGCAAAGTCTGGTTTTAATGTTAGAAGAATTTCAAGAATGCATTTCCAGTTGCCACCCTTCTGCTTCAAATTTTTTTCTCCCAAATTCCTGAAACTATAGCCTAGGTTCCTCCTTTCTGCATCTTGTAGGTGCCCTAAAAGAAGCAACCCTTTTGACCACTTCTTGGAGAAAAAAGTAAAATTGAGGAAATCATCCTATATCCAAAACATAGGGAAGGGTTTATCTCCTTGAATGGAATTAACCTTGCTAAAGTAGGGGAGCTTCCTTCTCTTGAATAGCCCTTCCAGGAGTCTCAATTTGATCATGTTAGAAATGGTGCTGTAATCTGACTGGAAGACTTGGTCATGGTTTTGCTTGATGCCCACAAGAGGCCTTCCAGCAGCATAAGGAATATTGGGTTTTGTCACTGACAGATTAAAACAAATCAGGTTATCACTAGATAACTAGCTAAGGTTGCTACTCTGGAAGAGGGATCCTCTCTCCCCAACACTCCACATACATTGGTCTCCCATCAGCAGCCAGTAGTGCTTTCCCAGACCTTTACTATAAGCACCATAAACCAAGAACCCTCTCTGCTAAGGAACATATAAAGTCTTTTCTCTGCCTTTGTCATTAGGAAAGGGACAGGAAATCAGAGGGCTGAGTCCAGTTCACAGGAGGCCTCCACACTAGGGAGCGTATTGTGAGGATGTGGACCATAAATACCCCAAGATGGACGCATGCCTCCAGCTCCAGTCATGAGAAGGAAGGCCAAGGTTAGAGGCTATACCATGGGCATGGTAAACTGACATCTCAAAACTGAGGGGTGCCTCACACTCTCACTGGGTCCTCATCCTGGTGCCAGTGCCCCGGGCTGCCCTGTCAGTGACTGCGTGATATTTTTTCTCTGCTCTCTTTGTTCCAGCTGATGCAGCAGCAAGCAGCGATCATGGCTTCGGTGGCGCAGGGTGGCTACCTGAACCCCATGGCAGCCTTTGCCGCGGCCCAGATGCAACAGATGGCTGCTCTGAACATGAACGGGCTGGCAGCCGCCCCCATGACACCAACCTCAGGTAAGGGTCTGGGGGGTGTAGAGAGTGAGGGGCAGGAAAATCTGCCTGGATCCCAGAGGAGACATGGCAGGACATGTTAGGTGATGGGGTTCAACCTCAGAGGGTGTTTACGGAAACATTCATCTTGCTGGTGAAGGTCACGGGAAGTGAGGGTTGGATTCAACTACATATTTTTGTGCTTTGGGAGAAGGGAAAAAGCGCAGAGAAATGCTGCCACCACCTCTGCCAGCGCTGAGGCCAGCTGGGGGTCAGCTTCTATGTTGCGAAATAGTTGTAAGGACGAAGTCTCCTGGTGGTGATCAATGACAAGTGGTGTTTCTCAGGGGTTTGTAATGGGAAGAGTACTGCTTCATATTTTCATCAATAACATAGATGGTGGGATCACGTGCAGCCTCAGCAAGTTTGACAGATGATACCAAGGTGCAGTGCAGTTGACATGCTTGAAAGATGGAATGCGACCCAGAGGGACCTGGACAAGCATTAGAAGTGGGTCCACGTGAACCTTGGTGAGGTTCAACAAGGCCAAGTGCAAGATTCTGCACCTAGGTTGGAGCAACTTTCAGTATACTGGTATATGAAAAGAGGTACATGAGCTGTCAAAAGGCGCTCGCAGCCCGGAAAGCCAACTGTATCCTGGTCTGCATCAAAAGAAGCACGGCCAAGAGGTCGAGGGAGGTGATTCTCCCCCTCTACTACACTCTGGTGAGACCCCATCTGGAATAAACTGTCAGGCTCTGGAGCCCTCAGCACAGGAAAGACACGGAACTGTTGGGGTGGATCCAGAGGAGAGCCTCAAAAATTATGAGTGAGACAAAACATCTCTCCTGTGAGGGAAGGCTGAGAGGCTTGGCATTGTTCAGCCTAGAGGTAAGAAGGTTCACCTTATTGTGGCCTTTCAGTACTTGAAAAGAACTTATAACAAAGATTAGGACAGACTTCTTAACCGGGCCAGTAGTAACAACACAAGGGGTAATGGTTTCAGATTGAAAAAGGGTAGATTCATGCTGGATATAAGGAAGATTCTTTTTTACCATAATGGAGCACTGTAACAGGCTGAACAGAGAGGTGGCGGATGCCCCATCCCTGGAAACATTCAAGATCAGGTTGGACAGGGCTCTAAGCAAACTGTTCTAGTTGAAAATGTCCCTACGCATTGCTGGGGAACCGGATCAGGTGACCTTTAAAGGTCCCTTCTAGCCCAAAGTATTATATGATTATATGATTATATGATTCAGTGGGTAGACAGTTAAGATGAGGTGGAAATAGCACTGGCTTTCCTGAGTTTTGAAGCACAAGGAAATCATTTGGTCAAGAAAACAGCAGGGCTGGAGTCATAGAGTGGCATATGGCCTAATAGCAGGGACATAGGGTGACAGGTAAAGTAGAGTCAAATTGTGAGGGGAAAGGACTGAGAGTTCCGAGAACTTTGCAATGTACCACAAAGTCTGGTAAAGGAGGAGACGACTGAAATGTACATCTTCAGTAGTCCATTTCCAAGGGACAGCCTGAGATAAAAAGGTCCTTGGTCTGATGTATATTGTTGCTGTGAGAGGCACTAGTCACTGGACTGTGTCCAGAAAGGCATGACATACCAGTGCCCTTGTGGGAACCATAAGCCTCGAAGATTCAGGATGAGACATGGGAGGACTGAACTACACCTGAGCCAGCTGTGGTGCAAGCAGCACTGAGCAGAGCAGGACCTCGGATTCCAGAGCTGAGCAGCAAGAGAGGAAAGCAACAGCTTCACTGCTGAATATGAAACAGTCTGCTCCAGCCCTGAAACAGAAAAGGGCCACCTGATGAAGCAGCCAGGGAAGATGCCTCATGGCTGAGTAGCTCTGGATGGTAGGGAGACAGAGCACCATAGCAATGTAGGCTTGGGAGCTTTTCCTATTTAGCTGAATTCTGATCACCTGTCTGTCAAAGAAAACCTTTCTATTCACAGACAGCTTAGCACCTCTTTGCCTTCAGTAGCTGGGAACAATGACAGCAGCTATGGGATCAGATACGTAGATTTTCCTTTCCTTGTATTGCAATATGAATGGGGGGGGGGTGGAGGGAGGAAGGAAAGGAAAGGAAAGGAAAGGAAGGAAGGAAAGGAAAGGAAAGGGAAAGGAAAGGAAAGGAAAGAAGGAAAGGAAAGGAAAGGAAAGGAAAGGAAAGAAAGGAAAGGAAAGGAAAGGAAAGGAAAGGAAAGGAAAGGAAAGGAAAGGAAAGGAAAGGAAGGAAAGGAAAGGAAAGGAAAGGAAAGGAAAGAAAGGAAAGGAAAGGAAAG